>CM062576.1:16765354-17965354 GCA_031468815.1 Morus bassanus | reverse complement strand
CGGCGAGCGGCGCGCGGGCTGCGCGCACCCCGCACACGGCGCGCTGCCACGGAGCGAGGGAGCGAGCGAGCACCATGTGCCGGCCAGCGCTCGCCCGGCTGCTGCTCCTCCGGCTGCTGCTGCTGCTGCTGCTGCTCACGCTGCGCCTCGGCAAAGGTGGGTCCGGCGGCTCTCCCTCGGCGCCGGCGCGGGCAAGTGCGCGCCTCGCCTCGGCGCTCCCGGGGAGGGGGCGAGCGCCCTGCCTGCCCGGGCACCCACTCGGGCGGTTGCGATGCGCGGGGGCCGGGCACGCTCTTCAGCGGGCGAGTGCGACCCGAGCGCTGCTGACAGGAGCTGCCACCTTTAATCCCCTTCTGAGGAGATTTGTGCCTCATCGGAGCAGCGGCTGCACCGTGTCTGCAAAGCAGATTTGCTCCGTGTGTCGTTCGCCCTCCCCCGCCCTCAACTTTAGTTGGGTCAGCTCCCTTTTGCCGGGACGGCGCCGGTGCCCGTCATCCCCCGCGTCCCCGGGTATCTGTGCGTTTTGCCCCGCTAACGGACGCGCAGGAGGTCCCGGCATCGGTGCGCTTTATAATTTTTCTTTGTCTTTTACGTTTCGGGTTTAACCATCCGCTGTTCTCAGGCTCCTTCCCCCCCCCCCCCCCCCCGCCTTTAAAACAATGCGGGGAAAGCACGGGAGCGCTCCCCTTCGTCCCTGCACAAAGCAGCTCGGGGATCACCGCCGTCCTCCCGCGGAGGCGCATCTCCCCCGGCCCGCGCCGAGCCCCGCTGCCCCGGCCAGCCCAGCCCCCACGCGCGGCCGGCGGCTCCCGGCGCCCTGCCCGCCGCCTGCGGGGCCGGGGCCCGGCGGGGAGGCGGCCCCGCGGTGCCCCCGCCGGGGGAGCGCGCCCCGCTGACCCGGGCGCGGCCCCGTCTCCCGCAGGCGCCGTCAAGGAGTGCGAGGAGGACCAGTTCCAGTGCCGGAACGAGCGGTGCATCCCCGCCATCTGGAAATGCGACGAGGACGACGACTGCTCGGACAACAGCGACGAGGCGGACTGCCGTGAGTGTCCGGCCGCGGGGAGGCTGGGGCGGGGGCCCCGGGGGGCGGCGGGGCCCCGGGGGCGGCGGCCCTCCCCGCGCCGGGCCCGGAAGGGCGCGCTTCCCAGCTGCGCTGCGCCTCTTTTTTATGAATGAATGAATGAAGTCGCGCCGTCCCCGGCTCCGGCGCCGATTGGCTGCCGGGAGCAGCAGATCGGTGACGCGGCGGCCGGGCCCGCCGCGCCGCGGGGTAGCGGCCCCTCGCTGCCGGCCGCGGCCCGGCGGGCTCGGCCGGGGCCCCCGGCGGTGATGCGGCAGCGCGGGGCCGGCGGAGGGGCCCCCCCGGCAGCTCCCCGCCCTCTCCCTGCCCGCCGTGAGGTTCCGCCCTCGCCCCCGGCAACGCTTCTGCTCGGAGCATCCAGAGGGACCGGCGCGGTTTGTCCTCGGGGGAGCTGGGAGGGATGCCTAACCCCGGGGGAGCCCGTGCTCAGGGCCGGCGACAGGTGCTCCTGCGAAGCGCCGCTTCCTTGTAAGCGCCCTACGAGACGTGGGGTTGGTGTGAGTTTTGTGTTTAAATGTACGTTTGCAGTCGTGGTGAGGAGAAGGGAGATGGATGAGTAGCGCTGCTCGGCAAGCGTCAGCCGCGTAGCACTGATGCCCTGGCAGTGCAAGGGAAGAAAGAGCAAGGAGACCTGTGCTTTCAGTCCTGAGAAGATGGCAGTCTTGCCTTCTCCTGTGGCGTGGCCCTGGTGCACGTGAGTGGCACCCAGTACACTTTGGGTAGTTTGTAGGGTTGTGCTGTTATTACCTCTCTGTTACTTTGCTTACAGCTTCTGACAGCCTAGGAGAATTTGCCTCAACTGTGGTGTGTAAGAAGCATCTGTAAAAGAAGTCATGAAGCCTAAGTCTTACAGAGAAGTATCTTTAATGTGGAGCTTGAAGTTGCAAATATTGTACCAAGTACCACGTCTCTTGAATTATCTCTGTAGGATAATAGACACTGAATGTGCATCAGGTTATAATTCACTGAATGAACTCTTGAAAGTTCATAGACCCCGGGGATGTACCAAGAAAAAAGAAGAGTCACTGGTTATGTGTTTTTCAGTATGCGACTATCCTGTTAACGGCTTCACCGATAAATCTGTGTCAGATGATGCTCAGAGTGAAGTCTAAATAGATTAGTTTGAGCAGAGCAGGGGTTCCCAAACTCTTGTTCATGGGAAGCGTCTTGATGTTAAAACGTAAACCATAACACGTACTTCTGGTGCTTTTGTACTCAGAGGACTTGATAGGCTTTATATATGCCTAAGTTTATGATCTGGGGAGTTAGCATATTGGCACTAGTTAGAGGCAACCTAGATTTGGAATGTTTCAAATTACAAAAGACTCAGGGAAGCCATGGCTGACTGACAACTAGCTTGGACTCGTGTGTAGTCATAACCGGGTAAGTTTTCTCAGAAGCATATGAGTTTCCAGAGAGAGACTGTAATCTGTGGAAGCGCTGGCAATCTCTGAGCAGGCTGATAATGGTATTCTTGAAGCCTTCTATTTAGAAGTCCCTCTGTGCGCTGTTGTACAAAGGCTTGGTGCGCTGCAGGTGACGAATGGGCAGTGCTTTGGGAACTGCTGTTTCAGAGGTTGGGATCGTGGCTGGAGTAGCATCCTGAGGAACAGATTCTGCACCCTGCACTCCGCGCTGAAGAGCAGGTTTGTAGCCTGAGCTCCTTGCTTAGCACGAGTGAGTGGGTCAGTATCTGGGCTGCTTTTTTATCTTTCCAGTTTCCTTGTGATCTGCCCTCTAAGCATTGTGTCAGAAAAGAGGCTGTAAAAGAACATCCTGTTGAATATCAGCTATGTGTGAACTGTGCTGTGTTAGAATGGTTAGATGGATAATTGCATCTGATTTAGTTTTATTTCAGAGGGTTTTACAGTTGTTGGGTTTGGGGGCGGTAAAAATATGATGGCTAGATTGTGGTAGAATGGTGACTTTTGAGATGTTAAGGAAAATAGTTTTTGGATGTGAAGACATCAGGAAGAGTTCTTTGCTTTAATCTGAACTTGGCATTTATTATTGACTGGGGAGCATACCACAGAAATTACTCATGGACTGTTAATTTAGTTTTTATATATATATATAATATATATGTTGACTTTGCAGTTGCTTCTCCAAGCAGTCTGAAAGACATTTAAATTTCATTTTTCACACACATTTTTCTTGCTTATATTTTTCTGAACACTGTTTTCTCTTAAAAATGCCTACCGCTTTTCAGCATATGTAATGTTTAGTTATACTCACTGGGTGAAAGAATATGTTGCATGTGGTTTTGTTTCTATCTATCACCTCTGTTATCACTGCTGTAATAAAAATATATTTATTTTAAAACTATTTTATGAACATACGGGATGGAAGAAACTGTTCTGGAAAACTCAGCATGCTGGAGTGGTGATGGAGAGGGAAAAGAATATGCAGGTAGTCTGCTGGTCATGAGTACTGATGTGGACCCTGATAACTCCTGTAATTACTTGCTGATGCTTTTTTTCCAGAGTTGATAACATATTTCTAATAGCTCATTGCTGCTTGCAGGTATCCTCCCTTGTTGAAGAGATAGGATGGTCTTCATCTGTGTTAAGAATTGGTTTATGAAACAAGCTTGTCCTTGTGCTAGACGGTCCATATACACTGGAAGACTTTGTAACCAAGAGTATCTTGAATAGTTCTGGAAGGAGATAATTTTTCTGGCAGTACTCCAGGTACTTCCTACTAGAAGCCATGTTTGCCCAAGGCTGACATTGTTGGGGTTTTTTTAGGGCTTTTTTTTTGTTTGTTTCTTTTTTCCACCTGTCTTCCAGAGCTTTGCTGGTATAATATCGTCTTTTTTAAAGTAGTTTTAGACTCTAAGGAGAATGTCTCAGTAATCATCCTGTATCGTCTCCTTGGAATTTGCTTTCCGTTCAGTCATTCTCTTCTGTTGTGGTCGGTAATTCAAGTTATCTGCCATAGGATTGATGTGTGAGTTAATATGGTAAACACAGGAACTGAAGCATGAAGAAGTAACGATCTCGGCTCTTACACAAATCAAATTACTCAGTACTGGTTTGTAAGGTGGGTTAAGTTTATCCTAGGCTGCTCAATAACCTCCTTCATATATATCATAGGGCCAAATTCTTTCCTGGTATGTGGCAGTTGACTTTAGAGGTTTTACTTGTGGGAAATGAATGAATCCAGTTTGGTTTTCTTTTTTAAGAAAAAAAGGAGAAAAAAAGCTGCTTAACACATTTTCTTAACTTTTACTGATGTTGCTGATGAAGGCAGAATCTATGAGCTCTCTGTCCCCATGGTTCACTTGTGACAGCAGGCAGTAGAGACTAGGTGCTTGTTAGAGAAGTGGGATTTGTCGCTCACACTATTTGGGTTATCATGCATTGGGTGTTCTTGTAAGATACACACCACAATGCAGATGAGACTGTGCATATCACTTTGGTTAAATTTAAATTATCTTTACAACTTAAGCATACTCCAAGAAGCATCTTGGTCTTCCTCATTTGAGCAAGTATCAATTCTGCATGTGGTGCATATTTCATATTGCATATTTCAATGTTATCAAGTCCTTTTAGTAATGTTGATGATTTAAAACAGTCAAAGGGCCACCAGAAAAAACAGACGACTCTTGCAGGATGAAGACAAAGTTCTGAGGATTTAGGGAAGAGCAGGAAAATAGGGATTGGAGAAAGTGCCTCGCCTGCTGGGGAAAGGTTAAAAAAAAAGAACCAAACAGATGTAGGTAGCAGGTACAAATATAGTTACTGCCTTCCAAGAGTTAAAAGGAGGCAAATCCTGGTAGCAAAAGAACTGTAGCAAAGGAGGCTAGCGGGAAGAAAGGAGACAGTGCTCATTTATCTGTAGGCATGTGGCTTGTGAAGAGGAGAGAGAGAAGAGAGGAGATACTAATTTGTGTGCATGGTAGAAATATATAAAGCTGTACATAGATTGCTTAAATATGAAGATGCCTTTGTCCTGGCCTGTTTGTAGAAATTTATAGCATTTTATGGGAAAGGAAAGAAAAAGGGAGTAGAAAAGTTCCTTAAAATGTTCCTGTGTATCTACTAAAAGGAAACTAAACTCTTAAGAGAAAAATAGTGAAAGTTATGGTATTTGGACTGCTGGAGAAATCAAGTCTTAAGCTCTGGAATTAGAAATCTGCATAAGACTATTGGCTCTGCTCTATGCAAAATTATTTGCTTGAGCTTAATCTAGTGTGTATAGGCCTGACAAGACAAAAACCCAGTCACAATTTACAGCTTGCACTGTCATGATCTGCACTATATGTGCACACAATGAACACAAACCAACTACATGATCCACACAATGAGGACAGGGCTCCAGGGCAGTTTTGAACATGATTTTTTAGATGCATTTTACTCCTGCCCTGTACAAGCAAGTGCTGCTTTTTCTTCTCAAGAAACTCTGGAAAGTCAAGACTGAATTTTGTAACCTATTTCAGGGAATGTTTGCAGATACACAGTCATCAAGACTTTTTCTTAACGGTATAGCAGCAACATTATAAAACACCAAAGCTATTTTTATAGTGAGAAAAATGTCCATTTTCTGAGGCACAATGTTTTTGGCAAAGGATTGCTCCTTGCTGAGATACTCAGAATGTGGGATACTGGGTTTTGTTCTATGCCTCCCTCAGGATAGGTGGAGGCTGCGGGGCCAGGTTGGCCTTGGGGCCCGCAAGCTGTGTGCCCAGGGTGCCTGCTGCTGTGTGACACGTCACCCAGAATGGAAAATCCTAGAGAGCTGCTTTGATGGGGGAGTGGCTCTTGGAGACTTTTTGCCCAGTTTTGCAAGTTTCTTCTTGCTTGCCACTGGAGCCAGCAGAAAACAAGGAAGACCTTGCAAATTGCAGCCAGACACAACATATTTGACACAAAATAAGAGCTCTTCGTTTGATGGTTGTGTTTGATAGGATTTTATTTTTCTGCTGCAAGTAGGGTCCATGTTATCGTAACCCAGACCGGAGACTGGGTAAAAGAGACTGGAAGACCTCTGCTTAAATGTTTCACTGTTGATTAATCCTTAAATGTGGCAAAGAGTATAGTTGCAAAAAGCAAGCAGTAGCTTAAACAGTTTCCTAAAATGAAACTGAAGCTGCAAGGCCACTTCAGCTTTGTAACACCTGCCTGCAGGGGGACATGGCCAAATACAGAATTACTATTTCTCGTTAAAAGCTCTGTTTTCCGTCTCTGTATTGGGATCCTTTCTGAGGTGTTGCTTTCTGGTGAGTACTATTTATACCGATATTTTATACTGGACAGGACTGAGGCTGCCTGAGGTATGAGATGCAGCCTGAAGGGAATCACTGTTTCAAAGACTGTTCCTACATGTCCAGAATTCAGCGTAAACACATAGCATCAGCAAACTTCCACCTACCTCAGCCGTTGCCCTGCCTTGGGGCCACAGTATGTGACTGTATAGCTGAGACACATTTACCTTACTACCTGCAGTAAGAAGGACTCCTGTTCACCTGCTGGCTTTGTGCAAAGAGAATCTGCAGAGAGTTTGACTCCTGCTGCCTATGTGAAAGCCCAGGAAGCAGCCTGATATTCCCTTGCTTTTCAGTTCAAATTTCACTAGAGCTGGAATTTGGGAATAAAAATATATCAAAAGCCTATTTGAGAACTAAAATCTGGATCCTGTGAAGAGTGAGATATGGCCTGAGTGGCTTTGAAACGCAGGGGCGTAGCAGTGCCCCATGCTTGCAGGTTTTGGGACATGGCAAAGTGAGACAGCAGGCAGTCACGATTGCCACGTATATTCTATGACTTTTTTGTCCTCTGTCTGTTGCTCCTATTTTTCTTCATGTTCAGTGTTGAGACAGTATTCTCTGTGCTGAGTGATAGCTCTATGTTACTCTGGAGATGCCTGTGTGTCTTCAATATGTGCACAGCACCATGTGGAGAGTTTTAGGTTTCCTTGACATATGCATGGTCATATGCTCTTGATTATGTCAGTGACAGTTTAACTGAGTTGCATGGCCAGCTTACATGCACATCCCAAAACTGGAAGCACTGGGAAGAGTGGTGCAGAGGGGCAGGGCTTGTTTGCTTGCCTGTGTGCATGCCTGTTGCCTCCCTGTCCTAGTCCATACTGTGTTGATGTGCAAACTAGGTTCAAAAGCAGTTTACTGATTTCTTCTGTTCCACAGTGAATGTTATTATTCACTTGTCTTCCTTTTTTCATTATATTCTCATTGCCTGTTCTGAGAAAACTAACTTGCATATTTTTGGGGTTTTGGCTATCTCCCCTAGGCTGCATCCTTTATGTAGAAAATCAAACATTAAGTACAAGTGGGATACATGCCCTTCTCCATTTCCTCATTTCCTGGCACATTTGCTTGAGGAGTTTTATTATCTCTACATACAAACTGCTTTCCAGGAGGTGGTGTTTTTCTATCACTCTTGCTCATGGTCTGGGAAGGAAAGAGAGAGAGATAGAACTGGAACTGGACCACTGAAAAGGTGGAAGAGGGAACTCAGGTGCATGCGATAGCCACTGGGGGCATTGTGGCTACAGAGGGAAAAGAACTTGATTTTATGGAGTGCTGCTGTGCTATAGCAAGAAGGCGTGTGGATTGCTCTACATACAGTTACAGGAACAAGCTGTGATCTGAAAAGCTTTCCTGAGGTCAGGGAGAATGGGAAGGTTGAAAATAATGATTAAGTTCAAGAAGGAAATGATGAAAGTGCAGCCAAAACCGACAGTGACTTGGTTTGTTTATCAAAGAGCTCGGCGCTCTCATTTCAGAGGATACAAAAATATTCTACATTTTGAGGCAAGGTAGCCAAGCTTCATTCAGAGCATTTTAATGTATAAAAAGATAAAACAAAAGTCAGCATAGGCCAGTTCTCTTTTGTCTGCAGTGTTATAGATGCAGGATTAGCACAGGTTTGAGGTGTGATTTCTTACTGGTTGATGTTAGAGTGGAAGATGCTTAGGATAATTTAATATTAATCAGAAAATGTTTAGAGATTAATTCAAATGAACAAATCACAATTATGAGATTGGAGGAAGCAAGTGTAATGTGTTGGTGAACGCATTTGTCTGACACATCTAGAGTAAGAGATTGCCAGTACTAGAAATAATGAGTTTTCTTGACTACACTGTCCACCTAAAGGGCCATTAAACACTCTAAGGCCTGAAAATGTCTGACAATTATTGATTCTCGTAGCTGTTTCTAATAGAGCAGACATCCAGCTTTTGTCTCTACTAGCTTTTTTAACGGCACAAGCATTTTTAATTCACTGGCAAATTTACCATGTCTTTGGTGTGCCTCGGAGACTGTGATGTTGTGTTAGACATGTGTTTGTGGTAGACTTGATGTGGTGTGAAGTTCTCCTGGTCCCTGTACTATTGCTGCTTCTCTGATGGCCTTTTCCTCTCTACAACTTTCCCATTTACCTGCAGCTTTTCCCTGGTAATTCCAAAGATGTTCTCAAAGCATGTTACTGCTCAGCTCTGCTTTTCTGTGTCATTACATGCCTTGTAAAATGCCGTAAGATGTCAATTTCTCTTTCTTTGCCGTGCCCAAGAAAACAAATCAGTAAGCTGAGTCTGAGTCATGGGAATGAAGATTTGTGTTGCTGCGTGTTTTCTTATGCAGTGGCATGTCCTTGGTAGAAAAGCAGACTGCCTGCTCCAGTGTGCTCTGCTTCCAGTGCAGACAGCTGGTTCTAGCCAAAGGGAAGCCTACCGTATTTTACAGTGCGTTTGGGGGAAGTGTTGAAAATGCCGAGTGTAGTTTTTCTAACTCTCTATTTCCTGTTAAAATTATTAATATTTAGATATTCACAAGGGAAGGGGGTAAAAGGCCCTGTGATAACATTAATGCAGATTTCCCGCCGTGTGAAAAATTCTGGCAGAAATATAAGAGATAACAAACTGATTAGACTTTAAAAGTTATAATGCTGTAAGCTAGTTGAAAAATAAAACTAAACCCATCCAAACTGAAATATTTTCAAAAGCCAGATTTTAACCAAAGAGAAGACAGAAGATTTTTAAAGTGGGGATGTGAGCTCCATGTCTGATGGTCTCTCAGGACGAGAGATACTCTGTCTCTTGCCCTAATAATGATGCCCTGATAGGCTGTGGTTCTGCTTCCTGGTAAGGACCATGACTTTTTCCCCAGAGCTGAGGCTGATCTGGCAGCCCTATGCCTTGCTCCTCATGAAGAGGTGAATAAATGGCGTTAGAGCTCTTCTGCTTGTGGGACCTGGCCCCGAGTGACTCACAGCTGTACAAGTAGTCAGCAGCAGAGCCAAGAACAGAAATGAGGTCTCCTACCTACCGGTCCAGTGCTCAGTACACGCAACCATATTGCTTACTGCGGAGGTACCTGATGGACTAGTAGAAGAAGCATTTCAGTTTTCTCTCCAGGTTTCCTGGCTTTTTTCAGTCTAAACTAAGGCCTGGCGATCAGTTTAACCTTACAGTTAATGTCAACAATGAGTGTTAGAAACTAGGACAGAACAGGATTTATAGTAGGCTTAGAGTAAGGCTAGTAGCCTTTGGGCTGCAGCCATGTAAAGTGAGCTGTATTGCCAAGTTTTTTTTTTTGGATGTTCTGTTTCTGATGTGTCAATATTATTTTTGCATTATTAATATTTATTAAATGCTCGAGAGCATGTGTGGCACTGTACCAGGCCCAGAGCAGTGATGGACTCAGTTTCCATGGCAGCAGGAGCACAGTCCTGTACTTGCAGAACCAGAAGGGCTCTTTTTGGCAACTGCTCTCTGTGCTGTGATTACGTTTTCTTTTTAAAGAAAGATATGTAATTTAAAATCTAATTCGTTAGTGCCGCAGAATCTTGTCCATCCTGGGTGAGAATTTTGCCTGCTGTAAGTTTCTTTATCTTTTCTGGAGTTCTAGCTTGGTTTCTGTAGCTTCTGTGGGTGTGATTTCTTTTACTTGCAAAACGCTGAAAGAGGGGAAAAAGAGTGTGTTTAAAATCAATAGAAATAAATGGAAATTTCCTCTTGATTTTGGTTAAATTTGAAACGTTATGTTGTTGTAGAGTTCTCTCCCTTTCCAAGTAGCCTATAGCATAGTTTTATTAATTGAAAAAAGTAATTGTTGAAGAAACTAGTGTGTACAACTGACAGTAAACTCTTAACTGTACTTTTTTCCTCATTTAGGTAACTGCTTCAATTCCAGGTTTTGTTTTGTGTTTTAACTGGCCTTGTTTCGTACTTTTTTCATGCTTCCTTCTTAGAGACTTAATGCGTTTCTAAGAACATTGTGATGTACATTGAGGTGACATTTTCCTTCATTTCAAGGGGTGAATTAAAATTTTCTTTTGATCCCAAGTCTTTGTTCAGCTGTGCATTACCTGGTAGAGGTTTTCTGGCTGTCTTTGCTTTCCATGTCTAAAGTTAATGCGATTAATTTCTTTGGTGGCTTTTCAGGCTTTTTCTATTTTTGTTGATTTAGATGAGTAAGGTTGTAGGTATCTTTCCAGATGTGTTGCATGGGTATCCTACGATACCAGCTGCTTGTCTTGCTGATTTAGCAGTGATTGTGTATCAGTAAATCTTGCTGGATTTGCTGGACCTGTTGTGTCCAGATATGATGCTACCCTGTGTGATCCAGGTAGTAAAGAGCATAAAAATCTGCGATAGCAGGAGTAGTGAATATACTTGCACTGAGAATAAGAATTTCAGATGTAAACTTACAACTGTTCCTGTAGCCTTCTCATCCTGAATCACAATTGCATCTATGCAGCTACTTACAAACAGGGAAGTGCTCCAGTTTCTTTGATAACAAATGTCAGTGTTGACTGATATAGGCCGAGAAATACACCTCCTGTCTCTGTAACTGAGTAGTTCTATTCTTGTTAGTGTAGTTGTGTTATACTGATTACACATTTGTCATCCAGTAGCCGGTTAGCAGTTTAGCTTTCTATAGATCTTTGCCATACAAGTAGACTAAATATTATCTTACGGATATGAAAACTGATGCTTAGAGAAGTTATCCTTTTTCCAAGGCTGTAGAGTGATTCAGCAACTCATTGTGAACGTTAGTGACTCTTGAAGAATGTTCCCAATTTCTTGTTTTCTGGTCCATTATCGCACTGTTTTACACAGATAATCGTGTTCCTTGGATTAAATGACTGCTCAAGGGCTTAGCCTTTGCCTCTGTCATATACAGTTTGTAAAACACTCAGACGAGTCTCAGTGTTGAGATAACTCACTGTTTCAAAATCTGTGTTGGGTCAAGTGCAAGAAATACTTCAAGTGGATCACTTCTTGTATTTAGTATCAAAGACACACAAAACATTTGAGGGGGAACATGTTATTTGTTTTGCTTTTCAAAATTGACTTCTTTCTTTTTGTACATTCTAACATATCCTAAAGAATAAGAGAGTGCAGTCTGTATACAGGCAGTTGTCACTGCAGCCACCTCTTCAGCTGGCCAAAAGTCGCGGTTTTGAGACTGCACGTGACAGACTTATTTATTGCTAAAGAGGCCCTTTCATACTCATGTGGGGACAGTCTCTCCAGACCTCGTTTACCTCCATGCCCACACCTTGCTGTTATCTGAGCACTGTTATTAATTTATCACTAGTGCACTCTCGCTTCAAAAAATTATTTGTAACATCCTTGACTGTTGAGAACAGAGATGACTAGGCAAATTTAATTTGCTATTGTATATTTTATTGCTGCCTCTCTTTTCCTTCTTCCTTTCTCACGTAAAACAATAAAGATGCTATTTAGATTGTACAACTTTTAAGTTTGCACAACAATATTAATTTCTGCTAGCTTGCCAAGTAGGGCTCCATCCTTATCTTACCTACCAATAACAGGTAGCATTTAAATTAGCTGAGTACTACTGGGTGATCCCGTTGGGCTTGTTATACAATTTAGAAGGGGTAACCTGTATGGGCACAATTCTTTGGTGGTTGATAAATAATGACTTTCAAAGGGAAGCTCTGGAACAATCTTTGCCAAGATCACACTGGTGTATTGAAATTGCACGCTTTACTTCAAGGAATTGCTCTTTGCTGGGTGATTTGTGTTCCCCTTTACACAAGAGCTCTTTAACACAGAATTTTGTCCTATTTTTTATAAAATAATGTGTTATGTATGTTTGCCCAAGGTACCAGTGCATGTTGATCCCTGAAGTTAAATAAGGATTAAGGAGCTGCGTTGACAGGTGCTGAAAAGAATCGCATCTGTCCAGTTCTTGACTGGAGGGACTCTGATCGTGGCACAGCACTTCAAAGAGTGTGAGTGCAGAGCAGGGGAGAAATCCTGGGGCCTGCGGTATAAATGCAGGCACCCTCTTTTAGAGGGAAATGATAAATAACGTAGTTAATTTTTCTTCATGGTGGTGGATGAGCATGTGCCTGAGCAATGTGGAGCCTTTCCCAGGCTTGCATGCAGTATCTCATTGCCTTGCTAGAGTCCTTTTCCTTCAAGTCCTTCCACATGAGCGTAGCCATTAATTCTCATGGCCCTGTTTCGCAGAGTGCCTGTCCTCAACGGCAATGCACAAAGCCTTTGTTAACACCTTCTCTCACTCAGGCATTGAAGGAGACTCTGCGAAGCTTGGCTGAGAGCAGCAAGCATTTCTTCACATTTGATCATGCACACAATCATGTGAATGCTGCCAGCCTTATTTTGTGCAAATGCTTGTAGAAAGGATTAATAAGTCCTGCACAAATGCTGTATTTCAGCTGGCTAGAAGCTCCTAAGTTCACCCTGCCCAGATCTATTGAGTTCATTTACAGTATTTTTAAACTTTGAGACTGAAATCCAGGTTGAGGCTGCTAGGGTGACAGTGCTCGAGAGACCAGAGCTGATGTGAATCTTCACACCTGCCTACTGTTGACTCCAGTTCAGTTCAGGGCAGTTGTGCACCAGATTGTTGGGCATACTGTGAAGTGTATTGGCAAATGATAACCCAGAATATGTGTGTTCTCACAAAAAAAGCCATCACCTGTCACTGAGCAGTTCTGATCCTCCAGCTTTCAAGGAGTCAGGACTGAGATACTCAGCACCATGGGAAATGTTGCATTTCTGCAGCGAGAGTCAGATGTGTGCTGGGGTTTACAGGGTCCTCGGCTTACAGGGCTGTTGCCCTGGCAGCTTCATCTCTGCCCACTCAGCACACTGTAGGAGTGTTTCAAGAAAATTTGAAACCAAAATATCCTTTTAGGAGGCTGTTTTCTTTCCTTCTCCGTGCAAGCTGGATAGCTGTCAGTGGGTTGTCCATGATAGTAAGGGTTGAGCAGTGATCTTTGTTACTAACAGGTTCCTTTTCTGTACTGTGTTGTGCAGGCTTCATTATCATATGACAGGGTTAATTTTAGAGTGCAAAAAAAGATGCTTCTCTGGCAGTGAAAACCACAGAGGGGGAGGAAGACAGCCAAGTACAGGACCTAATTTGCCCCACAAGAAACTTTTTTTTTTCTTTTTATGGGGGAGTGTGAGTTTGAATGTGGCATTAGAAACATATTCAATGACTGGTTTAGGGAAGAATCTTGCTGTATTGTTTTTGAATGGGGTTTTCTCCCTGCTACTTATTTTTACTGAAGTCTTGTGGGATTAGGTTTCTTGAGGGAAAGAGCAAGCCTGATGGGACTAGAACAACAAACCTAGTTTTTCCTTAAAGCTTTTCTTTAAAAATTACGGCCTTTTTTGTGACTGTGGTACACCTGAAAGCTGGTGTCATCTCTCCTTGAGCTGGTTAGGGGTAAATTTCCTGTAGACAGAGCTTTTTGGTGCATCAGCTTGACCTTTAACATAGAAAAAGGGCATGTGTAAATGTCATTTTCCTACAGTAATCGGTTGGGATTATCTGTTACTGTGTTGGTTTTTTTTTTTTTCTCTGATTGTAATAGCAGAGATTTTTACAGCAGTTTGACATATAAGAATGATGCAGGCTTCACTGTCTTACATTGGATAAGTTCTCATCAACAGATAGGAGGGAGAAGATTCATACCCGTTAGCACTGTGTGTATGTGTGAGAGAGAGAATTACATTTTTCATTGGATATGACTTGGAAGATTGAGGATCTCATTCCATTCTGAAGTGTTAGACATCAAAATATTAAATGATGAGTGTCTTGGGATTTGGGGAAGATATTTGCTGTGCGTTCTGCTCTAATTAATTGTGGCATTTGGTGGGGTTTCCTTATTACTTTAATCTATGGACAGCATCATTCCCTGGTGTTGGAATTTGAAGAAAGAAAACATCTTGTCTGTGTGATGGCTCAGCCTGATCTTGCTGCTGCAGAAGTCTCTGAGGAAATACTGATCTGTTATTTCAGGTTGCTGACTAACAACGTGGCCCTGTAGCTTCATAGCACAGGCTGGCCTTCTCCCTGCTGGTGTAGCTCTTGAGATTGACGTCTCTTAGCACAAAACTAAGAGACTGCTGGAAAAAACTGCTGCTGTGGGCCCAGAAAGGCCAAAGGGAGATGGGTTTGTGTGGTCTGCGAGGTTCTGCTGAAAGAAGAGCCCTGGTCAGCCTCACTGCACCTGCGGGCTGTACCTGCACGGCCATGCCGGCAGGGGCTGCTCCGGTGTACGCAGGGCCACTGTCTCCCGTCCAAGCAGAGTTTCACCTTGGGTATGTTTTATCTCCTGAGATGAGCCTTGTGAAATAATGGTGAGGGGAGCAATGTTGTCGGGGAATATGCTGGATAAAACATCACGTTTTTAAGTGATGTTTCAAGGGATCTTTTGTTCTCCGCAGTTATAAACAGTCACAGCTGACAATGAGGAACCTTTCCAAACTCAAAAATCAATAGTTTCAGTTCTGTTTTGTTCACAAAAATGTTTTCTGCAGCAGTTTTCACTAGGGCATTATCCTGTTTTCTTTTAGCCTCCAGAAGTGCATGGAGCACCATCGTGGACCTACAAAAAATCAAGGCCCGATTCTGGTCCGTGATGCGTGCTTTGTAATGGTACAGATGGAAGTGGTTTCGGCAGTACTGCAGACAGGAATAATGGTGTGCAGGAAGAACAGCAGGCTTGCTGGGGAGATACTGTGTTTGATGACTACTCCTTGATCACAGTCAAGTTGTCAGCTCCCACCTAGTTACGTGCAGAGTAGACTCAATGAGGCAGGCAGCAATTTCTGGGCTTGGACAACTGTTTTGTTCCAAGTGAAGATTAACTCCACTGTAATTCTGTCTTGGAAAAGAAAGTACAGTTTCATTCCATTCCTGATCTCATGCATCCCCCAGGTACATTGTTGTGTGAGGACTTGCCATAGGCAAGCCATGAAAATAGAAACCATCCGTATTTTATTGACTATTCAGTCTGTATCCAGTACTTATTTTGCCTGTGTTCTCCAGTGTCCTGCTGAAGAGAAGATCAATCACAGGCATATTTTAGTTTGTGATATCCCTAGTTGAAGAATGATCCTGCTTTCAATTTGGAGATGGTAAAATTGCCCCCTCACCTGCTGGTAAGCTGCTTAGTCTGCATTTACAGCTCTGCTCTTTTGTAGAGGGGACCAAGCTCGCTCCCAACATATGGTGTGTTATTTCTACAGCTAAAGCAGGTTCTTCATGTGCTAAACTTTAGGTGTCTCTGCTTTTTCGAGCAGAAAGACCCAAACTTCTCAGTGTGGTATAGGTGTAGTGTGTAGGTCTGAACTTTAACACAGGAAGGCTAAAAGAGCAGGAAATCACAAGGGTTGACATCATATTTAAATGGTATTGAGAGCCTGCTTACGGCAGTAAAATCTTCACAGTTGCTTTGACTTGCCAGTGCCTCTGGTGTTCACCCTGCCCTAGACAATGAACATTGCAGCAGCTAAGGTTTCTCCAGGCTTGGCCCAGTTTGCAGCCTTATCTGTCCCAGCAGGGATGAACCCGAGGGAAATGAGCAGCGTCCCTCAGTCCCACAAAGTGGTGTGCAGGCTATGCTCCTACCACTGCTTGGGTTTAGTATCCCCAGTCAAAGCTCCTTGTCCTGCCTGAGTCTTGTATCCTGGCCTGAATATGGCTTGGAAAGCCTCAATATTGTTGCTTTAATCCACTTGCTTATGAAAAAACTTTTAAGTTCATGTTCTGTTTTAGATATTGTGCAATATATTCAACTGACAAAACAAACCCCCAACCCTGAACCACGTGGAGAGGCAGTTCCTCCTGCGAAGCGTAGGCTATTAGATTGCACAGCAGAGCTCTTGGTGAGTTCAAAGCGAGTTTATTGTTGCTGTGTGAGTATTTAGTGAGTCACTGTAAACCTCCCTAGTTCTGTTACATCAGTATTTTAACTTACATCCTGCTTTTTCAGTACCCATTTCTCAGCTAATATAGAAAGGATTTTCCTGTAGTATGTAGATACTAAAATACTTCCAGAGTATTGGATTTTTAGTTTGACTGCAGAAAATGGCCAGGAAGAATTGCCAAATATGAGGAGGCACTGTACATTTCTATCCCTGATGTGCACTTGTTTATAAGTGTATGAACTTGATGGAGATTTCTTTTGATGAGTTTTTGCCAGGTTGTACTTTTGTTCAAACAGCATTATGTCTGAATAAGTGAGTCAAACTGCCTTTGCATTTTCCAGCATGCTGTCTCTCGTCCAGAGGAAGAGCAGGTAACTGTGGTTCAGTGCTGCCGTATCTACTGTATTACAAGTTTTTTTTGTAGGAGGGTGGCTATAGAGCAAAATTGTACTGCTCTTGCAAGGATCCTTGCTCATGAAGGCTTCATGCAGATCCTTTGGGGACAATGTTCAGGGGCTGTGTTCTGGGGGAACATGCAGGTGAGAGCCAGGTCTGCTGAAGGGTGATTTGGGTGCTTTGGACAGTTACGTCTGCAGTTCTCTACTGGAAAGGTGCCTCTCTGTGCAGAGAGCTTGTAGTGTGAGCTTGCCTAATTGGGCTCAGACACTGGAAGACAAGGGAAACCTAAAGAGAAATAAAATGTCACCAGGGCTGAGAATGAAACCCCTATGGAAGGTCTGGTGAGCCAGCTGGAAACTCAGCCGTGCCTGAACTTTGTGGTTTTAATAAATGGAGCTTGTGTGATGCCTGTTGAGAAAATATGCCTAATGTGGAGAACACGTAACGGGCAGAAAGAGGATGTGATGGGAGGGGCAGGCTGAAAGCTTGACAAAACATGTCGCTGTTTCAACAGGCTCTGTGGCAGGCTCTCCCCTCCTCACCAAAGAAACTGTGTAAACTTAGCTTCAAATGTCGTCCGAGGAAGTCCTCGTCTGGAAATGAAGAGCTGTTTGTGCTCAGGCCTGTTTGTTCCTTAGCCTCAGATTACTGACAATAATTGTGATGGTCTGTTCATGTAGATCTCACCAGTCCTTTGGGAGTGGATAACTCCCTTCCAGCATCAGATGATGCTAGTTTGATTCCAGCTGTCATGCTGTAAAGGTAAGTGGCTTTGCCCGTCTCATGACTGAGTCTGATGGGGTGACAGCACAGTTAGTGAAACCTGCCAAGCAGCAGATACGCAACAGGAAAGCAGGAGACCTTTGCATTGATTTATTGTTGCTATTTCCTGTGGAACTGGCTTTGCATACAGAAGACTATTGTTGTCAATGCAGAGAACTGGAAGGGTGCATCTGAATGTCAGTAAGGTGTTTTACTGCTGCAGTAAGTAACAATGGGAAAATAAAAATGCCTACCTTTGACTATTGGTAGGGCAGATAGGCCCCAAAAGTGATGCCTAGGTTATTCAGTAAATGTCCTATTTTTTAAAATTAAAACAACAAGTCTCATTTTAGCCATCAAGAGATACAGGATACTTAACTCGATTAAAATGTGGGCTACTTATTCAGGCAGGGGCAGGGACTTGATATAAAATAGCTTTTTATTTTATATTGGTGCCTTTCTAAGTCTGCATTGACAAGGCCCTTCACCTCTCATTTTCCCAGTATACCTACTTGTGAGATGGGAAAATGGTTTGTCTTTATTTTTGTAAAATAGTGCAGTTGATATATGGTCAAAAGAGTGGAATAGGAGCTTGGTATTGCTATTTAGTTCAATGTGTGTGCTTGCAAACAAAATCAGCAAATTGGCATTTGGTCAAGAGAAGCAGCTTTCAAGTTTAGAGGGACGGACTTCTGAATCCAGTAAGAATATTGAATGCAACCCAGATGGCATCCTGGAGGGAAGTTTTGTGGCATCAATTAGCTTGTAGGTTACCATGCTTCTAGCCAACTGTGAGTTATTTGGCAGCTTGCCACTTAACTGTTAGTGAAAATTCAAGAGCAATGAGATGAAATAGAGTTCCTGGTAGACAAAGAGAAAGATGTCTTCACTTGAGAAAAGAGATTTGTGGATACTGTTTCTTAAATGATTTAAGCTGTCTGCTCTTGTACAGCCAAATATCTCAGCCTCATTTATATACATTTCTTTGCCACATTTGTATAAACAAACACATTTAAAACTTCTCTCAAATTTCACATGTAATTTGTTTTCAGGAAGGAATCTGCAAATAAAAGGGCCACCAATAGCTGGACCAGTGCCCTTATATCTATTAGAATGTAAGCTTAATTTAACATTTCCTTCTGGAAATTATATTCTTATCTAGATTTTAGGACTTGGGTATTTATACTGCAGGTTCAGACTAAATGAAGTTGTTGTACTCTGGACTCAAAAGGAGCTGCCAAATCCCTGAAAAACTGGCTGCATTGTAGTAGATGTAGTATCACAGTTTTACATCATCCCACTGAGAACTGAGTCTAAAGAGAAGTAAGAGTAAACACCCATTATGGGACAGCTGTGGGAATGCGACTTATCTGATATTAGAATGAACTGGGATCAGTTTTTTGTTGACCTACAGAATGTGCATCAGCTTACAGAAATATTTCTGCATGGCTTTACTTTTTCTTTTTTTAAAGTCCATTTTGAAGGGATTTAAAAATCGTCTCCATGTCTCAGGTGCTAACATTTCAGATGGCTTTTGCATCTGTGCAATGAGGGATAATTAGGTTTGTAGAGCAGATGTTCTGGAAGCCTGCACTGCAGTATGCCTTGCTGTTTCTGGCTACAAAGGTTTACTCCTGGGTGCACTTGTTTTCTTTTTATGTAGGAGAATGGCAAATTCCCAGTCTTCTGTATCCAATAAGGACTTCAAGATCTCATACCAGATTTAGTCAATAAATGTTTCACAAAGAGCTTTAGAAAGGAACAGTTTTGCTCCCCAACAGTTTATTTCAGCTGCTTAGGACTGAGTTTTTACTCTGCCCTGAGATGGGTTGTGGCTTTTTCAAAATGAGCAGAAGTGTTTGCAAAGTAGTAGTGATGGTGAGATTTTTTTTACTCCTTTCTCCTGAGGCATAACGATTGGGAGAAAAAAAAAAGCCCCCAGGAAAAGTAGAATTATACCAGTATCCCAGAATTGCATTCTGTTGTGTACTACCTTGTGCCGTACTTACTGCCTGTTGGAGGAAGAAATGGGATTTTGTAAATAGCCAGATAGGAACAAGGATATGAATTGTGAATATGAATGTATGCTAAGAGTGGCCTAGGACTAGCTTTATGAAATACAAATGTTCTTCATCGCATTTTTCGGTCTGGAGGTGTGGTTTTGCTCAGTTTTATCATATCACACAAGGTTGCATGCTTCTCCCAGTGTAGCCGTTATGAAAAAGGCAGTGTTTTGCTTTTGAAAAGCATTACATGCAAAAAGCTATTAAATGGAGGTAGCCTTCTTTATCAAAACATTACATCTGACTTTTTACTGAACAGATAATATTATATGCAGATGTGTTTTCCCTCATCATTTTGTCAGGTATGCCTGTTTTTCATAGACAAGGGCTTAGGCAGCCGATCGTCTGCCTTTCAAAGGCCACCAATTTGCTTCCATTCTAGAGGAGACAGGTCTCTTTCAAAAATGACTTTGCTAGGTCATTCCTTCTGGCATTAGTCCAATACGGCACACACGTTTGTGTTTACAACTTCAAAAAATGTGGTTTGAGAAACAATAGCTTCAAGGAAGGACCTGGA
The DNA here is from genome assembly GCA_031468815.1 of Morus bassanus. Lineage (NCBI taxonomy): Eukaryota > Metazoa > Chordata > Aves > Suliformes > Sulidae > Morus > Morus bassanus. Next base: position 17,945,349 of record CM062576.1, on the reverse strand, counting down.
GACACAGCACTACAAAAAGAAAAGCTTTCAAAGGTTTACAGGAGTGCATGTATGGGAGCAAAAATGCTACACATTCAAGGCAATACAGTAGGAGATATTTTGGGGGTGTGTGCTTTCAATTGAGAATCAGAAATGGATGCTAGTTTCTTGTTCCCATCGTACTGCTACTGAGTGGGGTCAGCTACGTTGCAATTCTGAGCAAACTCATCTCCAGTTTGAAACCAGTGGAAATTGCAGGGATTCCTTGGTCTAGTTCTTGCATTTCATAGTGACTATGGAAGAAAGAAACATGGGCATGCACTCTCAGGCATTTTACAAGTAAAGCCAAAGCATAACGTTATTTTTAGATCTGATTTTTTAAAATGCCTGCTGAAAGAGCTTTCTCTCTGTGTTGCATAAGAATGAACCTGGCAATCAGATCCTTATGTAAATAAAACTTGCAGCTCACTCAATCAATATTTTGTTCTTTTCTTGGCATGTATAGAATAAAATCACAGAAGAGCTAGTTAATTTTCACAATTAATGCTGATCTTGCAAAGGCAGTCACAATTTGAAGAGTCACCTGAAATCTAAGTCTCTGCAAAATGCTGGTCAGAGAAGCTGGTGGTTTTTTTTTTTTTTTCCTCCAGAGGTTGCATTGTCATGGCACTCTTCTGTTCTGAGGATTTTAATTTTCATATCACTTTTGGCATAATCATGTTCAAGAGCTGCGTGTTTCTCCTCTTTAAATACCACAATAATTAAGAAGACATCCTGACAACTGAGTCATCTGAGTGACTTTCCTCTCATCCTCAATACAGGATGAATCCTCCTCCTGCCTGATGCACGGGAAGGTTCAATTCCTTCCTCTCAATTACTTCAGTAGTTTATGCAGTGATCTATCAGCTGCTGGGGGTGGGGGGGAGAGCAATAAATATGGCAGAGGGTTGCTATGCATATACAATTTCTGTTGCTGGCAAAGTTCAAAGTCTGTTTCAATTTTCCCTTGATTCTCTCCAAAGAATCCCTCCAAAATGTTCTAATATCTTGTCAGGGCTGTGCTCCAAGGATGCTGGATGAACTGTCAAAAACCAAAGTGCTTCAGTGCTTCCCGTATGCAATGGCAGCTGCTGCAAGGAGGAGAGGGAACAGCGCACTGTTCCCTTCTGCTAGCAACAGCAGGAAGATCTTGTAAGGGCCACTGTAATATTTTAGTACCTGCTGGGACAGTTTATTTTCTTTTTATCTCTGAGGCAGAAAAGTCTCACCAAGCTGTAAGGCACTTAAAATTTGGAAACTCAGTTGCTGATCATCAGCACTGAGAGCTGAACTTTAAATCTGATGCAGCCAAAGGTGTCCAAGGATAACACAGTGATTTTGAAGGCATTGGGATATTTCTAGATACAAGATCGTTAATCTTCAGAGTAGACAAGACCTTGATTTAACCTCTGAGCCCTCTACAGTGTCTGTTGTTGTGTTGATGTGTTATTGGTCGGTATAAGAAGTCCAATTTAATCCTCAGTGAGAATTTGAACTTATGTGGCTTTCACATTTTGAAGTCAGCACTGCTACTCCTGTGGGATCATGTGGTGTGGGTTTACGCAGGAGCTGTGAGGACATTAGTTTTTCCATTAACATGTGGCAAATGCTTGTGCTCTTCTCTCTCTCCCCAAGGTTTTTGGCATGGTACTGCATTCCTATCAAGTCATTGCTCTTAGGCTCATGACTTTCCTATACTCATGGGACATTTTAAATTTAGTTTTTCCATTTCATTATGGTGGGTGCTACTTGGTGGTTTTGTTGAATGTCTGATCTGAATTTTTTTAAATGCTTTTCATATTTTGTAGAAATGACAAAAGGAGGACTTGCCTGTTACCCTCTGGTCTAGTGGTGAGTCAGCAACCTAGCTGGTTTACACACCTGCCAGGAATTCAGGTGAAGTGGCCTAGTGTGATTTGTGCTGGTAGTCCCAGGTGTAGACAGACCAGAAGAGATAATGTGTGGCCCAAAGAAGGACAGCTGTGTTCCTGTTCCCTGCTTAATTCTCATGTTTAGGATTGTCTGGCCTTTGTGCCATCTTTGCCTTTACGACTGCAGAGTGGTGACAATCTTCTCTACAGACTTGTTTTGGCAGCACCAAAACCAGGGGAAAAATGTGGTTTGTTCTCTTTGCCTTTAAAATCCTCCTGCAGAAAGGGTGCAAGCATGGTGGCAGAACTGAGGAAATAAACAGCTGTTGGGTGAGTTCAGGCTCTGACCACTTCCCCCCCAGGTAGGAAGAATATTTTTTGGTCACTGCTTATGTTGACTTAAGATGAAGCAGAGTTTTAGGTGAAAAATATTTCACAAGCTGTTACCGAAACAGAGCTATCTAGCTATCCGTTTTTGGTGTTAATTCTTAAGTCTTCGATAGGATCCCCATCTTTCCAGTCCAAGTTGTATCTCACAGCAAGGTTGCTTTTAGGATTTCTAATGTCTTTCTCTTCCATTTGACTTCTGTATTTTGCAATAAATTATACAAACTTTGGTCTGGTGCTTCATCTGATTACCTCCTGTTCAGTGTTTTTCTGAGATGAATGCCTGAAAAGCACAACCAATCCATGACACTAATGCCACTAATCACGGCTAATGAGTGTTTTTTAAAGCATTCTTACAATCAAATTCAAACCCAGCCTAGCAATCTTTCAGGCTACTACTTGTTTTTTATTGCTTTTTATATTAAGTTTTAAAATTTAATGTTTCAAAGTTTGGCCATAGAAAATTGTCAGCTTTCCTTTAGGTTTCCAAGCACCCTGGCCCTGGCTGGAAGCATAGTCTTTATGTCACACATCAACACAGAGTAAGTCTTTTCCATTTCACAAAATTAAAAAAGAAATTGTCTGTTTGAGTTTCTGCTCTCATTGTAGGTTTGAAATTCATTCCTGAATCTTCCATACTCAATTTGTAAGTCTGTCCCTATTCTTGCTTGGTTTGTTTGGTTTGGTCATATATTCTGTTCTCATAGTTGTCAAGATCTCTGAGTTTTTCTTAATGAGGAGGCATTTATTAAAGAAAATTGCAGTTAGAGATACAGAACAAGACCTTCCATAACCACTCAGCTTAACAAAATCTGAGCCACCTACTTTTGTCCTATGTGTCCTACCTCCATTTTCATGCCTCCTAGCCCCCAGCAATCAGCCTGATTTCTGTGACCTGCTCTGAGAGCAGAAAAAGCCAGGTACTCTGTGTGAAGCTATGGATACTCTAGGTTGTCAGTGTGTCACTGACTGCCACCAAACAGGATGTGTGCGCAGGCTGAGATTTGCTTTCCTTCAGTGAGGAGGCTCATTCAGAGCTCTCTCACACAGGCTGTCATTTTCTGATTCTTAATAAAGTTCCTGTAAATACAGTAATCTTTGAGACCTATACTTTGTTTTCAGACTTGACTGAAATTAATTGGCTGGTTTGATTAGTGGATATTAACAAGAGGTGTAACAGACAGAACAGCAACATGATCACGTAATCATTGTGTCTTTAAGATACCGGTCTGAAACAGACTGGACTTCTATTTAACTGGAGTTCCAGCTTTGTCTCTGCCAGTGCCAGGGGTAAGTTATAGATACATAACACAGACATCTAGTGGCTGAATACCATACTGCGAATAGAGGTGCCACTGGCAGATCCTGGCTCCAAGTTGATGCCATACAGGAAAGATACTTCCAAAATAGAAGATCTATCAATGCTCACAGCTCCAGAATAATGAAAAATTGGTCCTGCTTCACAGGCGCAGTTGATTGCGCGTGGGAATCAGTGCAGAAATCCCCTGTAATACCCATGAAGCTGGTAGATTGCCAATGGGATCAGACTTAGTGCTCGCATTGTTGGTCTTTGTTATAGAGAAGTAGACAGATAAGTTCAGGGCTTAAGGTCGCTATAAGAAATGCAGTTCAGAATTGGAGGAAGGTGATCAGTTTTTGGCATGGGATATTAATTGGTTTACATGGTGCTGCAGGTGTCCCTTTATTGTTCATCTTTCTGTAAACCACAGACATTTTTTCCTCCTCTGATTTGATTTCATATTCTATTTTATCTTCATAATAGATACTTCTAATGTACATTTGGATGAAATTTTCCTTATCCCTGAAGTGCAGTTGTCCCATATTGGCTCAAGGGACACTTGTCAGACCACTGTGAGGTGATCCAGACTTGATTTTGTTCAAATTTGGGTAGAGCAGCTTTTAGGCAGTTTCTGACCTTAATCTTGGAATATTTGCCTTGAGGCACAGACTTGGTCTCTGTGACATCCCTCTGGAAGCAGGGGCTTTGCCCTGGCTATGAAATTGGTACCATTTCATTGGTAGCAAGTCTCAGGCTTGTGACTGTTCCCTTGAACTACCTTATTCCACTGTAAAGATTGAATTTCTTTTCTTTGATTGTAATGATCTGGATTTCCTCATGACAATCTGATTTCCTGAAGCTGTTTTTCCTTCTCTTTACTGTGCAAAAAAGAGTCATCATCTGGTCTCCCCTGTGCTCCGTGTGGTGCATGCTTGCTAGAGGCCTCACTAGACTACCTTGGCTGCAGAGACTGGCTTCCACAGCCCTGGAGGCCATCAGAAGTGCAGCCTTAGATAATGGGGCCGCAGTGTTGGTTAGAATGTGTAAGCTGTAGGTAGAGAGGCTCTCCATGTTTTATATTTTTTTGGACCTGATTGTGTAAATTGCCGAACACTTCCTCCTTTCATGTTGGGCTGATGTAGCTCTTCATTTCAAATGACTAAGCTCAAGCCCTTGGGCACAAGCCCTTGCATGTTAATCTGTTTAGTTTGGACTGGAACACTTGTGTGATTTTTTTGTAGCAGGAATTAAAGCTGCAAATGGTAATTCTAAGGATGAGACTGCCAGAAGAGTCAAGTGTATTCTTGGAGTTTTTTGTTACTGACCTGCAGATGCAGTCTGGTGTTCATGAACTATTAGAGTATTAGGACTAAGCAAGAAGTGTTTGTGCTTTCCTTTTTTTTCTTTTTTAATTTTTTTAATGTAAATAGATAAGGTAGTCAACAATTACTGAAGAAAATGATAGAAGGCTGTAGTGTGATCACAGTGATGAAAAATGCACTTTGGTGTGTGAATAATGGTGTCATATGAGAGGCATGCACGGTAACCTTTCCACTAGTGGAGCTTCTTTCCAAGGAAGTACTTGGAAACTAGTACTGAAAATTCAAATTTTTGGTAAAGGAGATTTAGACTAGACATCTAAAGGGTGGCAACAGTGAAGCTGTGGTGTGGACTATTTAGGAGGTATGTCCGTCACTGGAACTTTTTAAGAACAAAGAAACTTCTGTCAGAAGTGGCTCAGGGCATTTGATCCTGCCTTGGGACAAGAGTTTGAGGTAGAGGACATGTCAAGGTCCCTTCTGCCCTACTTCATGTATTTCCATTTGCTGGGAAGGAAGGTGTGGCTGCCTAATTTTCCTGCTGCTTCCTCTTTGTGCCCAAATTCAGAGGGGATGAATTGTTTTGCTCTTGGTTGAGCAATTGTTTATATAAAAAAACAGTCACAAATCTGGTCATCGCAGTGTGGGAAGGAGATGCTCTCCTAAAATAATGAGAGTTGTTATTCTTTGGAGATTGCAGGTTATTCTGCAACAGCTGCCTAGTAAGCTTGCTTACTTACGGTAAGTGCAACTCTTCCTCACATGCTGCAATTGTTCTGTCTGTTTTAATGAGTTTTGCAGTTGTCAGATCCACACACAGAAAACCACACCAAATCTTAGATATCCATAAAATACACATTGTTTCCAACTGACATTTATTGCAGCTGTATTTCAGTTAAAAAAAATAAATAGTACAATAAGTATGGGGTCTTTTTCTCTTTCCAAGCTTCAGAGATCTCAGCTGTGAGAACATAATCATAGAGTCATAGAATGGTTTGGCTCGGAAGGAACATTTAAATGTCATCTAGTCCAACCCCTTTGCTGTGGGGGGAGACATCTTTCACTAGATCAGGTTGCTCGAAGTTCCATCCAACCTGACCTTGAATGTTTCCAGGGATGAGGCATCCATAATTTCTCAGGGCAACCTGTTCCAGTGTCTCACCACCCCTCATAGTCAATAATTTCTTCCTTATATCTAATCTAAATCTACCCTCTTTTTTACCCCTTGTACTATCAGAACAGGCCCTGATATAAAGTCTCTCACCATCTTATAAGTACCTTTATATATTGAAAGGCTGAAATAAGGTCTCCCAGGAGCCTTCTCCAGGAATCTGCAGAATGAGTCTGTCTCCTGCAGTAAACACGATTTAGGGGTATGGGGTGTTTTGACTCTTGGATTCTGTGATATGGATGTTAGGAATACCTACTCAGCAAGGCAAAAGGGAGAAAAATGCAAGGGCTGTAAAATTGCAATAGTCTCAGAAAATAGGCATGCATGGGACTCTGATTTCAGTGCTGAAGGACAAAAAGCAGTTAAGAATGTAAAAGGCCAGTCTGCTCATTGAACGGAAAATCCAGTTGTATTTGAATCTGAGACGGAGACCCTGGCAATTAAAGGCTGTAGGCCCTAATTTAGTTTTGAAAAAAAGCCAGATTGGTAGTGGTGTTTGGTAGCTTGGGTCCAGGGCTATGCCTGCCTGCTGCTAGGCTCCATCTAAGGGGGTTGTTACTCCATGCTGGGATTTTCTGGTGTCTGTCAGCGCTGAAATGTGTTCATTAACGGAGATGGTGCTGGTGTCAGACATCCACATGCAGAGTTGTCATAGTCTGGTTATTCTGCAAGGATTAGTTCTTTTATTGACTTTTAGCTGAAGATTGGCATGAATTTCCTAAAGAAAATCTGGACACCCAGCCCTAAAAATAGTCAAAGAAAACTGGCTTCTGAGTAGTTTGCAGCCAGTCTGTGGCCTTAGAGGAAACAAATCTGTTCATGAGCTTCTGGTAAGCCAATCCAATATGTGACTCTGTCCAGTCTTTTACACATTCTCTTAGCCCAAAGCTTCAACTAGTTCACAAAATCACCCAAAGTGCAACATCTCTTATAAATTCGGGTAGGATTTAGGAGGTCACTGTGGCACTGTACCCTTGTGCTGGATATGGCTGCTCCAGGTAAATCCCACAGTGGGATTTAGGATACGCAACGTATAGTAGCCCATGGCTTGGTCTGAGCTATCAAGCAGTTGAAGCTCTGCTAGACTGGGCTGTGTTCACGAAATTGTGATGTGTCCATGTAATCAGTGGGAAAAATCAACAGGACTCAGCGTGTATACACGAGTGGATAGGATTGATGGTTGTATAACCATCACTATCCTGTTACAGGTCTGCATACCAGGGAAAGGTATATAAGTAGCAGTGTGTACAGCAAGACATAGAGGTGTAAATCATTTGCAATGTCTGGATCTACTAGCTTTTGGAAGAAGTGGGGCTCCAACTGAGTGGGAATGGCTGTGATGGCAGAGCTTTCAATGAATTCAGACAAAGTGTCTGTGCTTCGCTGCTTTTCAGAAATTGGTCTGTCCTTGGCTTCAGCTACATTTTTATGTGACATTGGACAAATCGCTTAACCTGTCTGGGCATCATTGCTTAAAATGGAAATGTCAATATTCTTGCCAACCTTTGTGAGCTATTGTTGGATTAATGGATAAAAATTGCTGTATAAAGTATAAGCACCATTTACAAAGTATTTTATCTTGTTTACCTGCAAAGCAGCTGGGCTGCCTTGAAGTGTCACAACTGCCTGAAGTGCAAGGGGACCTACTGTGTTTGCCTGAGTCAAGATAGCCCCAAAACTAAGTTTACCTATAAATTCTTGAGATTGGTTTAGAAACATATTTTAAATAGGGTTTATTTAGTGTTTGAAGTTTGATGTAGTGCAGAACTTCACTTTCTCTAATGGACTGTCTGAGCTCCATGCTTTCAAAAATTGTTTAGGAAGATAACAGCATAGACACTGACAGCCACAGCTGTCATGAGCAAACCTAGGTAGGCAGAGGAAGAGAAAGTACATCATTGTACTTCCAAATAACCCACCTTCTGCTTTATTTGTTTAATTCCTTGGATCTTTGTCTTTAGCCTCCTATTTTTAAGCAAACTTATCCTGTGCATTTGCATTATAATTACAATATTTAGAGTTACAGTAAGTATAATACCTAACTAATTTTTAGCTGCCTTTACTGAATAAAAGAGCCTTAATATGAAAAGTGGCAAATTGTCGCAAAGAAAGAAAAATGTTTTAAAGGGAAGGTTATTCAGATTACTCCATATAGGCGGAGGAGCAGCATACACATGGACAGGTACTGAAGATCAGTTGATGTGCTAGCATTTCCCTGTGATAAGGTGTTTCTTCCTCCCACCTCCAACATGCAAATTTAAGACAATGTTTCGATTTATCTCCTTAAGATTTTGGGGGCGGATGGACAGATGACACACACACGGAGTCATCTTAGATTCTGTTCAAGATGATGTCTGTCTTTGTGCACGTGTGCTTAGAATTAGCAGTCCACACTGAATCCTGGCCATCAGACTTGGACATACCCTGATTTTCTGGCATGTAACTCTCTCCTCTTGCTTTGCTGTTGTGGAATCATCGCCCAGTCCTCCTGCTTACAGCTGCATTGCTTCCACCCCTGAGGTCATGTTCAGCCCTTGGACAGTTCTTGGAAGTGGTAAGTTTTGCTGCCAGGTTGTTTCATGTCTACGGAATTTGTACCGAAATAGTTGTTTGCTGTTTGCTATTCAGATGCATCCTCCCACATCAGACGGTCACTATTTCAGAGTGACTTCAAAATCTTGCAGCATTGTTCTGGGGCACAGTTACACTGGAAAAATACAGCCAAAACAGCCCATGGAAATAGGCAGCCAGTGGGGGAGAGTAGTGAGCACGAGTCGAGGCAACACATCTGAGAAATCTGGCTCGTACGGTAACACTTTGCAGTTCTGCATGGGACCAGGACACCACAGCGTTGGGCACTTTACAAATGTTTAGCAAAGACCTGGCTCTGAGGTTTTTAATTCTCTGCTAGATGCTGACAGCTGAGAAGTGAGAAGAAGCACAAAGATACAGTGTCTTGTAGGAGTAGGGTACAATAAGGGCAGAACAAAATGTCTTTGTGTCTCAGTCCATCTCCTTGTCTGCGTGACCCTTTGCTATTTCTTCTTCAAGACTCTTGGATGTACTGGTAGAACCATGTTTTCTCACTGCTGGAAAAACTGTGGCAAATGTGGTGTGACTCAAGCTGTGATTGGCAGCGACTGACTGAGATTGTCCCTCAAAAGCTTGTTGAGGTTTGCCTAGCACTCAGAGAAGAGGAGCAGGAAAGGGTTGGGGCAGGAAAGAATCAGTAGCCAGCAGTGTCATCATAGGCCAAGCCCTGTCATCGCAAAACCCTTGCATTAAGCTAGGAGGAAGATGTTGGGGTGTTCATTTTGATTCCTTAAGCCACAACGGCTGCCTGCTTTTGTTAGCAGGCTTCCCTGTTATCCCATAATCCCTTCAGACATTTGAATTTTTCTGCTTTTCTGCCTAGATGGTAGGGGGTGTTGGGAGGCTTCTTGTTTCAGAGACAGTTGTGGTCTTTGAATGCAACTTTTTACCCTAATGTGACAAAAAGGAGGCACAAAGCCAGAAATAGCATGCTGTGCCGTTTATTGCTTGATTTATTTGTGGCCATGTCTGTCACACAGATGCCAACATGTTTTATCTTCATTTACAATAGCCCAAAATGTTTCACCTGGACTAATATACAGTCCTAGGCAAGACAGGGAGGTTTCATAGGGAGATTTTTCTTCGCATGTAGCTTGTTGCTGTGATTTTTTTTTTTAACCCCTGCTTCTCTCTCTCTGACCTTAAGTTTGCTTGTAAAGCTGTGCATGTTTTCAGTGCACAGTTTGGATAATTAAAAATAGCTGCTTGCGGCACTTGGCTTCTGTGCAGTCTTTTTATCAATAGTGCCTCTGAGAATACCTTGTGTTTGGATGAATGGTTTTAAATGGTGGTGAGAACTGCATGGAAGACAAATCAAACAGGCCTCTTCCACAGCAATCTTTTTTACTTTCCAATGCCTAGAAATAATTTTTAAATTGAAGACAAAACCTACCAATATTTGAAATTTAATGTATACTTGTTAATCTTGTTTTCTAATTATTATTATTATTATTTCTTACTGGTGAAAAAGTTGTGCTCACAGAAATTAGTCATCAGTGGGTCATTCTAGGAGTGGTGCAGGACATGCAGGATCTGTCACAGTGAGTCTGCCGCAGGAGACAATCGTCGTTATTCCATTCTGTGAAGAACCCAGTATGGTGGGGTTAAAGGGATGGTGCCAGAAGCCAGTTAGAAAACCATCAGTGAAAGTTGCTACCTAATCTCCTTCAGTGATTATCTTAGGCTCTGAAACTGAAGACATTATATCCCATTAAAACTAGAATTCCCATTAAAAAAGAAACTATGAATATACTTATGGCCAAAATAATAATCTAATTTCTTTTCTCCCTTTCTGCAGAAACCTCCTCCTTCCTCTCACCCCAAATCATGGGGATATGTGGTCATAATTTCTACTGGAAATCTGTATTATGTTTAAAATCTTCCGCTGATTTATTTGTGGCTCTTCAGCTTCATAGTCTGCCATGTTCCATCCATTGTAAGAGCCTGTAGAGTTCCTAATTTCCTTGTTTTTCTGTGCCATTTACTTTATTAAAATACTTTCCCATGCTTTCTCTTCTTCATCTCCTCTCTACATGAAACAGTTCAGGTTCGCCGGAGGAAATGAGAAGATATATGAATTGCTGTTGTCTGTGGTGTACTTAGCCTGTGAACTTAAATTTTCAAAGCCTTTGTTCTGGTATGTTTCACGAGCAATGCATTTTCTTAAAGAAGGGTGTGTAGATGTAAAGGAAAAAGATTTCACCTCTTTACACACAATTTTTGGAACGTATTGGTTCTTGTATGTTATTTCTCAGAAAAATCTCATGTGGGTCTCTGGATATTATTTCTTAAAAAAAAAAAAAAAAAAAAAAGCCAGGTGAGACTCTTCTGAGCATGCAGAATATTGTATGAACATTTTTTAAAAACAACAAAACAAAACCCCAAAAAACCAACAAAACAGGAATAGCCTCCTAATATAAGTGGAATAAATCTCTACCCCAGTGGTGTTGCATTGTTATCATGACTTGCAAATCTGCATACATAACCTTGTCTAGTGCAAAGCTTACTGACTTCCTAGGAAGCTTCTGACCTGAAGAGCTGAAATCAAAGGTGATAGGTTTTCTTTAAGTGTATACACACACTCAAAAGTAAAGAACAGTGCTAGGTGTGTGTGTGCCTTTGTATGACAGGTAATTAAGTTATGTGTTACTGCAATATCGATTTTTCAGCATTGACAGACTTGGTAATGTCTGAGCCATTGATATTTTGAGTCCTGGAGTTATAGATGGGCCACATGATAGGTTTGATACTGTCCTAAGTCATTGTGATAATGCTTTAATTTTACCTCTGGTGAATTTCTGATGCTGACTTTGTTGACTTGTACTTTGGGGGAGAAAAGTAATGTACATGCACTGAAGAGTGTTTGTAGAGTATCTGTGAAAGCATTGCTAGGAAAGCATGAAAGGGAAAAAAATAATAAAGCCATAATGTCTTGGTGACATTTTTGCTCCATTTTTCTTCCCTGTCCTTTGTTTTGCAGTCATACTGCGGAGAAGTGAAATGAGAATTTGGTTATGGGTGAACAACTGCAGAAATAAATTCTCAGGGAGGGCAAGTCTTCATGTGTGTGTACAAATGCATGTGAGGATATGGACTGGGCTATCTCTGAAAGTTTGCTTCCTAGAGAAAAGGTCATTGAAGTCTATACGTACTCACTGATGATGGGGCTTCCTTTTAGAAGTATCAGCTTCCCATTACTGCTTACATTCAAGAGCAGACAGTAGAGTTTCAGGATGCCTCTGTGTTGACTCTTATTCCTGTGTTAATTAGCAGATAGCTGTCGGTCTGGTGTGTATGTGGTTTTCAGTGTCAAGTCTTTCTGGCTTCACTGTTTATCTAGAATTTAAATGGGAATTCAATATATAATCAAGACCTAAAACCTGCTAAGTGCTGACATAGCAGCAATGCTCTGCTCTTCTCCTGCCCTGACCAGCAGCATATAAGAAGCTAAATGAATATTAATGCATTCCTGTCGACTAGCAGCTTGGTTTACTTGTCTCTTTCATCTTCTGCAATGAAGTATGAGCTTTCTGGCTGGGTCATTAATAAAACAGCTAGTGGGTGATTTATTTCACCCAAAGTACTAGTTGGCCATTGTGTCTCCAATGTCAGCAGTGAATGGCTTTTCTGCTGTTGTCATGGTCTCCCCCTTAGTAATCACAAGGATTCAGGAGAAGGTGAAGGACTAGTATCGTGGGGAACTTACTTACTACATGTCTTGTTCCTATTGTTTTCATTGTGCAGTTTTCAACTGAACGTGAATCCTCTTTTCCTGGGAGACACCAAGACCTCCTAGGCCTCTTGGTAAGAATGCAGGGACCTTGTCACATCCCTCATGGTGCAGGGCAGATTAGACTGCTGTAGCCAGTACAAAAGAATATATTTTTTTTTTCCAGACTGCTGAAGATAGATGGTGTCTGTCCTTCTTCCTGGTCTGGAGGCTGTCTTACCAACCATCTTGGCATTTCTATGTTGCAGATGAACTTTTCTGTTTTCTCCTTGGTCTTTCTCCTCTCCTGATTTTTTTTTTTTTTTCCCCAGACACATTTTTGGCATTTTGGCTGTCAAAAAATGTGCCGCTTCTTTAAGACACCAATTTTAAAAGACAGTGAAAAGCTCAAATGACCATTTCAGCTGGTGTAACCAATTACAGATATTTCCAGACAGCAAAATGACAACCTCAGTGAAGCCTGGACAATTGCTACATAGATGTTAATCAAGAGGGACACAGGCAGATTCTTGAATTGTTAAAAATGCAATAATATTTCTGAAGCCTTGATATGCCCTGATGAACCATGCTTAGGAAACAGATTTTGCCTGTCCTAAGTTCTCTTATCTGGTATAGCAGAGTAAGAACTGAGCAGTCTCCTCTCGTTGCCTTTCATCAGTTGGAACATCTTTTCAGCTTTGAATTTCCGAGGCTGTTTCATTGCTTGTGCTGCCATTCCCCCTCCCACCCTTCTGCTTTGTTTGCTTGACAAGAAGAAAAGGCAGAAAGTGAAGCACGCAGCCACATTTCCATAAGCTTAGACAAACTATTTCTTTCTTTTTCTTTCTACCCCAGACAGGGTGCTTATAATTAGTCATCCCTGCTGTGGTTGAAGCAGAGTTTTTAGAAGAAAGCTTTGGTGGTTTCTTACCAGCAGGAGTGAAAAACAAAATGAACGCAGTTCATCATTGATTTGAGGAGTACTTGTTAGCCTCATAATCCAGGCAAATAATTTTCTTCAGCCATGTTTGTTAGAAATACTGGAGCAGAGACCTAGTGGTACTTTTCCCGGTCATGCTGAGATCAGACAGTGCTGGCAGCATTTGGTGTCTTGAAGCTGAATGTAGAATTAAAAGCTTCTTAAAAAAGCAGGCTATTAAAGTGGCACTAAGAAAACTTGTTACACTGCTTAATGGTTGGGTGGGATAATCTGAGCTTCTGCTTTTAATTAAAAGTGGACCCACGTTTCAGAATGCAGGCCTGGGTTGAGAGGGTGTTTTGTGTGTGTATTTTAAGTTCTCCTGAAACTGGCAGTATTGAGCTCTTGGTTTTTGGCCAATGAGCAGTTCTAGTATTGAAACAGATAAGAAAGAGAAGTGATGAAGTAAAACTTGAAGGAAATTTTGCTTCCTACTAGGGAAGTCTAGAGTGTAAATGGTATTGCAGACTCTTCCTGGTAAGAACTTTAAAGCAACTGTTTGGTGGTAAGATGTGAAATACATGATTATTAACCTTTTAGTCTAAGTGATCAAGAGGTTATTTCTGTCACTGTTCTTAATACTTGCTGTGTCATTATCCTGTCTTGTACAGAGCTGAGATGTGATCTTGCCTTCTCTAACCTTGCAAAGCTTATTCTCTCATCCTTTTTTAGTAGAAAAGGAAAATAAAAATATATTGAAAAATATGTACATAGGCCCTGGCTATGAAGGTCATGTTGTGTTGCAGCAGCTAAAGGGACGAGTCCTTGTAAGTAATGCACAAAATTTCCTTTTGACTTCATTTAGACAATTGGGTGTACAAACCTGAACTCCAAATATAGCTTGGATGTAGCGTGAATAAAGGACTTCTTTGCACATGGCAGCAGTGACTAGCATATATAACGTAATCTATTTGTGCAAAAATTGGCCCCTCACTGCTATTTTTGCTGTGCAATAGATTCTTAGAACTGTTGATTCCCATTTAATAGATGTAATATGAACACCAGTTCATTAAATCTGTATTATTTCTTCTTTTTTTGGTAACCAGAGACAAGTTCAGTTATTTCCTGCTGTAAACATTAAATTGCATTTTAAAGTTCTATTTAATTTTTCTGGAAAACCAGCCCTATCTGGAAACTTATACCGCTGTTGAACTGAGAAATGGTTCAGATTTGGTTGGTCATTCTGGGGGGAGAAATAAGGATATGAAAAAGGATTTGACTTTCTTAAGCCGTAGAGATTCAAAAGTTGGAAAGGTAACCAGTGCTATGCCCAGTATTACTTAGTTTTTATTGAAGTAACTGAAATTCTCTTTTAAAGTCAGTCCACTACACAACAGATTTACCACTTAACTGAGTTTTAATTGACCCTTTTATTATTATAATTATGGGAATAATGCTCTGGTAAATGTATTTTCCAGTTGCTGATTTTGGTAATAAAAACCAGCCTTAGATTGCAATAGACAGTGAAACTCAGTTTCATGGAAATAGGCTGCTCTTCCATTTTAAAGATAACAGGGTCGTCTTTAACGTTGGATGGCACTCCCTGACTTGTTTCCTGTCTTCTTCATTATGTTGGCTCCTTGCCTTGAAGAGGAGATGGCTTTTTAATACAGCCACTAAATTCCACCAACTCAGAATCTTTCAATCCAATTACTATGGTAGATTAGTTCTTGACTCTCTCCCTCTCCAACTATAGCACTTGTGAATTAAGTGTTTGTTTTTCATTGCAAGGTTTTTGCTCGAATCAAAAGACTTTCTTTTTTTCTTATGACTTGGCTCGCATTGTTAGTACGGCTCTCAAATGTTAATGATAATGGTTTTACCTAAAACATCAGCTAGGCACCGGCTGCTGTGCTTTGTAAGATAAAGCTTGTTGTAAAGTTGTGCTTGCAGACAAAGCAAAGGTTCACATCCTGGAGCTGCGAACATGGCTGGAAAAGGGGTAATCCTAGTTCGTGTTTAGTGCTGTCCAAAAGAACAACCCTTCCACTTTCTCCCCCAGGAATAGTAGTATTAGTATAGTACAAGATTTTGTAGCATATTCACCAGTTTAAGGACAAAGCACAGAATCATAAACTTAACAGTTGTTAACCTTAGTTATAATCTAGGAAATGTGCCATAAATTCTGAGGAGAATAATCTTCTTGGCTGGAAAGGATAATGATCCTTTATTCTAGAAATGTCAGTTTGAAAATAGTTGGATGAGGGGCTGACACAGCTTGTTGATGAGAAAAAGATACTTTTTGGAAATTATCATGGGATTTGCTTTGGAATTCTAACCCCTCAGTGTATTCCACTGAGTGCCTCCAGCACAGGGTGCAGAAGTTGGATTTGACTTATAGCACTCTCGTTCGGGGTCTGGGAGGAGAGGGTTTAGCCTTTACATTACACTGGTCCTCAAGTGGCACCAGAGTCTGGCTCCTGGCATACCTTTAGGTGAGGGCTGCTCTGCTCAGTGCCATCTAGAAAAGTCAGTCTGTTGGCCAGAAATCACTGCAGTGCTATTTAATATCATCCTTGCATAGCTGTGGTGTACTTGGTCATCTCCTTTCCTTCCCCAGCTGACCCCCTGCTCCTGAGGGGACTCCACAGCCATTGCCATAGTACACATCAGCCCCAAAGTTATTGAGCTGTGCTCGGACATGACCAGTTTCAAGATGTAATACTTGTTTTCTGTGACTCATTCTAGTTTGATCTGTAAAGTTTGGCAGAGGAAGCTGTCACTATGAAAAACTGTTCGCCTACCTAGATATTTCTTTTAGTACAGAACATGGTTTGTGTTTAAGTGGAAGGGGTTTTGCCTCCAAAGTACCTTGCTTTATGCTAGCTTCCAAATGGGAACTTGATTCCTAAGCCAGTTTCTGCTGCAATTTATACTGAAAAGTCTCGGAAGTAGTTGGGACTGGATGCACTGTGAATACATTAAAGCAAATCCTCTATTTGTGCTCCATTCTCTGGTTTAGGAATTGAGCATCTGTTTTGACTGGCAAGTGTCCCTCAGCTGTATTCACACTTACAACATGGGAGTTTGTGGATGAAAGATGCATACAGACAAGATCTGTTGTACATTCAAAAATGTGCAAATGGCTTTACCGCTGGTAACAAAAAGAAAGTAACAAAATATGCCAAAAGACAGAATAAATTCCAGGTATGATGGCATTTTTAGTATAAGCAATATATCAAATTTATAGCCTGCTGATGATAAATTGAAAGTTTTGAAAACCTCTTTTGTTATGTAAGCTTAATAAGGATTAAATACTAAATGAAAGGCAAGTAATTTGAATGCAGGCAAAACAGAGCTAGGGTGGTTACCTGGGAGTGCTAGTTATGTATGGTCTGTAGTTATGTAGTATGGTAATGCTAGTTATACACAGTTAATGTAATTTAGCCAAGCATGTTGAGGCACTTTATAGATACCCCTTTTAAAATTTACCTCTCCACCCCTGTGAAGTTGTGTGATTCACCATTTACAGGCAGATGATTCCCATCTGGATACGCAGGTATCTATTGCTGCGCTTCTGCGGGTGGCCTGCTACAATGAAAGCTATCAGAGAGGACTTGGGTTCAGAGCAGCAGGCCGTTCTGTGCACTGCGGGCGGCTGGTCACCGTTGATGTCTGCAAGGCCTCAGTGCTTAGCAGCGCTGCAGAACTACTAGAGACTTCACATTCTTCAAAGTGGACTTTTGGAATCTTTCATGAATTCTGTAGTGGATTAAACCATTTAAAAAAATGTAATGGGAATAAACACTTTTAATCCTTCAAATCAGCAACACATACTTGAATCACTAAGCATCAAATAAATATTAAAAATATTTAGAAACATCCTTGGAAAAATTGTATAAAGTGGATGCTTATGTTGTAAATGTACTGCAGGAGTTTCAGGAAAATATTTAAAGTAAAGAATTAAGTTAAAACTAAAGAAGTTTAAAAAGAGATTGTGTGTAAAAAAAAAAAATCTTAAACTTTGAATATAACAAAATGCAAATTTGAGGGAACTCAACAATGTATTCCAAGACCTTATGTATAATGTAATTTTTAGTCTTTACACACATTTAATGGATGTAGTATAGCCAGAGTTTTATACACTTCTAGCATTCACTGTTTTTAAGCAGTATGCTGCTGCTTCGTTAGATGAACTAAAGCATGCTTTCTGTTAGCTCACTTCTTATAAGCAACTTGCCCAAGCAGGCCTCCCTGACTTTCGTTTGAAGCAGATTACAACTTTGTACTGTCTTTTACTCCATGGCTGCATCACAGCTGCAAAGAGTGTGATTTTTTTTTTTTTAATGCAACAAGGCATGATTCATTTTCATAGGGAGGCAACCTTATGTATACACTCAATTAATCTAGCTCACGGGGAAAACCAAGCCCTTCCAAATTCTACAATGAAATGTGTCATCTATTAACCATTTTGCCTTGCAAGGAAAAAATATTCCAACCATCTCACCTTTACTTCAGATTTTTTATTGTATTTATGGTGTGGATTAAATTTCCATTTAAGCTTAACTTTCTGTGTTCCACTGTTTCGCTAAAATGAAAAGGTTGTATCACATACTTCAAATACTGATATTTTGTATTTGTCTCTGTCCATTCTCCCTTTATATTTATAGATGGATAGTCTCCCTTATACACATGAGTACACATACATACACTAATTACCTAATCGGTCTGTTTTCAGAGTGATTTTGAACATCTGCTTTTCCTTGTTTTGCTTTCATTTAGTTTGTGTTTTCTTCTGGATATTCATCTTTACTGTAATTTTCATTATTTTGATGTTCCTGAGAGGGGTTATAAAGAGAAAGGCAACAGCACACTGATCATTGAATTCTTTTTAAAAAGAACTGTGAAAAGAAAGAGGAACAAGTGAATGTTTGCTCACTAACTGTGTTTTTCAGATTTTTCCAGGATTTCAAGACCAGTTCCACTCCATCAGTTTCACCTGAAACTCAGAATTTTGATGTACCTATTGTTTGTATTTTACTATTTAATCTTATTGCTTGATGCTTAAAATACTAAGAGGGAGCTGGTACTCTAAGGCTCTCAACATTACTAATGTGGAATGTTGAACAGTTGTTGACAGCAAAGAAAACATTGCACAATTTTCCCAGTTTTAGTTAAGACCATGATGGGAAGCATGTCTTAAAATAATGGGAAGCAAAGGCAAATATATGTTGGAGAGAAATCTGCTCTTTAGATAGGATTTTATTACACTTTGCAGCGAAGAGAAGATTGGAGGGTCTGCAAAATCTCTGAACAAGTGTCTTGCCAGGTTCTGTGTCATGCTCAGATTTCTTTACCTTAGGGCATAAGCTGTCAATGCATCATGCAGAGGGAACGTATTCTCATTTGAAAACATCTAGGAAAGAAAAACTTCTGTGGATGCATCGCTGTGCAGTTGCCTTTATAATTTATGCCTATTGCTTCATTTCAAGCTGCCTTCAGCTCTGGTGGTGCTGAGGAGCTGAATCCCATTTTGCTGCTCCTGTCTCATTTGAGGTTCCACTTTCAGTATGTGGTGATGGGGTGACCCAGATTCCCAGGGGTGTCTTGTGAATGCAGTGTTGATGCACTGCTTTCAAAGTCCTTGCTTAGCAAGTCTTATCCTAGTAGACAATGTTATTTTCTTTCCTGCTCATCAGTTGACAGGTGCATCTACCAGTAGTAGTAAAAGATAGTTAGTATTAACTAGCAGCATGTGTGCCTGGGTATTTGTATGAATACAAATGGAAATAACATTTGGATGAAGGAGCAGGCAGGTGTGTTTAATAAAATAGATCAGTGGGAGGGGTGGAGAGAGGGGGGGGAAAAAGCCCACAGGCATAGGAAGCTCATGGTGGAGTCTGAGAAGCTATGAAGCCAGGTAAGCTGGACAGGGTTAGAAAAGCCAAATAGAAATAAGATCGGGGGGGTGGTTTCTCCCTGGTTATAAGGAAAGGGAAGAGGGAGTGGGAACAGATGGCTCTAAATTGTATAGCCCCCTGATGCTCTGTGCCTTTCTGGGGTCAAACTGTGATTGACTTATTATTTGAAGGTGGAACTGAGACTTTTACAATTAATATAGAAAATCAGATCTTTAAAAGGCAAACCCACAATTTTAGTAATTCTTGAAAAGGAGAAGGAGCTTGCAGGTATACATCTTTGTTGCAAGAGAGTGGGGCATGAACAGTCATGAGTGTTTTCTGATGGGTCATGATGTTTAAAAGACACCAGTGTGTTCATTTAGTTGGTCTTCATTTGTTGTCCCTTTTTTTTCTTTCTTTTTAGCAACAATAAAAGCAAGGTAGGTTGAGGGATTGTTTTCAGCAGCTTTTTCAGGTTAGACACTGTGTCTAGGGTCCTTTTATCAGGAGTCCTTACTGCTGCCTGTAGGCTCAGTACATTTAAAGTTGTTTTTGGTTGTTGGGTTGGGTTTTTTGTTTTGTTATAAAAATACTTGAATTGTACAACACAGACACATAATGATGTTGCTCATTAACACAGCAGACTGAGTTAATAGCTTACCAGAGGAATGCCATGTGAGCGCGGCACTGCAGGGATCCCCAGTGAATCTTGAGATCGCAAAACAGTTTTTAGTTTTCTTTTCTGTGAAGTAAATTATTGATGCTTTTAGGAAAGCCCATCCTGAATCACAAGAGGGTAAAGGTGTCTCCCGGTCTGTACCTGGCAAGCAGCTAGCAGAGCTGAAAAAATAACTCATATGAAATCTCCAATGACTGAGATCCTGGGAAGAGAGAGTCCTTTCTAGGACCCCAATGCACAGTGTATCTTATGGTCTGTCTTTTCGGTGTGCTGCCTATTTCTGTTAACCAAAAGGATAACGTTTCGTAACTAGATTTCCTGGCTGTCCATTAGGCAGAAAAACCTTTACTTAAGTTCCAGGAATGTACTGTATGGTATATTGCTCTCTGGATACTGCAAAATATGCTCCTCTTATAAAAAGCTTTTAATACGGGGAAACCACTAGGAAAAATGAATAGCTTCTAGTAAGAATCTGGAATCCTACTAGATTTTATAGTGCTTCTCAAATATTTCTGCCTATTCAGAAGAAGGATTTTTCAGTTTCAGGCTTCCCTGCCCAGTCTTGGACAAATACCTAGTCATTTTAGTGTATTAATTTAGAGGCTGTGTAGGTCTTGGAAGCAGTGTCTGTTACTTTGGGATCTTATTGCCTTTTATAAGTGAGTGCTTCAAAACATGCCAGTAGCTACTAAATTTGGCTTCAGAAGAATTATTAAAAGGTGCCCAATTTTATTTTTTTATTTATTTTTATTTCATTCCATTTTTTTATCATACCTTCTCTGGCCAGATCTTTATACCTATGTTGTATACGCTGTGCTCCTTTGAAATATGTTTAATTCAGTTGAGTTGTTTTTGATGTGTATTGCTGAGACTGCAGTCAAGCCAAGAGTTTGTTGAGGAAAAACAAGCCATGGAGTTTCAAACCCTGCTGGTTTAAATGTACTTGACTGAAGGGCATGAAAGCCTTACTCCTGTGCAAGCAGACACGTGTTTGCAACTGCACAGAAATGTGGGTGCTCAAGTTAGAAACTCTCAAGCTGTAAGAGAATCCTTTATCTTCAGCTTGTGCTGGGATAAGTTGGCGTAACTTAACTGAAATGTTGCTTCAGGATGGGCATAGTCTATGTTGCAGGCTATATTTATAGTCTTTTGCAGGATTGCTGGTCTCTATTAGGTGTCCTTTCCCTTGGCTGTCTTACTCTGTTGACCCTTCAGGGAGGGTAAACGTACATCTGTCATGATAACCAGAGGCATAAGAAATACTGAGGGAATTTCGTGTCCTTGTTCACCAGCTCCTGCTTCTGGATATAGCAGCAGCTTTCTGGGCATCCCTAGGATGCAACCTGGGGGCTTGACTGTTTTGGCTGAGCCTAGTTGACTGGAACTGGGATAATGATGGTTTTGGAAGAGCAGCATGAGAAGACATAAAGTGCAGCTCGGTGGAAAGTTAAGAGGATGCCTTGGTTTCAGTTTGTGGAGTCATTCACATTGGATTTGTGGCAGATAGAGTGAATGGAAGTTGACTGTGTCAGGAGACTGTTTTGGCAACCAGAAAGAAATCTGAGCAGACAGACAACAGCAAGACAGGAGCTGGGGAAAGGGCAGAGGGTGTTTCATGTTGGAGAGGAGGGAATGGGTAGAGTACTATGGTGTCTGCAGCTTTAGTTATGCATCTTGATGTTCCATCTTCTTATGAAGTTCCTTGAGAATTAGAAAAATTGCATTTGTGATACTGTGCATTTGGTACAACTCTTGACCAAAATTTGAAAAAAACACTTGGAAATATCAAGTTAGCTATGAAAGGCCAAAGGGAACCTGCTTGCTGTTACATTTCTGGGACTGAGTCATTGTTTGTTGTCGGGTTGCAGCCCAGCCTTAGGATTTACTGGAAGGAGTTTATTCCAGGAAAATCCAGACAGGTGAATTGAAGGCAGTAGCGGTGACAGTGTGAAACACCTGATGATTTTGGGTTGCCTGGTGTAGCATGTCTCGAGCTCTGTGGCTACAGAGAGCTGTCTGGTACTGAACTGTAAGAGCAGAGAAGGAGAAACTATCGTAGCAGCTGGAAAAAAAAAGCTGCAGAATTTTGCAAGTCTGCTGTGGGGAAACCCAGCAGTAGTTCCTCTGTTCTGAATGCCTAATGCTTTTTAACTCAGTTTAAAGGATTCCCGTGGTTTGTGGGAAGGGTGCTAATGACCTTTCCCTCTTCCTCTGTTTGTGGTAGGCATTTGAAATCTAACAGGAAGAAAGCCTGCAGACCAAGAAAGTCCAACTATAAAATTATTTTCAGGTTTTGTTGAGATAAAAAATTATTGTCGGGTTGTTTTATAAGACTAGTGGTATGTTTCTAAAGTGCTGGCCTATGTTACTGCCAAAGGAATAAAAACATATGCAAGAATATCTGTGTGCTTGTGAATACTGCTTGCAATTACATGTTCTCCTATTCTGGGATTATGCTCTTCAATTATATGAGACATCTTGATCTGCCCCATAAAATTCCTGTGTTCACTCGTGAATGTGTTGGACACCTAAGAGGGCAGAACTGTGATTGTACAACTCTTGTGTGCTTGATGCTGCAACATGCCTAATTTTTTTCAAATATATTGTCTAGATAATGCAGTGTGTACTATTTATGGCAACACAAACATTTCAGGATTATGTGTGGAGCAATGAGAGTAGGAAGAGTTACTAGAATTTGCAGATTGTAGTATGCAAAGGTAGAAGGTACAATCATATCTATTGCACATGGGGGAAGTCTCATTGCTGGTGCAGAGAGCTGAAAATGATAGGGACAAGACAGAGGCGGACCCTGATACCCCTTGAAATTGGCACTTGGAAGCAGTCATGTGCAAAAGGGAAAGGTTACTGCATCCTTGTTAGGAACGACAAAATGGGCAAACTCTTCACTGCCACTGACAGATCTGGAAGGTGCTGGAGGATTAGGAAGAAGCCTGTGGTTAGAGGTGAGTAACAGGTGCTTTATCTTCTAGTTCAATTCAGTTTTACGTGAATTAATAATTAACATCAAGCAATTGCTTCTGTCAATGATGAGGAACTATCATGTAACTTCATCGGTCTAAGAAATCTGTAGATGGTTCATTTTTGGCGAACAACTTGTCTTTCACTAGTATTCTCTGGTTGGTCAGGAGAAGCTCTGTTCTCTCTGGTGTGAAAACTGCCATGAAGAAAGCAGTTTTCTCCATCTTTTTCTCCATCCTCCTGTACAGGTTTGAGGCAGGGTAAAAGTTACAGCTGGGTAGAAGAAAATGCTGTTGGTTTCCATACTACCAAGTCTTTGGTATATAGTGTTGAACACTATAAAAATGAACTTGAACAAATATATGCTCTTATAACTGTCAAAAATTGCAAACACATGTGCTGGGTTTGATGAGAAGTTGTCTAGGCATTGTAAATATATTCCTAAGAAACTGGGTTTGACAGACAGGGGAGGACATACAAGCTGCAGGATTTCAGCATTTTTGAAATCTCGTTTTCATTTCTGGACTCTCAGTCGTCTTTTGTGTGTACATGCATGAATACCCATGAAGACAAGTGTTCCCTTTGCAAACTAGTTTCCAACTTTGATGCTTTAGAAGTCTAAAATTGTGCTGTTCGCATTTCAAACAATATCAGATTTGCTGTAGCATAGGGGGTACCCTAAACAACAGTATGGCTGTGACTGCTGGCTCTGGAAGAGGCAAGTTTTCAACATAACCCAGAGTTTGCCCAGCTAAGGGACAGGTTGTGTTTTTAAAAAAAAAAAAAATCTATTGCAGTAATTCTGCTGGAATAAGTATTTTGGGAGAGCTATTTTGGTAAACTTCCAAGTGCAGATCACTTCCGAGTATCTTATTTTTCTTCTCCACTAATTGCCGTAGGCTCCTGCTAAAAATTGCCCATCCCTGCGTATGGAAGGGAAGTTGGGGGTTGGGAGGATGGACAGTGCACAGATCTGGTAGGTATTGCAGCCAGCCCGCCTGGCTGCTGTGCCCTGTAGCCTCCCTGCTGTGCAGCTCTGCAGAAGGGCGGGGAGGGGACTCCACTGGGAAGCTCCATGGGGCACAGGCGGTGCTTTGGTATCCAATTCAGAGGATTAATACCACTTTCTGTTCTTTGGACACTGCAGCCAGTTGGCCTAGTGTTCATATTCAGTTTGCCCACTTCTTGAGTGCACTTACTTGTGTAAATCTGCTCAAGCGTTTAAGTCTGAAAGAGCAAACAAACAGGGAAATGAACAGACGGCTCTGCTGGCTCTGGAGGGGTTGCATGCTTCTCTTCCCTTGTTTCCATTAATGTGGCCCCTTGCAGTACATACAATGCCGTCTGTCAGCTCTCCTTTCCCAGATGAGGGCTTTGCTGTGAAGTGTAAAGCGCCGTCTGTGCACCCAGCATCTTTGCTCCTTTAGAAATGCTCGCTGGAAACTGGACACATACTCATTCCTCTTCCTCAACGCTCTGTTCGTCTGCTGCTGCCTATTTGTGCCCTAGTGCCAGGGGCAGGATGGATGACTGAGCCCTTGGCGTCAGCCAGGAGGTGCCACCCCAGCGTGTCGTGGCTGCCTATAAACACACGTACAGAGAAGAGTACGTGTCAGAAGAGATTGTGCGCTGTATACAAAATGGCATGTAGGGTTATACCAAAGGAGGACAGAGGCCATGCATATTCAAACACTGTGGCTTGTCCCATAACTGATGGGCCTCTACTTGACTAAGTAGCGTGGTGAGGATTGGCCTGCTTCACATGCTGGCCATACCACAGAGCTATTCAAGTCAGGCTCATGCCATCTCATAAGTTTTCTTTCACAAAAACACAGTGCTGTTTTGTTGTAGGTTATGGCTTGCTTTGATACATGCATACACTTATTACTGAAGAAATCTGACCATGTTTGAGATTCTCAAGATTATTTTTCCATTCTTTATTACTTCTGTTAAATTGCAATGGTTTTGTTAATCCCTTGCTGGACGCCCAGTGAATCTGAATTGTTTTGGATGCTTTGGTCTCCCAGGTTATTGCAGGGGATCCTAGAAACACCCTTCTCTTGCAGAGATCCTGTGCTACATTTTAGCATATGCAGTATTGCACCATCTGCATTTTGGCACAGTGCTTTCTGTATGTTACCCTGCATGCTTTGTCGTTTGTATCCTCTTAACCTTCATACCTTTCAGTCTTGCACTGAATACCTAGTTCCTGATTTGAGTAAGTTAGACAAAGCAAACTTTCTGACCAAATTCAGGTCAGAGTTTCAGGCTGGATTTCTCATGGGTAATCTAATTTTGCCTGTTTTAAATTTCCATGCAACCACCTCAGACATGACATTTATTCCGGTCTCTAACTCTTCTATGGTAATGTCTATACTGTTTTTAAAGGCTGCTGCAGTCCATCCTTGAGTATCTGGTGTTATAAAGGTTAAAGGGACTGACTTACTGCTGAATTGGTCCTGATAGTATATTCTCATTTGAAAGAAAACTGTAATGACTGTAATTCTGTCATGGAAATTCTGTGTTCTTGTTGTCAAACAAAGGAATACCATCAGGCAAAGAGGAGAACATACCTAAGATCTGCCACATATTTAAATAGTAAATTGTAATTAAGCTTGTTTTACTCAGTTTAGTGCTATATAATGTATTTTGGGCATTTGGTGACAGAGTCTCCCAGGAAGAAGGTTCTTGTTTTTTTTGGTGACAGCCAGATGTGTTAGAGACCCCCCAGACAGCTGTGTAAGAGGGAATCGGGCAGGTTCTAGACACTTCTGTATCTAGGGTCCGTTTCCTCTGTCTATGCTGGCCCTGTAAGTATGTGGTTTGGTGTGCCATCCATTTCAACATGTGCTTCTGTAAGCTGGCTGGTTCATTTAAAATCCAGTGCTTTGTTGGAAAGCCAGTGCTCCAGGCTTTTTGCAATGAATTATGTTTCAAAAGCTGATGGCTTTTGCTTTTTTAATTGAGCGATGATGTTAGTTTTTTTCAGTGGAAGGTTGTACAAAAGTGGCTCTTAAACTTCTCTGCTTGTGTCCCCATTTCCTGCCGCAAACTCTTCTACTGCAGTTGAATTTAATCCGACTTCTGATCCCACCTGGGATTCTTGCCCCTGTTTGGGGAGCTACTTGCCTAGACACTCATAAAAGTGTATTGCTTTCTGCAGGCTCCAGCAGGAGCTGCTGCTGCTCAAATCCTGAAAGGCATTCTTTTGGTGATACTTATTCTTGCTTTAGGTGCAGAATGCTGGGCCAAAATCATTCCTGTTATATCTGCATCAAAAGCAGGGACTTATTTGCTGCACTGCTGCTGATTTTAGTGTTATTGCAGAGTGGCTTTAGTTGAAAACGTCAGCCCTAATCAAACACACAGATGTTCCCTGTTGATTATATCTAAGGTTTCCTACAGGAGGAGTTTATAAATAATATTTGCAATTCCTGTTCAAGTCCTGTGTGAACTCCAGTGAAGATACCACACCACTGATTCTCTTTACCTCCCCTTTCACCAAGGTAGTATGGTTTCCCTGGTTTTCCAAAAGTGCTGTCAGACTCAGTCCTCCATCCAGGCAACGCGCCCTGCTGCTTCGTATTCATCCAGGTTTCTATCCCTTGCTATTAAACAGATGTTTAAAATGTCACAGAACTCACCAGCCCGCCTTCTGCACAGTTCTTTTATGATTATTTATTTGCCTCCTGCTGATGACCTGCTGCAAGACTGGAGAGGAGGAAGTGGGTAAATTGCATGAGACCTAAGGTCATTTTCCAGACAGAAGGTCACTAGCACAGCAAAAGCACTGAGTGTGTCTTACTCGTGGGAGCTGCTGGAGAACCCTGCTAGTCTGAAGGCTTGTCTGCAGTGAAGGGGAAGACTGTCCCGCAAGGCAGACTGACCCCGAGTACAAAGACTTGTCCTGTGAAGATTGACCATGGGTAAGACATCCAGGCAGTGGCATATGTTGTGGGACACCCGGGAACCTTGTCACAGAAGCTTTATTTGACAGGATAGGAGGAGAAAGAAGGTGGAAGATTTCAGGGACTACCAGTGTGGTGATAGTTCTGTGCTATAAAAAGTATTCTTTTTATCCCCTGGAGAGCTACAAGGGCTTAACCAGTGCAGGGTCCTGGGACGGAGATATTCATTCCAGTCTGACCCCTTATGTCTTCTTGGTTGTCATTGCTGTGTGAAGTCTGGTGACTAATGGCACTTGCAATACCTCCTGTTTCAGATCAGGGAATACCTTTGTGCTAATACACTGCTTGACTCATCAGTCATGTTCTCTTTTTCTCTGTTTCAGAGTAGAATTTTACATCCCCATTAAATAACTAGTAGCCAAATCCAAACTTGCGGTAAACTGAAGCGGGCTTTCTTTGGCTAAATTTTGCCATCAATCTTGGGTCTTGACTTGCAGTATCCTAATCCCAGACTAGGCGCTGGCTTCAGTGTGGTGCAGAAGTGGCCTCTCCTGCTCATCTTTGAGATATCTGGAACTACATCGTTGCTTAACTGGCCCTGAACTGTGTCTTTGGGAGATCTGCCAAGGCACTCTGTACCCCTTCTTTGACATTTGAGCAGATCTCTTGATCATGTGTATGAATCTTGGATCTCACTTGTGTTGAAAAGTCCATGCCCTTCTGAGCTGGGACACTTTGGACAAAAGTAAAAAGATGGCAGCATTAAGGCAGCTCAAATAATTTGCATTTCATCCTGCCTCGGATTCAGGCTTCTTTCCATCAGAGGAAGACTGGTTCATTACCCTAGTGCAACTCTCTGCACCTCTACCCAGTTCTTATGTATTTTTTTCTGGGCTGCTCTGAAACAGTAATCAAATGTGTGATCCTCCAGTAGCATGCCAGCATTCTTGGATCCTTTTTAGTTTTAGTCGGGGGGTGTGTGTCGGGGGGGGGAAGTGAGATGCAGTGCCGATTCCTGGGAGCCCTTAGGAAAAAAATATTGTGCTTTGTAAAAACAAGTTATTTTACTTATTACAATTGAGGAGTCAATTAACTGGCTAATTAAAGCAATTTCTCATTACATAATTGAATTCTGGTTCATCACATTTCTACTCTGCAAGGCTGCCCCAGAGAGCAGAGCAATTTCTGAGTGCTCTGTATCATAAACAGAAGAACCAGTCATACTCTCAGCATTCAGATGTGGCATAGAGCCACTCAAGAGTCTGGGAAAGGGAGAGAAGGTTGGGTGGGACTTCCCTTGATTGCTTGTGGAAATAAACAATGGGATGTCATCCAGATGGTTAAGAAAAAGGCACTTTTCTCAGACGTGTTTCTAGTGCCAAAGATAAATGAAGAAATGAGGTGACAAATACTGGAGACCCAGCTGTTAGCACAGAAAACATGAGGTTTAGGATGCCCAGGGTTGTGGGACTCAAGGTTGCATTCTAGAATATGTACAATATCTCAAGCTCAAAGCATTATGCTGGGTTTGGATATGCCAGTGTTCGTCAAATATACTCTTAAATTGGCTGAGAAGAGAGAGAGCTTTTAAATTCTGGCAGCTTTCTCCTGTGTACAGAAAGATAGACTGAAGATGGAGTTATTTTTTTATGAGGGATGAGTTAGAAAAGTGTCAGTGTACTGAAATATTGTATGGTAATGGAAGGTATATGGAAAAAATTAATTATAAGAATTTGAAATCCTTTAAAATCTACAATATGAGATTTTAGTGGGCATAGTTAAAGCCAAGCATGGTGTCAGGCTATGCTATCTGAAAGAGAAGAGGAGGAGGGCCAGGTTAATGACATTTGTTGCTGGTGAGCCTGATTTGACAATGAGGGATTGTGGCAGAGATATTTTTGAAGTTAGGATATAGGTACTTCAAAGCCCAGAAGAAATTGCATTTGGCAGCTGATGTGGACTTTGAAGACTGAATGAGACACAATTAAAAGAGCTGCATTTAAGATGTTCAGCTTCCCTCACTGTGTGATACCCAGTGACTCTGAATGCCCTGATCGTGTTGTACCTTGGAAATAAGACTCAGGAGGAGCAGAAACCATCTTCTCACTGAAGGAGGAAACTAGTTAAAATTAGTGAATGTTGTGGATTTAGTTAGACTTCAGGCATTTTAACTGATGCCTCAGTGAACACAAAATGCTTTAGAGAAAATGATCATGTGTGGTTTTGGTTGGTTGGGTTTCTTGTTGGGGGGGTGGGGTATATGTGTGTGTGTGTTAAACACTCTTTTCAGACTACAGACCTGGGCTCCTTCCTGTGCGTGAGACACCGATCAGGTACCTTGTTCTCTGAGCCCCAGGTCGTCATTTAAAAACTGGATGCACAGCCTCTATGTCACGGGAGCGCTTCGGGGCACAGTCACTAGTGTGTGATTCCCTCATACCTTGTTGATAATGACCTCTAGTAGAAATAACTAGGCTTCTAAAACTCAATGGAAAGTTATTTCATGCTTAAAACAGAAAAGATACTATACTTTGAGAACTGAAAAATTTACTGGATAGGGAAGAGTGAGAGCAGAACTTAAAAAAAAAAAAAAAAAAAAAAAAAAATTGGGGCCTATTGGTTAATATTCAGCACCTCCAGAGTAGGATGAAGGAGGAAGAAGAGGGTAATGATGGCTTTGCACAGTGGAGAGTTTGTTTCCTGTACTTGGATTTTCAGTCAAAGTACAGAATGAAAGGGAAGCAATGTAGGCAGATTGCAGTATGAAAGCTGGGGGAAGGATGAGTGAGGTTAGGAGGAATAGAAAATGCCTGCATTAACGTATGTTGTGAGGAGGAGGGGAGGAGCTGGTATAGTGCTGTGAAAGACCATTCCAAGAGTGGGAAAGAGCATTAGCTTGTTAATGACTGAGTTATATTTGATAAATATATTGCCAAGAAGAAGAAGAACAGAAGTTGGGAAATGAAATCTATAAGAACAGCATACTTTACTCGCCAGCTTCTGGTTGAATATTTTTAAAAAGTTCTAGGATGTGTTGTAGGGAGCTGCCTAGCACTGGTGAAAATAGATCACCTGTAGAAACAAATCTTTTGTGGTCTCAGTTTAAACGAGTTTTGCTGTGGGTTGAGTGTGATGGTGTTTGTTTTTGTTTTGTGGGTTGGGGTTTTGTTTGCTTGTTTGTTTTCCCTGTGGCTGGAGTATGGTAGGAGGAGAAAATCCAGGCAACTTTTTTTCTTTTTTTTAAATACATAATATTTCACTTCTGACTGCCCCTGCTTGGCATCATGATTCTGGTGGAGCTCAGTTCCTTGACCAGTGGCATCAGCCTCCATATGTTCCTGATACCATGGGTGAAATGGGCATTCCAGATGTCACATGGTCTGACAGATGCTGGTTTTTACAGTGGCAGTCTTTTCCTCTCTTGATCAAGTTATTAGTGTCGTTGTCATAAAGCACGCAACATCTTTCAGCCCTTAGGGAAGAGGAGCCCAGTTTGGAACAGAAACCTGTGCATCCTGACAGCACATATTGAAGCACTGCGGAGTTAAAACATACTCATGTTCGTTGTCCCTTAGGAAGCAGTCTAATTCCCAGTCTAGCACTTCTGACATAACTCAATTATGGAATCATAAATAAACAATTGACATAGGCCAGGGAACTTCAAAGCAATCAGTACAGTCATAATAGGTTCTAGCTTGATAAATAAATCATGCTGATATAGTCTAAAGGATTTTTTTTTTTTTCCTTCTGTCTTAGATCAAAGCTTGTTCCTTGAACTGCAGCCTGGCAACTCTCCCTAACCCCTCTCCTTCCCCCGCATCCCCTGCTGACCTCTTGGTACAAGCATCATTACCCATGGGACTGGTTTCTTTGCAAGGTGTACTTCATCTCCTAAATTAATTGGATCCTGATACACACTTGCATGTGAACTAGTTCTTAGAGAATGATTCTTGGCCAGCATCCTTTTTTTTTTTTGATTGAATTGATACGCATAGCCTGGCTTCCTAGATAATGAGGATCACTTTTATGTTGGTCATAACAGTTACGTCCATGTTGTGTGCTCTTTTAGTTGCCTGCGTGGCAGCTTTGTACCCACATAGTGGGGTTTTGTTCCCAGTAAGACCAGGGCACAGTGAGGTGTTGGCTGAGATGGTGTTGCTTGTGCAGCTTGAGAAGGTTGTTGAAGCCTTTCCCTGAGACTATTTATTACACTTAGAAGCAGTTGGTTGATGCGTCTCATCTTCACTGAGCCCAAAGCTCTCCTTAAGATATCCCCTCCTCCATTACCAGACTGAAAACATCATGGGACCATCTGAATGTCCTGTGAATCAGTGGCAAGCCTTGCAATAAACTTGCTCTGGGTTCAACACATTATTTCTGTGCTTTCTTTTTTCTTTGCATGTTGTCTGTGTCAGTAGCGAGAACTACCTGACCACAGGAAGGTATGGAGGGGAGCAGGTGTCTACCGTGCTGCCTCTGCCTGTGCTCTGTGGCCTTTGCAGGGAACATGCGTTATGTAAAAATGGCCAGTCTAAAATATGGTGAGTCACGTGTCTGAATTCATAGTTCCAACTTAATTTGTGAAATGCGAACCCAGTCAGTGAATATACCCCTAACAGCTTTTCCCATTCATCCCCAGCAGTGGCACGACACTGGCTCCAAGGAAAAGATGCTTTTTGCTTCTCTGTCACAGTGCTGAATCCAGCACTGCCTCTGGGATGGCAAGGGGGTGAAGGGGAGAGGGGAAAGCAGCAGGGGTAAGCAGGCTCCTGCTGTGAGCATTTAAACACTGACATGTCAGGAGCTGGGAAATCGTGTGATAGACAGTCTTCCTGTGACCTGGGTCCTGAGAACTTAAGGAGGTCTGAAACTTTTTTTTAACAAGTCGAAGTATTAATAACAAGCCTATTT
This sequence comes from Morus bassanus, assembly GCA_031468815.1. Lineage (NCBI taxonomy): Eukaryota > Metazoa > Chordata > Aves > Suliformes > Sulidae > Morus > Morus bassanus. The sequence continues at coordinate 17,913,686 of CM062576.1, read as the reverse complement.
TGTGGGTGTGTGGTGTGTGTGTGGCAGGTTTTTGTATGAGAAGATCTGACTTTCTGAGAAATCCCATGTGATGCCTGGGTGTTGATGCACAAGATCACATACCACTGTGCTGCCTTCTGTCCGGAGGAGGAAGTTGCCAGAGTTTTCTGAGAAGAAGCAAAACGAAAACCGCATCATAACTCCAAATAAGCAGGGAAGAAGTCACTGATATTGTTAGCTTCCTAACAGTTGCGTTTACAACGAATCCTGACAGCAAGGATGTATAAAATCTCTAGCTTCGGATTAACAAAAAGAGCCCAGTCTACAAGGAGCTGATCTTTTCAGATGTACCAAGAGCTCCCTGGCCTGCCACAAGAGACCTGTGTCAAAATAATGCGGAGCCTGTGTCTTAGTCTTTGGCCCAAAATTGCTTGATAAATATTTTAATGTTTTGCACATCTTATTGCCAAAAATTCAGAGTCTAAAACTGTCTTCCAGAGAAAGGGATCTTTATGCTTGCTCAAGTTTTGATTCGAGCACTTGTTCTTACTGTGCGTGGTGCAAAAAGGGAAGCTTTAAAACCAATTCTCTACTCCATTAGCATCTTAGAAGGATGTCTCTGGTCACATCAGAGGTAATCTGCTCCCTGTCTTTTATATTGTTGTTATTTGCTTTGTTTAAAACTTCATCGTCTATGAAATCATCTGTCACCCTCTGCAGAGACCTGTCAGGGCACTGTCTGTGTACCTGCCTCTGCCTCGGAATAACAAAAGAAGTTTCTCTGCAGGCTGCCTGTCTGCCTACCCCTTGGCTGAGGGAGAAGTGGTTTGCTGAATTTTTGTGGCCCATTTGGTCCTTGGCCTCTTTGCTTGCGCTGCCAATAAGGATGCCAATTAATGTTAATCTGAAGGTATATGCTTCTCTTAGATCCTGGAGTAATGCCATCAGCTAGTTTCACATGGGTCACCAAGCAGCTGTCAAGCAATAATGTTTATTGCATTTTTACTTCATAACCTTTTACTTCATGATTGATTACTGTGGCTTATATAAAACTAATAAAATTGGCAAAATTTTAAACTGTTGTGAAAGCCAGTGCATGAGATGTGGGCATGAGAGCAGAGTTTCTAGCCAGCAGCTTTTGTACAGTTGTTGAGAATATAGAGGAAGGAGAGACAGTGGAAATTAAGTGCAAATAAGGGTGTATTTTGTTTAGATCTCAAACAGGAACCTTGGAAACTTTCCTTTGTCATGTAAGGACGTGATGTTCAGTAGCATGCTTTTAATTAGTCTATTTTACCTTGTCCTTAATGACGCTGTATTTTCTGTCTGCCCTTGCACACTCACCTCTGGGTAGGAACGCCTCTCAGGATGGTGTTTAACTGCCTAGGGAACAGTAAGATACAGTGTCATATTTATGCTGATCCTCATGGGGTTTATATTTGTTTAACCAGTGAGCTGGACAGTTTGGACCCAGTCCTGGTTAATTGCTCCCACATCATAAGTAAAATTACCTTATTCATCCTGTAATACTTCTGATAAGGAACTGGATAAAGTGAAAGCAGGATTAGCCTGGTCGATATGGGAGCTCTACTGTGGTGCTGACAGCCTCTCTGAGCACATCATGGCTCATTCTAGCAAATCTCTGCAGCATGTGCCTGGCCGTAAGTGGGAGTATGGCCCTGATGGAGCCCATGAAGCCTGCCATGTTTGAAATGAAGTGCTCTGTTGGACTCGATCCACAGGCATCATTTTGATTGTTTACAATTGAGTAAATAGGGCCTGTCCCCATGGAAGTTAATGGGATCAATCCTGGTATCACAGCAGAGTGAAACCTTGCGTGCCTGAATCTTAATACAGTCCATTTTTTCCTGTTTCAAGTCCTTTACTCTTTCTCATATGTCTTGCTTCACGAATGCATTCTTTTAAATGTGTCATGGATCAAAACTGTAAAATACCATCTGTCAGAATGGGTGAAATCTGTAATCCCTGTGCTATTCAGGTAACCAGTATATTGACATTCATTTATTTGGAAATGGGGCACTTAGCTATCCTACTAATGTTATGGCTTTGTTTTGTTTTGTGGTTTTGGTGGGGTTTTTTGTTTTGTTTTGTTTTTTGTTTGTTTATGGGGTTCTCTTTGGTTTGGTTTGGGTTTTTTTGTTTGTTTTTGGTGGTGGTTTGTTTTTCTTTTCCCCCTCTCTCCAGATTATTACTTACATAATGAATGGACTGAGAGTTGCTGTATGGTTTACATGTAAGTTGCTTTCTAGAAGTCATGTGTAGGCAGGGAGCTCAAGATTACATAATGTAGGATTAAATAATTGTAATATTATGTTGTGGTGCAAAAAGCGGGGTGCTTGCAGTGTGCGAATGATGCTATCCAGTTAAACTGCATCCAAGCAGAACAGGTAAGGGTGGTACAGGGACCTCCATGACTTGTGTTCTCTGCAACTAAAATTTTTCTCGCTGTCTGTTGGATAGATTTGGGAGGACAGAGCTTTCCTGGTGATGCCACTGTAAATTGAGACTGCATTTATCCCAGTGTCACTGAGCTCTGAGCCTAGGTCATTATACTGGTGTTTATTAGTGCCTTGTGATTGTGCATAGCTTAGTTTGGTGTTCCCTATCAGTAAATTTTGCTAATATTTCACAAATTAAAAATGTTTTGACTCCATTTTCCCCCTAGTCAGCACCAACTTTTTAGACCAACAGTTCAGAGCTTTAAATAAGCATCTGAGATTTTGTTGGCTTTGTTTGTTTTAATTCTGCTTTGGAACTGTTTGTACCTAAACTCACTGTGACTCAGTGTGGGGTCTTGCTGCCTTTGCTCAGAAATGCATGTTTGCTGAACTCGGCCGGAAAAGATTTTTGTTAGTGGAGAGTGGAAAGGTGAAGAGAGGTGCTGGAAAAATTCAGTTAACACTTCACTGTAGTACTTATAACCCAGCTATTAGCATGTCTTAGGAATGTGAAAATAAGTGTAGAATATAGACAACACAATTTTGTAATACCCAGTATGAACCAAAAAGAAGCAAAAAACATAAGATGTCATCAGGTAAGTTACAATCTAAAATGATTTCCCTTGCAGATACCCAGAAGTTCCTACTAAACACAGCAAAGAATGTTTTTTCCTCAGGGAATACTATTTTTTATTATAATTATTATTATTAGTTAGTTGTTTAGCCAGAGAAACCCTTAAAAAGAGTGCTATGTCTTTGTTTCCACGAGGGCTGCAAGTTTCTGCTATGAGAACTGGGAAAACTCAAGCCCAAGCCTCAATATGAATCTACAAGAAAAAAAACATGAGCAGACACAGGTGTGTCTTGTCTCTACAGGTGTCTGCAGGCTCTGCCCGTGCTCCATGATGGTCTCCTGTCATTGTGTGCCATGAAGTAATATGTTCGCTATCAAACTAAAGTGGTTGGAGTGGCAGAGCCTTTGGGCTCATTATCCTTTGTGGACAATGCAGCGTGACAGTGAAATGGCTGATGAAATCTAATGCTGTCTTTTCAGTTAAAAGGCAGTGTGATGATTACAGCCATTCATTTCCTGAAGGCAGCTGAGTAGCAGAGATTAATGGGAGTGATGCAGCTGTACTACATCTAATGACCAAAGGTTGTACTGCAGTGTGGAGCTGACTTACCTTCTGAGCAGCCAGACCAGCTTTGGTCTGAGCCCACAGCATTTGTGGTGGCCAGTGTGTTGCTGTGATCATCTGAGGCCTGAGATAAATTCAAAGGAAAAATAGTTAATGTATTGAGAAAGCCATTAGGTTAACAGCACCATATGATGCGTAAATGAATGTGTGTGGTCAGTGTAACTGTTTATTCAGGTCTTGCGAGCTTCTATGTGTGCAAGAGTGGTGAAGTTTTCCCTGAGCCTTTGATGCTTGTGTTGCTCTGCAGCCCAGAGAATGCTGCTCTTGTATGGTTTGTGGCTACTGTTTCTTATGTGGAAGTGTCCGTTGTCTTTTCTTGGGAACTGGTAGGGTTAATTAGAAACATTAGTGGCCATTAGAATCCTGAAGACCAGCTGAAGGTCTGCAGGAGTGTCTTGCACTTGGTGCTGAGGTTGTGCAGGGGGTGGGTGGGGGACATGCTTTATAAGGTGCACCTTGGAGGCAAGGTTGAATATTTTCCTGCATTTGGTTGTAGACACGCACCTGTGCTGTTGGAGGCCATCATTGGAGGGGGTAGATAAATTATATCAGTTTAAGTCATGTTCTTTCCTCAGTGCAGATTTTCCTATGCACTGATTAATCTGCTTTAGGATGTATTGCCAAACTGCAAATGGCACTGTCTATAGAAATGATCAGAACCAGACACTGCACTGGAAATAGGTACATGAAGCTTTAGTTAGCTGAAGTCCTGAGTTACAGCTTCTCAGGCTTACTGTTGAGCATCCTCTGCTGAGGCCTCGGTGAATGTTCCCTGGGATCTGGCTTTGTCACTGGTTCTTTACAAGATGCTCGCAGGCAGTGTCTCTTACGCTTGGAGCAATTCAGTTTTTGATGATTTTTAAGGATACTTATACAGTCCAGTGGAGATGCATGTTAACTCCCCATCCAGCTTGACCAGGGTGTCCTCTGATAAGCCAGTGCTGACATCTCCAAACAGATAAGTGTTTGCCTAATGGCTGTAGTCACCTGGTGCTGCCATGCTGTCAGTCAAAGGGGTGCTGACTGCTGAAATAAATACTGTCCATCTAATTAGTATGTGTAGCAGCAGCAGGTTTTAATTATATGGTTAAATACACTGAAATATAGGATTGTCATATGAAATCAGTCTGTTGGCCCTTTGTGGCTGACATCCTGCCTCTAGCAGTAGCCAGTGCTGGATATATTAGTGCGTAACATATTTCCTTTCACCCTCAGAGTAATATGCACAGGCTGTTAGAGAAAAATTTCCCCTCTTGTTTTGTTGAAGCCAGTTTGTGTCTAGAAGAGTAATTTTTCCTCTGTGAACCCTTTCACTCTGCTGTGGTTCAGGTTAACCCAGGGACTTTATGTTTTCTAGGCAAAGTATGTGAGATGAATGAGCTCTCTTATTTTTTTTCCCTGGCTTTAACAGGAGACTTGGTCTCTGCAGAATTTCCTGAAGTTTGTGGTTTCTCCAGACCTTTCAGTGCTTTCTTGTGCCTAGTGGAAATTCATTCGATAGGTGACCAAGTGGCGAGCTTCCAGAGTATTTATGCTCCTGTTACTCTTTCCTTTTCACCTTTTCTTGTGAATATTTCTCATGCAAATCAGTCTTGCAATTTTTGTTTATAATTTTAGGTTGGTTTAGATTGTTAGTTGTTGGTTTTTTCTTATTTCTTTCTATTTAATTAGGCATTGACTGCTTCCAGCTAATTATACAGTTCTGATCTAGAGGTGCATAAAATGATAAACTAAAATTGTATTTTGGTTCACATGGGATGTGTGATGTGCTGTGTGGTCTCTCTCAGTTTGAGCAGGTGAGTGTGAAAAAGATGAGGAGAGCAAAGCATTGGTGGCGATATCCCTGCAGGGGATGTTCCACCATGTGGATGGTGTGTGATGGGGACAGTTGCTGTTCCTTTAGCAGTGTGACTATTCTGCCTTCCTGTTGTACAGGAAGAAGGATATGAAGCAGCTATTGCCATGTTGGAGGATCCCAGCACACTGAATTTTTATTTTCTCCAAGTCTGTCTCCTGCTATATGGAAGGCTTGCTCATTCAGCTATGTTGGTGTTAGCAATAATGGTAAACTCGCTCCCTGAAAGTCAAGAGGTCTCAAAATTTCATTCAGACCAAGGCTCTGCAGAGGCAGAACGATTCATCAGCTGAGCCTGGGCAACCTTTGGTACAGATGCAGCTGTTGTCAGCAAAGGAGTATCGCTTCTGCAATACTTTCTGGTATCTCTCCAAGAGAAATCAGTGACACCCACAAAAGCTACAGTCTTATGGGAATTTAAGTGGCACAAGGGTTTTTCCCAGAATACAAATATTATCATAAGGCCCCCATGGCCCTGGCATGTTGTGTTTCTCAAGTTATAGACCAATAACAAATTTATCTTGAAGTGGGGCGTATGTGTATCATACACCAGTGGTTGAAATGCGGATTATAAAAACGGTCACTGAAGGTCTCTGGAAACTGTGAGATGCTGTTGCTCCTTTGGATGCTTACACACAAAATTCAGCATAGTGCAGGAAGATGCCCGGGAAACTGGATTCCTGCAAGATGTAAATTCCAGTCACTCAGTGAATGCATATCAGAGCATGTCATAATCTGGGCCGAACAAGTGTGGGTCTTATCTTATTTTTCATTGTGAATGCTGATAAAGGATTTAGAGATCCCACTGGACTGAGAGATAAGCCTAACAGGAATCCTCTGATTACTTGTTACTCTTTTGACACTAACTAAATTGGAAGGGGGAGGGTGGAAAGACATGGCTCTAATGATTTTAGATTTGATTGGTTTAGATGTGGTTGTGGGGGTTCACTTCTCCTAATTTGGGAGACATTGTTTAGGACTTGAGGTAATAGATATTCTCCAGGAGTGAAATACACCGGAGGCCAATTTATGGGCAAATTAAATGTTACATGTTCACAGGTGGAAAAAATTACTTTCAGAAGTTTCTGTCTTCCCAGGTTTCCCACCCACTGTGCTAACCCCACACCTTGGTCCACAGCACCCTCCCCTGGGCTGCTGCAGGTGCTCTGGGGCAGTGTTATAACTGGATCATCATGATGGCTGTGTGTTTTGGGGTGTTGTGGGTGTTTGGGTGTTTTTTTCTTTTTAAAGAAACAGCACTGGAGAAAATGTAATAATGCAAGACCGTACCCTTCACTGCATAAGTTTATGTGAGATCTCTGATAACAGTATTTGGTGAACTGTATGTTGTGTAAATGAAGTGATCGTCCAATACTGCAAAAAACCTATTGATTTAATAGGTTAAGGTAAGTGAAGAAGTGGTATTTAAGAGTCATGTTTTGTGGTCTGAGGATAAAGGAGTACAAGCATTTGCTGTATTGATACATTTCTTTCTTCCCAGGGATAGTGGTTTTTCCTAGGTGGTGCATGCTATACATATAGGTATTGTCTACCTAGTTATCCTGCTGGATATACAGAAGCTCACGATATACGCGGCTGCCTGTATAAGTTTGAGGTTTTATATGCCGTGTGCATACAGCTCTCCTTGCATGCCCTCACAGGAAGGGAATTGTGAGGATGAGAGTGTAATGAAGGTAGTTGGATACTCTATTCTTATTCACAGCATTTTGCAGCTTAAGTCACAGAAGGTATAGAAACTGTTTACCTTTCAATTTATTCTTTCTTTTCTCATAGATTGTTTAACCAAGACACATATTCTCCTTCCTTTTTGTAGGGTTTGTCTTGGAGACTGTGTATCACTGCCACAGGAACTGTATTGGAGTAAAACAGATGTAGTGGAAGCGCTGGTTGTGATGAATGCTGTTCAAAACTTCCATTTTTAAAACCCTGCTTTCAGTTGTCTTGGTTTAGCTATCTAGACCCAAATATACTCTGCATCTGCTTCAGACAGGTTTTGTTGATAAAGCAAAAGATGAGCTATTTATCAGAGAGACTTAACGAAGATAGTCTCACTTACCTGTGTGTGTTTGGTCTTCACTGAAGAACTTGTCATTAAGGGCTTGAAAGCTGTCACGGCTCTGCCTTTGTGTTGAGGATGTGCTTTTAATAGCCCTATTAAAATTCGGCTGGGCATGAACCTTTGTGCAAATCTCTGTAGATGCGTGTTTAGCTTCCATCCTGCAATTGTAATTTTTCTGTCTGATTTTATTTTCTTTCCAAAACCTGAGAAGAATCTTCAAGGATTTCTATTAAAAGAACATTGAAGGCATAGTCAAGCACTTAAAAGTCAGATATTGTCAGAATTGACAATAGGAGCTGCTTTTTGCAACTGCTAATACTATTTTAATCTAACTCTTTATCTGCACATTAAATATCTTATATGTGATCTGAACCTGGAGACAGAATTCCACAATTTCTGGTTCCTTAAAAGGAATTGTACTTTGCTAGAATAGAGAAAGTATGACAGATGATTTAGGGGAAAAAAACAGACCGTTAGACAGTTAGAAATTTTTGGTGACATTTACTTAAACTGCACTGTAAAGGGAAACATACCTCTAGTTTGTGGTAGCACATGTTGGGAACAAGCAAGCAGCTCATGCTTCTGGCCTGGTAATGAGATGAGCTCAGAGTCCAAAATCTTGTGAGTGGGTCCAAATTATAAAGCAACTTTAGCAGTTCGGTAAACATATTTGCTTTTTTAGTAATGGATGATGTTATTTAAAACCTCAAGTAGAGAACACATTGAACGTCACCTTCATATAATTTTGACTGGTAGTTTTTCACGAAGGATGTGTCTAAGGCTATTCGGCTGCCTTTTTTTTTTTTTTAACTACAATATTGGTTTTCTTTTTGAGAAGCACTGAGACAGCTATTCATAAGACTTTCTGCAGCACCTTCTAGAGGGTATCATTTACTACCAACAGAAGCAATTGTTTGCTGTACCTCCCATTTAAGTGTAGGGACTGCCACAAATCTTGAAGCAAAATAAGATAGAGCAGCACAGCAGATGTTGTTGCCCATTGATTCACGGGTAGTACAAACCTGATTCTGGTATAACACTTTTTTCTTGCAGTGTGATTACTCTGATTCCACTGTAACTTTCTATATCACTGTAGTGGAGAACAAAATTAGGCCCCCTGTGTTTACTGATGAAATGATTCTAGAATACAGCTTTTTGGCTTTGCTGGTATTCCCATAGTTATCCGTATTCCAAGTGTTTAGGAATTCCCATTGCTTTAGGACGTGATTGTGTGCATCCCCTGTTGTTGCCATACTGGGGGACTGGACCGTACCAAAATCCATTTCACAGTTGCATCTGCCCTAGGAGCTGCTGAACATATCTGTCGTGATGAGGATTTCTCATCTGCACTTGTATTAAAACAGTGACTCTAGCTGTGCATGATGCATGCTTAAATGTCAAATCTGGCTGTCAGTAACAATTGGCTTTGTCTTTTTTAGTTCTAATGTTAGTAACAGGTTAATTTGTGTATTTTATCTATTATTATTAATTTGTTCCACACTATTTAATTTTTACATGTTATATTAGAAGTAATGAATATGGCTAAAAGAAGCGTTTCCACAGCAGGAGAGCTTGAAGCAGTAGAATGGACTCGGAGTACGTAGGCATTTTTGTAGCACTTACATTGTCTAGAAATTCTGCTGTGTTCTGAAGTAGCAAGAGAGAAATTTCCTTCAGCAAATGATGCCTGGTCACAGAACTTGATTTTTAAGGTGAATTGTGTTTGTACTCTGTGGCATACTTGGTCAGATGATTTGGGTTTGGGAAAGCAGCTTAAGTGCTGACTTGAATTGTGAGTCACAGATCACATGTCTGTGGGGCTGGTGTGCGTTTGAGCCTCTGGAAGTGTGTGGTATGGGGAGGACTCGGGTGAACTTGAGGAGAATGTAGTTCATGCAAGTGGAAGTGAGCGACTCTGTCAGTGCAGGAACAGACAAGGAAATGTTACCAGGAGCAGAGTGAATACAGCTCGTGTAACCCAAATTTAGTATTATCAAAGATAATGCTCTGGAAGGTGAGGAGGAGAGAAGGGGTTGAGGCTTTTGCATGTCCCCATTGAGCAGGACTGTAGAGGACTTGAGAGCTGGGGTGGAGCAATAAGAAAGATGGGGATGTGGGATGAAATTGCATCACTGTGATTTGCGGGAAGGCAGAGGGAGTATGTTGTGGAGATTGAAGGGCTTTGTGAAAGAGCAGGAAGAAAAAAAAAACTTGAAAAGGAATGGTAATCTTTTGAACGTTGAACTTAATCTGAAACCAGCCTTGCAGGCTTTGAGGCTCGTGTTTTATGATCCCTGGGCTTTAGACTGAGTATAATCAATCCTCTCTTCCTCAGAGAAACCACCAGGTTTTTTGTTGTGTCCTGGAAAGCTGGCCCCTGTGCCCACTGCACAGTCCCAGCATTACTTGGGCTGTAGTGCCTAATCAGTCACCTCATTAGCCATGCACTTTGGAGGGTCTCCTGTCATGTTGTGTCTCCCTTACACTGTCTGGCAGATTTGTCTGCTGGTTCTTGCTTTTGCTGCTTTGCACTTTCTTTTGGGGGGCTGAAAAGAAAGGGAGAGTGATTTTCTTGCTTGGCTCTTGAGGCAGTATTATCCTGTTTTATTGCTTTGTTTGTTACATGGAGAATAAAGCAGGTAGCTTTCCTTTCCTTGCCTCTCAGAGCAGAGGACAGCTGGACTTGCTTTTCTCCAGTAGCTGGGCTTTGAAATGTGCACCTTTCACACTCCTTTAAGTGACCTGATGACAACAAACCCCAGGTACCACAATGAAGGATGTGAGCATCTCTCCTCAAAGCAGAGACTTGTGTGGCTGAATTGCAGTTCCTGTTGCTGTTTTAGGTGCCATCCAGACTTCATGGAATCATGTCATGGGAGTGTTTATAACGTAGAAATTGTCAGCTTGCGATGAGTTTCACTGAAAGTAGAAATAATAAGGTAAAAATGTATTATTAATACTGAGATTCCTGAATACAAATGCAAACCATTTGACAGATTTCACGTGTGCTGTAAGTTTCAGGTAGAGGAAAAGAGCAGAAAACTGCCAGAGAGGGAAATGGGGAGAAACAGACATGAATCAAGGAGACATCACAGGTTGTGGTGGTTACTGTGAGACAGAATTAAAGATGTGCTCTTTGCTTCGGGCAACAATGTGGAAGGCGTGTGTTAATGCATTACAGGCTCTTGTGCCATGGGCAGTGACCCCTTCCTGCCAAGGAAGTGACAGCAAAATGCACCCAGCAGGCTGACCCCACTGAAAGGGATGCAACACATCTGCAGGCAGATGAGGTGGAAGGGCAGTATTGCAACATACATGCTAGGAGAGGAGGATGTGCACCTGCTAAAGATAATAGCATGCCTCCCTATGAAGGACAAATCTAGACCATACTATAAAGTGTTGGTTGCCTCCCCAGCACCCTCCATTTGGAATCTGTCCTTTGGTGATGCCCATGAAATACATAAATGACTATCTGTTACTAATGCTCTGTGTGGGAAGGAGGGCAGTGGTTTTAACCAGGGAGGTGAATACAGTCATTGGGTGAGCAATTGACTGACAGCACGAAGCCTGACAATATTCAAGAGGCATTTGGACAACACTCTCAGACACATGGTGTGAATTCTGGGGTTGTCTTATGCAGGGACAGGAGTTAGACTCGAGGATCCTTGCAGGTCCCTTCCAACTCAGGATATTCTATGATTCCTGTATGTCGTGGTTTAGCCCCAGCCAGCAACTAAGCACCACACAGCCGCTTGCTCACTCCCCCCACCCCAGTGGGAAAGGGGAGAATCGGAAGAGCAAAAGCAAGAAAACTCGTGGGTTGAGATAAGAACAGTTTAATAATTAAAATAAAATAGAAATAGTAGTAGTGGTAACGATAACAATAATGATTATGATAATAATAATGATAATATAATTAAAAAAAGGAAAATAACGAGCGAGAGAAATGAAACCCGGGGGGAAAAGGGAAAATTAAAAAAGAACCACAGGTGCTGCAACTGCTCACCACCCACTGACTGACACTGCCAGTCCCTGAGCTGTGATCGCTGCTTCCCCTGGCCAGTTAATATACTGGGCATGACACCACATGATATGGAATATCTCTTTGGCCAATTTGGATCAGCTCTCTTGGATGTGCCCCCTCCCCTCCCGGCTTCTTGTGCACCTCGCAGAGCATGGGAAGCTGGAAAAGTCCTTGACTAGTGTAAGCACTACCTAGCAACAACTAAAACATTAGTGTGTTATCAACATTATTTTCATACTAAGTCCAAAATGCAGCACTATACCAGCTACAGTGAAGAAAATTAACTATCCCAGCTAAAACCATGACAGTATCCACCCCTTATTCCATACCATTTACGTCATGCTCAGGTCGCATACTATCCAACATGACCTCAGCAAGCACCACCCGCCTTCCCATCCTTTGATAAAATATACAGATATCGTTTATCATCCCCTTAGTCTATGGACCACCCTGTAAAATATCTGTAGAGGGTCCACAAATGTTCATTGAGTTCATTTAGTCCATAACTTCGGGCTCCGTCTATCATAAGTCTTTCAAGGCCGGAGAGGGTCTGTGTGGTGTTGGATTGTTGCACGCTGAAGTCAGTCTTTGTTCCATCACTGCTGCACTTTGCTTGGTTCAATCAAAGTTCATTCTCCATTAATTTGGGAGATTCTTCCTATGATACCATTGATACGGCATATAGCAACCATAGGAGTGATGACATACAATTACATATAGCAATTAACAGCATACCATTCAGTTCATTGGCTGTTTTCACCCAAAATCAAATCCCCTTGAGGCACACATCGAACTCCTCCATCCTCCCGCATTACCCACCAAGTCCACCCAGGTCCTCGAGCAAAAGCAGTCCCATGAATGGGTTTGCCTTTGCCCGAGACAGGAATAACCCAGACTGTTTTCCCCAGCATAATTTTACGTGCACTACAGGGACTTTATCCCCTTCCACAGTACATAACAGTTCTGACTGGGCAGGGCCAGCTCGATTGGCAGATCCCCTAGTGTTGACTAACCAGGTGGCTTTTGCTAAATGTGAATGAATGTCTGAATGTCCCACCCCCCGTTGCTCTCAGTGTAGTCTTTAACAGTCCATTGTATTGTTCAATTTTCCCAGAGGCTGCTGCATGATTGGGGATGTGATACACCCACTCAATGCCGTGCTCTTTGGCCCAGGTGTCTATGAGGTTGTTTGGCAAATGAGTCCCATTGTCTGACTCGGTTCTTTCTGGGGTGCCATGTTGCCACAGGACTTGTTTTTCAAGGCCCAGGATACTGTTCCGGGTGGTGGCATGGGGCACGGGATATGTTTCCAGCCATCCGGTGGTTGCTTCCACCATTGTGAGCACATGGCACCTGCCTTGGCAGGTTTGTGGGAGTGTGATATAATCAATCTGCCAGGCCTCCCCATATTTATATTTCAGCCATTGTCCTCCATACCACAGAGGCTTTACCCGCTTGGCTTGCTTGATTTCAGCATATGTTTCACGTTCATGTATAGTGTGTGCAACAGCATCCATGGTCAAGTCCACCCCTCAATCATGAGCCCATCTGTATGTTGCATCTCTTCCTTGATGGCCTGAGGTGTCCTGGGCCCACCAAGCTGTAAATAATTCACCCTTATGCTGCCAGTCTAGATCTACTTGAGCCACTTCAATCTTAGCAGCCTGATCCACTTGTTGGTTGTTCTGATGTTCTTCAGTGGCCTGACTCTTGGGAACATGAGCATCCACATGACGTACTTTCACAACCAGGTTCTCTACCCGGGCAGCAATATCTTGCCACAATGCAGCAGCCCAGATGGGTTTGCCTCTGCACTGCCAGTTGTTCTGCTTCTATTGCTGTAACCACCCCCACAGGGCATTTGCCACCATCCATGAGTCAGTATAAAGATAGAGCACTGGCCATCTTTCTCATTCAGCAATGTCTAAAGCCAGCTGGATGACCTTTACTTCTGCAAACTGACTCGATTCACCTTCTCCTTCAGCAGTTTCTGTGACTTGTATAGGACTCCATATAGCAGCCTTCCATCTCTGATGCTTTCCCACCAGACGACAGGACCCATCAGTAAACAGGGCATATTGCTTCTCATTTTCTGGCAGTTTGTTATACAGTGGGGCCTCTTCAGCACATGTCACCTCCTCCTCTGGCGATATTCCAAAATCTTTGCCTTCTGGCCAGTCCATGATCAATTCCAAGATTCCTGGGTGATTGGGGTTTCCTATTCGAGCCCGTTGGGTGATCAGTGCGACCCACTTACTCCATGTAGCATCAGTTGCATGATGTGTAGAGGGGACCCTCCCTTTGAACATCCAGCCCAGCACCGGCAGTCGAGGTGCCAGGAGGAGCTGTGCTTCAGTACCAGCCACTTCTGAAGCAGCTCGAACTCCTTCATATGCTGCCAATATCTCTTTTTCAGTTGGAGTGTAGTGCACTTCGGACCCTCTGCATCCCCAACTCCAAAACCCTAGGGGTCGACCTCGGGTCTCCCTGGTACTTTCTGCCAGAGGCTCCAGGTAGGGCCATTCTCCCCTGCTGCGATGTAGAGCATGTTTTTTACATCTTGTCCTGCCCAGACTGGCCCAGGGGCTACTGCATGAACTATCTCCTGCTTTATCTGTTCAAAGGCTTGTCATTGCTCAGGGTCCTACTTGAAATCATTCTTCTTCCGAGTCACTTGATAGAGAGGGCTTACAATCAGACTATGATTTGGAATATGCATTCTCCAAAAACCCACAATGCCTAAAAAAGCTTGTGTTTCCTTTTTGCTAGTTGGTGGAGACATGGCTGCTATTTTGTTGATCACATCCATTGGGATCTGATGATGTCCATCTTGCCATTTTATTCCTAAAAACTGAATCTCCTGTGCAGATCCCTTCACTTTACTTTGTTTTATGGCAAAACCAGCCTTCAGAAGGATTTGGACTATTTTCTTCCCTTTCTCAAAAACATCTTCTGCTGTGTTGCCCCACACGATGATGTCATCAATGTACTGAAGGTGTTCCGGAGCTCCACCCTGTTCCAGTGCGGTATGGATCAGTCCATGGCAAATGGTAGGGCTGTGTTTCCACCCCTGGGGCAGTCGATTCCAGGTGTACTGGACACCCCTCCAAGTGAAAGCAAACTGTGGCCTGCACTCTGCTGCCAGAGGGATTGAGAAGAACGCATTAGCGATATCAATTGTGGCATACCACTTGGCTGCCTTTGACTCCAGTTTGTATTGAAGTTCTAGCATGTCCGGCACGACAGCACTCTGGTGGAGTGACTTTGTTCAGGCCACAATAGTCTACTGTTAGTCTCCACTCTCCATTAGACTTGCGCACTGGCCATATGGGACTGTTAAAGGGTGAGCGGGTCTCACCGATCACTCCTTGGTTCTCCAGTCGACAAATGAGCTCATGGAGGGGAATCAGGGAGTCTCGGTTGGTGTGATATTGCCGCCGGTGCACTGTTGTGGTGGCAATTGGCACGTGTTGTTCTTTGACCTTCAGCAACCCCATAACAGAAGGGTCCTTCGAGAGACCGGGCAACGTAGACAGTTGTTTAATTCCCTCTGCCTCCAAGGCAGCTATACCAAAAGCCCACCTGTACCCTTTTGGGTCCTTGAAATACCCTCTCCTGAGGTAGTCTATGCCAAGGATGCACGGAGCCTCTGGGCCAGTCACAATGGGGTGCTTTTGCCACTCATTCCTGGTTAGGCTCGCTTCTGCCTCCAATACAGTTAGCTTTTGGGATCCCCCTGTCACTCCAGTAATACAGATGGGTTCTGCCACTACATAACTTGATGGCGTTAGGGTGCACTGTGCACCAGTGTCCGCTAGAGCCTTATACTCCTGTGGGTCAGATGTGCCAGGCCATCGGATCAACACAGTCCAGTAAACCTGGTTGTTCCTGTCCTCCACCTGGCTGGAGGCAGGGCCCGTCTAATTCCAGTTGCAGAGTTTGCAACCCACTTCTTGTGAATGGGAATCAGAAGTCTCTCTATTAAGATCAGAAATAAAATCAGTGCTTCTGCTCTTCTGAGCAGCAACTTTCCTGGAAGAACACCCTAAGTGATTGTTTTTCCGTGCAACTTGGGTACCCATGCCTCTAGGGTCGAGGTAGATTTTCCATCCCACTTCTTCATGTACTCTCCATGGTCATGCAGGTAAAACCATAGGGTGGCCCGTGGTGTGTATCCTCTCTCTTGAGCGGAGGCACACTTACTCCTAATGGCTGAGCTACTGGTCCATACAGGTAGGGAGTAGGACATATCTTCTTTGATTTGCTGAACCTCCCGGGACAATTTCTCCACAGCTGAGACAAGGGAGGAAGAGACATGTGCTTTGTAATCCTGAAGTTTATCAATCACATCCCCCACCGTTGGTGCCTTCTCATCTTTCCAGGATATTACTGCCAATGAGTTTACATGGGACAATGGTGTGCTCTGTACAATCTTCTGCCATATGAGTTGTGTGCATTGGGCTTCATCTGGATCTTTGGATGACTGTTCATGGTCCAGGTCACCATAAATCACCTCAAGCACAGCTAATTCTCTCAGGTACTGGATACCTTTCTCCGTGGTGGTCCATTTTCCTGGACGATATAGAATGTCTTCCTTGAAGGGATACCTTTCTTTCACTCTGGACAAGAGTCGCCTCCAGAGGCTGAGGCCTTGTGTCCCTTTTCCATTTGCTTTGTCAATGCCCCCATCCCTAGCAAAGGATTCCAGTTGTTTAGCTTCCTTACCTTGTAATTCCAGGCTACTGGCCCCGTTATCCCAGCATCGGAGCAGCCACGTGACAACGTGCTCACCTATATGACGACCAAAATCTTTCCGCATATCTCGCAGCTCACTCAAGGATAGGGATCGGGTAGTTTCCGTCTCTTGTACGAGTTCTTCCTCTTCCTCCTCCTCTCCTTGTGATGGCCCTGTTTTTCCATCATCTTTTTCTAAATGAGTTGACTTTCCCTTCCAAGATTTCTTCTTGTGTATAGGGGTGATTGATACTGGGATGGGTTGATTCTCTGACTGAGCTGCAGTGCCTGTCATGGGAGTTCGGGTGGCCATAGTGCCTGTCGCTGGAGTTGGAGTGGCCACGGTGCCTGTCACTTTCTTTTTCTTTATCTTCTTAGATCCAGAGGCCTTCTTTTCCCCTTGTGGGTACTGAATTCTGTTGAACAGGGCTCAGTAGGCATGGGCCAGGCCCCAGCATGTTGCAGTGATCTGTGTCTCTTTGGAGTTGCCGGGGTGACAACATACTTTCTCCAAATAATCTACTAGTTTTTCAGGATTGTGCACTTGTTCAGGGGTGAAATTCCAAAACATTGGAGGTGCCCACCGTCCTAGGTATTTGCCCATACTATCCCACATGCCCTGCTACTCATAACTATCAAGCCTTGGGGCAGAACTCTGGATAATATTCTTGAATTGCTTATTAACCTTAGACAAAACTGAAACAATCTGCCAAAGAAATACCAACATAAGTATCTTAACTACCCAAGGATGTTCAAGATGCTCAAAAGTTGTTGCAATGAAGAAGACACTATAAACGAAGGTAACTACAGTGCCATTCTGTATTTCCTCCATAAAACAACTCTTGGAGGAGGTATAATTGCTAATTGTCTCCATGAGGTGGTACCGAAAGTACAGCAACAGCTTCAGTATAAACTTCAGATGCCAAATAAAACACAAGGACAGTGTTTTAATAACAACTCTCCCAGGCAAAACATCGCTAATCACTGCAGAACACAGCAGACCACAAAAACAAACACCAATCTTTAACATGTACAGCAAAAACAAGAGCGTGGTGCGGATCAGATAAACTACTATTGAGAACAGAGTCGGTGCTGTGACTAGCAACTGTTATTATCTCAAACCCTTCGTGCCCCATATTGGGCGCCAAAAAGGACTGTCGTGGTTTAGCCCCAGCCAGCAACTAAGCACCACACAGCCGCTCGCTCACTCCCCCCACCCCAGTGGGAAGGGGGAGAATCGGAAGAGCAAAAGCAAGAAAACTCGTGGGTTGAGATAAGAACAGTTTAATAATTAAAATAAAATAGAAATAGTAGTAGTGGTAACGATAACAATAATGATTATGATAATAATAATGATAATATAATTAAAAAAAGGAAAATAACGAGCGAGAGAAATGAAACCCGGGGGGAAAAGGGAAAATTAAAAAAGAACCACAGGTGCTGCAACTGCTCACCACCCACTGACTGACACTGCCAGTCCCTGAGCTGTGATCGCTGCTTCCCCTGGCCAGTTAATATACTGGGCATGACACCACATGATATGGAATATCTCTTTGGCCAATTTGGATCAGCTCTCTTGGATGTGCCCCCTCCCCTCCCGGCTTCTTGTGCACCTCGCAGAGCATGGGAAGCTGGAAAAGTCCTTGACTAGTGTAAGCACTACCTAGCAACAACTAAAACATTAGTGTGTTATCAACATTATTTTCATACTAAGTCCAAAATGCAGCACTATACCAGCTACAGTGAAGAAAATTAACTATCCCAGCTAAAAACATGACAACACAGAACCAGCAGCAAGCACCCTCCACCCAAGCTGGTAAAGCCCTGCCTTGTAGACGTGTCTTTCATTGTTGTGGAACTCTTTACCCTTTTAATGTCTTTAAGACTCCACTAAAAGTACAAAGATCCCAGTGGAAGTTTACTGCTGTGTTTCTGGTACAGTAATGGCTCTTGTGAGGTCCCCTTCACCCAGTTCACATGCTCTGCTCTTAGCTTTTGCTTTAATGTGGGTCAAGGTTGTGTGGTTTTTCTTGCTGTAAATTTTGACCTGATAATATCCAATATGAATGGAAGACCAACTTCTCAGATGGATGAGTTAAGTTTTAATTGTAACATTTGAGTTGGCACTAGTGAATGCTGAGTATCCTTAGAAACCGAGAGCTGGATTTCTCTTTCATTGGGGTATCACTGTTGTCTTCACTGGAGCTTGTTCTTGATTTACTCTCCAGCAAGTGAGAATGGCCCCCAGCCCGGGAAAGCAAGCTGAGCAAAAACTACAGCAAGAGAAATAAACCCTGAGAGAAAAATGGTAATTATCTATTTTGACCTTGTTGCATTAGAGATGGCATCACCCACATTAGCCACTACTCATGATCATTCCCCAGGGTCTGAATTGCTTCTGGACAAGGAGTGAAGTCTGGAGCTTTTATTGTGGCTGCCTAGTTAAGTTACAGAATGAAATATATACCATGTAATGCTTTTGGACAAATTCAGTGGTTCTTAGCTGCTTTTGGCTGCTGTTTGTCTTCTGTAGCTGTAAGTAACTTCTGTAGCAGACAATTACCAGCCCAAAATAAAATCCTGGGCAGAGGATGGGAGTGAGCTGTCCAAAGAGGGCAGGGGTGGAGCACGGCATTCCCTTTGTGGAGGAGGAGGGAAGTTGGTCAGTAAATTCACAAAGAAATCTGTTCTACTCATTTGCTTTAAATGTTGGCAGGTGGCTCAGTTGTCTGTGTGCATGACTGGGAGCCAGAATTTGTGTTGCAATGTTGTCCTGCTCAGTGATCCTTTTAAAACATTCTTGAGTCCCCAGCTCTTACTCTTTGGTACCTCAAACAAGGCAAGATTTCTTCCAACTGAGAGCTGGGTAGGAAGGGAGTGGGCAGAGGCAAGTGGGAAAAGAGGCACTCTGTGAAGAAAGGCAAGAACAAGTTATTTTCTGTAAACCTTCTTAGATTAAATCAGTGCTGTATTTGAGAGGAATAGAAGGACTCAATGTCTAGACATGAACATGGCTGGCATTCCCTGACTGACTCAATATACACTACAGCTTTCCTTCTTGGCAGAAGTGGTCTATCTACTATGAATGTGGTTAGAATTAGGGCCAGTTTGTCACAAGGTGTGTTCAGCTGCCTAACCTCATTTTCCTGTAAAAACAAGACTTGCATACACTGACTCTTGGCATATAGGTGGCTTCTTTTATTTGTGGACCGATTTTAAAGGCATTTGAATGAGGGACAGAGGTCTCAAAGCTGTAAGGAAGTAGGTGTTCTGTCTCTGTCTTCTGAGTTTCTTGGATTTTTAGGGGGTTGGAGAAAGGGTCTTATGCACCTGTATAAGACATCACAGAATCTGCACAGAGTCCTGTTCTGGTCTCAAAAAACCCCTTTGTTCATCTCTTGAACATCATCTACACCAAATCCATTGAAAACTGAGCTTCAAGAAGTGCAGGAAATTAATTTGCTTTCCATGACTGAAACCAAAGTTCTTGTTCCATGTCCCAGTGGTGAGCAGTCAGCTTTACCCCAGTCAGACAGAAGCTCATTTTGCAGTAAGAATGACGAGGTTCACCATGGTGGTCAATCCTTCAGCCCTGCTTCCACAAATTACAAACTGAATGAGCAAAACAGGTAGTAACACACAGGATGGGATGCTGGGCTTCCTTCTTTGGGATTGTCTGTTTGAGCTTCCCAGACTTTGGAAAAGAAATGCACGTACAATATAAATTTTAATTTGAAGTAAAACTATAGCTGTGTGGATTAGATCTGCCTTTATCTTTTAGGTGTTACCCTTCCCTGCAGGAAGCCTGTTTAATTTTCATACATTAAGTGCGCATTGTCCATCTCTGCATCCTAACAGTGTCGTGGTCTGGCCTTTTGTAAAGGTACTGATGCTGTCTTTTCTGCGTGTAGAACAAGTTGCCTCACAGAGTGCATCCTCATCTAATTTGTCATCAGTACATCTCATTTTCTAAGACTATATATTGTGCTGTTTTCAAACCTGGACAAAGCACAGACACAGTCTAAGCTAATGCCTCATTTTTATTTATTTAAGTCCCATGCTGCCAACTTGACCCATTTTTTCCATTCTACTGACTGTTCAGATCTCACAGATTAATTAGTCAAGGAAGGCACAGCTGATCCTGGAGCGAAATCCATACCCACACATTCTGCCTCTCTGTGATCCAACCTTCTTGTTTTTTTCCCCATTCTGGGATGTAGGCTGTTGGTATTACACTGCACTGTAATAGACCTGACTAGTCATTATCACTGGCAGTGGGTACCAGCTTAAAAACCCAGTCATCAAAGAACAAAAATGCTGGCAGCTGAATCAAGAAATCCAGCCAGGAGGAAAACAACCCAGAGCATCAGCCAGACGGCTGCTACTCCCTGTACAGAAGAGGAGGACCATGCAGGACAAGTCAGCTAAATCTTGTCTGACATTTAAAAAAACCTGTTCTGTTGTATTTGAGAATGTTGTGAAGAAACCTCAGCCCAATGCAAATGCCATCAGTACACCTCAAAATGACCACAAACAGGTTGAATCCCCCTTTCCTCTGTGTGTGTGTGTTTATATATATATATATGCAGCCAATTCCTTCATGTATTGTATGGGCGCCGTGTCCCTTATTTATTAGAGCCCTAGGATGTCTTTAAGCTTGCTTTCTCAAACCTTGGTAAACCCTGTTACACCCAAGAGCCATTGTGCTTGCCATTTGTGTTCTCATACTACTGAATTTTTTTTCCTCTCCCCCTTCCCCCCCCCCTTTTTTTTAATTCAGAAATGTTATTAACTAGAGCATTAAATGCTGGCCTCCAGCAGGGCCTCTCCATATGTTTACAACAAACACTTCCTCCATAGAGGGAGGATGTATGTGTGTGAGAGGGCATGCAGATATAATGGGACAGCTCCCAGATCCAGTCTCGCTGGGAGGCGAAACTCAGGCACTTGAAAATGCTTATCAGTTCAAGTAATTCAGATAGAAACAGATTGTAACATCTCCCGATACACCTTTCACCCACGGCAAGGAGAGGACTGCAAGCGTGATGACCAGATTTTTCTCCCTTGTGATGCATGAAGATTGCCCTATCTCCTGGGGGAGCGTAGACTGTTGTTTGGTGTGGCAGAAACTGCTTGATCAGGCAGGTCGGACTTCAAAGCCAGTTGGACTGAGTTGCCCCTCTTCATTCTTCTTTCAATCCAAGTTCTATGCATAAAACATGTTTCTTATCAAGCCATGACTTTCTCCCCCTGTGAGCAGCTGGGAGGATGTGGAGAATCCACCTTCAGCATTCCTGAACATCTTTTTTTTGCTGCTGGCCAGTGCAGCGTGGAGGGCCGTGAGGTTACATGGCTGCTGCTAGCCCTGAGCTGCAGCGTTCCCAGAAAATATCACTTTTGTGTAGGAGGCAGGGTTAGAGAAGGTGTTGAAAGTGACTCTTGTAATGCAGTTCCTGTGGTTATCAGCTGGAACTGGGCATCACCATGCTGTTTCTTAGTGTCAGTACTTTGTAGATTAACTGTTCAGGTAATAGCAAAGGCATGGTTAATTGCAGCTGTTTTGAACTGAAAATAGTAAATAATATTCATCAGTCATATTCCCCTTTGGCTTGTAAATAATTTATAAGCTGACCCTTATTTTATACAAATGTGTGGTGCTTACAATGATGTATTTTGAAGGACTTATTTTTATTTAGTGTATGCTCATCAGCTCCTTCACCTTCATAATTTGTTCTACTGTGGCTGTCACCCAACAGTGAAGGTTTTGTTTCTGCTTCCTGCTCAGCAATTGAAATTTAAATCGGGAGAAGCAAATAGAGTAACAAATAATATGCTTTGATACACATTTTCATGAGGAATAATTGTTTGAACGAAAAGCTTTCAGGATTCATTAACTACTGGGCATTTGTGGAAGTGCTATGAGAGCATTTATGAATAATGGAACATGAGTGACTATTGCACACTGAACTCTGCCCTTTTAGATTATGCAAGTATTTGTGACACAACTGAGTATATTGTAACATCTCCTGAATCAGCTCCTCGCTATTGCAAGGAGAGGAGTGGAAGCAAGAAAACCTGTTTTTTCCTCCTTAATTGGCTCATAAATAGTTGTAAAAACACAGAAAACAGTTCTTAAAAATTGAATGTGAAATGTTGAAGTTAGAATTTTTTTTTTTAAAATCAAGAAGCATGCTTCCTCTGACTTTACAGGCTGTTATACCTTAAATTTGTGGTGTCTGACTTCAAGGTGGGGGAATAAAATGTGCAGCCTGTGCTATAGACCATATGTAGGACACTTAAGTTGAAATTATTTGTTTGGCAAAGTTGTAAATGATGGAAAGTCCAGACCAGAGTACATATGTTGTACGAGATGAAACAGCAAGGTTTTATCAACATGCCTTTGGGAAAGCTACAACAGTTAATACATTAGCCATAAGTTACATAGGCCATTTCAAACAAGTTCAAGTAAAAATAACTCTATACTGTAAGATACCCACTTGTGTTCTCAAGTTTTTATATATGTTACAGGGAAACTGCCTTAATGTTCCAAACACACTGAAAGATGAGGCAAAATGTAACCCAAAGCTAGCAAAGCTTCAAATATGCCTTTGGTTGTATTTCTGTTCATCTGGTCACTATTGATATCTATAGGTAGTTCTATTTCATCTTTCCCCAGAAATTCTTGAATGTTACCTGGATAGTAGTTTACAAAGGCTGTCTGGTCTTTGCTCTGGAGACACGTGGCCTGGTTCTGCCAAAAAACCACAGAATTCTGCTAGGATTGGTGTCTGAGGACATTTTGCAGCATACCTGGTGCATAGGCAAATAAATATTCTGGAGGGATTCAAGTAGTTTGGAGCTGGAAGAGGGGCAGCGGAGCAGTTGAGAGGTGGTATAGAGGTGATACCTTTTGCTTGTGTCTAACCCAAAGACATGCTTACTGTTGTCTTTGTAAGTAGGCAGAAGTCATTTAACACTTACCAATAGTGATTGCGAGCCTTTCCCTGCTGAAATCAGTGGCAAATACTCAGTGGAAGCAAAAATGGGCCAGTCCTTTGGAAACTTGTGTTCTTTAAGGGTAGTCTGGAAAGTGTAATGAAGCTAACTGCATCATCTCTTGAACTACTGTCAGATGTTAACACTTAAATATTTTTATTTATATTAACAGCATCTTCCATTTGTTTTACCAAAATAGTCTCAGCTCCCTCTCCCTCAGTATGTCACTCTTGTTGTGTTGCTGTCTTTGCATTGGCCTGCAAGTATCTTAAGAGATTTCATTTCACTCAGGATGCAATGCTTTTTGAGCCTGATTCACTCAGTTGGTTTTATGGTTTATGGTCTGCTGCAGGGGCTTTCTGTCTTCTGCCCAGCCTAGCATAACTCCAGCTCTGTTGCTTCTGCCTTTCTAAACATCGTAGGGTTACATTATCAAGCAGCGCTGCTCTACTTGATAATGTTTGATGGAAAGTACTGCAGTTACGACTGTTGCGTGCAATGCCCATGGAGATGCATTTTCACCTATTTATTTTCCAGCTCGTGTTTCCTGGGCATTTTGATGCAATAGACTTGCTTGACAAGGCTAGCCGGTCACTGCTTTGTGTAATCAGGGCCTGGGCTGAACAGTTGGTTAGTTTATTTTCCAATGATCGTTTCCTGACTATTTTGATAGCTACCTTGTCACATCTCAGTATTTAATGCTTTATGAAGCACGTGAAATTTTGTAATAACTTCAGGACTCATTTTCATAACAACAATTTGCAGTATCCAGATAACTATTCATTTTCACTTCATTGCTTTAATAATTGTTCTAGAAGGTTAATACTGGTAGTCTGGCAGCAGTAGTGATGCATTAGCATCTGTTTCTCATTGAAGCGCGTGTCCTTCTGTTTTCTTGCGTCAGGGCATGAGCAGCCTACGGAGGAAGCACGTATATAAATCTTTCTTGAACATTTATTCTTATGTTTTGAAATGGGTTTGCACACAAGTGAGAGCAGAGGTCTCATCTGTGTGATTGCCCGGGATTTGCTCTTTGCTTCATGGACAGGTAATTCCCCTTTTTCTTCTTCCTTTCATCCCTTCAAAACTCTGGATTTCATTTAACAGTTTATTGCTGCAGAACCAGCAGTGGACTCTGCAACACTGTTTTGAGATTTATTAGCGCCTAGAAATGATGTTACACTTCCAGTCTGAACTTACCTTCAACCTAAAGTCACTGAAGCACGGTAGACTTGCCTGCTAGGCTAAATGAACCTTCTAATACCCCATTTTTATTTGCCAGGTAGGTGTTTCCAGTCAGTAATCGAATTGCTCGTTGCATCTGCTTTGATAAGCTAAAAAAAATGGTATTTCTGTAAGCCTGCCAAGGAAAACAACTGGTTAATTTGACAGGTTCTCGTTTTTATAAACTTATGCTGATTGTCTTAAAATTAAAGATGAAGGTAATTCACTTCCTTAGATTAGCTAGAACTGATATTAGGTTGACAGGTCGATAAGCACTCATTCATTGTATTTAAATTCTGACATAACATTAACTTTCTTTGAGTCTCCTGGAATGACATGAGTATTCTAAGGTTTGATGAAAATAAACAGTATTTTTTATTTCCTCCCCTTAGCCAGCTCGTCTAAACTCTTGAGTGCAGCTTACTTGCCTTAAAAAGTCTGAATTTAATAAATGCTGTTTAACAGCCTTGTCTTACTTGTTAAAATTGAAGTATTTTGTTATCTTCTGCTGTGGAATGGAAACTATTTTTGAGCACTTTCTACATGATTACTGTCACTTCTAGTGTATTTTAAAATGTCTTTTGTCTTTAATTTGTTGCCTGGAGAATTTTTTTCTTGTATCGTCTTGTTCGAACATTGCTTTCAAGAGCCCCTGCCCTGTATTTGTTGTTATCAATTTGCTTTTTCATTTTCCTCTCTTCTGTGTATGTTGGGGTTTTTCTTTAAAAACTTAGTCTGCATTTTTCTTGACTATGGAATGAACATGAGATAAAATATTCTAGCCTTTAAGTGTGAAGCAAAGATATCAGTTCAGCTTTGGTTTCGATGTAGTTTTCAAGCAAAGTGCCATGTGTTTTCTGAAGCAAGTTAATATGCATTTGCTGACTTAGCTGGCACAGGGCTAAGGACCGCTTTATTATCAAAAACATGCTGAGGATGGCATATATGTCCAAGGGATGCTAATAACTATTTCATTATTATTAATTTTCCAGTGAGGTGATTTAGTAATGGACCTTTACCACAAAGATAATTTAGCTGCTAAATTATGTCTAAATTATATGTGTGCTTCCACTCTGTACACAGCCTATTAGCACTTCTGTTGAAAACAGATAAAGTTAGAACACATTTTATAAAGGAAAACACATTAGAGAATAGAAATTAGTTTAGCTCTGCTTGTGATTGGGGGTGGGGGGAGCCCACCAACCTTTTGAATATTTTAGGTGTTTTATTTTCACTGTCTGACTGTATGGGGCTTTCCCCGCCATGTCACCTGAACCAGTAGGACTGTTGCTGGTTCAACTTTTCTTTATGGGAGGGTTTCCTTGTGTGATCCATGGGTTGTGGATTAAGAGCATTCAGTGCATTACTGATGGAGCAACGTCACTGAATACTTAGCAACAAGCTTTTTCTCTCAAGTGTTTTTAATGAAACAGAAGTTTTCTCTTGCCATCTAATAGGTTTAAATACTATTAAAAAGAAATCCCCTCCATTTCAGTTAATCAGATTTTGTTTCCTACCCGTGATAACATAAGCTTGCTAGTTCTGACATGTTCAGAGGGAGATGAGACCTGAATGTTTAATTTTAAAAAGAAAGGCAGAAAAAAATGGTTTTTGTGTGAGAAAACTTCCTTTTGCAGCTCATAAAACCAAGAAGAGGGAGAAAAAGGGTGCAGTAATAAATTTTCTTCCTTTTACAGCTCATCCTAAAGCAGAATGTATGAAAAATACTTGCAAATTTACACATTAATGTGATCATATTTTCAAAACAGTATAGCTTTGCTTCAGAATTTATTACAGGAATTTGCTTTCTGTTTTGTTGTGGTTTTGGTTTAGTTTGGTTTTTTTTCTTTTGTTTTTGGTTGGGGTGGGGGTTTTTTTGTTTTTGTTTGGGGTTTTTTTTTTGTTGTTTTGTTTGTTTTTGTTATGGTTTTTTTTTTTTTCCAAAAGACCTATAGCAAGAATACTGTTTGCCAAACACTAGGTTTTTTAACTACTTCCCTAATCAGCAGCTCGGTAACTCTCCAAGGATTACCATACTGCTGGCTTCAGGAAAAAAAAAAATCAGAAAGAAATTTATTTGCAACTGAGGCAGTAAGAGAAGAATGAATCCCAAGTGATTGTGGGGACTGCTGACACTGTATTGCCTGGAAGCAACACGTGGTTTGGTGCATTTTGGGATTCGGCTGTTGTGTGACACTGAGAGCCTCTCGGGTTTGAGGGTAGAGAGAGAGTCCCTTAGCATCTCTAGTGGGCAGGGGGCACAGCTCTCTCAGCCAGGCAAGGGTTGCTAATCTGCAGCAAAAGTTGAAATTGTCTCTGCCTTGAGTGATTAAAAGCTCCAGTCTCACAGGTCATAGTTTTTTAAAATTACACATAGTTGGTAGTAGTTTTATAGGAAGGACTTCTCTGACACTTCCGATTTATACAACAGGCTTTCCTGTGTTTTAATATTTGCCAAACTGTGACCTTTTAGTCTGACTTTTTCTGCGTGCAGCTGATGTGTTTTTCAAGCATTTTGTTATTTTCAAGCATATTGTTATTTATTTATTACGTATATATTTTTAGTTAAAATGCATTAGAGGCTGTTGGGAGAGCACTATAAAATGTCACAAGGGAATTGCCAGCTTTGCATTCGGTGGAGAGGCTGGCTAATGTTTACCAAAGATTGAATAATCAGGTATAGAAATAAAATGGCAAAGAGAATTTTTCAGCAACTCCCTGCTCTGTAAATGAGGCACAGCTGG
Source organism: Morus bassanus (assembly GCA_031468815.1). Classification (NCBI taxonomy): domain Eukaryota; kingdom Metazoa; phylum Chordata; class Aves; order Suliformes; family Sulidae; genus Morus; species Morus bassanus. Next base: position 17,886,392 of record CM062576.1, on the reverse strand, counting down.
TAGGGAAAGAAAATAGCCCAGGAATATGTAAGTCTGTATTATACTGTAAATACACAACGGAGCTCAATTAAGGTTGTTCAGGAACTCTTGCTTGACAGTTTGCTTTGAATGTGTGATTTTTATAAGCTTAATGCTCTTTTAGAACAGCAATTTCTAAACTACTATGTGTTTTCTAAAGAAATGAATAATATAGTTGCTTTAGGGGAGCCTGCAAGCAAGAATTGTGAGATAAACTCAGCTCACAGGAGGACTGCTTTCACAAGATGCTGATCTTGCATTATAATAGAGAAGTCTGAGTTGTGCTGGAGGCCAGTATGTCCAAAGCCAACACTGGTGTATGTAGGTCTCTGGCTGTTGGGAGAGGAACCGTTGTGTCCTCCTTGATCATACCTGGTTCCTGCTGAGCAGAGAAATCTCAGCACTGACTCTATTTGGGTAGGTCATTGTTCTTACAAGCCTGTGTTTTGCAGGCAGTATTGGGAGTGGAAAGTGGATATAAAAGGGACTTGCTGTGTAGACCTTTGGTGGTGGCAACAATCAGGAGGTTAGCGTAGTCCAGCCACTGCTGCTTCTACTGCTGCTCCATCCAGGGGATGTTTAAAAACTTTGTGTGGATGAAAGATGGAGGCCTGGATCATCCCTACCTGCATGAAGGCAGCAGTTTAAGGCACTCTTATCGTCGCAGCTTTGGCAAGACATGGCTGGGCAAAGCCCAGAGGATCTGTACACATGGCGGTTGGCTCCAGCTCCCCAGTAGGAGCTTCTCTAGATAGCGAACGAGGACTCTGGCTGTTTTGTTTCTCAAGGCTCTGCAGTGACAGGTATGCTGGGCTATGTCTCTGATGGTTGCAACTGTGTGGGTTGTTTTAAAGGCGACCCTGTCCTTGCTTTATGGGTTTCCTTCACTTGTTAGCTGGAAGGGTAATGAGAGATGATACCCTTCAAATCGTTAATAATGCAGAGTTCTGTTATCATAGAATAATACAGAATGCCAAAAAAGTATTGCACCACCAAGTGTTGTGCTGTTGTGTCTTTTGGGCACAGGATTAGTGAATTGTCCAGATTTCCAACTTTTGTACTCAGTCCCTGAGGTCACATAGGTCTTGGCCACTAAGGGGAAGTACATACACATGTAGATATTTACTTGTTTATACACGTGTTTTGAAAAAGTAGATGGTTGCTTCCCTTAACTACAGTAGAGTTTTTTTTCTCCTCTCATATTTCCGCAAAGTAATTTGCTTGTGATCCAGTTACGTGCAATGTAGTCTTTCAAATGGTTGTTTTCTTTAGTCTTATTTTGGTTTGTTTTTTAAACTGGCATTTTGAAACTGGGTGCCAACTGGCGTTCTGCATAGGGGGACAGAATCATCTGCTTTGTCAATATTATACCCTGATCTTGTTCAATGTAAGTTGAAATTAATTGCCTTTTTCTTTCTTCTACAAAGCCAATTACAATTCTGTCATCTATTTAGGATTAATACTACTAAATGTATCCCTTTGTCTAGATAAATATTCCACTTAGTACACAGGTATTCTGCTTACCCTGGGTTTATGCGTGGACAGAAGTTGCATCAATTTCAATTAAATCCTTCTAGCCAATTGTTACAGAATTCTGTGTGTATGTCCTTAATTTGAGTTAAATGTGGCTTAAGTTGATGGAGTTTAAATAATTTCCTCACTTAACATAATTAAAATACTGCAAAATCAAGATTATGAATGTCCAGTCGAGTGGTTTCCCCCTCCCCATTTTATGTTGAGATATTGATACTAGATTCATTTAAACATTTAAAATGTGTTAAGGCAGTGAAAGAGAGAGAACCTTTGGTGAAACTGAAGAGGATGGTGATGGGGGGGAGGGATCAGGAATCTACTCATGCAAGGAAGTATGCTCCTACCTGGGTTTTGAATACCAGGTACTATTTGAATACTTTGGGTATTTTGAGTGGACTGACTTTACTGATGATGGAAGGACACGTTGACATTGTACTTCTCCTCCCCCAAACTTTGCGTTCAGTTATATTTTAGGGTAAAATTTTGGGAGGAATGGGTTGATAAGAAAGTAAAGCTAAGCAATGGCCACTGAAACCAAACACAGTTTTCAGATGTTGCTCAAGTCTGAGAATGCATGGCTTTTCTTAATTATACAAGAAATATATGCAAGTCCCAGGATTTATTGCTTCCAGAGGTATCACAGCTTGTCAGAACTGCCACTAATTATTGTCCTCTTGTACCATTGCCTGCTGTACTGTCTCACCCCAGGACCTCTTCTGGCCCTGAGAGACACATGGAGCGCTATGCAGGAATTTGTCCTGATTATGCGGTATTGATTCATACAAGCAGGTAAAAAGGAAAATGCTGAAGGCTTTTGTAAGGGCTTACGTCTGTCAAACTCTGTGGGATTCTGGGATTCATTCTGTTTTCATTTTGACTGAGTTTGACTCCTTGATAGGTTACTTTTTTGTTTTGAGTTCACTAAGTACAAGATTTGCCCTCAGCCCTGAGTACTCCTAGTTCAAGTGGAGTGTGGTTTTTACAAGGCTGTGATGTGAACTCCCCAGGAATTGGTCTCAGTTACCAATATGGAAGACTTCCCCCCACCTGCCCTGCCCCACTATGGAATGCCAACTCTGCAGATTTTCCTTTTGCTTTTAATGTGGTCAAACAAGGTGTGGGTAAAGTTTGCATGAAAATAACCGTATATAAATTAGCCATCTGCTCCTAAGGTGATAAAAAGTGATCTAAATACTGCTGTGGGGGGAAAAAAAAGTATTCTCTAATTTGTGTACGCATTGAGGAATACTTTTGTTTGGCTCAGGAAAGCACTCAGCATGAACTCTATCCTACCCAAATACTCCAAGAGCTGGTGTTACACTGAACCATTCATGTGGCAAATTAAAAAGTCTGGTGGATGGATGATATGGTTCCGAGAACTCAATAAACTTACTACCTATGAGACTGATCTTTCTATTCCAGTGACATACTTGCTGGTAGTTTTGCAACAGCAGGAATAATTAAGAAAAAAAAATACAATTTTAGTATTTTGAGACTTCATTTTAATGGAGCAAAATAACTAATTTCTGCCTCAATATACGCAGAATTAAGTGGAAATCTTCTTCTCTTGATTGCCTTCCCAAAAAGATGTGAGCTTCCTAATCGAAGTCATACTTGTTAAGCTAAAATGGTGATGGAGGTGTGACTCTATTAAGGTAAAACCATCAGAGGACTGAAGTAAACAGGAGTGATTTGACTTGCATCGTCAGGGGTATGAATTTATCAGTTTAATGTGGAAAACAGCCTTGTTTCATTTAGGCATAATGGCAGTTGAGAAACACACAGTTTGTCTTCCCTGTGAGCTAGCTGATCTTACAAAATTTCTCTATAAGGTGGTTTAAAAACAGAGCAAGTGCTATCATGCCATGTACTGGTTGGTGTTTCCTAGTGATTCTCCAGGACAGGAAACAATAAGGAAAACTTTCAAATCCCAGTATCCAAAGGAAGGCAGATCCATGTGTAAGAGTCATTACATTGAGGTAAGTGTAATGAGCAGCAATGTAGTAAATCACAATTACTCTTCAAGAGCCCTTGTCTTGTCTGCCTCCTCTGCCAACCTGTCTTCCATGTGGCCCAGAGGTACCAGTGAGAGCTGAAGAGGCGATGATCTTTATCTTCCATTTTGAGGGTGTGTTTGGAAGTTCAGTCCAGCCTAGGGGCACCGACTTAAGCACTAAAAAGAGACTAGAGTGCCTGCTTGGTCAGCCAGTGTCTGAGCGGTAAGAAGCATCTGTAAGGTTGGCAACTGAAACCACTATATCTCTTTTTATACTTTTTTCACAAATGAATGTCAGATAACTCCTTGAAGTTGAACTTCCAGGCTGTCTGTAGTGGAAAACTGCAGAGGCCAGATGGCAGCCTTACAAGTATTATAAGCGTCCTCCTGTTTCTGGGATAGTATCAAATCATTTTAGCTCCATCTTTTTTTAATTGGGAGGGTGGTACAGATCATCAGTGCTCTGAACCGGAAATCTTATTGGATAGTCCTATGATTGTTTATGGGAATTGCAGTATACTTTTAGATCACAGAAAATAAGCTATATTTTGTCATATATTAATAGAGGTTTAGACCTATGCTGAAGCATATGGTTCTGCGCAAGTCGATTCAAAACAATTGCCATTAGTTGGTATAGGCCTTAAAATCAATAGGTAATACAACCTCTAGGCAGAATTGTTTTTATTTCCATTTTCACATGTGGCAATGTTGAGCATACCAAGAGAAATTCTCGTTATAAATTACTTCTATTTCAGCATTTGTTACTGGCAGCACAACTATGTGTGTCCTTGATCTTCTTTTTTTTCCCTCTGAGCCACGTAACTTTAAGAAACATTTTGGGCTAATGATGACCATGCAGTAATAGTGACTCTGCAGTTCTGGTAGCTCTCTGTTATACACATAAAATCACGAACTGGACTGTAACAAGTATTTTGGGATGCCCCTTTTGTTCTGTTCCCTTAGGTTTCTCCCCTTATTTGCTTATATTTTTTTTGGAAGGATGTATTTCCTTCATTTGACTAGTGGGGACTGCCTTCATTGCTGGATGTGATTCTTTTTATAGTCAAGTCTGCTCTTCAGCAGAATTTGCAGATGGAGTGATTGCCATGCATGTGGCACCACCTTCCTTTGTTACTGCCCTGACAGGTTGCTTTTTGCTTGACTTGATTTTGAAGTTCTGAGTTCTCATTTCTAAGAAATTTGTTGTGCTATTTTGGCATGATTTCTTGTATGTGTATGAAGCTTTCCATTCACATTCACTTCTTGTCGCCGCCTTTGCACTGGCTGGTTAGGAGAGAGATTTGGGGTGTTATAAATAATAAAGCAGAATGAGACAGATGTATTCCTTGTTCAGTTCAGCAAAGCTCTTGAGAAGCAGCATTCTTACTAATTCTCATCTTTCTGCTGGTGATACAAGAGGGGGGATGGATGTGCATGGTTAAGGGGATGGCGTGTGTTTTCATCGGTTTTGTGTGTGTGTTGGGCAGATTGGCGTGAGTTTTCCAGCTCTTACACAGGATCACTGTGGAAGCAGTTCATGTCTGTTAGCTGTGAACAGATGGTAATGCATTATTTTTGGCATGGGGAAGGAAATGGAGACCTCACATTGCATATCAATAGACATCTCTGGGGATTGTCCTTCCAAAATGAGGTTGCAAAAGTAAAAGCAGGATGAAACCTGGGGTTTTATGCCCCACTGTATGGGACTTAAAGAATCATAGAATGGTTTGGGTTGGAAGAGACCTTTAGAGGTCACCTAGACTTCAGTCAGTCCTGGCTTTATCTGTTGCTTCTGGAAGTTCTTTAAACTTATGGTGGATGCAGACATAGTAGGGCTGATGACCATATTTATTTTAGCTATTCAGAAAGATACTACTTGCAATTTTGGAGTAGTATTAGAAATGATCCAGCGAGTTGGATGAGAGACATAAGGACTAACTTGACTATAGTAACATAATTTATGCCTTTTGGGTTTTTATTGTTAGTGTGGTTGGGACTGTCTTGTATTTGCTGTCATGTTACCGTGGAACAAAAAGACCATTTCTGAAGTCTGCACATGGGGAAGCATAAGGAGATGCTACTGTGCTGAGGTCAGTGTAATAACTGCTAGAAAGAACATATTACAAACTTTACCTGTATTTAGTTTTTCTTGCGTGGTGTAGCAAGTGGCATCTTCAAGGAAGTATTTGAAAGCAGTGATGTGGTTCCTTACGATTATGGCAGCTCCTCTGAAACATTAGTGATGGGGGGGGCGGGGAAGACTGCTTTGAAAATAGGCTGGAAAAAAGATGAAAGTTTGTCCCTTGCTGCAGTATGAGGGGAGCGTGAGTTCATCGGTGGAGGGATGCATGGAGAGGGTTGATGTGCCAAAGTGCTGGTCAGTTTTTCTTGTTGTTTGTACCAGTCCTTGGCTGGAGGTAGACAGCCATGCATCTATTCAAGGACAGAGAAAAGGATCCTGCAGTGACTGGGACTGATGAGACTCTGGACAAGACCTGTACCTGTAAGCAGAGAGAGGCCCAGGGTGTGTGAGATGCTGTTTGGATGGGGAAAAATAGAAAAAAGTATCAGTTGAAAAATGAGGCACAGACTACAGGCAAGTGGTATAATGTCAGGGTAGTTGCTGGCTGACTGGGAAATGAGGCTGCAGGGAGTTTGGAGTAAAGATCAGAGTTTTGTTTTGGACTTACAGATTCTGTGGTGAAAACCCAAGTATCTACAAGGAGCAATCAAGAAGCAAGCTGATTCTTCTTCACCATAGGAAGCTTTGTGATTCCTCCATCCTCACACAGGTTCCTCCCTTGCTCCATTTCCCACCCTACTCATTCACTGTTCAGCATTCAGTCTAGCACTCAGGCTGCGTGAGAAGGACTGTAATACAGCTGCCTCATTACCTCCAAAATAAACTGGACAAAACTCTATGGCAAGGAGCAAACCTAGGGAGTGAAAGAACAAGACCAGGGGATTTGAAATTGAGGTTGTTGAGCATTTAGGATGAGTGCTCGAAGGGCCAAATCTTAGGAGGTGACTGCAGTCAGCAGGTAGAGGAAAATCTGAAGAGCTGGGGAACTTCAAGAAATAATACATCCTGGGTGAGATGTGGCACTATAGGTTCATGCCATCCAGTAATGGACTCTGAGTACAAGGTACTGATATCTGCTGATATCTATGTGTGCTGGATTTGGCTGGGATAGAGTTAATTTTCATCACAGTAGTTAGTACAGGGCTGTGTTTTGGATTTGTGCTGAAAACAGTGTTGATAATACAGGGATGTTTTCCTTATTGCTGAGCAGGGCTTACACAGAGTCAAGGCCTTTTCTGCTCCTCACCCCACCCCACCAGCGAGTGGGCTGGGGGGGCACAAGGAGTTGGGAGGGGACACAGCCGGGACAGCTGACCCCAACTGACCCAAGGGATATCCCACACCATATGACATCATGCTCAGCACATAAAGCTGGGGGAAGAAGAAGGAAGGGGGGGACATTCAGAGTGATGGCGTTTGTCTTCCCAAGTAACCGTTATGCGTGATGGAGCCCTGCTTTCCTGGAGATGGCTGAACACCTGCCTGCCGATGGGAAGCAGTGAATGAATTCCTTGTTTTGCTTTGCTTGTGTGCATGGCTTTTGCTTTACCTGTTAAACTGTCCTTATCTCAACCCGTGAGTTTTCTCACTTTTACTCTTCTGATTCTCTCCCCCATCCCACAGGGAGGGTGCAAGCGAGCAGCTGCATGGGGCTGAGTTGCTGACTGGGGTTAAACCACAAGAGTGGGGAAGCAAAGTATGAACTAAGACAGAAAAGCAAGTGTTAGAAACCTTTCTTTTCTTTGTGTGTAACAACTTGCATTTGGCTTCAAATGCCAATCATTTAAGCTTCCAACAGCGTTCTCTCAGATTGAGGACTTAAGGATTCATGGGGAAGTGGAAGGATCTTTGTATTCTCATGGAGAGTCCAGCCCGGGCATTCAGGGCTGAGTGATTGCTCTCCAGTACAAAGCATTGGAGATTCTGAGATGCATGTGGTGCCTGGTTTCCTGTATTTTCTTAGTTGTCTGGATTTTAGTTTGTTTAAATGAAACTTGACTTGCAGCATGAGAAAATTGTTTCTTGGATGCATTTTTAATGAGTTCGTCTACAGTTGGTGGGACCCAGAGGTAGTTCAGTGTCTTCTGCTCAGTGCTGCTGATCCTTGTCAGAGACGAATATTTGACAATGCCTAGTGATTTTTAAAAACCATTGAAACGCTGATATCTTTTATTTTTAATTCTATTTTACAGTGGTAGGTTGGATTTGTTTTGAGTCAGTGCCACTTTGGCTTTGCACTGTGCATTCCTTCACAGAGCTGATGTGATAGCAAATGTTTTCAGGTCAGATGTGACTGATTAAATGCTAAGACACAATTGTACGTGAGTGTCCGAAAAGTCAGCTCTGAGGCTTGCCTTTAGCCTTCTCCTGAGAGAGTAATTATATTGTATCTCACTCTTTTTGGGCTGAAGAGTGCTACTCTGTTACCAAGCCTGGTCAAGTTAATCACGCTGCTCTGAGCAGGCATGTAAACAAAGGTTGTACTGTGTATAAAGAAGATCTGGCTCTTCGTGTGAAGACCACTTAAATGTAACAGCAGTTAGTATGTGCAGATGTCTATATTATTAGCTTTTGACACAAGTATGCTATTGCATTTTAATTCTCTCGGTCTTAATGTAATGTAGTGAATCATCATAAGGCATCAGTATGCTGAGATGGTAAAAAATGATGCTTTTAGATTTTTATTACAGTGTCAATAATAAAAAAAAGCTATAAACCAATAATTTTTAAGTTGTTTTTATAAATGGCAAAACTGTGCATTCCAAAAATAATCAAAATTACAGCACTGTAAGTTTACACCCTCGAGACTAGACACATGTTTTAACCCTTTGATGAATGCACCTTGCAGTTTAGTTTGGGTCCAAGTGATTTAAAAGCTGAAATAGAGATTTGATTTTGCTAGATTTCTTTGTAGCAGATGTAACTTAATTTGATCTTAAAGATAGAGGGGTGGGGGGAGAGTTCACTTGGAACCACTTGCAAAATTTTTTTGGACCAAAAAGACTCATTTGGGATCAAACAGGAGGGCTAGGAGCTGCAGAAGGGGCTGGGGTCAGGAGCTCCAATATCGCCCTGAAAGCTTTCAGTGACAGAGCCTATCCCAGAGCTGGGAAGCTGGGAAGGCCATGCAGGCTCTTGAAGAGGCAGGTGAGACCCACACGGGCAGCACAACTTTTTTCCACACGAGGGACTGCTGTACTAGATGACCTTTAAAGGTCCCTTCCAACTGAAACCATTCCATGATTTTATAATATTGGTGAAACTGAGAGAAGAGCTTCCTTCAGTTTTAGAACATCTTAATTTATGAAGACTTGCTGGCAGTCAGATGGGCCAAAAATACCGAGCTTTCTAACCAGCCATTTAAAGTACTTTTGCACATCCAAATGGGCATATCTTTAATTATTTGCTGTTGATTATGGCAAGCTTGTTTCTTCTCTCCCTTTTAAGTAATGCATGATGAAGAGGGAGGGACTGCATGGTGATAGTTGCTGGTGATTTTAGTGTTCTGTGAGAAATCTGGAAATCTCTGGGATGCTGCAGTATAAACAAACACTGCCCCTTATATCTCCTCGAAGTTTGAGAGGACTCTGTGTCTGATTGCTAACATGCAGGGTGGATTTATACTGACATATATTGCTTTCAGAAAACATTTAAATTAGTTTCAAAGGAGTATCACTTCCATGCAGATTTTGTTCACCTATTTTTGGTCTACATTTGTCGAGGTCTGAATTTTGTACAATATTTGCCTGAAACTTTATGTATTGAGTTAATTAAATGCATGTGGTTCTATGGCTGCCTCTGGTGACATCTGGACAGAAGTATATGTCTTTAAGTTGTACCTTTTTTCCATGGTAAAAGTGACAAATACTGGTTGGGGGCAGGGAGGGAGAATTGGTTGTTTTAAAGCACAAATTCAGCTCATTTGGCCAACTGGAAATATCAGGAGAGCCAAGGTGCACAAATCTCTGTCTCATGGGCTCAGGAGCAGAAGCTCTGTGCTTTTGTTTTTCCGTTAGGCAAAGAAAGTCAAATTCTCACCTGGTGTATGTTGACACAGGCTCCGAAGTCAGTGAACCTTTCCAGTGATCCCTGGTTCATACAGTGTAACTATGTAATAACCGTAGGCAAGCATATATGGTCATCATTACTTCCAGGGACCATGATATCTAAGCTCATCAAAGAGTGGAATGATGAAGCTGGTTCTTGATCTCTGGACCCTAAAGATCAACAGGAGTAATGACTGCATCCAGAGATGATGGCAGTGTCGGGCAGGGCAGAGAGAAGGAGGCTGTACATCACTTAGGGTGAAATACAACATGATCTAGTGCATTTGCTCTAGAGAAAACCCTCCCAAGGAACCAGGAGGTTTGATATTGCCCATAGGGTGATGGCAGTTTCAGCTGTCATCCAGAGGAAATCCTTCGGAAATTTCCTCTCCAAAACTGGAAGAAGCAGTTTTGTGTGCCTTGCCTGCCCGTAGACTAGCTGTGGCTGTGCTGCAGCTTGCAGGGTGGTTTGTTTACCCTGTAGAGGTAAATGTCTCCATGTAGGAGACATTAATGGAAAAAGACTTGAAGGAATAAGTTGTGCTTGGGGTTTGTAGGAATTTTTAAGTTTTTATTGGTCAGGAGTGGCCAACTGTATGGCAAAGGTGACTTTCTGAAGGCAGGTGGAGAAACACAGGTCAGTTCGTAGTGGCTGCCCTGGAGTAGATGCAATTCTGCTTGTGTCGGTGGTCTTAGCTACGGGTGCAAGGATGTTAGGCAACATTCTGCAAAAATCTCCACAGTACGTCACTTGGCATGTTCACGTGCTTCCTCTGAGTAGTTCTGCTCTCACTGAGCCCAGACTGACAGTTCCAGCTATTATTTTAATGCTGTGCAAATAGTCTTTGTATTTCAAAGTGGGTTTTAGATTTTAACAACAGTTCTTTCTGCAAGAGCTGATATTTCTCAGTGTTCTCACAGCATCCAAAATGTCAAGCCCCTTGGGAAATACCAAGCCTAATGTGCAGTGGTCAGTGCTAATTAAACTTCTGCATATTTCCTCTTATGTCAGGATGTTGAAAATTCTTTGCTTTTAACTTGCTTTGTGATTTCCATGGTCTGATTACTCCCGCCGGTTGCTTAATGCATGCTCTAACCAGAATACTTGTTTCTCTGTGTAGAAAGCATACTATTTCAGGGTGGGGGGAGAATGCAGAACTTGTAACTAAAGTGCTTGCCTCTTCTTGATTCTACTTGGTTTTTATTTTAACCATTGTTGTCTCTGCTGATAATTGTCAGGTGGTCCCAACACTTGCTGCTTAAATAGTGAGCTTTTTTCAGTGTTGTCGGAGAGGGTTGCTTAACGCAAACAGAAAAGTAATTCTTTGTAATCCAGTGTTAGCTTTGGAGTCAGTTTGTGCTTGTGGAACTGGCAGACTGACTTACAACTTTCTATTGCTTCTTTTTGGCATTTTGGCAAAGAACACGTCTCTGGTGCACTGGACACCCTGTCCTTCCTGTACAGGAGGCTGATCTTCCTGAGAAATAGACCTTTTTCTATTCTTTTCTACAGCTGCTCTCAGCCTGACTTGCTCTTAAACTTGTGTAGGCTCTTTCAAAGACCCAGTCACTTTATTCAGAGCCAGTGGCCTGGGGGGTAAAGTCATCCTGGGCAGCTGTGAGAGGCAGCCACCCTCGTGTCCCTCCGCTTGGGAGTGCTGCTGCTTTTCCATGCCTGGGATTCCCATGAGGATCTGGGGGATTTACAGGTTTCCTTATTACTCCATAAGGATGCAAGTACTGGAGCCTGGCCACGTTTGTGTCTCCCTTTGGAGACTTTGAGGATCCAAGGACACAAGTGTGTCACTGGTATTGTGCATCTGTGTGTCAGTGCTGTGGGATGATTCCTAGTGTGTATACCTACTCTGCAAGAAATGTGAAATATAGCATTGGCTTAAGTGTCAGCAAAGGAGCCCTAAGTACCCACAGTGAATTTTAGTGTATTAAGACAGCTGCTGTATCTGTTAGCTGGAGATATGTAATTTTCACAAGGATCTTTGAATGTTTTTCAAAGGCCTTTTATGTAGCCCCAAGCAACCTTTACTGAAGTTGTGTTTCCTCATGCAGCTTTACTTCAAACAAGAGGATGATCCCTTTTAGGGTGATGGTAGCCAGCACTCATGGGAAACTCTTGCCCTGTTGCAGTACAAGATCTTCCTCTGGGCCTTTACATTTTGTTCCTGAGAGGTCTTGTAATATGAGCTGGCACTGAAGAAAGGGGGCAACAGTGAGTGCAGATTGCTCATATAAAGCCTGCCTATCTGAAGTATGAAGGTTGGCAGAAAAGGCACTGAAATAGGAAGCTAGAGAGTGATTGGGTCTCCAGAAGTGGTGTTCATGGTGATTAGTTAAAAAGGATTAAGCTCTTTTAGGATCACAGTGAAACAAGGTAAAATTACACTGGCTAAACAGGCTGTTGCTCATCTGATGAGCAGACATGGGCATCTCTGTGCTAATTCAGCCTGTCCAGCTAGGTAGAGAAATGTTCTGGCATAAAATGCAATTAAAAGAGGATGTGTCTCAGCCCGTGAGACCTCAGTGTCTGAGCAGTTACCAATATTATTGTTCTTTATTTCTGTCCTTTCAGACCTCTAGAAGGCATGACTATTAATCTCCCATTTGCTGATGTCTGATGTGTAGACATATATGTGTTTGGAGCAAAAAGGAAAGGGGAAAGTCCAGGAGGAAAAACAATCCTGAGTTTTGAAACTGGGAAGTTCAGTCTCATGGAGGATGTCTGACTTTCGGCACTGAGCTCTTGTCGTGACCCAGCACAAACAGCAACAGCGTTGGCCTTGTCATGGCTTCTTCAGTACTTTTTGAATTAGTCCTTGAAACTCTCGAATCTATGATTGCTAAATGAAAATTTTTGGGCCCTTTATGCATGTCACTTAATCGCCATCTGTTTCAGTTCAAAAGTGTGGAAATCCATTCCAAATACACAAATGGTATGGGAGCCTACAAAATCTTTTCAGGGAAAGGGATATATTGAGTGTGGAAGCTTAACTGCTCTTTTAAGTCCCTGAATAGCTGCTAGAGAACTTGTCACTGCCACTGCTTTGAATTGGAAGAGAACAATCTGTATTTTCTGAGATTCAGTGAATTCAGAAGATCAGCAGTCTTCCTTCTCTTTATCAGGAAAATGATGCGACATCATTCCAAACAAGAGAAGCACTGCAAGCAAAGCATAATCAGGATCCCAGTGAAAGCCAGTCATTAAAATCTACATCTTAGGATCTCCTTTATCATTGTATATTTGCATAGTGCTTATTCCTTTATGCTGAAAGACAGCAAGGAGGAAAACCTCTCTGGTCCAGGACTGAGAGTCTGCAGGCAGCACCACTCTGGTTATGTCCTCATTTCTTTCTGTCTCACTGTTTTGTGTATGACCCTTTGACATTTGCATATGGCAGGAGTCAGAGAAAAGATGGTGAAGGATTTAGCCTGAAGGAAAATAGATTCTGATAAGAAAATGAGACTTTCAACCTGGGATATGTGCACACAGTCTGATGGGGAGAGACTGGCTGGCTCTAGTTATTATTCACTGTGGATGTGCATGACACAGAAGTGATGGTCCCTGTCTCATGGCAGTGACAATGTAGATGGTCCCTGAAAGACTGGAAGATCCCTGGCATAGGAAAGAGTTTGTGTAGCAGCAAACTCTTCTTTGTGAAAATGAAGCATTTGAGACTGTAAACAGCATAATTCCTATTGTAGTTTGCACCTGTCATTTCCTGGAAAGTAGGATATTTCTTTTTTTTCCCCCTCCTGCATGGGAAGAGAAGATATCGTGGGTGTTAGACTTGTTCAGATAAAGGCCCAGTGCCTCTGAACTTCTGTTTTCCAATTGTTTTCCTTCAGGTAATTCAGAAAGCATCCTTGTTAGTGTTACTCTGTTGAGGTCCCCTTGGGGTTGCTGAAGTTTCAGGAATCATTTTCTGGGCTCTGAGTCAGTAGTACAGTTCTCTATCTTTTGATCTTCAGCACTTCCTTCCTAAATCCTATGATTTAGACTTTATTTTAATATTTTCTGCAAGAAAGACTCTGTGATGTTGCTAGAGTTCAGTTAGGTGCAAAATGACACTATATATTAGAAAAAAGAATTGGGAAAAGGATTAAGAATTGGCATTTTTGCATTACTTGATCTTTTGTCTTAGTGCTGCCCAAACAGAAATGTCTCCAGTGGCTATGTCTCAGCAAAGAACAAAATCAGGAAATGTTTTTCTTAAAGTCTGTCTTTCTGATATATACACGTGTGTGTGTGCCCATACGCATGGGATCTAGGAACCTAATAGATTTCTTGGTGATTAATAACTGTTAATTTTTATGGAGGAAGCCCCCACGGGAACTGTCATGAAGAATTAGGACCTTGTAGTTCAGGACATCATGCAGGCATGTGATAAGGGTAATCTTTGTCCCAGAGCTGTGACCATGCTCGGGTGGGACAGGGTACAGGGACTGAATGACTCGGGCAAATGAGGGTGTTGGAGGGGTGGAACAGAAGAGAACAGAGAATGAGAGGTTGACATTAAAACCTAGTTCTCTTCTAATCCCTGTGTTTTTATATTGGTGTTACAGAGGGCTTTAAAGATAATGCAGACGTTGCTAATTTTGAGCCTTTCTGTGTAAAGGAGGCAGCCAGGGAGATGAAGCCAGTGGCCGTTATCCTTGCTTTGAATCTCCAGCTAGATTGTTCCTTCTTACAACCTGTAATGACTTTTCCTTCTAAGATCAGGTCTTCCTCTTCACCTCCAGATTGAGCAATGCAGCTGTTTTATTGAAGCCTTTATGCACTGCTGTATTGTGCTAATGCAAGGTTTCTCCTCCTCCATAATATCTCTATTACATAATATCACCATCTATCAAAGAGGTGGTGAAAGGAAGCAGAATTGCGTTATGTTTTCATGTTTGGTGCAGAAACCTAGTTTAACTTAAATAGATTTAGCCAATTTATTTTTTCTTTAAATTGTCTATTACTAGTCAACCTAATACCTTATACAAATAATCATTAAAGCAAAACCACAGCATAAAGTCATTGTGTAAGCAAAGAATAGAAAGTATTCCAACCATTTAATGAATTAACCTGTTCAAGGAATAATTTCCAGAACCTTATAGCATATTAGGAAAGGCTTTGAAGTCAATAATAGTGCTGCATATTTGAGAAAATGTATTTTCCTTGAATTAGGACTGCATTCCTGATGGGATTTCTTGACATGGGTATGAACACAGGACTGCTGTAAGGGAGTGTGGCTCAACTTAGATTTGTAGAACTGCATTTGCCACAGTGGATTTGATCCATTACATCTCCACAAATATGTTTTTCATTTTGTTTCGCATCCAGACCTTTCTTGTAAGTGGTATTCAGGGCTCCACTGGGTATCTTGTCATTGCACTAGAAGTATGGCTAGTTTTCAAAAGCATTTTTTTAGTGCTGGAAGGGACCCTGGCATCTAGACTGAAGTTCTCTTATATTTGTTTCCTCTTCTGTTCTAAAGAGGAAGGGATTTTGCCTGGGTTTTTCATTTCTCAACCAGCCCAAACAGCACTTTATGGATTAGGGAAGACTCCATGGTGGTAGAAGAGGAGGAATCCCTTCTTCCCTGAGAGAAGAGCTGTGACTTATGTTCTCCTTGCTTCTGAATGGTTTTAGGCATAAAAGAGCCAGATCCTGAAATAACAGTACCTGCCTAGAGATATTCCATAGCTCCATTGCACTTTGAGAGTGAGTTAAATCCTTGTTCTGATGCTTGGTATCTTGTCACAGCCTTAGGTGCAGCACTGCCTTGATTGTGCAGGAAAGGTCAAATGGGAGGAGATATGTGGAAGGGGGAAGAATTTGAGCCTTTGTTTCTACTGTCTCATTTCTCATGTATTTCATTTAAACATGAAAAATACATTCCTTTTTGCTTTAAAGGTCTTCCCATGAAGCTGTGAGTCCATGAACAAGCTCAAGCACTTTGGCTAACATTTCAGTGAATCTCTCTCAACTCAAGACGGAGCATGAGACCCAAGAACTGGCAGGGAGGGGTGGCCAGTCTGGTTATGCGTGAAATATGCAGGTACCTGCCTGTACCTTAGATAGCCAGGAACTGGAACATTAAAAGAAGCTCTCAAAGTAATGCGGTTGAAGTCAGACGCTGAAATGGCTGTTGTGATAGAGGAAAAATGCTTTGGAGGAAAAAGGAAAGAGCATTAGGGGCAAGAAGACTACTGAAGGAGAACTAACATCCTGTGAGATGTGAGAGCAAGTCAGGTTACTGGGTGTGAAGTGGGCTTCTCTGGTAAACTTGCCCTGGTGTGACTTCTACTATTGCTGAGCTGTGGGAGATTTTACAAATATACCTGGTGGCAGCACATGTATTATACGTACTCATTATTTATAAGCTGGCAAAATTCACATACTGCTTTTGTGTGAATAGTGTTGGTTGATGATTGTATTGGAAGCTTTTATGATGACTGTTTTAAAACTTGTACAGTACTAAACACACTCTATTTTTTAAAATCCATGTTCTCAAAGTGATATGATGTTAGAGGGCTGAATCATTAGCAGCAGTGAATGTAAACAGCTGTGTTGATTTCCGTAAAGCTATGCTGGTTTACGTCGACTAGGGTTGTGGCCTAAAATACTTAGGTATGTTTAGCACAGTGCATTTGTCCAAAAATATGAGGACGAGTCTCTTTGCAGTGCCAAGAAAATTGTCCCACAAGCAGTGGAGCGAACTCAGTACATCATGCCAGTTCAGTCAAGGCTGAATAGCAAATGACAAGCCCCAGAACTGGGTAAATGCCTCTGTAATTTGTCTTCTGACATTGTACTGCTTGCAGCTCTGCCAAGGAAATGGAAAAACGTAGAGAGAGCCCTGAGCAACCCATCACAACACAACTAATCCAGCTTCCAAAACTATTGTGACTGGGATGCTGCTCTCCTCACACATGCCAGCAGCTACAACAAATTAAACAAAGCAAACCCACCCCCCCTCTTTGAAAGAAAGAAAGGGAAAAAGAAAAAATCACATGATGTCATATTTTGTGAAAGTAGCATAAACTTGGCAGTTTGTGTGGCAGGATTGGGTCAGTGTGTGGAAACAACAGGCAAGTCTAGATCCATGTAGCCTCCTTGCTTCAGGCCCCAGCTGTCATACACCTCTGACCAGCAAGAAGTCAAGGAAGTATATAAGATATTCCTTTTGGTCACGTTCTGCAACATACGCTTTATTACAGCAATACATACTGATGCAGCTTTGATGAAGTGGAACCCTCTTAGGGAGCAAGAACTGCTCATCCGGACAGAAAGTCTCTATTGACACCAGGAGGTAAGGTTCTGACTTAACAGGGAAGGTCTGCTATATTATTAAGTATCAAGTGAGGGTAACTAAGCAAAAGACAAACTTTTCTTGAAGCTTAGGACCCTCAGAGTTTTGATGCAATACAGCGTCCTGCTCTGGCTTGTGTCATGGACACGTAGGAACACTCCAGGGATCCCCTAAATCTCCAGGGTGCTTTGGAGAGACAATGCAGCTTTCTGATCCTGCCAATGTTTAATGTCCAGGATCTTTTCCTGTTGTGCCATGGTTCCTCTCCACCCCACCCCCCCGCAGACATGTTATTAAATACAATACTTCTTATTCATATAAAGTAGATTTTTCTCCAGATAAATACGTTCTTCAAACAGAACTCAATGGCAGAAATTTCCTGAGGAAAATAAACCATATTTCTCTGTTGAAGCCGTCCTAGTGACAAAACATAGCCCTTTTCATCTTCAAAGCACTGTGCAAACTTTAAATAATGGATTTTTTTTTTAATCAGGGCTGTGAAGTATGTATTAATGTTTCAGATGAAAGATAGGAAACCAAGAAGAGAGGTTAAGTGATTTAGTTAAAGTTGTTGGGATCAGAGCCAGCTTAGAGTGGAGACTGGGCTGCCTGGACCTAGAACAGGAGATTCATGCTTGTTCATACTTCTGCCAGTCTGAGATCTAGAGGTAATAAAACTTAGTGAAGTCAGTGGAGCGTCACTAGGAAAAAGTTTGTTTAGTCTTATTCATGTGCTGAGGTGCTGCCCCATTGAGCAAATAGTCTTAATTATTCAAGGGTAGGTAATAAAATGAAGCTTTCTACCCCTTAGAAAGAAGGTAGAACACAGAAGCTTCCTGTGTGCTTCATGCCACACCCCAGACAATCTGCACACTCACCCTGACAGATCCAGAATTTCATTGTGGTTTCTTTGCTATAGATTCCTGTGGCTGTATTTTAAACTCAGCTGCTCATTGCCATGTACAGTATCGTAAAGCTCTCAGTGCCTATGCACAAGTGTGTGCTATACATGCTGTGTGGCAAGGGGGTAGGAGAGAGAGGCAAGTGGCTCCAAACTTGAGCTAATATGCATCCATAAGGCTGGATCATGGGGGACTCTAATCTTTTCTGCGAAACATGTTTATTTGCTTGATTTCATTGGGGACTGATTTTTACTGCTCTGATATGAGGTGCTGTGCTGTCCTTGTCTACACTAAAGATATGAATGTGGCCTTGGTGCTACATTAATGATAAATTTACAGATTTACAAGTTCAGACCCATGAACGTGATACACTATAAGTGTACAAGAACTCATAATTGATATTAGTTCTTAGTAGAACATGAAAGTCTAAACATCAGTCATTTCTGCTAGCAGTAGTCATTGCTGGCAATGTGTCCATCACACTTACTCAGAACGTCCTGTGAGTTAGAGGGAGCAGTTCAGTAAATGTTTCCAATGAATGTCTTAAAAGCAGAGAACATTCTTAGGAGTGGAATTAAACCTGTTTGGCTCTGCCATTGGTATTGACTATTCATAGGAAGTGTTTCTAGGACGATGATGTCTCAAGTGATGCTTTGGAGAAACCTCAGCCTGTATCCTTAGGAATGGATGTGTGATATTGTAGTGTGGTGAGTTTATGATGTCATGACAGCTGTTAGGGTGACTCAGCATGTTACGATGATAAGGTCTATTTATTCCAAGCACAGTAACAAAAGCAGTATTGTAACTTAAGAGTTTTATTTATTTCATGATTCATTCTTGCAAACGTTCCAAGGCAAATGAGAAGGAAATATAACATTAGGATAAGACCTGGGATATCTGAAGTGAGAGCTTTTTAGTCCAAAATGCTATGTAGATGCCAGGTAAATATGTAAGCATTTCATACTGGAAAAGAAAATGTTGATTTGTATAAGTGACTGTTGTTTATACACAGGTCACCAAAGGAGCACATTATGGAAATAGGCAATAAATTAAGATGAACTGAAAGCAGGAGATGGGTTGAAAGGGTAAGCCTACCAGAATAATTCAAGCACAACCCAGTCAAAAGGTCAGATTACTGAGTGGTAGCTACTGTTCCCATGAAATTAGGATAGGGGAAGGCAGACCAGATGCTTCCTAGTTCCTCATTGTTGTCTGACTTTTCTTACTAAGGAGCAGGATTCCCATCTGCAATTTCAAATGGATGAGATGGTCGTCAAAATGGAGCGCATGGTCTGAAACCAGCTTCAGATATTACTTGTTTTCATAAAGCTCTGCCTACAGCTGCAGCTGGGCTTGGCGATCCTTGCCCTTGGTGCTGTACCAGTGTACGTCCATTGACGGGAGCGAGGAAGGAGGAAGCACTAACCTTGGGTCTCCCTGACTTTCCCAGGTTTCCGGTGAAATCCGATTTCTTTGGTGCTCAAATACCTGATGCCATTAGTAGTAGGCTGTGGCTTCTGGCAGTTCTTTTGAAAAATAAGCTTTAAAAATGAAATGTGTCAACTCGACTCATTTGTATTGTTAAAAATCAAGCTGTT
Source organism: Morus bassanus (assembly GCA_031468815.1). NCBI lineage: Eukaryota > Metazoa > Chordata > Aves > Suliformes > Sulidae > Morus > Morus bassanus. Next base: position 17,866,903 of record CM062576.1, on the reverse strand, counting down.
CACTGCCTTCAGTGCTGCAGAAGGATGGCGTCATAGCATGGCTCATAAGACCCCAATAAAGTTTCTAATGTGGTGTCACAAAGACTGAGTATTCCTATATGCTCAGTCCTGACTTGTTTTTTGTGCAGTTGAGTGAGTTTTGAAAACTCAAAGTGGAGCACAGGTTTCCATTCTTCAGAGAATGACACTGCAGGAGTGGCTAGGAGGCTATTCCAAGGTGTGGGAGCCGCAGGGTAACTTGGAGGTTCTCTGCATATTGTATGTGCATCCTTTGGTCATAAGGTTGCATTTCTTTTCCATTCAATCTTTGAATAAGTAAGCAGTAACAGCCACTTGAGCATTATAAACAGTGACCACGTGTGTTTATTGGCTCATAAGTAAATCATATCTTCCAGAAAACAAAGAGATGTAACCACATGAGTAATGTGGTTATATTCCTGAGTTTGAGGATGCTTGGGAAGGTATATTTCTGCTGGATAGGTGGTTATAGCAGTTGAAGAGTTGCATATGTTCCGAATAACTGAGGATGGGTAGTTAAGGTCCTAACAACTATGTATGTATATGAGTATGTGTGGGGATATATGTGCGTGTGCAAGCATACACATGCTAGAAGATTGATTTCCAGCAAACAGGTTAAAACTTTTCAGGAAGTATTATGTTTTCTGCTAATGCGTTGTTCCCCTTTTAAGGTGTAGACAGTGCTGTCACACAAAATGGTGAACAGCCTCAATGCTGAAGTTTGCAGCATTTTGTAACTGTTAGCAGCTGTATAACGCTGTTTGGATAAGGCGTTGCCAGAAAAGTTGGCTGCTTTTTTTTTTTTTTTTTTTTTTTTTTGTTATACTCAACATCTGATTTGCTGTGCTGCCTTCTGCCATGTTTTGAATTAAATCTTTCAATCAGGACTGAACTAGTTACTAATTTTCCAAGGGAGTCTTCAAAAAAAAAAAAAAGCTTTAGGAAATGCTGTTAAACATTGTTTATGTGTGTCTGTTTTTCTCATCCTTTCCCCTGGGCAAACATCAATATTCCTTTGTACTGGTGAAAGAGCATAAAGCTGTGGCAGGTGTCGGCTCTCTAATTCGTACAGCTGGAGGAGGAAAGAGAACTGACTATTTGGGATCGATATTTTCTCAAGAGTTTCAGATGAATGCTCTATTACGCCTTCTCCATAGGCTGTTTGGTGCTTTGGCCTCTCATAAATAGATTAGAAGCAGCTGAATTTTTTGTGCAGGTAGATTGATTTCTTGCTTGCTCCTTACAATTCATGTGGAAAGATTTCTAGAGCATCTTAATACTTTTGGATGAAGGGCTGTATGTGTTCAAACAAGAGATTCCAATGTTAGTTGTATAATGCACACAAATTTAAAAAAAATGGTTATTTTAGAGCTAAATTAGAGCTATTAAGACATTACCTTATTTAGCATCTTTCTCTTCTATGCTTGACTTTGAATTGTTGTCCTTGACATGGAATATATAATAATTCCCTAGCTAGCTTGCCCTTGCTGCCCATCCCTGTGGGAGGGCCTGGAGCAAGTGGGCGATTCCTAGAAGTTTTTAATAATGTATGAATAGCATTAAAGTAAATGCAGGTAAAGTTTTGACCTTTTGAATCTGTAAAATTAGATATGCACATATTCTGGAAGAGGGGTTGTGATTCATAGGTGCCCTGGGGGCAGGTAGGGAGCATTATCACTGTTTGAATGTGATGTTACGATGCTCTTGATCTATTATCTTGTCGTAATACAGATTGCAAAGCGCTACAGTCTGGGAATGTCATCTCACCATGCTTCTGTCCAGCACCATACAGCATTCGGTTGGGATGTGAGCGCTGCTGAGTGTGGCTGTGGCTGTTGGCAGAGTGGTCAGCTTGGAGACATCTGGGATATAGCTGCTCCAGAGGAGGTTTGTCCCTGCAGAGAGCAGATTTTGTAACTGACAGGTTACATATGAATCCTGGCAAGGAAAGGTGTAGGGGGAATGTAGAGACCAGCTTGAGTCCCTTTTTTTTTTTTTTTTCCCCACCTTTCCCAGCTTATTTTGTAGCTGGCAACGCATTGCTCCAGAAGAGCAGAGGTTGTGGGCTGGTGTGTGTGTGCTCACATGCTTGTTCCACCTTGTGTTGGGATTTCTTCCTGGGGACACCTGGAGTCCAGAGAAGGAAGGAAGCCATGGGGCAGTGCAGCCACAGAATGGGGGTTCGACCAAATGCAATGCACCTCAGATGTCACTGATTTAGGACTCTGCTGTGCCTTTGCAGGTTAGAGGGAGGTTTTAATTTTTTGTTTCTTTTTCACTTTTATTGTTATAAAATATTTTATTGATTTATAAAAGAAGAACACAAAAATGTAGGCTAATAATAAAAGGACTAAGCTACAAACTAAAGCTTCACCCTGGTAGCCTCTTTGCTGCATGAATAAAAAAAGATTCTGCAGTGTGGCAAGTTGTACAGTAGAATCGCACTGACAAACACCAGTGAAAATAACTAATAAAAACTGACGTAAACATCCAGTTTTAAGAATTAATTCAAATAAAGCAGAAAACAATACATACTTCAAGGTGGTGATTGCGAAGGGAATGAAAATATCACTGCAGGCTGTATATTTTCCACAATTTTATATTTACATAAATCAAATTTAAGTAGTCTCTTATTGCTGACTATGAAAAAATATTTCTAATTGTAATTTTATTGTGTTTGTTCTGAATATTTTTATTAGTTTTTAGATAACACTGTATCTCTAAGGACAGGCCTGAAGCTGAAATAATTGCAAATTTTCTATTGCTCTGCTATTTAAAAACTTGTCAACCATTCTGGTCTCAAAACAGAAAAGCTGGTGCAGAGAAAACTGGACTGTGACTGCAAGGGCAACAGCAGGTGTCTGCAGCTTTCCACTTTTCTTCTTGTTTTACTGCATCTGAAACACAGAAGACCAGATTTTGTTCTCCGTTTGAGTTTACATAAGTTCAGATTAACCCATTAGGAGAGCTCTTCCAGGCTGTGTTTGGAAGCACAGCATGATTTGGGGAGGGAAGATTTTGTCTTCTGACTTGGATTTTGATCAGTGAGGATTTCTTGAGAGGATATAATTTTGAACACTGTACTCTAAGCAGCCAGTAGCCATCATCAGTTATGTCTTAAATATTAGTGACTGGTCTCCATTTGGCCTTGGATGACTTGTGGAGTGGACTCTGAGGTTTTGATCTAAATCTTGAGCTTGTGTTTGAATTGAGCAAAGGACTTGGTGTTTTCACAGAAAACTGGATGAGCCTGAAGACTTCTAAGCAACTATTATAAATTCATCTGTTTCCAAAATTACTCGGTGCCCTTGTACATAGTGCATCTGGCTTTAGGGGAGAGTCAAATTTAGTCTTCAGGAGACTGACAACAAACCAGTAAATCTTTGCTGTGCAGGATGGGTCACTGTTAGTCCTTAATTTGGATTTGGGCACTTCTGTGTGTTGTGGCCTTAGACCTGTGGCTGGTCCTTGCTCACTATGCAGTAGCTTTGTAGGGACTGTGAGAGGCCCCTGTCCTGCATATGCAAAGAGCACAACCCCTGTGGGTGCATGACCCAGAGGTGGTGATTCTTACAGCCTGAGACTCCTACAGTGTTTCCAGGCATTATATGCATTTACCAAGTTTATTCCTTGATAAACAGCTATTCCGCTGTTAGCAAAACCTTGACTTAGTTGCTTCCATGGAAAAAGGGGGGAAAAAAATACCATTGTAAGGCAGCTCCATTACATAACAAAGGTTACCTGGAGACATGGATACTCTGAAAGTCCCCTTTGTTCTTTTCTATTTCCAGGGATAATCAGCTTATTTTCATTTTAACAGCTTACTATCAGTTCTGACCCATTTAAAATTCACCTGCCAATTGAATTGTATGACAGGACCTAGCTGACCCAGGAACAAAGTGAAATGTTCATAATAATGCCACGGACTGAGAGCCGAGAAGAAAAAAGGAAAAGAATGGAGCCAGCTCTATGAGAAAGAAAACTTTTTTTTTTTTTTCACAAGGCAGGGATTAGAAGCTTTTTTTACTGAAATAGTATAAGTGATTTTGCTCTGCTATCTGTTGGCAGCTTCACATCCTTGAATCACTTCTTTCACAAGAAAGGAAGTTTGCAAGTTGGTGTACATTCATGCATAGGCCCCTTCTCTAATAATTATTCTGGCAACCCACTCCTCCCTTCCACCTCTCTCCCAATAAAGAGCCGAAGGCAGAGGTGGGAGGATGGGTCAGTCTATGTGTTACCTGCTTCTGCTGGATGCATGAATGACTGTCCATCAGAAGGGAAACGCCTTCTGGCCAGTAGCTGTAGTTTCAAGGAACAGGACTGTTAAACATATGGCCATTTTGAGAAACTTCTGCCTTCTAAATTTTCCAGCTGCATTTGCTCCATATTTGATGTCAGTTGGGGTTTGGGTTTTTTGTTAGCTTTTTTGAGGGGAGGTGTGTGTGGTTGTTTTTAGACGTCTGTCCTCATTAATAATTCATTTCATGATAAATTGCCATATGCATATCTGGGGTACCTGTTAGGTAATTACTTGACGTGGGTTTGAGCTGCTATTGACTTGGCAATGGGTTTAACTACGTATTTGTTACTTGCTTTTTTTTTTTTTTGGCTGTAACAGCCAAAGAAATGTGTGAGAAGAGCATCAAAGCCTGTGTGCAGTTATTTTTTTCCCCCATGCAGATGGACCCTTCCCTCTCTGTTCCTTTCCAGTTCCCTTTCCCAGAGGGAACTAATGGAGAAATGTGCATGTAGAATGAAAACAGAGAAGTCACCCACTGATTAATAATATTGGGGTTGAACTTCCCAATGCTGAGTACTGTAGGACAGAGTCATTAGAACAAAATTATTTCTAACAATAGTAACTTGCAGTTCTTCACTTCCTTAGGCTTTCTGAGGGATTTGTTTTTCCTTATTCCCATCTTCTGCTTTTGGGAAAACAAGCACTTGGTAATGGAGAGATGAGATGAACGACATCACATAGCTTTTCCCTAACAGCTGTTCCTTGTAGCTGTCGCATAGTAGGGGATTGTGAAGATCTCTTTATGCCCTTTTTATTTTTCTTTTCAGAATGAAGATTTTAATTGATTCTGTTAAGTCTTGCCTTTATTTTTAGGTTTGCAGAAAGCCCATGGTGCTTTTGTACATCACTTTCAATTGGTACTAAAGTTAGTCACATTCTTGCCGCTGGCTTATGAGCAGGGCCAGGTTAATTTATTTTATTACACCATGTCATAGCCCTTTTCGACTCTTAGCGAGTTAGAAGTGTCTTTGGTTTGCACATGTGAAGGAACAGTAGCTTCTTCCCATGTTGTGAAGCAGGATCTCTAGGGAAAATCCTTACGTCTCCTGTCTCAGAACAATCAGAGGGGGCTGTGGCCTTCAGGGAATGGCTGGTGAGCAGGGAAGTCAAGGCTGAGCGTAGTGCTCTTTCATCTTCTCACTTGGCTTTGATTATTGTGGTTTTTAAGGCCTGACAGAGAAGTGAGGGACCCTGTATTGTTTTCACGTACTGACTTGCAGAGGGAATGTGCAACAGAAGTACCTCCTGCCTTCATCGTGGCTCCTGTCTGAGAACGAAGGACTTGCCACCACAGGGAGAAGAGGTGATTCTTCTGGTTAGACTTCTTCCACATCCCTGTATCGCACACTACTGAGCGCTCAATTACTGCATTGCTGTGACTTCAGTGCCAGCTGCCAGTGCACACTTGGCCACCTGGAATGTGACGAGTACTCTGAAAGCAGATTTTATTTTATTCTTGCATTCAAGACAATACTGAAATCATAATTTTTTTATTTTGACTTGAGTGCTTCAGTAACTTTATGAAGGATTCTAGCTAATTACTGAAGGGCAGCATGTTTTCAGAACTACAGAGACTTCAGATTTTTTGGTCTGAGGCTGTTGAACAGGCAAGTGGGAAAGTGTGCAGAACCTCAGACTGTAAATGCATGTAATTCATAGTGAAGGAGCTAAGAAAAACTCTAAGGAAACCATGGGTTGTGAATTCAGTAATAAACTGCCAGTCTTTAGCAGTTGTTTCTGCATATATGGTTGTGGAAGGGATGGCATAGATAGGGCTATATTTAAGTCCTGCGGTGGTTTTACTGAAGCTGGACTTACAGTGGATGTGCATCAGGCTTAAGGAGTCTGGTAAGAATTACTGTTCGTCAAACTGCCTTTTCTCTTCTGAGTTGGTCTCTGTTCAGTGCTATTGATCTCCCCCGCTCTTGCCTGCTCATAGTGGCCACTCCAGTAGTAAAGCATTTCTGAATGCAGGTTGATCCCTGGAGCTGTTTCAAGCTGCTTCTCCCATATTCTAGGTGGTCAGAAGGTTTCAGGGAGTCTCACTTCACTTGGCTGGCCAGGAACCGCAGCAGAGCACAGCAGGGCACTCAGCTGCATCCGGTTGGGAGTTTCAAGCTTTCTGTTTACAGACTTAGTTCTGCTATGAAGGGTAGTATCTCATGAAACCAGGCATAAGGGAGGTGATCAATGCAAGTGGGAGACATGGCCAGACTATATTGCTTGGGCTAAAACTTACAACTTGATTTGAAATGGGAAGGGAGGGAGAAGGAGCAGGGAAACTGTTCATGAGATTGAAAGACTGAGGGAAGTTTTGAGGTTTATAACCTCAGTCAGCTGCTGGATTGATTCAAAGATTAAAAGATCGTGGAAGTTACTGGCAGGTTTTGAATATCCCACTGACCTAGCTATTGAGCCCCTTGAAAGTCCTGCACCTGGGTCTGGTAGGGCTTGTCTACTCAATGGGCAGCTTCTGACAGCGATGAATAGTTGGGAGTGATTTTTTGGGAAATTGGAGTTCTGTATCTCCAGGTTATTTATTATTTTTAATTATAATGTTGCCATCAAGGAATGGGTGATTGCTCAGCAAATTTGGCCTGAAACTTCCATTCATCTCTCCTAGCTCTGGCGACCACACGAGATAAGCCACAGTCTGGAGTAACTGCGGGATTTGCAGAGGAAGGACTGCATGGCACAGCCAGTTCAGCACATCGTCATTAGAATTGATGACTATCGTACTCTGTTGTTCTCCTCTTCCCCAGTTGCACTTCATGTCCAAGTAATATTGGGCTCATGTAGCCCAGCATGGCAGTTAGATCCCATTTTTATATTCTCTTGAGTTGTCACTAAAAACCTAGGTTTGCATCAGATCCACCCTTACTGTCATAGTGACCACTGTGTGCTGGCACAACTCCTCTTCCTGGCTCCTCGCACAAGCAGCAAAGGCTCCAAGGTTTACAGAATTTGGGGAAATACAGTCTGCTCCTTTTACTGTCAAGCTGAGCATTGAATGAGTTTGATTTGAATTGAAAACTGATTTTTCAGTCTCTGTGACATCTCTTTGACCCAAAATAACAGAGATTTTTTGATGACTGTGTGCCATGACCCCTTGGAGTCCTCTCTGATTAGCATACTTTGGCATCTTTGGGCCAGCCAGCAACATATGTGGTAGGCTCCAGAAAATATTTTTCTGAATATTCATGTACTATAAAATGTGATGGTTTTAATGCACAGACATGACGAGAGTTGTCTTGATTTTTGAAATAAACTCTTCTGGGATTTAATCAGTTGCTCCCAGCTGGGCAAGGAAAGGCCTAATAACAGGAGGTCATATCCCATGTCTTCTGTAGAATGATCATCATTTCAGCTGACTGTAGCTGCACAGAGACTCCCACCAGGCAAATTGTCATACTCTAACAGAGGCTCCTGCCTGATCATACAGATTATTCAACAGCAATTTAACCTGGCAGGAGAATGAGAATTTTTTACTTAAAAGCTGCACTTTATTGATCTGGTAGAAAGAACTTCACCTTAGCAAAAGGAAAGGTGGAAGAGAGCTGTCAGACTCACATTGCCTTGCTTTTGGCTCTGCAGCTGAGCTGCTTGCACTTGATACTTTAATCAGTAAATCCTCTTGTAGCCAAGCACTTGATAAAGTGTCACTGTAAGAGGAGAAATAAAGGTGTGTGAACACTTCAGCAACACCCAAGCAGCAGTGTGAGCTGCGGACAGCAGGACTTCTGAGCTGGCTTTCGTTTGTGTGGGGATCTGCAAAGCTGCCAGAGGGTCCAGACCTCCTGTCAGGAATATTTCAAGAGTCTTGCTGGAGAAATATGGAGCCTAATAATAAATCTTATTTATTCCATATATCTAACATAACAAGTAACAACTTAAATGGCTGTTGGTGCTCTGGTAGCCAAGTGGCTTATTTCACTTATCTTTCTGTCTTATTGCCCCAGTGTTTGCTCTCAAGGGATCCAGTTTATCATGCTCCCACCAAAATACAGGGCCTCAGGTTGGGTTTTTTTTGTTTGTTTGTTTTGGGGTTTTTTTTGGGGGGGGTGGGGGTGGTTCTTGGTTGGTTGTTTTTTTGTTTTTTATTACAGTCTGCATGGAGATGGCACAGCAGGGTAAGAAAGGAGTTTGGCCAGAACTCTCTTGGCTCTTGCTGGTCATGAGAAGCTTCAGGTGAAGTTACCTCCTGATGGAAGCCTAAAACTGAGGGCACCACCAGTTTCGCCATGAAAATCTGGCTCTAACTGTTCTGGTTGTCAAGTGTTTGGGACTTTCCAGTGAAAAATATTCTGACAGTATAAAAAAAAAAATTACTGTATGTTACTCAGCTTTCATGGGGAGTGCAGCTTTCAGTGTTTCCCACCCCTCCCTCATTCTCAGATTTCAGTCTCTAAGCTTGTCACGCATCTTAAAATTCTTAGTTATGTTGCCTGAGTCCTTATAGTTACACTTGCTGAAGCTGTTTACTAACTTAATTTTTCAGGCTGGTAATGTAACTGCCTATGTGCTTGGTTTATCAGCATTTTTGCAGAACAGTTTGTGCATCCAGAGCATTTCTTTAACACTGAGTTTTAAGATTGCCTCACACATCAGTGCCAAAGGCAAAAGAAGATATATTTCTTTTTTTCTTCTTCTTTTTTTGCAGTTGTCAGAAATAAAACAATTGAAATGCACAGCTCCAGGGTTGTTTATAACTGGGCATCTCTCGGCACCCAAAGCTGCCTGGCTTTCTTACATGTAAAGTTTTGCCCCAACATTGGGACGTATTTATAGCTGATATCCAGGACAAGGAGTCAAAGAAAAAGTGATGTTTCCTAGGGAATGAGAAGCCCTCATCTGGCACTCATGAATTACAAGGCTGAACTTTTTTATGTGTGTGTCTCCTCCTCCTTTTGCTCTGTTTTGTTGCTGCCTCCAGTAACATTTTTCCTGACTATAGTACCATTGACTCCTGTGATAGTTTAATAGTTTCTGCTGTTTACACAATTGTCACTTAAATTGTTGTGATTTAAATTTGCATGCAGAGTTGGTAAGTGCTGGAATTTACCGTGGTACCCCAAAGGTAATTTGTATTCTGGTCGCTGGAGTTGTCTTGGTAACACTTAGGTGAGTGGAAACCATTTGTAGAGGGGATGTTTAATTCTGATATTGCTCACCAGTTCCAGTGCTGGTGGTGATGGGCTGGACGGTATTTAGTAGTTACAAAACCTTTTAACTTTACCTTGTAGCCACACTCTTCCTACAGGCTCTTACCTGTGCTGCTATTTAGAGAAGAGTTTGGAGAACATATGAAAATGATTCCTCTGCTTCTTCCTTAATTTCTGTCATGCTGAGTTTGAGGATGCTGTCCCTCCTGCTGGAGGCAGAATTCTCACCCCTGAATCTCACTTCTTGGTTCTGGTGCTACTTTTTAGTTTCTAGAGGGTACTGATTAGCTGGGGGCTACAGATCATTCACTGTACTGCAGTGGTAGCCACACAGTATTGCCAGTATATGTGTTATAACAGACTTAAAGATGACTTAAAATCCTGTTGAATTAAAATTGTACATGTAGATTAATGTTTTTAGTGTATGTTAACGCTGGGGACCCAGAAAATTACTGAAGTATTGCAAGTTTAGGACTCCATACTCAAACAGCTAGGCTTTTACAGACTTCTCTTTTGAACAGTCTAAAAATATATTGCTGACTTTCATGTTAAAAAGTGTCTGGCATTTCATTCTGGCTGTCCCAGATAGAAAATATTGGTACTTTATCACCTACAAGGACCCAGTACAGAATGGGCAATGCTGGAAAAGAGAGAAAACATAATAGAACAGTCATCTTGGAGACATTTTCATGGTTACTGCTCTCCTACAAATCCGTTCATAGCTGTTCTTATAAAAATCACAGTGACAAAAGACTTAATCAGGAGCCAAATATTGATATAAACTCCTGTGTTTCTGGGCTTGTGGTGAAAAATACCTCTTCTGTAGTACATTTAAATCTGGGCTTGAATAATGCCAATGCACTATTGCAATACATCTTGGTGAAAGAGGCTTTTAGACCTAATCTGAATTGGAGTAACTACAGTGACTTCAGAGCAGATAAGCCGTTTCTCACAGCAGCTGAGGGCATGGTGTGGGCAGGTTGGGTATTTGGAATTACAGACTGAAATCTGCGGAGCTGCTTCTGCATCTTGCAAGAAATGCTTTCTCTGCTTTTTGCTTTCTTTCCTATTGTAAATGAACCACAGGAAAATAAGGCCAAAATCTACTTTTGTATTGCTGGAAGAAAGCTACTGGGCTTTGATAGAGGCTTATTTTCACAGTTTTCTCCTTTTTATGTCTCATTAAAGCTGGTTTCCATAGGTTTTACATAGCTAAGTCACTGGCCTCATGAAAAAAACTGTGAGAAACACATAGAAGAAAAAAAACAAAAGTAATAATCATTGGGAGGATTGTATATGTGGCTGTCTTGGGCTTATGGTACTTGATCTTTCAGTACTGTTCATGTGGGACTCCTTAAGCTGTAAAAAGTTCATGGTTCCATAGAACATCATCTTCCCTTTATTCTTGTAAAACAGCTTTGGAAATCAGTTCAAAGACACAGTAGACTTTGTTATGCTTGTCAGTCATACCTTCTAATGTATGTTTTAAAATGCTTTTTTCTTACAAAGTCAAGGGAATCGCTGATGAGCGTGACTACTTAATAATGGAGTAAAAAAAGAAAAACTCCTCCTGAAAGTAGAGAAAATCTGTCTGCAGCAGATGCTGCTGTACAAGTGACATGGGTATTGCTTATTAAGTAAGTTAAACTACACATCCTCCAGGTTTGCTTTTGGCTGTGGATCACCTCATTACTGATGTTTTGTCAGAAAGCACTAATGGATGGACTGCTGCAAAGGACTGAAGGCAGGATGTTCCATCCACCTAGACTGGTTGCATTTGGCTGGAAGGGGCTTGGTTTTCTAAATCAGGGGAAAACTCTATTCAACATCTTGCACAAAGGGGGAGGGTTGTTTGCATTTAGAGTCAGCAGCCAAATTGGTTTCTCTTTGTCTTGGCCTTCCTGCGCTATCGCCTTGCAACTCCTCCATCTCCAGCAAGAGACTTGCAGTTCCTTTTTTGCCTCCTGCTTATTTCCATGGCAGCCGATCACACTGTGGCAGGCCCAGGCCAAACGGCACCACGTGGACAAGCTGCGGGGAAGGGAATGGCCGAGTGTGGGAGCAGAGGAGAGCAAGAGCAAGAATGGAGCCTTGTCGCTAGGACTGACTGTACGTAATTGCATAAATTCCATCAAGTGCATCCCATGGTTTCAAGCCCCTGGAAGCTGTAAATAACATGTTTTAATTAATGTGTTGCCAGGAGCTTTAAAGGAAATCAGATTGGACTGAGGGCTGCAGAATTTAACAGTTGTAGTGACTGGAGCATACGTGCAGTTTGAGTAACTGCTGGTTGTTCATCTTATTTTAATTAAATTACTTGCAAAGCTGAAAGCTCCTGTCATCCTCACCTGGGTACCGTTGAAATCCATGAGGTGCAGAGCTGAGGAATTGGGTAGAACTGGTTGACAATAACAGCAGAGGAGACTTTGTCTGAAGGCTGTGTGCAGGGCTGTTACTTCAAAGTCGTACGATTCACAGCGTTTCCTGTATTGTATTTCTTTGTGTGATCTTTGTGGTTTGGGTTTTACATTTTCTGCACATCCAGTGCAATTGGTGGTGAACAAGAAGCCTTTCGTTCCTGTCCTGTTAGCTGAGCTTTAGGGGGCTGGCAGGTGAGAAGCGTCAGAGGAGCAGTTGCTCTTTGTGAATCTATAAAGTATTTTGGATTGATGTGTCCTGTAGCTGCGCTGTATGAGTCATTTGTATAGCATTTGGTAATTAATTTGGCTGCAGGAATGAGCAAAAAGAGCAGTGTAAGGGCCACAGAAGGTGTGTTTTTATTGCCTTTTCTTGTCAGCATCTCCCAGCACAACCAGGGTTAGAGACCGTTTGTCTCTTTGCCTCAGTTTCTCTCTGTGTACAGTGAGGTTAATGGTGCTACCCTGTGGCATGGGAATGTGGTGGAGAGGAGGTGTCTGAAAGATGGGAGCTATGGCAGTAGAGGTGGGAGCACACAGGTACCCCAAATGGGTAGGTAAAAGGGTAACGTTGATCCCTGGTGTGGTCCAGCTTATCGACAATCTGCCTGCTGCTCCCCCATGACCTCAGTTCACAACAACTTGAGAGTAAGGGGAAATGTGCCTGCTAAAAATGTTGACATGGCTACACCATCTGCTTCTACTGTATTAACTTTCTTGACTAATTGCGTGTGTGATGCTGTGCCACATGGTAGCTTTGTTCTTTACATAAAAAGACAAAGTCTTTTTGTGTTGCCTATGGACCTTTGAACCGCACTTGCCATTGAAGGCCCTGTCAGTGTGATACAGTAACTGTTGATGTCTTCTTGCCTTGATGATTAGAGAGCTCAGAATAAGTAAGCTTGGTCATACTTGTTAGTAGGTTAAAGGGTATTGTTGCATGCATCATAATTTCCATGTTGTGCCTATTCATTTCCCATCCCCAGGGTACTGGTATTTAATATTGCAACGCACAAAAGCATTTGACAACACATGATGATGGGTGAAGAGTTTTGTGCTTGAATGGAGGAACTGCATGACCGATGCCTAACTCTTAACCTGACCATTTCACTTAATGTAATGCAAGAGCCCATCCGCTCGTTCTTCCTGGCAGAATATTAATAGACGTTTGTTTGGCACTGTTCCGCCGTAACAGACTTGGATCAGAGGATGAACCTGCTGTTCAGTCTGAAATGATGCTGGCTTTGGAGACGTTTTTGAAAATGCTTTTGTGTGTGATCCCTTACAAATCCCAGAGCTCTGATTCAGTGGTCTTAAAAAGCAAGATTCCTGGCAAATTAGTCATTGGATGCAATTCACGTCTTCTTTACAAAGCAGCTAAAAGAGCTGTAGAAAAGGTATCTTCACAGGTACATACATATGGACATCTGTGGCACTGGTCTGTCTAAAGATCATTAAGAACCAGGGTCTAAATTTTTTTTATCATCTTGGATATTCCTGATGTGTTGCTACCCAGTTAATTAAATGCAGGTTCCTATACTGTACATATTGATATGACATAATAATGCTTTTCAGTAGTGTATATTATGGCACAGGGGATTTCTTCTGTGGCATGCTAATTATTACTTTCCATTTTCCATTTCTATTTTTGGTGTCTGAAGCAGTTAAAGAATTCAGGACAAGGGATGAATGGTCAAAAAGGGCAACATTTTTTTAAATAATCCTAGAAATCAAATTTTACTTCAAAAAGTGCCATAATTTTGCTAAAAACAAAGCAAATGGAAAAAGAGGATAAACCTGAAAACACTGGATTACATCTTCAGAAAAATCCCCACTCCTTTCATTGCTATTGACTCTTCATTCTTCCCAGACTGTCCAATGGGCACTTTAACTCTAGCATTTTAGCCTCCCAAAAAAATAAAGCATGACATGTGGGGGTTTTTTAACTGTATAGATCATTTCTTGCATTTTTCGCCCTGCAACTTATTGATTAAATTAGGAACAGGAGAAAAAGAGCAAACATTGATCCAATATTAAGCAACTGGACCGTTTATAGAAGTGACATTAAACGTGGTGTTGCTCCTAATAAAAAAAAAAAAAAGTGGCAGAACCAAGCAAAGTAACAGCTTCATTTCCCCTGCTGTTAGCTGCAAAACGGAGTGCTCAGGTGTGTTACTACACATGTAATTCCCTAATTGGGAACATAGACCCATGTCGCCTTTCCCTACTGGCCAACCACATGGAATTGTGCACAGAACTGGCAATACTGTCTCATCCCAGATCTGTTACGCCTCCCTTGTGCCCTCTCCCTACAAACAGAAGGCATCCTTTTCCACTGAGAGGATTGAGTCTTCAAGTACGTGATTTATGTCATTGATCCTGGCTCTTAAAGAGCCTTTGCTTTTTTTCCTTTTTTTGTCTTTTCTTTGGGTTGTTAGTGATTGTGAGTTTTGCACTGAGTTCTGCTGGGTTTCCAGTGCGTCGTTAGATTTGGGTAATTTATATTACAGGTCAGAGATACCTGGGCTGTTGGCAACTGAAACATTTTTGGGAATGTATAAAACTTGTTCATAGGAATGTCACATGCGTGTGTTTTGCCACTCTTACAAACACAGAGTTTGCAAGTGTAAATATTGGGTTACTGTTTTTTCATGCAGTTGTAGTAACAGTATGCAGCCTGGACCCACACCAAGTTCTGCAAAACGGGGCTTAAATGCTATATATTTCTCTTCTGGCTGTCTTAAGGCTGAGTTGTAGAGGAATTGACTTTGCCAGCAATTTTTGGGACTCCCAGTGTGTAATCACACTGCTCTGCTTTTGGTGGCAAAGGTGACTGGTGAAATTGCTGCTGCTTCCCAGCAGATGTGTTTTATGCTCCCACAGCCCATGTTGACTGAGTGACCTGGGCTGCAAAACACATGCACAGTTGTGCAAGATCAGACTCTAGCAGCGAAGTGGCAAACATGCAGCCAGGGGTTAAGGATTGCCAGAAACACCTTATGCTGATTTTAACCCTAAAGACAGTGTATATCATGCAGCTCCAGTGAGACCATGACATGGGGTTTGTCATAACTGGGTCTGTGCAGAGTTTGGGGCTCCTGGATTTACCTCCTGCGTGCGAACTTGATTTTTAGCAAACTTAGCATGAAATTCTGTTGAAGATGCCATGTTTTGCTTTGGTGTGCTTTAACCTCATGTAATGTATACTCAATTCAGGCAATGAGAACTTAAATGTTGTGTCCAAGCTGTGAAAGGCAACTTCAGCAGCAAGGTGTCTCCCCTATAAAATCCAGTGTTGTAAATGTTTTGATGCAACAGCATAACCCAGGCAAGAAATAGTAGCCCTTCAGGCTTTGGGGATGTTCTTTGAGATCCTCTCCACTGGTCTTGGAGATTTTGGTCACCACCACCTATGAAAAAGGAATAATCCTTAAAAACATCAAATAGAGCAGAATTCTTAACTATATAAGAAGGCCCTCCTTTTCCCGATATCCCTTCTCAATATCGCTTAGTGAAAGGATCTGCATTCGCATGTTCTTGGTCTTCTCCTTCCTCTCCTTTTCTGAATAACTGAAGGCAAATTCAGCCTTAAAGTATGGCTGTTCTGCTTCCCTGGTGCCTATCTGACGAGCTATAAGCATGTTTGTAGGTGGGAACCAAAATTGCTCCACGAACAACTTATTTTATTAATGAATTGCTTCATTAGCAATTTCTGCATTTCTGCTTTGATATATTTGCTAGCAGAAATGGCCTTCAATATGTTTTGTCCTCAGGAAGCCTAGCTTTTTTCATCAGGGCTTTGATTGTTTAACATCTCTATGGAGAGGGATAGCCATCAATAATTGGGGGATATCAAGAGTTTTCAAGCTCCAGGGACTGCAACACAGTATCAGGCCTGGCTGAAGAGTGCAACACTTGTGACCAATCCCAAGTTTCAGAGTCTGTGGAGTTTTTCACTGTTTCACATTCCTGTCCAGGAATATTTTCATATCTCTGTGACCATCTTGTTGAACAGCAGTATCTACAGGTGCCTCCTTGAGGCATTTAACTCTGACTTAGGCGAGGGTTGGTTATAAAATCTATATTGAAAACAGACATCATAGGGTGTCATAAAAACATCTGCGTTCCATTTTGCACAGAGACCACTGAGGCCAATAATTATTCATGGACTTTGATGATGTTTCATCAGGGTAGAATATGGCCCCTAGTGATTAATTCCCAGAAATAGAAAGACAGAATAATGTCAAGTGCCTCTTGAGGAATTTGCAGATGTCCTTCATTGTGAAATAACATACATGTAGGTGCCACCCAAGAGCTTGTGTCTTGCAACAATGTCTTGCTGCTTGTTAAAAGAAAGCAAAACAAAACCCAGAGCAGACAGACAAAGCTGGCAATTCTGTCAGCAGAAGTCAGTGCGGATGAGCTTTAGTCAAAGAAGTGTTTAGAAACAAACTGGAAACTCAGAGCATACCAAATCCTTTGAAGAGGTTGTGACTGCAGCAATATGGAGTTCTGGAAACGTGTTCAAATTCCACGGCAGAGTGATGGCTGCTCTTTTCCGTAAAGAGGATATCTTGACTTGAGCTCAAGATACCGCACTAGTAGATGTGGATGAAAGATGGGGGTCATATCCTTGGCTATGCCACAGATTTGCTCCATGATTTTTGCCATGTCATTTAATGTCTCTGTGTCCATGTACCTGTAACTGAGGACCTGCATGACTTTTGCATTTCAAGTTCTCAGATCTCTTAAGTAAGAGGAGCAAGCTTCCTGATAGTCCTTTCGTACAGTGCTACCTTGCATAATCTTTGTTGTACTAAAAATTACATTTTCTGAAACCTGACCCTGTCCGTACACTTGCCAGCCTCCTTGTCACTGTTGCTGCTGTATGAGGATGAGCGTCAGTGAGATTTTGTCAGTGGGCGTGTTTCGACACTGAATGGCAGGTACTTTTTTGCACCTGCCAACTTGCCACATTGCAGTGAGGTTGATCAGTAGCGTGCAGAGGTGACTGCAGACTGGACAAGGTTGTCGGCCTATTTCTGAGCAAAGCTGGGGGTGTATTTAAGATGCTGGTAGGAAAATCTGTCCCTTCCTCCCCCTTCCTCCCCCTTCCTGTGCAGAAGGACATGATTTTCCAATTTACAAGTAGAATGGGGGAAGGTTGATTGGTTTTCTTGTGGGTTTGTTGTTTGGTTTGGTTTTTTGTTTGCTTTTGGGTTTGTTTTATTTTTTTTAAACTCCAGGGACTTGAATACTGAGGTGATGTAGGTTCCTGGAGAATAGCAATGAGATGCTTTACGAGTGGATCTTAAAAAAAAAAAAAAAAACTGAGAAAGCTGAAGGAAAAATGGAGGGAGCCTTGCCCAAAGGAGTGTGGAGCATGTTCCTCTGAAGTGAGGGAGTGCTTGAGCTCTCTGCCCAGGCTGTTCCCAGCTGCAAAGCTTCCTAAGCAAGACAAAGCCCCAG
Organism: Morus bassanus; assembly: GCA_031468815.1. Lineage (NCBI taxonomy): Eukaryota > Metazoa > Chordata > Aves > Suliformes > Sulidae > Morus > Morus bassanus. The sequence continues at coordinate 17,849,534 of CM062576.1, read as the reverse complement.
AGCCCTGCCAAAGCCTTCAAACTCCAATGGAGGACTTGGCTTGAATACCCAAGTAGTATGTTTTACAGACCTCTAATGCACTTGAAGGAGCACGGCAGTCCAAGTGGTCATTTTGTCCTTGAATTCTCTTCAGGGATTCCTGCTTCTCCTACGGGTGAAGTGTGGTTTGTAGGGACAAATGCTGCATTCATTAGACCAACTTTTATGTTTGGCAAAAAACAGAGCATCTTTTGAGCATACAGCCCCTTATTGAAGTCTGAAATGGCAGCACCAACCTGAGAACAGGTTGGGGAAAAATTTTGTTCAATTTTGCCTTGATTACATGAGCAAATTTAGCAATGAAGGTATGTATTTGTTAGTTGAAGTCACTTTAATTTCATACATGAGAGCAAAGTGCTGTTTCAGCATTCTGTGTTTTTTCCATAGGTTTCCATAGCTTGCAGTTAGGTGATGCCATTTTCCTCATGTTAAACTCAGCATTAAACATGAAAATGTATTTAAATAATTCTGAATAGGAGGCTTACTCATATTACCATTTAAAATGCACAAAGGTGGATACCTCTGATACTAATGAAAAATCATAAGTGACATTTCTTTTTCTCTTTTTGATACAATTGATATGATTTGGTTGATCAGAGGGGCTAGTTTAGACTCAGCAGCTGCATGTTTTGGTTACTGTGATAGCAGCTTCAAGCTGTCCCCAAACCCTCTGACTAGACTTCTGTCAATCAGGCATTGTTTTCTGGGGCCTCTTCAGGGGGTCTTGTGGAGAAGTTTCTTTAAAATGTGTTTCTGGTGGAGTATCAAAGGGACTGTGGTCTGTGTCTGAGCACCAGCTGTTTGAGGTGATCTCATTAATCTTGCTTTAGAAATGTAATTGCCTGCTGAGATGGCAGCATCAAAACAAGTAGCCGGATTCAGGGAGTGGTTAAATACTCCCTTTCATTACTTCAAGGTGTTCTTAGTTGTCTGAAAATTATAAGTACTCAGCCGTCCACATCCACTAGGATTTCCTGACATTTCAACTCTTGGATCTTATCTGTTGCCATTTTGTAACTGCAAAACAACATGTTCCTGGGATTTCCCATGCTGAGGATTTGGCAGCCAGGGGCTGCCTGCAGCTGACCGCATAGCCCTGGCCAGAGGTGCTGCTGGTGGGATTGGGCTCCCAACGTGTGGTGTTTGGGCGCCTAAAGCGGGGGCAGCTGGGCACGGCCAGGAATGCAGCATTGTTTGCCCACCTGTTGTGACCAGGAAACCATACTGGGGTGGATGGTCCTACACTCCCTGGTACACTTCCTCCTTTGCGAAATCAATACCATGTGAGTCAACAGCAGGGATAGAAAGTACTTGGGCTGCAGTATTGTCAGATGTAGGTTAGGATTTTCAAATCTTCTTAATAGGACTAAGACATCCTTTGGGTGTATAACCTGGCCAGAGGATTTGGGATCAATACCACAGACGTTTTTTGAAGGGCAGGGATGCTGATGAAGTGCATAGTTAGGGCTCAGTCTCCTGCTCCAAGAGTTTTTTGTGTTTGGGAGTATATATCAAGTTTGCATTGAACATAACTTCAAATTTAAAAAAAAAAATAAATTAAAAACCAATTTTCTCTCTTGTATTGCTGGAAATTTTTGTTTGGAAGGGGCATCTGCAATGTCATGGTTGGCTGTGTTTGCAATCAGGAGTTGACTGAGGTTATAAACCGAAGATGTGTGTTTGCTCTCAAGTTTTGCATAGCCCAGAATCTCTCTCGAGCTGAATGATGAGCCCAGACCCCACCTTTCTCTTGGTAAGCAGCAAACATTTTTGGGCCAAGCAAATGGTTCAGCCGGGGTGAATTTTGCTTACTGTGAGACTGGATTAATTGAGGTCCTTAAGAAGTGCAGAGTGAGCCATAATAACGATGTATTTTTGTTCTGGGAAAAGCTAGCTTGTGGCCAATGTTACACTTCAAGCTGCCGTTGGCACCTCTCGGGACTAGAGTGATGGTGACAGTCTGTGTAAAGCTCCTGAACTTGTGTGATGCTACTTTTTCTTCTTCTTGTATGGAGTCTTGTCAGTGGCTCTGATAAGCCACTGATCAAAGTTGCCATTGAAGTTTACCAGCATGAAATGAAACCCTGTTTTATGAATTTCAATTTTTCTTTCTGGCCTACCATCAGCTTCCCATTCTCACATCCTACAGGGTTGTGCTATTTTACGGCTGCAGAAGGATCACAGCAAAACTTTCATTGTATGGCATTTTATTTTATTTTATTTCATTTTATTTTTACAGCGGCTTGGGTGAAACTAGTTTCCACAAGAAGGCTGAACATTGGCTGCAAATGAGAACAGATACACAGTTTGACAGGAGGTCTGGTGTTGATTCAGGAGTTAAAATAGGAGCAGGATCTGTGTAAAGGAATGAGGATGGTGTAACAAATGAAACCAAAGTTTTCAGTGGTTTTAGTGTCTGGGGTTTTTGGTCATTTGGTTTTTAATCCCTAATTGCCTTCTTCCCTCTACATTAAACCTACCTTGGGTATGAGATGCAGAAGCTGCACAGACCCAGCTGGCTGGCAGCACATGCCGCACACTGGCCCAAATGGCCACTTGCGGTCCTCATCTCCCTCTGTGGAGCTGTAATTTTGGTTGTTCTCTATTCAGCTACCAATTTTATGAAACTTGTAGGAGTAGACTTATTTTTCGCACCTTTCCCCCCTTTCAGAATTGGTGGAAATAGGCCAACAGCTACTGACGGGGGAAAACGGGGGGAGAGCACAGTCTGTGGGGTCTTCATGGGTTAACGCTTGAGGATGGTCTCATCAGCCTGGTTTTCTGTTTGGATATGCAACCCAGAGATTGAACAAAACCCTTAATCTAAAAATCCTGTGTTTAGAGTCTGTTATTACTATGTAGGGGTTCATTCTCTTAAGGGGGGGTGGGGGATCTTTATTAACTGTCCCTTATAGGCAATTTCTAATCAGAATATGTGCTTTCATATGTGCTTTTACATCACCGCTGCTGTTGAACAGCTGCAGCGTTGCTCACAGAAATGTTGACAGTAAGAGAGGAAATATGTTCTCTCTGCTCTTCAGCTGTGTTGGTTTGGGAAAATTAGAAGAAGCAAAAAATGAAACTATTGTAGTGTGGTGTATTTCTTAGTATTACAGATGTGCAAAATAGGAATAACAAGAGGCATGAATTGGAAATTGAATTACAGGGGGCCTGGTATCTTATAAAGAGTAACTGTAAAGATGTTCCTGCCCCATAAAGCCTCTAGAACTGAAGCAAAATTTAACTGAGGTTAAATGAAGTGACTAAGGTCTTGTGGGGGTGGTGGGAGGATGTTGGGTTTTATTAGAAGGAGGAGGAAAGAGTAAATCCTGGACCTCCCAGTTAGATTCAGATACCTGTTTGGCTTTAGGGTCAGAGATTTGGCCTTTCAGAGAGAAGTATTTCTGGAAGTTAGAAGTCACATTTAGATCATCCAGTCACTGCTCCTAGCCAATAAAAGATTTGTTCCTTTCAGTATATATTTATTTCTTCCAGTCTAATTATACATATCCCCAGTGACTTCTTTTTTTATGAATTCCCTCTATAAATGGTCATATTCTAAACCAGTCTCCCTGGGTTCTCTGCTTTCAGTTTGCTGCAGGGATGAACCCTGAATCCTTACTTGCATTTCAGGATAAGAGATGCGAGTAATGGAAAGGAAAAGGACGTTCTGCAAAATGAGGGACCATGTTGGTTTGATGCAGTTTAGTTTAAAATTTAGTGTGTTAGCGTATTTTTCTGTTATGGCTGGATAAATTTGAAACCTTCATCTCCCCCCTTACCTTTCTTCCTCGGAGAAGAGAAGCAGGAATGACTTCCTTTGACCAAGCCCTCCTTTCGAAAGTTGCCCAAGCCAGGGCTCATCCCCTGTGGGAGCTGAGCCCCACGGTCGCACGGGCGTCGACTTCCACCCTGGAGTTTCTGACAGATCTGTCCAGCTGCAGATGTGAGAAAGGAAAAGCAGGTACCAAAGGCAAATCAAGCACGAGTCAAAAGAAAGGCAGTCTCTTTGGTGTCATTCTGCATCTGAGCAGGGGAGAAGATGAAAGGCTCTGTGTATGCTTCAGTAGCCTTCTCTTTTCTTGTTCCAGGTATCAGTTTGCCCCCTGAGGAGCAGAGGCATAGGAATGCTGTGACTACTTACCCTTGTTTGTTTATATTCATTTTGAAGAGACGTGTGACTGGAGCTGCCTGGGCTGCTTACGGCAAAGGAAATGGATCTCAGGGGAACAATTAATTTTGCTTGGCTATTTCTGAGCCAGGTGAAACCATAAAATGAACTTGTGTCTTCCCCATTGTCTAAAAGGGATATATTTATTTATTTTACATTTTAATATACCACTGACAACTTATGGTGTGAGCCTCAATGAATTTTTAATAGAGAATTGATAGAAGAAAGGTGTATAACATGGGAGATTAATAGAAAAGGTTATCAGATTTGAAAAAGGAAGAAAAAGACAGATAGCTGATATTTTAATTAACTGCTCCCTGCCTGCGTTGTGATCCCAGAGACATGACAACTGAGTGCCGGAAGGTGAATCTGGTTGGAAAGAAAGTGATTCCAGTCTTGCATTAGAGGTGAGAAATGAGGCAGTGCTTTTGTATTCTCACAGTTTGAATAACCTGGATTGCTGTATGCAACACAAAGCAGAGTTTATTGGAATTAAGACAATCTGCAGAGCCATGACCCAATGTGTTGGAGAGTAATACTAGTAAAAGAAAAAAGAAAAAAGCAGAAACTAAAAGGCAGAAACAGTAAAACAAAGAAATAGTAGAAGTAAATATAATAATCATAGAAAGGTTTGAGCTCCCCTGCCTTAGTCCTGTTCCTTTAAGAGATTAGACAGTTTAGATTCAAACAAAGGACCAAATGCATTCATATCCTGCTGATGTATCTGGCACAGGGTTGTTGGACCTTTGGGTGGGCATGCGGACAGGGATGATGCTTTTTGGTTAGGCCATCGCTGATGAGCGGTTGTGCCCAACTTCATTTTGCAAAGAGGAGCTGTGCTTCCAAATGACGCCCCGGGACTGTCAGTAATGCTTTTCTCCCCCTTTTGTGAATCCTGGCAATCTATTAATTGTGCTGCTGAAGAACAGCGTCAGGGGAACAAAGCAATCAGTGCCACCATCTGCTGTGAGCAGGTTGGCCATGTTGAAGGGAATGCCTGTTACGCTCCTTTCTGTGACTGACCCCCTTGCTCGCGCTTGCGTCCACGTGTCCCGGAAATAACAGTGATCAGAGCATTAGACGGATGGAAAAAGGGGAGGTTTGTTTTGAGGTGGAAAAGTAGTTGCATTGCTGTCTGGATCTCTAGAAAATGAGGCAAAGGACAGTTTTCCTATGAAAAGCAAGCCATTAGGACAGTGAGAGAGCTAGTATAAAACTAAATACACTTTAAAAATTAAGTTTCATATGTCTCCACTGTTATACTAGTCTGCTTTCTGGATGAAGACGTGATTGTTTCATTTGTAGATGCCATAACCTTCCCCTAACAGCAGATACCAACGTTTTACCCAGTCAGCTTCACAGCAGGTAGGGGAGTGCTCCATCTTTGCTTATGCGTGCAATGCCATCTGTATCTGGTCAGGGTTTCTGACCATTAAATACATCAGATTAATTAAATCAAACATATTAAATAAATCAGAAGTGACGCTCGATAGCCAGTTTCACAAGTTTTGGTTTTCTGACCGGAGGTGTTCAGGAGAAGGTTTGTTCCCTCTGATAATGGATGTGCAACATCTTTGGAAGATCAGACTGGATTCTTAGTATGACTGGTCTCTTGTAAAACTCTTGGTCTACATGGGGCTGGGTTTTTTGCCTATATTAGTTCATAATATCTGGTTCTGAATGACTGAAGAGAAAATTGTCCTCTTTTTTCAGAATCTGGCTCACTTAGCAACAGAAGGGGAGTAAATGTATGTTCTCTTTATAAAATACATCCTGAGAGATTGTACAGCTGTCTGGTGATGCTTTGCAGTGATTCCTACTGGAAGCCTATTCAGGGAAGCTGCATGTTTTGTGTATTAGAACACAAGTACTTGATTTCGGACACGTAGACCTCTCCAGCACCTCACACAGTAATGTTCCTTGTTTCCTGCGTGGGCACATGACTGATGTTTAACATGGCTTCCTCCCTGACAGCAGCTCATGTAAGAAAAAAAGAAAAAAAAAATCAAACCCTGGAGGCTTATTTGTTGTGTTTAATGCCTTGAAAATGTTTGCTGAAAGAAATATTGATGTAGCAATGATGTGTGCACGTGACTTATATCAGGGAATAGCTATCAAGCTCAAACCTCACTGAGACAGCAGCGAAGCAGTGGAACAGATTGCCCAGGGAGGTTGCGTTGTCTCCATCTCGAGGGTTTTTAATACCAGACTGGATAAAACCCAGAGTAACCTGGTCTGACCTCAGAGCTGACCCTGTCTTGAGCAGGAGGTCGGACTTGATGACCTCCTGAGGTCCTTTACTACCTGAATTTTCCTGTGATCCTATTAGGTTGTGAGCAGCTTTGCAGAGGGAAGAAACAAATCTCCTCGCCACCACTTCCTATGTAAATTGATCGCTAACAAAGGTAGATACCAGTTAGCCACAGTCTTGCACTTCAAGGATGGTAACACTGAGACTGAGCCACTGCTCATGACTCTCATGGCATGGCTTTTCAGTCCAATTCCTAGCAGAAAAGCCACTAAAGTCACCACTGCAAAAGCAATGAGTGACTGGTAATCACATTGACACCGAGGCCAAGGACTGAAGTAATCTATAGATTACTTTCTTTCTGCTGCAGTGGGAAGATGCTGTTTTGTATTACAGGGCACTGGTTGTGCTGCACCACCGGCACAGAGGAGTAGACCAATTAATTGCTTGAGTTTGTCTTGCATCTTTTTCAAGCCCTAGATTAATGCAAGCAAAGCAAAGAGCACGGAGTGGTTGACATTTAATGAAATTATTTTTAGTGTTTGGAGGAGTGATTTATGATCATCTACTATGGTGACAAATGTACTAAAAAGCCATGAATAGATAGCATAGATAAAAACATTATTACTTATAGTACTGTAAAGGTGAGACTTGTTTGTCTTACCTGTCTGTAAATCATGCAGCACAATTTCAGTTCCATGCAGGCAGCAGCTTTTTGTAGTGTATAAGCCTTAGAAAATTATTTTGGAAAAGAACATCCCTGGTTTTTGAATGTCTGGAAAAAGACATAAAAGAGTGAATACATGTTAAATAACGGAGGGATAAGACTTCTAGCAAGAAGAAACACCCATCTTTGATACCTGTTTGACTCTGTCATGAAGAAGCAATATTGAATCCTCTCAGTACAGGGCAAGCAGTATCGTCCTTAGTGGGATAGGATGCAATGGAGGTCTTCTGCACTGCTCATTTTCATGCTAAGTACATTTTTTTTTTTTCTTGCAGCAAAGAAAACTTGTGCCGAGTCAGATTTCACTTGTGACAATGGCCACTGCATCCCAGCCAGGTGGAAATGTGATGGTGAAGAAGAATGTCCTGATGGGTCAGATGAATCAGAAGCAGCATGCAGTGAGTAGCACAAAAAAGTGGTGTTTCTCAGACTTGTTGTCTTAGCAAAGCATAGAGAAAGTTGAGGTGTTATTCCCAGCACTTGCAGGATGATGTGTCAACTTTTGCTTCTGTTAGAGCAAAAAGTAAAGACACAAAAGATTCAGGTCATTCAAATCAGCTGGTTTCCAAACTTCCAAATGTACCAGTTTTTCAGGCTATAATACAGGCAGCACTATCTAGTATGTATTTCTCTCTGTAACGGAATTGAAAATATCTGTAGCTCTGTTACAGTTTATCTGGTTGTAGAGCTCATGAGCAGCAGCAGTGCACAAAGATTCACACTCACTTGGGATCAGGCCTTTTGGAAACTCAGATTTGCAGCGTTTTGCATGGTAGCATATTGGGATTTATCATCACTGCAGACAGCACTTCTGTCATTACAGAGGAACTTTGCAATATTAGAGTATTGCTTAAATACTTTTTTTTTGCCTTTGAGAACAAATGAAGAAAAAGGTAACAGATGAAAGATAAGCAATGTAAAATAACTAAAGCTGAGAGTAAGTATGACAGATGTTAACTGCAGATAACACCTTTTAAAAACCCATTGATTTCAGCAAGTAAAAGGACACACTTGATTTTCATGTAGCACGTTTTATCTTGTTCTTTTGACTCTGAGAAGGTCCATTCATGCTCCATTGTTCTAGAACTGCGAAGGGTTGTCTGATGTTAAGTTGAAGGAAATCCCAGGGATATTTTAATGAAAACATTAATTAATACATAGACTTCTATTTGTGTGCTTACTTATGTATGCAGATTTGTTCTTGGACAGACGAAGAAACTAGTGCAAGCCATTCTGTTGAATTTCCCATTATGTACTTCACAGATACATTCCCATGAGTCAGAAGCAGTGTTGGAGGAAGTATTTTACCGGTTTCACCAGAATGGGACACACAGAGTACTTCAAAATTAACCATACTTTGATTTTTAAGCCTAGTACCAGTCCTACTTTCTCCCTAATTAAGAAAGATGAATGCGCTTCTCTTGCATAAAATGAGTAGAATAATTTTTGCAGCCATATACAGGCTGCAGAAAAAATTAACTTCGGTAACTACATTAACATATTTATGAACTGTATGTGTTGGTCTTTCGCTCTGTATCCTCCTTAGTCAAAAGCTATCTTATTAATGCTACATCCACTACCTGATTGCCTGGAGGGGGGCTGAATAACTAAGCAGCTCCATTCCCTGCAGTCTCTGTCTGTAAATCTCTTGTCAGAGGCCATAGCATGGACTGTGTATAGGCCATGCAGCGCTATGATCCCTGATGATTTCTCTTAATCATCTGCCATTCCTTTTCTAGCCATTTCACCTTCCATTTTCTCCCCACTTATTTCATCCTCTGGGGAAAGCAGCCTTAAAGCTTAAGTATCGCAAAAGAGACTTGACCTGAGCCTCTGATTGTTACAGTACAGGACTGCTGTCCTGAGAGGAAAGTAATTTGTTCAGGTTTGTGTGGTGGGATTTTTTTTTTTTCCTTTCTTGCTTGAAACCTTGTAAGAGACTGAAGTCTGCATTTCTGTGATGGTGGTTCTGTTTCAGAAAAATAGATGGCCCTTGAAACATCTCCTTGCTGCTGATGAGAATGGGCCAGTGTCACCTCAACACAGGAAGAAGTTTGTTCCCATTCTGCAGTATATGCTGACAGATGAATTGGGAATTCCTAGTGAAAGCAGTAGTACCTATATGGACTAATTCTTAATTTGTTTTTTTTTTTAAATACAAAGGCTTTGAAACCAGCTCAAACACTGTGGCATATAACTGTGCCATACTTTATTTGTTTATAGCTGTCTTGAGCAGATTGACCGTGCTTTGCCTCAGCATAAGTTATTTAGGTTTTATTATGAGTTTTAGCCAAAAAAGATCAATTTTTGTGTGGTGAATGCATGAATCACGTCTCAACGTTCACAGAGTACTTAATACAAGCCTATGTCTGACTTGCGACAAGCTCACAAGAGAAGTTAATATTTCTGTCTGTACCAATTATAAGCTTGCCTTCGAATCTTAAAAATGTCTGAAACTAGAATTTTGGAACTTTACTTGTTTTATAGGATTATTCAGATCTGAAGTTTACACTTTAATCAGGTGAAGATCAAGTAGATCTAATCCTATGACTGTTGATAGTTATAGGCTTTAATTTGCACAGTAAGGACATTCTTTCCAGATGTTTTGGATCCTTGTAAAAGTATGTGTCATCTCAAAGGCTGATCCGATCTGCTCTGTGAGGAAACAGAATCAATCTGGTAATGCATAAGGACAGTGCTGGTTGTGGGGTTAATTCACATATGTTTGCAGGTCTTCCTACCACCACTGGTCAAGGCAGCAGCAAATTATAAACCTGGTGGGCTATTAAACAAGAAACTGGAGTGTTAGGCTTTGCTTTTAATTTGTACCCATAACATAAAAGGCCTAGATCTTTGTGTGTGTAACTGTTATTTAAGGGCAAAGAAGAGGCTGTAGTGACAGAAAATGTAGTAAGAGGCAAAACGTATAGTTGGACAGGTCTGTATGGTCCCTTCCTCCAGTCCCATTTTCTTTCTCCTGATGAAAGCAAGGCTGAACTTTCTCCCTGTGGCTGAGGAATGACTGCAGGCCCCTATGACTGTCTCATTTTCCTGTTTAGAAATGCAGTACAGCCCTTTGGAGGAGCCTGCACTGGGGAGTTTCCCTAGGGAAGGGGGAGGTTGGGAAATGGAGATTTTTCACCCCTGGCAAGATCAAACTGCTTTATAAAATCAATTGTTTTCAGACAGGCCATATAATTGCCAGCACCTCTGCCAGGATCTAGGGTTACTCCTCAATTAATGCAACACTGGGACATTGTCCATACATTGTCCATTTGAGCTAGAGAGGTTAAGAGCGTTGATAATGCTGACTGTTGCATTTTAGGAGTATTTCCGGCTTAGAACGTAGTGAAAACAAGGCAGTTCCTCTCACCATCTAGCTACCTGCTAAATGGCTTTTTATTTTCTGAATGCTTTTGTGGTGTGTTTTTAAAAACATTTTGTGCTCTCTTGTTGGTGGTTAGGGATGTTGCGGCCCCATCTCTAACGCTCGGTTAAAGGTTTGTGGTCCCTTCCTCCCTTCCTCCCTTCCTCCCTCCCTTCCCCCACTGCAAAACCAGAACAGTACTTTGCTTTTTCTGTTTCCCAGATCACTGAAGTTGCTCAGCTTTGTACCTAACAATATCCTCTCTAGGGATGTTGCCTATCACCAGGTGTTCAGGACAGCATGACCTGACTCCTGTCAGATAGGTAAGAAGGCATCACAGCTGGCCTGATTTCTGTTGGACCTGTGATGTGTGGGGCCTTTTCTTCTATTCATGCAATTATGTTTTTTTTAAACTGCGTTTTCTTCAAGCCATTGAACGTGGCTAGGAGCGGTAGCTGTAAGGGTATGTTTTGAGTCCCACTGAATTCTCAACTGATGAGACCTATAGGACTTCTCCCTATTGTGGGTTTTGGTGCTAGTTGAAGGTTGATTAATTTCTAGCATGGGCTGATTTTGGAGGAGATGGCTATCCAGGCTTTTATTTTGAAATGGGTCATTACAAATAAGAAACTGCTTATATTTCTTCATTTTTCTTCGAGCCACATCCTTGTCTTAAACATGCTCTCACATCCATAGGTTTGTCCAAGTGGATTATTCATGTAACATGTGAGTGTCACCACTAAACCCCAGTGTTCTGCCATCTGTCAGTTTTTCAGTGCTATTATCTGGCTCCTGAATTTATTTTATCTTATTTGATTTATATTAAGGTTTCAAAGAAATGTGTCCCCCTTTTCTGTGAGCTGATCTACTCAGCAGCATCTTGTGGGCTGTATCTGTTGTCTCCAAAGTCATCATCAGAAATACTGTCAGTCTGGGGGGAAGTGTGTTTTATTATATTTTTTGTTTCTGTGTGGAAGCAGAATGAATCAAGAGAAGCAAAACCATATGAATTCAGAAATTAGTGCTGTTCACAAGGGGTGGAAGGGACCGAATTCACAATTTAAGAAGTTGTGTTGATTGAGGCTGGGGGACGGAGGAGAGGGAGGAGGAATTTAATATTGAAGAGAAGAAAGTTATTTTGAGAAACATACTTAATAAATGAAAAGAAATGGCATGGTGGGTGAGAGGGAACAAAGAAACACCATTTAGCTGTGCTGCAGTGGTCCTCCTGGTGGGGAAGGGGAAGAGTTAGTACTTGGGCATGCCAACTTCCAGTCTCATCTTCCTTGACAAAGCCTTTTTAGATTCAGTGGTTGCCTGAACTAGGCCTCTGTTCAGGAAAGGTTGGCTGCTTGTACATAAAGCAAAGGAAGCACTTTGGCCTTGCAGGGTACATGCCAAGAACATAGTCGGGGGAGAAGCAGGCTTGTCGTCCTGTTTGACATCAGCCATTGCTGCCTCTCCCTGCCTGCCATGAGAGGGAGAGAGCCTAGAGTGGGTGCAAAACTGCCGTTGTTGGAAGGTGTTCTGAAATGATAATAGATTTCATCTTCGTCGTGCCAGCTTGTTAGTATGCAAGGAGTTCCCCCACAAATCATTAAAAAGGATAGCAGAGTATCTTGAAGTAGTGGGAGTAGAGTTAGTGCCTCTGTCAGCCCAATGCCTGTGACTACCACATACCTCACCAGCAGCTGTTTTGAGATACAGAAAACATTTCTGACCTCAGAGTAGGCTCGAATGCTGAGAATCTGTCATGGTTTTAGCTGGGGCTAAACCACAACAGAATCTTAAAATTGCTGCAAGGTTATACAGCAGCATGCCTCTCCCAACTGCAGGGAGATCTTTCGTAGCCTACACATACTCTCCCATTGGAGAGCCCATCATGGCCAGATCCCTGGACTTATTTTTCATTGCTCTTACTAAAAGCATGTCTGTGACTTGGTGATCACCCTAGAGCTGCAGTGCAGCTGCTGCTGATATACACATTGCTTATGCATATGAAAAGATTCCTCACTATGTTCCTATCCAGTTTCTTGAAGCTGAGAGAGGGGGAAGAGAAGTAATTTTTATTACTGAGCTAACAGAGACCTCCAGCAAAATGAATGCTGTCCACCTAATGCTGTTCCGGCACAGGTACTGAATCATTCTGCTTTTTTACAAGAAAGAAATTTTACATTTCCCTCTGAAGTATTTTGATTATTTAACCAGTGACTTAAACAAAAAATCTCTAGAGAAAAATAAAACCGAATGCTAACAAACAGCCACAGCACTGATGGGAACACAAATTAAAGGGATAGAGCAAGTGAAAAATCTAAGCTGGCAAACTCTTGCCTTAGGACATTGTATATATAATGAGATCGAAGAATGCAGGCAGCATAAACTCACCACTTATTTCTTCATCAGTTATGTGACATTCTCCTACTTAAGAGCAGAAATTATTATACAGAAAGGTATAGTAGGGTGTTATGAGGAAGAAAAAGAGAAGGAGAGACCTGAATTCATATTGCATTTAATAGGGGAATGATTTAATAGGGCAGGTTTAATAAGCAGCAGTCCTGGAAATAGATTTTTTTAAATGGAAATGGAATATAAAATCAAACCCCAAATGTTGTTTTGAAATACAATACCAGTTCATGCAGTCCTTTTTATTTTGAAGTACGTGTCATGAGTCTTTCAGGGAGCTGTATCCTAACTTGACAGATATATTTTTAATGGGTATTTTCCATGGTCCTAGGCACTTTGTGTGCTGCTGCTGTGTATGCTGATCTCCCACAGTGGTGATCAGTTCTGTCCTCATTTTCTATTAAGTTGCCCAAATGCAAAATTCTGTAATTGTTGGTAATGCTGATGGTATTGCTCACTCCACAATGTGCAGCCTTCTTCTAGCTCCCCATTCAGCCCAAAGGATATTGTGTCTCTATTTTCTTTGATCCAGATCTCCTGCATGACTGAGTGAGTTTGGTGACATTACTGCACTTTTGTAGAAAGTGACTTAATAAACTGTTCCTTGCCCTTGGAGAATTTGTCCTGGAGAAAGGTGGGCTCTATTATTCAGGGCATCACATACACTGGGCCGTAGAACTTGAAGTAGCAGAAGGAAAAAAGTAGGCCAAATCAGTCAGGCACAGCCAGATACCAGGTTTTAGGACCTGGGGCAGTAATAGGATTTTTTTTTTTTTTTACCCCCCTCCCCCCCAATATTAAAGAGCAGATCTGTTTGTATATAGGTGAAAAGATGGTGGGGGATTGTAAATGCAGTGGAACATGTAAATTAAAGACCATTCTGTTGGATTAATTTGTTACAGATCATTCAGGGAGTTAAATAAGGTGATGTTAAAGTCAGGTGTACAGGTGTGCATTTTAAGAACACTCCCACTACACTAACTGGCTATTGCCAGAATAAAATACAGCAGGTTTGATAGTCTTGTTGTCCCCCTACAGTTGTCCCCCCATCACTGTCCCTGGTGGGCTCTTGGGAGCACTGCTGGATTACAGCAGCTGAGGACCATATTCCCAGTTTCCACCACATCTGTAAAACAAATATAGGATAAGGTACAGGATGTGGGAACACTTCTAGAGCTATAGGATCCTCCCAGCGACAAGGCATAAAAGAGGCAATCTCATTTTCCGCATGCCCAGACTGGTTTGTAGGGCTAATGATGAAAGCTTTGATTTGTCAAGGTGATCAAATTTATTGAGACAGAATAAAATGAAAACACCCCATGATAATCTCTCCATGAAGTCATGGAATAATTTAAGATAGAAGGGACCTCTGGTGGTCATCTGGTCCAATCCCCTGCTCAAAGTGCACCCCTGTCCTCATATTTGACCACCCTTACTAATGAAAAAAAAATTCCTATATCTCATGAGAATTTCCTTTGTTGCAGGGTGTGTGTCTCACCTTCTGTCCTGTCACTATGCACCTCTGAGAACAGTCTGGCTCCATATTCTCTAGTCCCTCCTATTTTGTAGTTGAAAGCAGCAATAAAATTTTCCTTTAGCCTGCTCTTCTGATGGCTGAACAAGTGCTGTTCCCTCAACCCCTCCTTGTATTTAGCCTCTCATTTCCAATTATCTGACAAAATAATCTGAAATAACACAATTCTATAACCAGGATACAGTTTTTGCATAGTTCACTCACCTCTGTCAAAGCTTTACCATATCCAAAATATGACTTAAAATTCATTCTTTTTTATGTGTTTAGTATGCTACTTGGCTTCCATGTCTACTTAGCAGAGGGTTACAGACTCTTGAAAACTCCTTTCCATGGAAGTGTTTAACAGTACACTAGAGATGGACAAGACTTTTTGAGGCCCATTAGCAGACTAGTAGTTTCCTACGGATTGTAGCTTATAGTCCGGTGCAGATTTTTAAAAGTCCATTTTATCCTAAGTGTATATAACCCTTCAAATTCTCACAAATGTACCTTTACTCCTAATTTAATCATCCTATCTCAGCCAGTTTACACTTGCTTCCCAAGCGCCCCTGGTGATACTTACGGTATCGCTGGTTCCTTAACCATTGTAACTGCTTTGAATGCCTCCGGGTGTGTCCTTGTTGAGCAACCCCAAATTGACTTCAGTATCCCAAAGGACACAAAAGCATAGGGACTAACACAAGAAGTCTTTGACAGGGTAAAGAACCAAATCCAGTTTTTCCTGCATCCTGTTCCTTTTCTTGAAGTGTGAAATTATCCTTTTACATCAAAGGAAATTCCGTGAACTCAAAGCCTAGCTGTTTATCCCTAGTAGTGGGATAACTTTATCTGTGGCTTGTGGACAATGAATTACATCTTGGTTTTGATGATTATATGGCTGTGGTGGTCTCAGCATTTTACCTACCTAGAGATGTAAATGAATTTAGGGTATGTAATGATTGTGCTCCAATTCTACCAGTGCTAAAAAGTTTTAATACCTCTTCAAAACAAAATGTGTTTTTCCGTTAAGGGAAGGTGGTTACAGCTTATATCTCAGAAAAGACCTTTTCAGAGGGCTGAGTCCAATAGGAAAACCAACAGAAGATACCAATCAGGTCTTTTCTGAAGTTTTTATTGTTCTTTTCTTGCGCAGTGTTACCTTGCGAGAAAGTCACTTCTTCATGTAGCACTGCAAGCTTTGACATTTGCAGTGTTCCTGTACCTCAGATCGACTCTGAGCTTTCGCTAGTTGACTGCTACAAAGATTTAAATGCTGGCATTTAAATATTTTTCCTATTGGTCTAATGCGTTCATGCAGTTCATAAACAGGAATAGTCATAGAAGGGTTTGCTGCCTTTTTATGGCTATGATTAATCTTGCAGTTATTTCAATGGGAGAGAATAGCAGGAAAATGAAAGTTGAGCATGTGAAGTCTTGTATGTGTAATTATTTAACAGGCCATAAATATGGAACTAGTAAGAAGAGGTTTTCAGAAATACTCAAGCAGGTTTCATTGCCTAGTGCTTTTGTTTTTTCTGTTCTCTAGCTGGTTGCTTTCTGAAATTCAGATCACCTGATTTTTGTATTTATACTTTTGCTTGTTTATTGGGGGGAGGATCACGGTTGGTTTACTTGCTATGGCTGCTGTGGAAAGGAAATAATTTCTGGGAATCAAAGGCAAAACATAATTTGAAAATTGAAATGTTTTGCTAACCAAATGAAGCAGCATTGCACTGCAAGAGCACAGCAAAGCAAACCTTTTCTTCTTTCTTAAATGGGTGAATTATGGTGTGAGGAAAATAAGTGAATATCAAATGACATTATTTTAACATTTTTCACATCTAAATAGCTTCTGTGTTTTAGTATCATAATTAATTGTAAGTTGAAGCTGTGATTTCTAGTTCCACCCCATTTTTCTTGATAGCTATTTTTCCTCTCTTTCTCTATTTCTACAGTTGTAGAAGCGTGTTTTCATTCAGGACAAACTCCCACTGAAATCATTTGCAGTTTTAATAAGGGTCTTGTGACACTCCATCCTGCTTCCTTGAGGATTAGGATCATGATTAAGACTGGTTTAATATGCAGTCTCTGCATGCTTTGGTAGATAATTTATGTAATTTAAACCTTGCACTGGAGATTTTTAATTATCTGAAATGCTTTCTGTCAGATTGTGCTCTGGGGTGAGGCACGGTCACTGACGGTACTGTCTGCACATGTGAGGGTAGTGTGGATCTTTACCCTGTGCATTTGTGGGATGCAATGAGCTTCCATAGGTGCTGAAAGCCTTAATCAGGGCTTTGCTTTAGTAACAGCCTCTAGCCTCCTTTCTAGGGACGCTGTATTCAGTGATTCATATTCAGAGTGATAGATTTCAGCTCACCCTTTCTGTCATGTATTTTAACGTATTAAAATATGTTAAGAATCCTTTGCATTAAAATACAGAGGACTTAGCTCAGTAGCTTTGTTAGACCGCACATGCTTACACGTTCCCATAGGAATGGACTCATGCCAGTTATTGCACCATTTTTCTGGCTTATACTCCTAGGGTAGTCATCTTACCATGTCATTTGAGTTCTCTAAGTGTACTGTTGTACAAGACTCAAGTTGTTGTATGAAGACTAAATTCTCTGTTTTGGCATAGAGTTTGCAAACGCTAGTCATTTTAGCGCAAACATAATCATGCTTCTCCCTTTTTTTTGTACAGTGAGAAGCATGTTTAGCATGTTTTACAGTCAGCAATTTAATTTCTAGTCATTGTGTGTGCATTTATATGGGTAAAATGGTACATGTGTATTTAGAAATGCACATATGCACAGACACCAAAAAATAATGGTATGCCGTTCAAGCATTTCAGCAGGTATATTGGTTCTGAATGGAATGTGAATGAGAAATAGTGATTAACTACTGAATTCTGCTAGAGTTCATATGTTTCTGCTTCAATTCCTGCCTCTAGACAAGTTGCAAGTGTCAAACTTGGACCTGAGTTGTGTGAACCAGCAGGGATATTTGTAATGAAGTAAAGGTGTAGGTGGTAGAGGAAAGCCTTTTCTTCTCACCCACGAGTCTACACACTACTATTCTTGTGCAAGAGTCTGAACACATTCAATTAAAATTGCCGTCTAAGCTGCCTGTTCTGTCCTCTGAAAAAGAAAACAGGTGGGAGTTTCTTTGTATGTATATAAAAGATTAAATGTTCACTCCAAGATAAGAAACACAATTATTTAATAGCAGCAGAGCCTTTTCAGACGTACTTTCTTTTGCACATACAAGAGTGAGGACGTATTAGAAATTAAGTCTATGTTCGTCTACTGAATCCTTTTTTTGCTCTGCGTACTTTGTCTTCTGTTGGTCCCTTTGACCAGAAATTCATTTGTTAATACCTTTAACACCTCAGAAGAGTTGTCACCTTAGTGTGAAAAAGCAGCATCTTCACTTGCTGTGAGCTCAGATCTTGATGAAGCAATTGCCTCTTTGTGGCCATGCAGATGTTACCAGCAATGGTGCAGAATGGCTTCCTTTCAGCTGCTGTGGGTGCTGAAGATGGCATAACGTGGAGTGTGACCCTGCACTCAATTTTTCCTCTACAGTGTGAATTTTTAAAAAGTCCTGGATGCTGTTTGGTATACTCAATCCTTTGACAGAACAGAGAAGAGATACCGTAATGGCAGATACAAGGTGAAATACCAATGTTGCAGCATACTTAGGCAAGATTTCATTTGTATTAAAAAAAGGTGCAGACTTCAGGTGGCACGACAAAATGTTTTATGATTAATTCTGGCAGTTTCCTGGAGACCTGCGTAATTCTTCTCTCTATAATTTTTATCACTTATCTTGGCAGGTTTCATTATGTTTGCTCATCTAGACACCTTTTGTGGCTTTATTTTCCCTATTGATAAGGAGCACTTGTGTGACCATAATCCCTTTTACAAATGGTATGGTCTCAATGCTACTCAAATCCTTTATCCTTTTGTATAATTTTGTCACCCTAGCATTCTGCGGGGCTTTTTCCTCACTGTTTTGATTAGAATCGGAGTAATTCTTCTGTGAACAGGAGAAAGAAAATGAGCCTGAGAAGGGGGAAAATGAAAGAGCAGCTGCGGATACAGAGGCTCGGAGAGCCCCATGGGTGTGTGCTGAACTCATAGCCACAGCTGAGAGACTTCTGAAGAGGCTGTGTTTTCATCACTGTTCGTAACCAGCAGGTTCTTGATGGAGCCTAGTGTGCAGTCTGTGAGCGTTCCTTCTTCCCAGCGCCCAGGATACAGAATTGCTTCTTGATTAGCTAAAGAAAGAAAGGGAAGGAACCAGCATGCACATGTGCTCCTGTATATGAACCCCCCAGTCTCATTTATACTCTTGAGCATCTGCAGAAGTGGTGTTGCCTCCATTGGACCTGATCTCCTCTGAAATATTAGTACATATGTGGCTGTCTTGGGCTGGCATTGACTGTGGAGCACCTGCTCTGCTGACAAAACACAGGTGTTTGGGAAAAAGGTGGCAACCATTCAGTTAATAGCCTGACATTGTAGATAACTCCAATTATGGACTCATCCCTATAATTGATCTCTCTGACCATGTGTTCGATTATATTCCAGCTTTTCAGAGCAGGATCTGAAAGGTTGCTTTGCCTATCACATACCTGTAAGTGCAACTACTGATGTTTCACTTCTGAAAGTATTTGATTGCTGGCATGGTTGGAAACAGCATGTTAGTCAAACAAGTTGCTTCAGCTGAAAATGACTGGTAGGAAATCAAGATAAAAAGCTGTTGGTAAAATTCTCTAATCTTCTAGATTTATCAGAGTACACCAAGCTTTCACATAGTTGATGTAAAAATAAAAAAAAACCAAACCACCCTGTAAGAATAGATTTAATTAATTTAGTGTGTGAGGAAAACTTAAAGTGAGCTTTGGAAGAGACAATTCAAATCTCTCAACCCTTCAGATACAATGTTTTGTTTTTTCACAAAGGGGAAACATGTCTAAGTTTCTAGTAGGGCTTTTGATTATTTTAATCAATGGTTTCTTCCCAGCTTGCACAATATGTTCATTTATAGAAACAGCAATGCTATGGAAGATCACAATAGAACAATCTATGGGTTTTTTTATAATTAAAGTTCCATTCTGTTTCCATAATTGCCTAACTGCTTATCTGATGTGAAACTCAGAGAAACAGTTCCTGATCCATTATATTCAAGCCAAACAGAAAAATAAACTGCTTTAAAGGGATTAAAGAAAAGATGTCAACTTTAAAACCACATTTTAAAATCCTTTTTGCACTTTACTACGAACCCTTCTGTATGGTACTTCCATTCAATAACCACCAAGTACTTTACAAACCGTGATTAAACTCAGTGGTTATTTCAGCACCAAGAAGTGCGTGAAGGTCCTTCAGAAAAGCAGGTCAAACATGGGTCCTGTAATAGCATTCACCATTTCCTTTAAAATTAAGTAATTGTGTTTGCAACAGAGTGGGGTTCTGCCCAGGCCTATGCAGCTGCCTTCTAGCACAGAGCTTATGGTGGTGGTGAGTTACTCACATGGGGGCTTGCAGAGTGGGTTTTGTATGAGAACAGACTCAGGTAAAGCAAGACTAATGAAACAGAGGAATAGCAGAAGGAGTGAAACAAAGATTATAGTAATAAGGTCAAAGGGTTCCTCATCTGAGGCCAAGTATGACTTGACTATTACCCTTATAAATATATAGATATATAATAGATATATATATAATTCTATAACAAGATTATTACAGATTTGGCAAAAGCAGCCTGTGAGGGCAGATTTGAGGAAGAGAAAGCGTGCACAAGAAGTTTGAGAGGATGCTCTGTGCAAAGGGCAGGGTGAGCAGCAGTTAAGGTAGGAGAGTGAAAGGAAGGTGTGGGAGAAACAGGAGTCTGGTGCCAGGGGTGGAGCACAGCTGCTTCTGCTTTCCCTATTGAGGTAGTGGTAGGAAATTAAGGTAGTGGTACATGTTTCTAAGGGGGCTTGCATGACGTTGCTCAGGAAAGCTGTTGAGATGCAGGTCTGACAGTCAAGAAACCTGGGTTTGAGGTTTGGCTCTGCTGCTGCCTTGGCAGTGGGACTATAGGTGAGTGAAGTGGTTCGAAGTGTCACCAGCTGCAAAAACTGAGTGACGTAATTTTGTCAAAGCTGCTCACAGTGGTGCCACTGTATCTTACTAGGTGGTTGGAGTAAGTCTGTTGACTATATTCCTCTTTGATAGGCACCAGTTAATAATAGGACTATGAATTTTACCATGGGGTTAAAAGCTCTTAACTTCAGTACTCTTCTTGGTCTAATTTCTCGCCTTTTTTTTATTAACTGAGTAAAAGTTGAGAGCATGGGGACATTTTAAGTTAAATGTTGCTCTTTCACAATCCCTTACTTACATTTTCTTCATACCTCTTTAGTAAGGTATTTTCTTAATTTATTTTCTAAGAAGTGACGTCTGGGAGTAAAGCCTAGACTTTCAGAAGCGCACAAGGAAATATGTGTAGGCTCTGAGCCGAGACCTTTGAAAAAGATTACCAACTTTTAAATGCACCTTTTTTGGATGCTTCAGTGTTGGCAGTTTCTTCTAAGCTAAATGCCCTAAATTAATGGCTTCTAGGAAGCAATTTCTTTTGCAGACTTTACTCCTGTAGTCCTAGTGGGAAGGAGGGCATCTGGCCATGTCCATGCTTTAATATCATGTGTACATGCCTCAGTAGTTTAGTGAGGGCAGTGAGATGCACAGGCTCTAACAAAAACTGAGCTTAGGCAACTTCTTCAAAACCATCCATGTGAAAGTTTTTTGGGGGTTTTTTTGTGGGTTTTTTTTTGTTTTTTTTGGTTTTTTTGGGTTTTTTTGTTTGGTTGGTTGTTTGGTTTTTTTTTTAAGTTGGAAGTTTTGAATCTGTGTAGCCTTCAGGCACAGATAGTCCCTTCCATATGTGCTCTCAGATTTTGCATCTTGCTGTTCTAGTGCATGCTATAGCTGGACTTTATTGTCCTGAAATTTAAAGGTTGCTGTTGCTACTTCCAACTGCTGTTGGACTGGATGCATGGGTTTTTGGGTTGTCTAGAAATCTGCACATCATTGCAGAGTAGCAGTATGACATTGTCTCAGTACCAGTCACGCTCCATTGTTTAGTATGTTTTGAACTATTCCTTTTTACTTTTCATGAGCCAGTAATTGTGGTTGTGAAGGTTTAAGGAGAAATGTTTAAGCATATTATATGTCAGGATTATGGAGAAAAAGCAGAATTTTGATTGTTCTTTTTCCTTCCTTTCATTACCAGACTGTGCTGGTGTAAATGTTACACCTTGTTTTATTTGAAATGCAGAATTATCCCTTTAAATGATACTTGCAATGAAAAACAGAAAAGTAACAAATCTAAACTGTTGGTGGCCTCAGATCACTGGTGGCCTGAATTCTGAGCACAGTTTGAGTCCTAATGTGCAAGATTTTCTTTTTATCTAATAGTGGCCATTGCATTGTGCTTATGCATACCAACTTGTATACACACGTGTGTCTAAGTTCTGCATTACAGTTTCTTTCCACAGACTAGTGAGCAAGGAGTTTCCATGTGTGTGACTGTTTTCTTTATGAGATAGGAGCCCATGATATTTTCATCATATGGTATGAAATATTTATTACTGTTTTTAAAGGTTAGCTTCAAGAGACAGTCTGTGACGTGACTGCCTTTAGTAACATAAATCAAAGTCCTTTTCTTTTTGCATATATTTAAGAAGCTATGAGGAGTTAGTCATGGTGATTTCTAAATACCAGGGAGATGCCACTGTGAGAACATTTCAAAGAGAAATAGCTTGGAGTTATAGAATGATGTTTAGAAAAGGCCAATTTAAACTAAATAAAAAAAGTAATCCCGGTTATACATAATAAATCGAGGAGAAATCTCTAAAATTGTGCAAAAGTATTGGGAAAAAAAAAAAAAAAAAAGTCTGTGATTCAGGTTCCCGAGAAAAGTTTGTTCAATGGTTATGCAAAATCAGGAGCTTCACAACTCTGAGATCAGTTCTTATCTTTTTATAGCCTAACAACAATTCTGCCTATTCTTCTCCTTCACTTGGATTTTTTCATTCATCTCCTATGGTCCTGGCTTGGAAGAAGTGTTTTTTTCCAAAGAGTGTAAAGCAGCTGCCACTGGAAGCTGTTGTATAACATATGTCCCAGAAGGAGTGAATACATCCCTATCTGCTCATCAAATATTATGAGAACTAGGGCTGATGTTTCTGGCTTTCAAGACACATTTTTCTCTCCTACTGAGCCAAAGGAAAAATTTTGATAGTTCAAGCCTGGACATGTGCTGACTTACTTCCTCTGTACTATAACTACTTAACCACTTTCCCAAACCCCAGAGGTCTTTAGAGATCAAAACTGAATGAATGGAGAGAATGGAGAGGTTTGAGAGGAGGAGAAGGAGGAATAGGAACATGGAGTCCTTCAGTGTGATGATTCAATGCACAGTTATGGCAGCCATGGATGACACATGCCAATACATGCAATACATGGATGCAGAAGTCTGACTTTTACAAAACATTTGCTACACCTGGAACTCCTGCACATTGTGTGGTGTGTAGGTGTTGTCAGCTAAAACCATAATATGAACTGGACATAGACAGCAGAGAAACTGGACAGGGCAAGTCAGGTTGTTCTGTTGACTGAAAGTCATGTTATAAGAGCATGTTATATCCTCCTCTTGAATATGCTCACAGAATTTGCATTTGATTTTAGTTTGTTGAGACTGGGCACTATTTGAAAATAGTGCTGGAATCTGGATACTGGGGCGACTTGTAGGCTGGTTTTATTCTTTTGTGTGGCCTCACAGTGTTACCTTTATAAAAAAGGCCGACGTAATCAATTAATACGTTTGAACATTGTTATAAGCGTGCTTCTCCAGTCATAGTCAATCAGGACACTGGGGTTATTTCAAACAGTAAGAAATGGATACTTGATTTTGATGATTTCACATGGCTACTCTTGTTTGTTTTGTGGGTTTGTTTTTTGGTTGTTTGGTTTGGTTTTTTTGGTTTGGTTTTTTTTTTTTTTAAACCCAACAGATTGAAGACTTCTTTAAGTATTCAGACAGTTTTCATACTTCCAGTTGCTTTTTAGGGGGAACGTAAGAGACAATTTCCTTTACATTTTGAAGGTTATACTGGTTCAGCTCAGCCTTCGTTGTAACTCCAGCCTGGGATCATCAGAAGTGTGTGGTGCTGCAGGACTAGACTGTAATTGTGACACAGATCAAAATCTCTGCCAGGCTATCCTTTCCCTCTTCTAAAAGCAGGTTAGTAGACTGGCATCTGTTTCTATTCAGGGAAGATGGTACAGATGCCCGTACTGCAGAGGAGCTGACTCACAGCAGTGTCACAGATCTTTCTGCAAGGGTAGGATGATTAATGGAAGGTGTGCATGTGCTTGCCAGTCATCCTGTGTCCATGATGTTAGCAAATGGGGATGGTGGCTTCTTGCTACTCTTGTCTTTAGTGTGAAGGGCTGGGCAGGCACTTTGAGCCTTACAGCAAAGCTCCTACAGTCTGCTAGACCCTTTTGCCTTGAGCTCTGTGTGTCTTCTGCAGTCAGCAGGTGGAAAAACCTACCTAAAGACAACTCTATCTTGTTGTCAGAGGAGGTTTCAGAAAGGTCAGGCACTGTGAGAGCAGCAAGTTATTTAAAGTTCTGACATCAGACTCCCTCAAGTCTTAGGTGGCTGCATAGGAAATTAAGAGCTGACCTGCATAGAAATGAGGTGTCCTTTCAACTTGAAAGTCGTAAAAATTACTTTATCTAGACCAAATGCAATCTTACCTTGCTATACAGGCAACAGAACTTTGTCTCAGAGATCTATTCTACCTCTTTTAGTTACCATAGAGCGGAAAGAATATCTTCCTGCTGAAAAAGTTAAAGCTATGTACCAGCCTTTAAGAAAATACTACATTTGTGTGAGCTTTTTCCCCACTTGCTATGTGGGTTGGATTCTTGCAAATAAAGATAATTTAATCACTGGGTTAGCAAATAGTTTCCGGAGCACCAGAACTAGGGAAGTTTGATTTTTCTCCCATCTCCCTCCCTGTACATTTATGTCCTGGGCTTGATTGACTTTTTGGTGCATAAGAGGGTAAGAATTCCAGTTAAAAGGTTTCCCCAGTTTCCTCCTGCATGGATTCTTTGTCTTCCAATATAGGTTGAGCTTACATGGCAGCCTTTTGTTCTGTCAGAGTGTTCTACCCAGTCATATATTTTCACTGACCTTATAGGAACTCTCCTTGAGACCTCATATCTTTTTGTTTGTTTGTTTGTTTTTATTTGGCCACTGCATTTAGAATTTATGAGGGCAGAGAAATAGATTCTTGGGATTTTTGAATCGTCTATGGAAACGTCATAGGAAATGACGTAGGAAATCATCATAGGAAATCAGCATAAGAACCTATAATATTGAGAGTTAAAACAATTACAGTCTAGGTATAAGGGGTAGTTACATAATAAAGACATCGAATAAAATTAAATGTATGAAAAGCAGTATGCATGAAAAGTTTATGGCCAGGTATATTAAGGAATTCTTTAGCTGGATGAAAAGCAAATCTGTATAGTGTTGATACTGGTCAATGAGAACGAAACAGCTGCAGTGGCAGAAAATGAGTAAATACTAAGAGTATTTCCAATTTCTGTTCAGAAGGAGGAGGAAGAAGATACATTCGCACATTTAACAACATGCCTGCTGCTGAACAGCAGCTATTAAAGTTTTGGTTTTTTAAAGCAGAAGTACTGGCAAACTGTCATTGAAAGAAACAGCCAGTGAGTTTTCTGATCTGTATTTTCTTTTTTTAAAAAACTTGTATTACTATTTTTTTTACAGTTGTTGGAACATTGGTGGAAGTTTCAGTAAGTTAGCAGAAGCTGGTATTTTCACGGTAGTTTAAAAGGTTAAACAGAGCATGGTACAGAACCTGCTGTAGAAGGTCTGCAGTCCAAGACTTGAGGTCCTGACTGCTACAACAATACACAATTCAGCTCCAAAAGCTGTATGTGCTGATCATGCTGCTGTTAGTTTTGGACAAAACCACAGAAAGGCTGATAATAGAATAATATGATGCAGCAAGATTAAAAAAAAAAAAAAATCTGTGTCAACGTGTTAGGGAAAACAGGAGTTGTCTCACTTTTCCCTGTTTCTTGATTGAATCATGACCTTGTTAATAAGATACTGTGTGTGTTAATAAGTTACAATGTATATTTCGTGATATGTGATTTGACTTAAGCATAAAGGTTATAAAAATATCGTTTACAAAATAATTAGAGACCATGTTAAACAAACTGAAGAACAGGCAACTGAGAGGTGATAAAATATATGGGTAGCTACTACAAAATATAAACAGGGAAAAAAAAATTGTCTAATAAAGACAAGGGGTTGTGAACAATCTTGCAAGGCTCACATGATTATAGAGTTAGAAATTATGCTTTATTAGAAGGATGTTTGATTTGTTGAAGAGACGGTTGAGAATTGCCTTTACCGACTTACACCTGTCTCCTCAGAGAAGAGGTGTCACCACACAGTTGTTTCTTTAGCTTAGCAAGAAACAGCATTGTTTGATCCAGTGAACAGAAGCCAGAACTAGATAAGAGAACTAGAGATAAGGACTAGAACTAGAGATAAGATACAGCTCTTAACAGTAGTGGTAAATAAATAAGTGGACCTGACTTGTCCAGAACTCTTTACCAACTGAAGTCTTTAAATCAAAATAGATACCTGTCTTGAAAGGGAAAATAGTTTGTTCATGGATAGGGGAGAGCCACTTTCCTTTCTCCTCCCCCAACTGTGCATCATCATTTGTAGATTTCCAAAGACAGTCAGAGGTATCAAGAAACCTTTTTTCTGTTCTGTGATCCTTGGAGACCTGTCTTTCCTCAACAAATGGAAACCAGGAGAAACCTCTGAGAGGGGACATGTCACGTGGATGGAAAATTTAATTGGTGAGATTTTGCACAATGTATTAGCTTACTGCCTGATAGGCGGATTGATGGCAGAGTTTTCATGGAGTTAATTATTCTTCACTGAGCAGAAGTTATCTAATAGATATCTATGTATACTATCTGTATATATACTATCTATATCTAATATATCTATATATACTTCTTTTCATCTCTGATCTGCATGGAATATCCCCAGAGATAGAGACACACTATGTTTTAGATAGAGGAAGGTGTTTTCTGCCATTGGCAGGTTTTGCTGCCGTGACCTGCTTGAAGTAGGTGTGCTGCCTTTCAGTATGGGGCCTGCTGGGAAGCTGACAGTCACAGTTAAAGCAGGCTCCATTGTCTGAACAAACTCTGGCTCATTTTCTTCTGATCAAAAGTGCTTGGTGAAAGGTGCAGCTTGGATTCTTTAAAGCATCTCATTATAGGTTATATTTAGAAGTGAGAAGAATATACGATTAATTACAAGGATGCTCTAAAGCAGAGAAGCTGTTTATTCCATGCCCTTGATGAACAGAAAAGTTACTGTACTGAAGGAAGGTTATGCAATTAACAGTATCTTCATTAGGAGTTCATCAGATATCAAACTACGCTTATCTTCAGGATAGTACTGACTTCAGGAAATCTGATAATTTCCTAGTTATTCCTTAAGTGATAAGAGCGAGAGACAGTAACTGCCACAGGAAAATTTATATAATACAGTTTACATATCTGTTATCTGCCAGTTTATATATATATTACTTTACATCTCAATTTACAGGCTAAGTACTCTCCTGTTGCCTTGGTGGAAGTGGGGTTTTCTGGGAAGAACTGGAGATGGAAGTTGGCCCCATATATTTCTTGGCTATGTGGTTGCTAAATGGGCACAGTGTATAGCCACTTACTGTGAGGATCATTACAGTTTTTTTCATATCTTTTGTTCCCACAACACCTCTTTTACCAAGGTAGCTGGCAAGTGGGTTCATCCCAGTATTGTTCCAGATGTTTGCTTTGGTCTGTTTAGTACTCTCACTCCAGTCTGTGTACTTGCCCTGTAAAACAGAGCCACCTTTGCAGAGGCACTTCTTTAACTTAAGTTATTTTTTGGTAATTTAGAAAATATGATCTTTTTTCTGTCTTCAAGTTCATACTGACATCCGGTAACTGATTTTTGTTAATTGTGTGATATAGTCTGGTGAACTGGTTTTTAAATTGTGCTTTAAAACCTGATTTTGAGTTGGGCATTAATTTGCTGCAAAAGAAGTGGAGAAGTCAAGAGCTTAAATGTGCCAGAATGTGTATGAAATAAGCCGCCTTCTGGAATTTTTCTAGATTTGCTGTAATAGGAATGGAGCACTCTGGTATGCATATTATGGAGAATTCTAGAAATTAATATATGGGAAGAGAAATAAATCGGTCCTGGTGTCGTGCTCAGTTGCTTGTATAAGAATTTGACATTTGACCAAGGTGATTGTGGCTGGTAGGCTTGTACTAAGCGAGATTACTGCTAGTGAAAAGAATCATTCTTTTTAGAAACTAATTTTTAACAGTTCAGGGTCACAGTGCCACAGATTTGAAAAGAGTCTAGAAAACTCTCCATCCTTCATATCTGTAAACCAAAAACAGTCAAATAACGTTTGATTCAATAAAAAGTAAATGTGTCTCTTGTCTAAAAGTATCTGTGTAGAAATTGTTCCAAGATGCTTTCAAACCGCTGAGTTACGAATCACACAGGGAGGTATGATTGATTTATTTTATGCTGCAATCTGGAGTATTTTATCACTGAATCTGTAGTGAAGAAGGTTGATGTTCATAAAGCTCCAATGTATTTAGACCAAAATCCTAGGAATAGAGAAAGAAGCACTGCTGTATTACTACAGATCAGGAAAATATAGTTATTACCTGTGTTTCTGTACAGAATAGCTCTTCCAGCGGTCTCTGCTACGTCAGGCCATGAAGGATAGGCTTCATAAGTCAAGGCTACAGAAGTGGGTCTGATGTGCCCATGGGATGCCCAGGTAATGGGAATTAGGCTGTGCTACTTAGGCACATGGCTGACATGGCCAGACTGATAGCTGAATAGTTGACAAAAGACTTGTAATAAGTCACACTTCGGTGGAGGAAGGCTAAGGCAGTCGTTTTCCAGCTGTGCACCTTTGCTCAGCAAGGCCATCGTAGGCCCCAAGAGCTGTATTCAGCAGCTAAATGCATCAATTTGTCAGCTGTGTGGCTGCGTGAGAAAGTTTCATAGTTGTTCAAAAATATATTTGCCCACAAGGCTTTGGAATCACTGATCTAGGGCAGTGAACAAGTTTTCCTTTCAAAAGTTGCATTTCTCAGGGTTAATTAGCTGACTTCCATTCATGTCTAGCTTGTGCCGCCTTAACCTCCTGACTCTCATTTCTTCCCTGACACTCTTCTTTCTTCCCATAGCATGTCTGTGTTTGAACTTTGCTGGTTCCCAGCTACGTTGCTACCAGTCTGTGCTGGGTCAGCTGTTACCTTTGAGTGTTTTATTCTCCTAAGGCTTGCCTGAATCAGAATTCCCTTCAAAGCGTCAGGCATCACTAATCACGGGGGATACACAGTGGATCATGATAGATTTTAAAGGCTGTCTGCAGCCAAGCTTAGGTTTTCACAGTAGGCAGCCCTGGATAGAAGCAGAGGTAGATGATCTGTGTTGAGGAACAGAGATCTGCTGTCAACCATGCCAAGGACTGGAGTTCAGTTTGATTTCTGGGCTATAGAAAAGGCAATTTTTTTTTTCTTTTCCTCCTTTTTGTGTTTTTCCTGACCTCACCCATTTACTGTTAATGCAAAAAGTAGGGGAGGCTGAACTGCATTACAACTGGCAATATGTGCGTAGACTGACAGGGTAATTATTGATGTAGACCGTGGTGGGATGGGAGGTTTGACAGGACAATGTTGTACATCACTCACTCTCAAACTAGCTCTAGAAACAATAGAGTTGAAAGATGATGTTATGTTCAGGATAGAAAAAGGGCAGTATTTTAACTGACCTTCTTAAACAAAGCCATTTCTTTGTTGGATTTTTTTTTTAATCTTTGCTTTTGGTTGAGCATGAAAAATGTCTCTCACAAAAGGGAATATTTAATAGGTTTGCTATTAGAAAACTATCTTTAAAGAAAATGTATGAGTCCTGGGTTTTGCTAAGGGGCCTATATATTCACTAAGTCAACTGTCAGTTTATTAAATTATTAAACTTTTTGAGATCAGCAGTGCACATGGCTGCTTTAGGTACACTAAGAATAGGTGGTTCTTTAGCTATTCTCGTTTCTTACTTTGACTAAGTTTTTCCCCGTGTTTATTACTAATATCTTCTCTCCTTTCCTCTGTACCAAGCTAAGGGCATGATCAGCTGACCCCTGAGATCAGAGATCATAGAATCGTAGAATGTCCTGAGTTGGAAGGGACCCGCAAGGATCATTGAGTCCAGCTCCTGTCCCTGCACAGGACAACCCCAAAATTCACACCATGTCTCTGAGGGCATTGTCGAAATGCTGCTTGAATGTCGTCAGACTTGGTGCCATGAATACCTCCCTGGGGAGCCTGTTCCAGTGCACTACCACCCTCTGGGTAAAGAACCTTTTCATAATATCCAACCTAAACCTCCCCTGGCACATCTTCCTGCCATTCACTCAGGTCCTAAATCCTAATGAGATGCCCATTAGTGAAGGGAAAATAAAATTAAGTAGTGTAAAATGATCTGAAGAACTCTAATACGGAAACTTAGGTTTTCAGTAGCCAGAAAATGTCTTACTGTCACAACTGCTTTTGAAGACAAGTTCTGCCCTGGCTTAGAGGTGGAGCAGAGAGAAGGGCGTGAAGGTTTGGTGGTTTCACAGGGAGCGACCATGTTAGGGTTTCAGCAGGGTGGGGTGAAGCATCCAGCCACTCTGACTCCATGCCCATTCCTCCTGCTTGGCTATGTGATGGGCTTCAGTGGCATTTGTAGCACCAGTCTTTTTGAAGTCTCTGACGTTGCCCTTTTTTACCCATAAATACCAGCAGAGGCTACTTTTGTGCTGATTTAAATGAGTACCTTTAACTCTTCCTGTAAACAGATAGAAATTAAGGTTTTATCCTACTTGAGTTTAAAAAGGCTAGTCTGCCTTATGACTGCTGCTGATAATAGTACAAAACTAAATCTTCTGTATAGCTATTCTCCTCTTAAAAATCATTGTAGCAGTAATATCATTTCATGACTTAATATAAGGAAGTAAATGGCGCAATTGGCAAGAATATGTTTTGGTTGGTTTCCATATTTAATTTTGGCCTCGAGGATACTAGCTGGGATGGAGCAGTTGCTGGACCATTTTGGCAAATTCTCAACATGATCTGTGACTTGATTCCTGATTCAGTTGAAATCAGCAGCTCATTTCTTGGGCCAGGATTTTTCCATGTGTGCTTCAACATTTCTCCATTTTAAGTCCAGGGTAAATCATGGATTTGTCTCATCCACAGAGAAGACGTGCAAAGAGCCAAAGTCAGTAGAAATAGGGGGGAAAGTTGGCAGATGGCCTCAGACTTCAGTTTGTCAAAATCCCCTTTGTGCTCCCCTAAACAATGAGGGCTGTGCTTCATAGTGATTAAGCTAGGCACTTGCCTGTCATTACAGGGCTGTATTAATTTATTCTCTGGATTAATCTGAGTAAACGTTTCTAGTGACCATATGGCTGTGGTGTCAGGAAAGATGTACAACTCTAGCATTTAGAGGTGGCAGGAGGTTTGTGGTATCTCACGTGGGTACGCACTATAACAATGTTTTACTCAGATGGAGTTGGACTGCACCAGCCTTGTTTCTGTTGTACACCTCTTCTGCCTTGCCACATGGAGTCTTACCCTTAATGCTCAGCTCTGCAACAGATCAACATCTGGTGCCATCACATCACAAGTAGGTAGTGGTTGTAGTTTTTGTATTGTTTTGTATATTACTGTTGTCCAGAATCTGTATAAAATGGTAGCAAGCATTGCAATCCCTGGGTTATGTTACGTCTCATTCAAGTGTACTAAAGGATTCATGCATCTCTGACCAAATCAATGCTTAGAGACATTTAACTAACATCTAGGAGACATCTAAGTGCTATTGATCACAAGAAGCTGGGCTGAATGAGCTAGGTGGAGTACAAAGGCCAAGACAGTCCAAGGACTGACCTCGTTGAGGAATTGCTAAGCCTCTGTGCGGAGGTGTTAAGTGTCCCCTGGGAAGGGAACTTTTTTGTAACAAGTTGCTTGGGCATAAAAGCTGCTGTAGGGAATGAGCCTTTACAATAGGTTCTTAAATTCTCATGTGTGTAATGGCAGATAATGAAATGTGGTTTGCTGGGAGCAGAAGATCCTTATTGTATTGTGTAGATCTTTCTTGTACTTAAAAACCTGTCGTGATCTCTTAGAAACTGGTCTCTCTGTGCTCAGCCAGACTTGACAGTGGGGGAAGGTCACTGTGTATTGTACAGACACCACTAAAACACTGTCATTTTACAAGCGCTAGATAGTTAAAAAAAAGGGAATTTAATGAGGCTCAACAACCTATATCCTAACTCTTGTTAAATACCTTAGTCTGTAAATCCTGAAACTTTAGAAAGTGTGACCATGAGGATAGGTTAAAAACAGTTAAAAAGCTTCCTGGCTCCTACTGAAAGTATTGCAAGTTTCCTATAGTTTGAGGCCAAGGAGAATCATGAAATCATCTGGTTTGACCTCCTCATTATCATGGGCCATTAACATTAACTTGGATTTACCCAAAATGAGCCAAGTGACTTGAGTTAAAGGACTTTAGTTTTCAGGATATCCGGTAGAAAACAGAAGTGCCATCAAAACAATATCTTGCAGAGCTATCAAAGTAATTAGGTGAGACATGCTCAGATGATTGCAGCAAGTGAGCATTCACTATGTTTACAGAAAGACAAAATCAGCTGAAGTCCTGCCAGTCTGACTGAGGGAAGGAAATGCTTTTCTCATCCAAGTTTGATGGTAGTTTTCATTTTTAAAATGGGTAAGACACAGCAGTTAGGAATCTTAAGAAAAATGATGTGCTGAAAGCCCAAGAGTTAGTCCTTTCTGTCCAGCATGCTGTCTTGAGGTGTGCCAATATTCAGTATTCTGGGAAAGGTTTAAAAGCAAACCATAAGCATGCCAGGATAGCTCTGAAATCGGATAAAGAATCTCTTCCTGACCTGGGCAGGTGACTCAAGTTGTGAGACATGAAGCTTGACATTCATTACTATAAAACCTGATGCCATTTGTCTTTTCAGGCTACTGTAGAAATATCTTGCCTCTTTACACTGTGTTTGAACACAGTTTGTATTACCTATCAAAACTATTGGCACTACCACAAGAATAATTTTCTTCATCGAGGTTGTAGTTCAAAGCATGTTTGAAACATGCTTTTCCTGTAAAAGCTACCTCACTTTTATTCTGACAGTGAGTCTATATTTCAGTAATTAGGATTAATCCTGGGGTTTTGAGTTCCTGATTATTTCACTCTGATCTCAGAGGTGATAATCACCAATGTGATAATCTGAACAAAAGCAAGGCACATGCTATCTATTTTAGATGTGCTGAACCCTTTATATGCTAAGCTTATTTTATCCCTCCAGTTTCTAGGTAGAGAAGGAGTTGGAGACTCATCGAAGACTCCTAACATGTGCTGTTGTAAAGAAGCCTTTCTTACAGGCACACAAGAATGGACTTAAGGGCTGTACTGTGCAGTGCAATGGAGTTAAATCTTTGTAAATCCTTTTCCATTCCCCTGGGAACTTCTGAACATAAGTCACCATCAAACAAAACACACTACAGAATCTAACCTTTTATCAGATGTACCAACTGTTAATGCTGTTTATGATATGATTTCTTGACCTTTATAGCATAGTTTCTTAGTAGCCTTTCCTAATCTGTCTTTTGAGTTGCTTATAGCAATTTATGTTCAAAGTTTAAAGGTAAGGGCCATAAGTTAATTATCTTTTTGTGTAGAAGGTGTATGTTTTCACTAGTTCTCTGCCCACAAAGGTTATTGCATATAAATGTGTTCTTACATATTCAAAAATGTAAGGTAGCAGCAGTCCAAGTTCCTGGGTCCTGGGAATCAGTGTTGTCAGCATGCCCCAATTCTGACCTGAACAGACCATCCTGTGCTAGCAGATGGATGGGTCGGCCTCCTCCATCGACAAAAGCATGAATTGTGGTGGTGGTTTGGTCTCGTTCCAAGCCTCCAAGTGCTGTAATCTTAATTCACTTAAGCCACTAATCATGACATTTGTTTTGGCCTGGGCTGGTTTCAACTGGAAATGTAAAGTTGCCTTTATTTTCTCAGTGATCTCAAGTGTATGCATAATACAGATAAGGTAAGCAAACCAAATACTGCTACTGGATGCAGTTGCACCAGCTTAGGAAGTTGCAAGTTCACATAAAGCTTGCCTGATGCTTGTAGTGTGATGCTTTACATCACAAAAGGGGAAGTTCGCTGCAGAATCCTAACCTTTGTGGAAATAATTCTTTGATGAACATTCCCCATAGCATGTTCCATCTTTGTGTATTGCTAGCACATGGTTCCAAACACAGGCACCCAGTGAAGCTGTAGGTTCAGGGGAATTCCTGTGTAGTCACTGTGTGTGCTCTGTACACCAATGCCAAAGAAATTCCTGAGATGCATCCACCATGGATGTTGCTGTCCCCACACAAACTCTTCTCACTGTAAATGAGGCTCTTGTTTGATATTGTTTGGTTTGGGCTTGGCTTGGCATAAGGAGGAGATAAGGGAGATTAACCAAATATAACAAATATGATTATATAACACTCCTTAGCAGAAAATCTGATGTGTCTTGCAGGGTTAAGTGAAGTAAACTAAGGCAACAGCAACCTGTCCTGAGCTACGGAGTGAACTCGTAGGTGAATAGGATAGAATCCAGTGTTCCTAGCACCCACGTTGAGGTGGGAGAAGAGCAAGGGAAGAAAAATACCAGTGCAGACACACCTTAAGCTGTGATAGTAATTTAAGTCACAAGATGGATTTTGAAGTGTGGTTTTTATGCACCCTAAATACTTCAGTGGGAAAGTATCAGATGTAAGTCAATAGTGAATGTAGACTGGGATATACATTCATATATATATATATTCATATATACACACACACATATATACATATAACCGACTATACATGCAGCCCTGTGACTGAGATGTTTTTCTGAATCACAAATCTCCAGGAACTGGGAACTGTGAGTTCTGAATTTCTCTAAGCAATCTCTACCTGTCAGCTTCTTTCCTCTCTTCTGAACAGTTGCTCATTTAACAATTGTGCTTGTTTTGGCTGGAAACATAGAGGTACTAGTCCTGTACATGGGCAGGTATGAACATTAATTTTGTTCTTGGTACAGCTCTGAGATAGGACTGCCACCTATGGCAAAAGATGATTTAAGGGCAATATTTGAGGAGGGGAGGTACTTGTTAAAAACCATTCCTTTAAAAAAAGCCAACAGCTAAACCATTGCTGGAGGAAAGAGGGAGGTAGGAATTTTATGTTCCATAATAAAGGTAGTAGTGGAAGTTTTGCTGAAACAATTTATTTACTGGCATGTCAGAAATGAACTAAACCATTTTAGTATGGTATTCTCTCTGTTGCAGAATGAAGTTTTGGGTTGGGATTTTTCTTCTGAGGAACCCAGGAAAAACACAGTGGGCAGTCTGGAGCAGGTGGGGAGTTATTTCAGCAGATAGAGAGAAACTGTTCAGACCTGTAAGGCGATGTATTTCCACAAAGAGTGTTCTTTTCAGTCTGCTGATGAAAAGTCTTGTGGGTTTCCCACCAGTGGAAGCTGCTTAATTACATTTTGTGTATGCTCTTAGAGTACCTGTTTGGTGAGAACCTGACAAATGGTCTTCTGAAAGTAAATCAATTCTGTTTTCTTGGGCTTTCTTGAATATACATGATGTCCGGAGCCTGAAAAGCACAGCTTGTGGCACAAGAGGAAGCAAACAGTGGGGCGCCAGTTAGGCTCTATGGTTCTCTGAAAGACTTTGTAGCCTCCTGTAAAGAAAAAGAAGAATGTGCCATTGGCAGTAGTGAGTAAATGGAACCTTCTTGTCTTCTTTGCTCTTGTCTCCTTATAAATAAACCATTGTTGTCCATCCTTGGCATTTGCAGTTCATTGTGATAAATTGGTCTTGATGTGTCTGACATTTCAACCAAGTTGTTTAATGGTGCTTTTCTGAAAAGGCAGATCTTGCTATAACTTGCATTGGTCCAGAATATATCCAGGGTAAGAGCGCTCACCATCACGTACAGTGCTAACCCTTTTCTTTCTGGGTGGATGAAGGGGAAAGTAGGAAGTAAACATTTTGGTCACGTAAGCCCAAAAGGCCTGGGTTTGTGTAAGCAGTGCGCAGAAACAGAAACGTCAAGTCTGGATTGCAGTAGCTAAAAGCCTGTTTCATAGCTTGGATAACAGCATTCAGTCCACTTGCAGTGCTGCAGCATCTCCGGAGAGGTGGGGGGATGGATGTGACACAGACCCAACTTGCTGAAAAAATGTAGAAGTATTTTCATCAAAATTTTGCTTTGAGTTTTATGCAAGATCTCCTATCTGTTATCTGCCAGTGCTTAGAAGATGTTGGCTTCCATGCAACAATTGCTTGGGTGCAGAAACCACTGGAATGCAGAGATCTGATGAACTGTGACCAACAGCAGCTTCTCTTGCTGCATCCCTGCAAGTTCAAGCTTTGAATTACATTATCTAAATATCTGTAATTAGTCTGTCAGCAAGATGATTAACACAGAGATTGCTTTCCATCAATAGGAGTCTTCTGTCCATACCTTTCCAAACCTTTCGGCTTCCCAAAGCTATTAAGCATCTGCTCACGGCAACCAAGCAAAAGTAATGCCCATACTTAAACTGTGACTAATAAATAACCTTTTTGCTGGTTAATGATACCATTTTGTAACTATATTTCACCTTCTTCAAAATCAGGTGTGTGGAAAGTGTTCCCATGCGTATTGACCCACTTAGTTCTCAGTGGAGATTTACTGAAAGGATGAAGAAGCTGGTCCTACTTGGCATCAAAACAGATTTTCCTTTCCATTACCATAGCAAGAAGAACTAGAACAACTTTTTGGGATGTGGACCAATAACCTGATTAACGAATGTCTTCGTGCCTTTCTTTAGTCTCCCAGTTTTCCCAGTGTGTCAGTCCAATGCAAACCTTATTCTTGAATGCACTGTAAAAATGCAGGCAGGAGACAAACTTTCAAAGTGCAAAAGCATGGAAATCTAATGTAATAAATCTGGTGAGGCAAGTTATTTTTATCTCACATATTCTAAGCATGTGTTTGCTTATGGTAAAAACTTGTTTTAGAGCATGGGGTGGTATAGAAGCAAACCTCATCACAGGTCCCAACCTTGAATCGAATGGGGGGAGAAGAGGGGCTCAGTAGGGTGCGAGTGCTCTGTCTTGTGCAGCCCTGTGCAGGGTAGGGGATCTGTGACCTTGCCCCAGCAGCAAACTCCCATCTGCCTGGCCCTCTGAAGCAGCTCCTCAGCAGCCAGGGTTTGGTGGTGAAGGTGATTGGGAGGGGGCAGCTGGGTTTTGGTGGCCATGGAGCTGCACACCTCAGAGCTGAGAGACTTTGAAGACCTCAGTGAAGGAATGCAAAGCCCAGGTATCTGCTAGAGACCCCAGTCACATCATTCCTCTGTATGGTATTTGCGGCAAAAAGCCCTGTTTTCACCGATGCTGCTTGTCAGATCCCTCAGAAGACAAGGCAGCCATGCTGTTGGGGGTGGCGTCCCTTCCTTGCACCCAGGTGTCATGCCTGCCTCTCACAGCCCCAGGCCTCCTGTGCCGCCTCGCATGCATGGCCTGTGGCCACCCCTGCCCCTTTCCCAGAAGTTGCTGTCTCGTCCTCAGATTTGCTACCCTTCTCCTCAGAGGGGCTGATGGCAGGCTGATGAGGTGAGGCCTCTGGCACCTTCCATCCCTGGCCCCTGCAGGCTCCTCCTGCCAGAGTGCAGTCTGTAATCCATGCGTGGCTCTGTACAGAGGTTTTAAAAAAAATTTATAGTGACTTGGCTGGACATTTTTATTTCTCCATGCAGCATTCCCCAGACTCACACCTATACATGTGAGGGCTGGGTAAGGCCAGCAGAAGTGGTATTTTTGGGGTGCGAGCTCTCTGTGCTGAGTGGCTGTGGTGCTTCTAGGCCAAATGGACTATTTTAGCTCCATTTGTTTCTTCTTTGAGTGGACCGCTGGTTGCCAATCAGCTGCCACAGAATTTGTTTTTCCTTCTGTACCCGTGAATTACTTGGCTGTGTTTAGGGATGGTGCACCCCAGCATACAGCTTGGGGGACAGTGTCCAGAGCAGCTCGGCCGCAGTGAGGCATGCCAGCTTCCTCGAGGGTGAGGGCAAGCACCTCGTTTTACACTATTTTGCACAGTTGGCAAGTGACCTGGTTTTCAGATGTGCTATCTGACTTCTGTGGAAGGACGCGAGTGCTCGGTGCCACCGAGCATCCCTGCAGTCATGCATTATAAACCTGCAGCTTAGAGGGACCAGGGCTGAGGGGAAAATGCAGGATGAGAGTCCCGGCCTGTGGTAGGGCAGTGATCTGAGCTGGCAGACATGTTGATCCTGGTGGGGTGGTGTTGTGGAGCCTCTCCATTGTCAGGTGATTTTTATTACTGACCTGCTGCTAAAATAATCAAAAAGCCTAAGCAAGGATCCCTTTTTTTCCCCCACTCTGTAGATCAATGAACATTCATAAATGTTATTTAGGTATGCAGTGAGCAAATTTCAACAAAAATGCTGTCTTGCCTCAGGGTTATAAAACTTCATTATATCTGTTATTAACTGTCTGTCTGTGGCAGGACCTAATTTTTCTTGATATATTGGTTGCCCACAGCTTCTAGAAACTGCTTCTTATAGCACTTTGAGGTGCTAAGAGAGAGAAATCCTGGGATTAAATGGCACTGCTTTCTAAGTGGCTGATTGATGCTTTGGGGCTGTAAGATGCCCCTCTACAGCCTTC
Source organism: Morus bassanus (assembly GCA_031468815.1). NCBI lineage: Eukaryota > Metazoa > Chordata > Aves > Suliformes > Sulidae > Morus > Morus bassanus. The sequence goes on along the minus strand of CM062576.1, from coordinate 17,811,070 downwards.
TTGTGCAGGTGGAAAGGGAGAGGTATAATTTTCATCCTCTTTTGCTCAGCACTTGGGAAGCTGATTGACTTTGCATAAATACCTTTATGAGGGCAGAGTAATGTGAAAGTTTTAATTCAGAATTTAGGTTCCTCCCTTTTCAGTAGACCTGCAGCAATGTATAGCGTTATCATCATTAATACCAATGGAAGAACTATTTGAAAACATGTAATTTTTTAAAGAGAGAAATTGGTCCATTTAATAAGAAAATCCTGCCAAACTGAATGATGATTCCAGAATACTAAACAATTGTTTAAACTGTGGAACATTATGTATTCGAGCAGCCTTGTCACAATATATGTAGATCTGTTGCTCTTTACAAAAAAAAAAAAAAGGAATTTTGGCAATGCAAAATAGTTATAAGAGAACAAGCTTCACAGCTTACTTGGTTCCAGATAACTTTGGCAGAATTTTTTTCATAGTTGTATTCTTGCATGTACTGGGGGTTTTGCTTCTGTGGGTATTCCTGTGTCTCCATATCTTAGATCACATCTAAGATCATATCTTAGATCGCCTTTAATTTAGGTAGTTACGGTTAAGTTTGTTTAACGTGTGTGAGTTCGTGCTTGTGCTTGCCACTTTTTCCCAGATTTACTGATCATAATCTGCCTAGATCATTAAATTTAGAAATCACCTTGTGATGCCAAACATATAAGTAAAACCTTATACTAAAATTAGGCAATTGGTTTTTCCTGACTTTATTTGAGGTAGTATTTTCAGAGTAGTTTGTCCAGTACTACTGCTGCTGTGCGTAGGGTGCTAGTGTTTTAACAGCAAAAGCACAGAGTATTGGGAGGTTGAGGCAGTCAGAAACAGGCAGTGCTGTTGCTGTATTGAGCATTACTCACACGGAGTATTCCAGTCCTGCTAGTCCGTCAACCAGCCCCAGGTTCTTAGTTGAAATCCCTGTTGATCTATTGAAGCAACTCTGTCAGTTCATTTTGGTTGAGTTAAGCTTGAAAATAAGAGTGAGGGGTGGTATTTGGTTTCTTTGCACATTTCTGTATGGTTACATTCCTGGAAGGGATTGGCTGGGTCAGGCACAGGCTGGAAGGACAGGAAGGTCCTTGTTTCTGGGGTAGCCTCTGCAAGGAGACCTGATTCAAGAGGCAGCAGGATGTTGCACAAAGTAAAGTTGCAGCACAAAGCGTAAAAGTATTGTGATCTCTTTTGGGGAACACATACAGGACATGTAAGCACCCATACCTCAAAAATCAGTGTCGACTTGGGATGTCATTACAATATGCCTCAGGATTGAACCTTACAAAATAAAAGTAACTTTAAAAGTGTAGACAATGTTAGCAATATCTAGAATTATGTTTAACTTGTTTATTTTTTTTTATGTTATTCTTGCAGCCAAGCAAGTATGTCCAGCTGAAAAAATTAGCTGTGGAGACTTAAGCAACAAATGTATACCGTCATCCTGGAGATGTGATGGGCAGAAGGATTGTGAAAGTGGTATTGATGAAGCTGGTTGCACTCCTGGTGAGTTAGAGTAATACTTTTAATACCTATGCAACACCTTCCTTTAGAACTGTAAAAGTCCTAGAGTGACTATTACAAATTGCATGTAAAGGGATGACTTTTCCTGCCAACAAATTCATTCACTCTACATTTGCAGTGCTAAGTAGTAAATTTTAGAAAAAGAGAGGAAAGAAGGATTCTCCATTTGGAGCTGGCTGGAGAATATAAAGTGAACTCTGTGGAGAATTAAGTATTCTTTTACTACAGTTAGTCAGTTTGGAACATGATTATCAGGGTTAATACCCAGATGAAGTGGTACGGTCTTAAATAACAATGTTCAAACCTTCCTCTGTGGTAGCTCAGCAGCTTACCGCCATGTCCTTCCTCCTGCAGAGTGTAGCCCTATAGACTAAGGCTAGCTTCTACTGGGATATAATAGATAGGCCTGGACATTTCTTTATTAATAGCTTGTTGGTTTCACTGGACAGAGAGAAAATTATATACTATTTACTATAACTGTTTTAAATTCAGTCTCGAAATGGCCATTGCCTTTTACTAAGTCTTTCTCTGCTGAATGAAAGAGCTCTTTAACAGTGTTTTCCCTCTGTGAAAACTCCTACACTGTGTCATCAAGTCGTTTCTCAAACTCTTTTTGATAGGCTAAACATATTTAGTTCTTTATGCTTCTTGTTGTCAAATATTTTGTTTTGAATGAATGCTTGACTCATTTTTGTGGCTCCCTTTGGTATCCCAGCTGACTTTCTAACTTTCTTTTTATACAGACCACCAGAATTTAGGGAATATCAGTCTTACCAGTCCACGCAGAAGTAAAATCACCTTTCTAACACTGTTCCTATATAACTCTGTCATTATTAAATTCATTGTCTGCAAATGATCCCAGACTATTAAGAAGCTGTCTCATGCTCTGTGTAGTTATTCACCCATCCATCAATATTTCTGGTGTTGTATGTGATATCAGCAATGTTATTTTTCCTTCCAGATTACTGGTGAAAGGGTTGAATGATTACGTGCAAGCACACACTGGTGTTTCTTCATTTGAAAACTGAATTTTGGGCTCTAATATCTGCCCAGTTCATAACCCACATTATATCTTTTCACTGAAGTTGTGTAATTAAATATATTTTATGTGAACATTTTGCGGTTCTGAGTAAAACATGGATAAATTTATTTCTTTGCAGTCAGCTTTGTCAAACAAAATCTTAGCAAAGATTTTACTGTCTGAGCAATCTGTTCCAGTGTTTAGCCACTCATTGTAAAAATATTTTTTCTTTGTCCTTTTTTAGTCTTTACTTTGTCACAACTTGTGCCCATTGCCTCTTCTTTTGCTGTGCACTTCTGAGAAGAGTTGGCCTCCAGCTTCACTGTATCATGCCTTTAGATTTTGGAAAATTGCAGTAAGATCTCCCTCTTACCTTCTCCAGGTTAACCAAACCCATTTTCCTCAGCCCCTCCTTGTACATCATGTGCTCCAGCACCATAACCATCTTGCTGGACTTCCACTGGACCCTCTCCACGTTGTGAATGCCTTTCCTGTACTGTCAGGGTGGCACAAAACTGGACACAGTATTTCAGATATGACCTAACAAGTACCAGCTAGAGGAGATCAACCTGCTGGCCTCACTCTTGCTAATGAAACCCAGAATGCAGTTTGTTATGTATGAAGCTCAGTGTAAGGTTCAATGCGACTCACTAATCCAATTAACTACAGATTTGACACAGAGTTTTTGAAAGCATCTCCATTCCGTATTGCACATGACTCAGAAGTCCAGGGGTAACGGGAACAGGTTACTGTGGTTGTGCTGAGCCTCTGCAGCGTAGTTCCAGTTGGGTTGGCTTGCAAGGAAAAGGCATAGGTTGCCTTAGATTGCCTCCTGTTTCATGTGGTATTAAGCGCATGTGCATGGACAATTCCTAACTAATAAATTATTATGATGTGTTGAGTTGGTAATGTGCTTAGACCCCTGGTCCTGTATCCTTTAAGCTAATGACGTTTTGGCAGTTTTCAAAATCTTTTCTTTGTTTTCTGTATGAAACTCTTAGTGTTCTCTCTATAGTATATGCATTTTTTTTCCTTTGAATGGGAGGCTTAATTTAGAGACAAGTTCAGAAGATAATTGTAACTGCTACTGAAAAACTTATTCTTTTCCCAACATGAGTTAGTGAAATTAAAACAATTTTTACACTGGCAGCTGCTGCCACTAATTTAATGCTGCTGCTCCCTACATCAGTAGGAGTTGTCTCATGGAGTCTTTTATTTATTATAAAAAGTGTACTTGAAATTGCTTTGAACTGCTTTTTTTCAAGGCTCTAGGTAACCCCCAAAATGAATGTAAATATGTTCTGAATGCCACATAATTTCAGCGTAATGATGCTATTAATGGATTTAGAAATGGCTGAGCATTTCTCTTCTGGATGTTTCAGCATCTCCAGTCTTGCTTATCTTCCCATTTTTAGTGCACATGCAGGTTCTTAAAATGGAAATTTAATCCAAGGACAAATTACCATCTTCTGATGGATGCTGGGTAACTCATGTGAAATGAGTTAGTAACTTTCATCGAGTTCATTATGACTGAGTGTTGTCCTCACATAAGCTGCCACCTCGGTGGGTGCACGTTGGCAATCTCTGCCGAGGAGTCGCTGCTGAGACTGGATGTAGGATGGGCCGTTCTCTGGCCAGGGGACCAGGCAGAAAGGCACTGGCTGGCAAATTTGGAGCTTCCTGGGTGGGTGCAAATGTCAGAAGCTTTTGGTCCTAAGATCTGTCAACTCAGCACCTTCAGAGGTATTAAACTCACTTTGAGAAGGAAACAGGAGGCACTGCTGAATGGCTGTATTGGGAGCATTTTCAGTGAGGTTGCTTGTCAAATTAAGGTGGTTTTGTCATGGATGAGAACAAATGTTTTAGCCGTTTAAACTCTGAGAGCTTGTGGAAGATTGATAGCTATCCTTTCTTTTATCCAAATCTGATAAACCTCACTAAGCCTATCCACTTGCTACTCTGTTAATATTCCTATTTCTTCTCTGTTTAGAATCCTCCTTTATCCATTTTCTCTTATCTCAGCATCACACAGGATCTTGACCAAAAAAAAACAGTCTGTTCCTAAGTTCAGACCCTTTTCTTTTTTCTTTTTTTTTTCTTTTTTTTAACCTCTGCACCCACATTTTTGTTCCTGTTTTAAAAGAAACTTCAGCACTGACTGTCTCCTGCAGCCCCTTGGAGCAGAGCACCCTGTCATAGCTAAGGCTCCACCTCTCACAGAGCTGATCAACTTGTCTATAAATAACACATTTTTTCTGGGTGAATGTTTGGAAGAGAGTTTATTTGTGCTCAGGATAATTCCTATGGTGAGAGCCTGCATGTGCAATAAACAAGTGGAAGATGACTTGAAGATACTGTAAGTGAAGGCATCCAGAAGAAAAACTCTAAGCTCTTTCTAAATCCAGGTTAATAAAGCTATTACTTCAAGATAATGTGACAGTTTAAACATATTTTAACTATGGATACTCCTATTTCTTGATAGGAATAATTGGCTCTTAGTATTATAATTCTTCAAAGGAACTTAATATTAAGTTTATGAACATTAGTCGAGCCTGCATTTCTGCATTGGTAATTTGTACCACTAACAGTATTGTGCTGGTATCCAGATACAGGAGCAGGGCTTGGTTGTGCTGAGGCTGTGCAGGCGCCTGTCCCTATGTCAAAATGTTCACAATCCCAGTTAAGGGACAATCTACTGCAAGAGAGGAAAACAATCATTATGGTGGTAGGATCATCCAAAACTGTAAAAACAGTGCCACGTGTATTATGGTTCTTCCTCCTGTGTCTGCTTCTGGCCTCAACCAACTTGCTTTTCAGATACTGTTCTGGATTTGATAATTCTTGATGGATTTTTCTTCTCAGAATTAAGTAATTGCTTTTTGAATCAATGTGAAATTTATCCAGTGTAGGCACTGGCATGGCCAGTTGGAGAGAGAAAGCTGCTGTTCAGAAGTTCAGGGACAAAAGTATAGAATATGAATACGAGAATCTTCTGTTTGTGTTGGGTTCTCCTTTGTGGTTTGTATCAGCCACATCCTTAGTGCATCTTCTTGCATGAATGGAAACAAACTGGTGCTCTACATTCCTCTCCTTTGCTTTTGGTCACTGTTGAAGACTTGCTGTTTTGTTTGGCACCCTGTGTGATCTGAAAAATGTTTGTCACAGCAGTGCTCAGAATATCTTTCCTTCAAGGAAGGAGAGAATTTGCAGTCTTGTATGCTGTCCTTATGTAACCCCTTTAGACAGAGGGTTCATCTGCAGTTAGCAAGCTCCGGACTTACCTGAGTGCAGGTATGCTGAAAAAAAATGCATCACCTCTAACAATGGATAAGTCAAATATTTCCTTTGAGTTCCTCATCTAGCCCTAGAAAAAGCGAGCCTTAGGAGTAAGCAAAGCAGACTGTATTAATCTGAAATAAGGGTCCTGTTTGCCATGTCTGGAGTGAGGAACAACGATTTGATAGATGAAATCCATTAAAATAAAAACTTCCAGAGAGATGTGTAAAATAGCCTTTGCTGGCCTGTTAGGCCTGGTGTGGTACCGGTATTAGGAAAGCAGTTATTTTCATAAGCAGTCCAGGCACTGACCCCATCATACTGCTTGGAAGCCATTATCAATGGATGGTAAGGCACTTCATTGTTGTGGTTCACCCATGAACAAGGAGGAAAAATGGTGCAATTTTCACCCTGTGGAATAACTTCCCAAGGAACCAATGTAGCTGTGAATTATTTAACCTGCAGTGGATAAAGTACCAGTGATTAGGGATCCAGATTTGTGTCTACACAGGCTGTAATTGCACCAGGGATAAATTGCGGGTATTAATCCTTGCATGTAGGTAGCTAAGTGCCCGTCCATCTAAATAATTTACTTCCAGCAGGTAGGCTTTAAGTCCACTGCTAATTTCCAGTGCACAAACAATTTTTGAAAATTTAAATATCTGCCTTAAAAGAGTGTATAAAAAGAAAAAAACCTTATTTTTCCGTTCTTTGGAGCAGAAGTAGTTTGTGTTTTTACAATACTAAGTGTGTTGTAGCCATGGATCAGGTTTAGTCCTCTAAAATGGATATCAACAGTTAATAATGTAAGAGTAGTCTTGAATTTGCTGGCTTGGAGATTCGGGCATCCTCTTTCTTCTTTCTGTGGTTGAGGTTTTCTGCTCCCAGTGTACCTAACCTTGGTCACAATTGATTGGACAAGCTTAGGAATGCGTTCACTGAGACTAAAAAGAGAAATTAAATATGAGAGACTGTAATTAAAGCATCACAACTCAGGGTCAGTCTGGACTTTAAGTCTCTGCTAAGAGAGATATTAACCAGTGTTTTGTCAGCTGCTCAGGAATGCAGAGAGCATTTCAGCATGGCTTTAGAACAGAAGAGTTACCATCCTGTAACAGCTGAAATGGGCATTGAACCCCTTTAATGCACACATTGCTTGTTCCTCCTGACAGGACTCTGAGATGCTCAAAAGAGAGAGCAAGGCTCTGGCGCCATCTCTTCTGATTGTGTTACTGGTTCTCACCTGGATGACTTCTCGCACCCAGTATGGAAATTGTGTCTTGCAGATAAGGAGTTGGAAGTGTACAACTTTCCCCTTTCCAAATAGTCAGATACAGTGAAATGATATATTCATTGGTATATTGATAGCATAATAAGCTATTTTCTCATTCCATGATTTATTCTGCTTAACTATAGTACAGAGACAGCAATCCGTGGGAACTTGTGGAGGTAACGGACATACTTATACTGATCTCATAAAGTTGTCAAAGGGTGAGAGCCAGGAATTCCTGCAGGAGTCTCATGACAGTGACAGCCTTATTACAGACAGCATATTCTTTTGGACCCTGGTCTTCCAGCCTTTCATTGCTTAACCATATATCTCAGAATTAGTTCTAGATTTTCAGCCCCATAGTACAATATGCTAGACTAAAAGTGAACCAACTGGGTAAAGTTTTTTAAATTAATAAGGGAAACAACAGTAAGCACAGTCATGCTTAGCTGTAAGTCACATGTCCTTGCCCTGGTAGCTCACAGCCTTCACATTTTCATAGTATATGGAAATATTTCACTTACAGGATCACTTAGAGGATCCTCAGGGTAGGAACTTTTCAGTTACTCTTTTTTGGCAAAGCTCCAGGCACACATGTGATTCTCCATAAAAAGCAGCAATGCCTACAAGTGAGGGGTCCTTTTCTTGGAAGGTCCAAGTGCAGAAAACTTTCAGAGTCAACTCTTGCAAATGCCCTGCTCAATAGCCCTCACATCACCTGAGAACCATTGGCAGAAGGCAGAATTTAAAGCAGGCTAAAGCCGGTCTGATCCCTCCAGCAGATCCACCTAGTGATGAGCCAGCTGGAGTGGGGAAATTACAAAGCTGATTTAAAGCCACCTTCCTCCACACTGCTCCTGCACCTGTGCTCACCTTTCTGTTGACAGTTAAATTGTTTTATCATCTTTTATCATTGTCCTGTAGCAGTAAGGAGCATCATGCCATCTCAGCATCATTTTCTTCTTGATGCAGGAAAAGGTACCTGTGTTTTGCATCTGAGTTACACTTCCAGTGCTACCTACTGATTCTGTTCATTCCAAATCTCCACAGATCATACTGAGAGCTTTTTACTTGGTGATAATGTAGCACTAATTTTATCTTCCTTTGCAGCCTGATTAATACATTCTTTCATCAAAGTTATGAATTCTGTTCATTACCGTCATTAACAGGCTAGGTGCACAGTGATATATTGTTCCTCAGTGAGCTCAGAGGGAAATCAAACCCAAAGGATCAGATTTTTCCATATATTCTCCCTGAGAATTTTAATTCTGCCACCAATTTTAATGGGGTTGAAGCCCGTAGTGTTGCATTCATGCCTGTAGAGGAAATATTTATCTTATTATCACTATTCATGATTATTTCAGCATGTGATGAAAAGAGACGTGGCTAGCCTGAAATTCCTGTCATTTTACAGAAGGTAGCTGTAACTTGAGTACACTTGCCATGGTGGAGGAATGTACAATTATTTCCAAGAATGGAAAGAAAATTATTATAGATTTAACAAATGAAAGTCTTTCATAAATAAGATAAGGTAGCACAGCAATGATATCGTCTGGGCTTTACATGATGTTTAATTACTGGACAGCTGGAGGGATTAATGCTTGTGCATTATGCCCTGGCTCTCAGAAATTAAACATGTACAGCTGCCACTTTATCACTGCTTAAAGTATTAGAGCTCCATCAAAAGCAGTAGTAATTGCAGAAAAATCCCCATTGTTATTTAGGAAGAATCTCAGCCCATAATCATATTTGTCCTGAGTTCCTTCAGAACAAAACAGCAAGAGAAATGAGATTGGTAGTTACCTTTAATTGCAGTCTTACAGGAAAAATGAAGGGGTTGCATTTTTAATATATTGGATGCTTGATGTAAATAAATGTAAAATACTGCATGAACTTAGGTTAGAGGTAAGGTAGTCATTGTGTAAGTCAAGAATTAAACCCTAAAGCCATGGCCTAAGCTGTGCTAGGGCTTTACCTGCAAATGGTTAGGGCAAAATGGCTTTTTCCCTACTGCTGTCTCTTCAGCTTAGGTTTAAAAGAATAGACATGTAATATTCTGCTAATGGAGTTTCCCAGTACCGAGTGGTGCCTCACTTACCACAGCAAGCTTTGGTGGTGGCTTCTGCACATTTGCTGTGTGCTGATCCCTCAGTTACAGATAAATTGTCTGTATCAGTATGTTCCATGAATAATTTATTCTTTAAAGCGTAATAGACAAAAGCACAATATGAAAACCAGACAATTTAGAATTTGGTACTTTTACAACGTTTCCCTGAAGGTACACAAGGAAAAAAGAGTAGAAGCGTAGATGCAAAGAACACAATTGCAAGCTTGCGCTCTCCCTCTTCTTCTTCCCCGCCCTGCCTCCCCCCCACAAGCCCAAATGATAATTTTTCACAGAGTTGTGGAAGAGTGGTATGAAAGAACTGGTTTTATACAAAGATTTGTGGATAATTAAAACTAAAGCCTAATACTGCTGGACTGGATGTTACCTGTGCATGCACACAAAAGCTTTGTCCTGCAACTTTTTCTGTACTTTAGCTGGAGAAGTTGTCTCTGATTCTTCTTTCCAATCTCGCATGTCATACTGTCAGAGGAGCAAAAATTGGCCTGTAGTTATGTTTATTTTCTGGGCAGTCTATCTTTCAACAGTTAGAGCTCTTGGAGTTGAAATAGCCAAGAAATTGCATCTCTTATTGCCAGATATGATTGTATTTCATGTCCCTGAAGTGCTTTCTTCATAAGAATGGAGCTATAATTCTGAGCCTATTCATCCAAAAAGCAAGAATCTGTTTAGTTTTATTAAGGGAAATCTCCTGTAGCTGTCAGTGCCAACGATCCTGTTATGATGGCAGGTACGTGGGTAGGAGTTCCATCCTTCAGCAGCCGCAGGTACATATATATTACGCTAATTAATGAGTGCTTAACAGTTATGCTTCCTGAGCATGTGATCTGAAGACTGAATCAGAATGAGTTAGCTTGAACTCAGTACAGTCCTACTCAGGAGAGGACCATGTAATGTTTAATGCAAAACCAACAAAAAGCTGTTTTATGAGTCGTGTTAATAGATAAAACAATATCTGGAAGTTATTTTTCATATAGAGGAGGATATAATGGTTAGATTAACTTTGCTTATATTTTGCAAAGAAATTTGTTTATTTGATAAAATGTAACTGAAAAGGTTTAGCTCACAATAAAATACACTTCAATACACTTCTTTTTTCCAACAGGTTTAAAATAATTGCTCATGTTGTACAACTGATTCTTCATCTCAGCCCAAATCCAGCAAAGCGCTGCCTTCTATTTTAAAGGCGTAGAAACCAAAGGGCAAATCTTAATGCCATAGAAATCTCACTGCTACTAAAGTGAGTGCAGTTAGCACATGACACTTACACTTTTAATTGGAGTGAGTGTCACTCAGTGCTTAAATTTTTCATTTGAGTAGAAAATCTAAGACATTTTTTCTAAAAATGGTTGCTGTTCTTTTGTGGAATTGTGGGTATGTTATGTGGGTACATTTTTTACATCATATAATAGCTATGCCCCCCCCTAATATCACATAAGTGAAAATAATTAGGGGCTGGTTGTTTCCTGAAAAGTCTGTCGATCTCTCCCCCTCCCAAAACTGCCACAGTGGTCTTGTGTTTATAGACTTGGTCAATACAGTATGTGCTTATATTCATAACCTTGAATCTGGCTACACTGAATTCTGCTAATCTTCTCGTTGTATCCTTGATGCTTCTTTTTTAAGGTACTCTTCCCTTCAGATCAGTTGCTTGCAAACTGTTTTGTTTTCAAATCATCTTTTTAATTGTTACTGAATGTACATTCAAACTCACTTTGAATTGCTGTTCCTAGAGAAATGTGAGAGACAGCTGGCTAAACTGGGGGGTGAGGTGTGACAACCGTCAGGGTTTCCTTGTCTTGTTTGTGCTCCAGAAGAATTAACAGTGCCATGTTCTAAATGCAATTAATATTAAAGTCTAAGAGTGAAGCAAACTGCAATAAGAAGAAATATCTCCTCTTACAGAGAATTGCCATCAAGCAAAGTAAAGTAGTAGAAGTAGAGATTTTATGGGGCAGCGACCTCATTGCTTACCGTGTGAGCACTGCTTTGTCCCTCATTACTCAGCTGAGTTAAAAGCCATGCACCCTCCATTGCTGTAGCTACCAGATTATCAGGCTGAAGCCAGGCTTTTCTTGCTGCCTTACCGGTTTAGCCCATTGGTTCAGAAGCATATCCTGCGGGTGGCCAACATAGGTTTTCTTTGCTCTGTTTTTCACAGATAGACCTGTGCAGCAATTCCATCAATGAAGAATTCTACTTAAGAATTCAGATTTTTTTCTTTCTCTATGAGTGCCTTTGAGGTGTGCACGGTTTTCTTGATGTGAGAGTAGCTGTACAAGCATTTGCAGTGCAATTAGCTTTGTAGCATCAGTTGCTGCTCCCTTGTTCCTTATCTACATTCAATAAAGATAAGTGTTGTAGATCATTACAAACATCCAGGATTCCCTTCTTAGTTATGGCAATGTAAAAGACTTGATCGATGCTAGTGGCATCGTTCAGTTTTCCAGTTGGTTAAACTGGTGCTATCCCTGTGCTTGGGAATGTGTGAGTAAGGAAGAAGTGGCAGGCCAGTGACATAGCTGTGGACCAGCAGACATGGGTTTGAATTCCTTGCCTTTCCCAGTCAGAAAAAAAACAAAGCTTTAAAATTTTCTGAGAATAAACCAAATTGTGCCATCATTTGCCAATGTACTAAAGTGTAGCTTTAAAGATTCTGATGAAGTCTCCCTTATGAGCTGGACATTAGAAACCAGAAAGCAATGGAGAAAATTGCTTTTCTCCATTTACCTGGAACTGCCGTTATACCAGGCAGGTATAATAAGGTAGTTCGAGTCTTTGTATTAGCAGATGAGCACAGAGTGGAAGTCTGCCCAATGGATGGAAGGTGAGATCTATGGAATAGGCTTTGCCTGGCAAAGTGTCTGTGATTTAAACTCTGCAATGGCAAAATTAACTCCTGGTTGTGCAGAAAGTTCTGTTCAGGCAATCCTCATAACCACAGGGAGTCCTGCTGAATCCAAGAGGTCTGTGTATGCAGTAATGTGGTTTTTGTGTGTACTGTCACAGGATCAAGACCCTGTTCAGTAATGCTCTGTTCTGATTGCTGGAAGAACATTTATATATTCCTCAGAAATACAGAATTTTGTGTGATAATATTAGAGCAGCTGTTAGTTTCATGGATATTATCAGATGTTTCTGAGGGATTTGCCAAATTGGTGTAATTTGTAAAATTGCCATTTTAATAAGCAAGTCATGTCTGAGGGAATAGGAGTGAGCTTGTCCCATACAGGTTCCAATTTTCAAAGTCGGAAAAGAAACCCACTAAACACTTCCCAACATATTTTTTTTCCGTTTAAATTTTGGCTAGTACCAAACATCTCCAATCTGGTTTAGCTGATTATATTCCAATCAGAATATAAAAGAGTAATAATAATGTCTTTATCCCCATGAGAGATCCCCATGGGGTGTCTTGGATTTTAGCAAAAAGCAGTACAGTATCAACCTTAGGCATTCTGACCATCCTTTTTTTTTTCTCCCAAGCTGCTTTATTTTAACCCTACACCCTCTACACTGGACTCACTTGTTCTTATTTGGAGGTCATTTTCAGTCATTTAACCAGAAGAACCTGTGATAAACTTCCTAACACCTTCCTGGTATGAAGCAAAATTGAGGAGACTGAAGGTATGAGTTAGCAACCTTATTGCACATAAGTAAGATTAAAGACAGGGAAGAAATTCAGAGTGTGCATACCTTTTGTATGTAAGCTGCTTCTCTCCGTAAATTGTAGGGTAATAATTAAATCTATTTTCAGAAAATTAAACCACTTTGAATGAATATATGATTCTCAGGAAATTTATTCTAAATCAGTAAATACATTTTTGAACCAACTATTATTTATCAGCAGGGGCTTTGGCATCTGGTTGCTCCATTATAATTAACTAATACTATGCAAATACAGCTGCAGAGAATGGAAAAATAACTCATTTGTGTTTGAGGGGAGCAGTGTGGCAAAGGCAGTAAGCGCATGCAAATATTAATTTGCAAGAGTGCGTGAGATGGCTCCTTAGCTACATTAGTGATTTGAACAATATCAGGAATTACTATTCCTTCTGCAGTCTTCGTCTATATGGGCTTTTCGGTATCAATCACCATAGCAACAAGCACTGTTAGTAGTGAGACTGCATGAATTGCTGCATTATTCCCTCCATGGGAGGCCTGTCTTTTTTTTCAGAGCAATGCGCTTCAAGGTCATCTTCATTTACCTCCATCTCTTTTGCTGTCCTTCCTGGAGCGCAGCTTTCCGTGGGAAACTTGTCCTTCTAGGCATGAATCTGACTTGCATTTGACCAAAGATCTGTATGAAATACTCAGATATTTGGCAAGCACACCAATTGTCTGCACACAAAACAAATAATTTAGATACAATTAAACCTGAAAATAAATACTAGTTAAATAAAACTAACATGATGACAGCATTGGTAACTGGCTTGGGAGTTCCAACTTAATTTAGCCTGTCTGGACTCTGTGACCTCCTTATCCATGGTCCAACTCGGAGATTAATTTATGTGGGCTGTGGTAGCTGGGTTTTCACTTCCCACGGAATACCTGGGCAGATGGAGCTCAGGCATTCCACTCCTGCAGCCATGTGGAGCTCAGATCCTAAACCTTACAGCTTAGGAGAGTTTCTGAAGTCCACCAGCCTTTCCTGCCAGCGTTGAAGCAGTGATAAATCAACAGCAGATCTCTCCCTCCCCGATGCAAATGTTAGTATGCACAAATCATCCTTTGCCTTCTTTAGAAGATCTATTATCAGATTTAACTAAACAAGAAATTTTGAGCTACACTTTTTTTAAGTTGCTTTGGGGAGGGTGCTAGGAAAATGCAATGTAATAATTAATCTTATTTTCTTGTCATCAGCATCAGCAGTTGCTGTTATCCACTTTACCACAAATTTTACCAAATAATTATCTTTCTTTAAACCATTCATGTAATTTCAAGTGGAACTGACTTTTTTGGAGGAGAGAGATGAATTAAGTAACTGACTTACTGAAAAGCTAGAAAATCTTTAATTAAAGATTATCAGTGGCAGCAGTTGTAGTCCATTGTGCATAATTCCCAGCTCCTATTAATGATGGATGTCCTGTTTATTTCATATTTTGAGTTTTATCCAGATTTGAGGATCGATGCTTGGTAGAGACGTCCATTGTAGAAACGTTGTTGTATGCAAATATATATTTTTCAAAATTACAGTTCTCAGAGTGCCCTCTATCCTTAGAGCATTCTACTTTTCTATATAAGCACTTAAAAAGCATGTAGTAGAATTATCTTAATTTTTTGGTGCCACACCTGAGGTAAGATTGACCCTGCTGCACCAGACTACTCGCTAAAGCCTCTGGTTAAACCCTGGCTCTGGGCAAAAGAGAACTAGCCAGTACTGAAACAATAACTCCACAACTGCAGTCCCTCTCTCTCTCTCTCTTTTTTAAAAAACTTCCTCTGTCCAAAGACTGCTTCTGCTCCACTCTCCTCAAGAGATGTGACAAGACTGCAGCTGGAGGCTGTGAGGCAAAAACTGTGACAGTTGTGCTTTATGTGTTGGCATATAGTACAAGGCAGAAATTAATGCAGAACAACTCTGGTATATATTGTCTATAGGCCAAAGGACATGCATGCTATCATTTAGATGTGATGTTTTGCTTCCTAAAGCTGTGAAGAACCTTAACAGATTACAGTGCTCTACAAAACTGCTTTTGTGATCATGCTTGTTTACTGCTTTGAAGCCTGTTGGTTAAACACTTCTTGACAAACATTTTGAAAATTTCTACTGGGATCACTTCATATTTGAAGTAGGTTTTGCACCTTAGAGTATGACATTTATTAATTTCTTTGGCACTAAGGAAAGCAAGGTAATATTTATTTCCTTTCTTTTGCACAAATAAGCTTACAATAGGACAGGTGGTAAAATCAGAGAATGCAAACAAATTGTTCAAGTCAAGGAGAAAATACCCCAGTGATCATTTAATTACTGTTCACACATTTTCTGTTGAAATGCTCTGGAGCCAGTGAAATGCTCCAGTGATGGGACTACCTAGGTACCCTGACAGATTTGTGAAAGGAGGTGTGAAGTAAACTGTCCCTGGGACTTTACTTCCCCATCCTCCTCTCTCCAGGTGCTATGTAAGATAATTTGTAGTGCTGCTTTTTATTAGGTTCTTCAACCAGCACCAAACCACGCAGCAGGGACCCCGAAGAGCATGAGCGTGCTGGCTCTTGCCTACCTACAGAGGGACTGTAAGGAGCTTTTCTCCTCTGTTGCCTGTTTGTGCCAGAGCAAGTCCCCAAGTGGCTGGAAGCTGCAGACTTTGCTTTATCCTGGCATGCCCTGCGGATTTTAGCTGTCAGAGGGGATAACAGAAGGGTGAGAGGAACTGGGACGTTATCTGCCTTCCCATGGCCAGCAGAAGAGCCAGCTGCACATGGAGGCAGAGATCTCAGCTGGAGGCATGTGTGGCCCAGAAGGAACTGTCCCATTTGAGCTGGCCTGAAGATGGTCGTTAGGTCTGTAAATGAAGAAAAAGGGCATTTTTATTTCTTGAGATCACTAGGAGGTGCCTAGAGCAGCCTTCTGTAGTGATGGACCATGTGCTCCTATTTGGCACTGCCACTGGCTGCTAGCGCACTGCACTGCACTGGCTGCTAGGGCTGCTGGTGGCTGTCCAGCGACCTCCTTGTCATGGCACAGTGGTAGCAGCCATCAGCCTTACTGGCTGTCCCAGCAGCATATGGCTGCTGTAATTTCAGGCAGGAGGACCTGAGCACAAAGAGCTACTCTTCTACCTCTTAGGCCTTGTCCTAGTGCAGGTGATCTCCTGTCAGTGCTGGTGCCGCTGCTCCGGCTTTAGGTGTGCGAGTGAGTTGCAGAGATTGATCCCCACCTAATGACTGTGGTGGTAGGAAGGGGGAGTTAGCAACAGCCAGACTGCTGCGCTTGTTCAGTGGAGGGCGAACTTGTAGTCTCTAGTGCTGTCATCACACTAAATTTAATTTTTAAAAAGAAATAAAATAATCATGACCATGCAATTTTTCTAGCTAGTAATTCAAAAGCTTCGCTGAGAAAGTCCTCATGAGAGGTTACAAAAGCTGAACTGCTATTTTCTGGCCGTGATTATCACTAATTTTATATCTGTACTGGGATTTGTAGGTGCAGAGGAGGAGCTTTTGTGCAAAATTCCATTGTCGGTATCCCACACATATGTTTATCAGTTGCTAATTTGCCAATGCAGCAGATTTCTGAAGGGAAACGCGTACAGACAGAAGGAGGGGTGGAGGTAGGACCAGGGAAACAACAAGGGGAAAAAAGATGGGCTCATTACAGTTGGGGGAAAGGAAATTAATGCACATTAGGGGTGTGCAAATCATTACAACCTTGCCCAAAAATTAGGGATTAAAGGACTATGCAAAATTTTGTTCACTGATCTGTTTCTGAGATTTGTCAAAATAATGCCAGAAAAACAATTTCTTCTTCTCAGCCTTGATCGGTTACAGAAACTGTACATAGCTCTAGAAATATTCCTGTTTCTCACTTCCTTTTTTAAATAGATTGGTAAGATCATAACTGTTACCTTAAATTTCCACTTGGCAGTTCCATATTATGCATCATCTGAAGAGAGTGTTAGGTTATACAGCTGTGTACAGGGTTAATAGATTATTAGGTTAATAGATTATTTTATTTCTAGTTATGGGATAAGGATAGAAAAGTATGCTTAATGAAGAAAGAGCAGAATTTGGGTGAAAACTAGAGCATTTTAATGGTCTCAATTCTGCCATACAAAAGAGTTTTGGGTTTGGTTTTTTTTTTTTTTTAGATGCTTCTCCACCAGGCTGTGCTCATATTTCAGGTCCTTATGAGAGGGATTCATCTCCTAATATTAGTTGTCTGATCTCAGTTCCCTCTGTTTAGAGAGGAGAAATGTTAGCCCCTCCAAGGGACAGTTCTCCCAAGCTAGATGGCAGGAGTTGCCTGTTGAGGGCATCTCTACATATCCAAAATACTCTACTGAGTACAGAAGGAGTCTGAGCAACCCATCTGAACCAGATGATACTTTGGTGTCTAACACTAGGTACTCCTTTGGTGACCACACTCTGTTGCATTTAATTATTGATGTCAAGTTGGGCACACAGCAGTGTGCAGCTGAGATTCTCTTTAACATTTATCGCTGCTGGAGGGAGCTTGGGTCGTAGCCAATGAATGGTAGTATTGTACCAAGGAAGGCAAACCTCTTTTTCTTCTAATTAGTCACACTGCTACTCTGGTAGACACAGTAACATCTGGAAAACCTGGGACTAAATGGGACAGAGCACAGGGCAGGAGGGGAGAAATATATATATTGACACGCACTGATGTAAAACTATGGGCTGCTTAGGTTAACAGACAGAGCCCAGCAAGTTTGCAAGCAGAATGTAAATAAGTATCCGTGTACAAGTGAACATGTTCTTAATCGCTAGATAAATAGCGTTTCTTTCCCAAGTATAAAACAGATGTAATATTTCAGTAGAATATCACTGGGTTCCTGTCATTGGCTGAAAGCTGGGATATGACAACTCCTTTACAGAGATTCTGCTGCTTTCCAGTGAACTTGCCATTGCAGCGATCGGTCCCATCTGAACTGTGTGGTTTATCATAGGGGCTCTGCAGATACAACTGTAAATAGTTCTGGTTCTGAAGACAAAAAGATTCCCAAGTGCAACGTAAAAAAAGAAAATATTGTAATTTATTTGTATATATTTCTTGTACTTGTAATTTATCAAAGCCGTAACTTTCCTGTAGATGACTGAAACTGAAGAGGCAGAATTCTTTTTTAAGTAAGTATCTAAAAGTACTTATGGAGAATTTCTTCCAGGGTTTTGGTTCCCTCACACCTTAATGAAATAAAGTGACTGTGAACTGCGTATTGTTGGAAGACCTGAAAGTTTAATTTGAGCAGGCTTCTCTGGTTCAGCTGTCCATTAGGCTTGCAGAGGAGAGTACTTCACTCAGCTTCCTATCTGACAAACGCCTCATTTGTATGTTAATGTTGAGTTGTGATTTCCAGGGAAGACATTCAGTGTGTTGTAAAGGGCCTTACTGGCAGATTGCAGCTAAATTGATGCTCGACTCACTAAATATTTACCCTACACATCCCACTTAATATGTCCAAAACCAGGCACACTGTGAAATCTTGAAACCTGATTCTGTGCTTGTGAAAGTCAAGAAGCTGGTAATGTCAGCGCAGAGCAAAGCGAAGCACTGTGCGAGTCCACCAGTGCGTGCCAGCACACCTCCAGCCCACCCTGCAATCCCCCTGCTCTTTCCATGCTGTCACTCCATACTCCAGGGCTTGCCTGGCTGCTCTTGCCTCAACACCAGGGCAGTGCTGCAGCCGGCCCTGCACTTTTCCTACCTGCAGTTCTTGTAGCCCTGCTGCCCCTTCTTCTTCAGGGCTGCCCATGGCCCATAGAGGATGCATCCTGTGGCACAGCTGGGGAGATGACCACTGTGTCTTCACCTGCTCCTTGCCATGTAGTTTACCACTGGGAAAAATGTTTTGGATTAGGACAGCCAAGGTAGTGCTTTTGTGCCCTCACCCTCCTCCTGTCTCAGACATTCCTAATGTGCTAAAGCTGGCACAGTGGTGGGGGGTAGGTTGGAGACCTCACAGCTCACCTGTTTATTTTTATTCCCAAGCCTGTTCTCCCAATGAGTTCCAGTGCAGTAACAAGTCATGCATCTCCATCATCTTTGTGTGTGACGGTGACAATGACTGTGGGGATGGTAGTGATGAAAGAAAATGCTCCCCTCTCACCTGCAACCCCAATGAGTTCCAGTGCAACAACAGCGTGTGCATCCCAGAGCTGTGGGTCTGCGATAACCAGCCGGACTGTGAGGATCAGTCAGATGAGTCTGTAGAGAAGTGTGGCTATGATGCCAAAGCCCTCAACACCTGCGCAGCTCATGAGTTCCAGTGCAGCAATGGTGAATGCATCCACCTGAACTGGAAGTGCGATGGGGACGAAGACTGCAAGGACAAGTCTGATGAGCAGGATTGCCGTGAGTGTCTGCAGGGGTGGGGCAGGGCTGGGTGCTCTCCTTTGTTGGGGAGAGGGGCCAGAAGACTGCTGTGGGCTGTGTTTTAAGGCAAGTCTTTGATGTCTGTGCAGCAACTGTGTGCCTGACAAGGAGCATTTGTGTCCTGGATGTCATGGCTGGGTGCCCAACACAGCAGGGTCAGGTATATGCTAGACTCCTTTTAGGCTTTTTCCTTGAGGATTCAGAGAGGAGGTGCAAGAGCTGTTGGATGGTGCTGTGCCTCAGAAGAGATCTGTTTCACTAGAAAAACAGAGAATGGAAAATGGGAAAAATGTTCAAAGCCCTCAGGCTGCATGGTGGGGTCACAGCCTGGAGGTTAGAAGCTGCAATGCTAAAGGGAATATATGATCAGCAGAAAAAAAAATAATTAATTTTCTGCCTCTAAAGTTAGAGTATACTGAGCAAGGCAGTCAAGAGCAGTACCTCTGAAGAATCCTGTTTGAAATGCACTTTGAGCTTGGCTTGATAAAGGCATGGAGCTAATAAATAATGGATTTCTTTTCAACGGGCTTTATGCATTTAACATGTTGGTGTTGGTGTGTGTGGTGTTTTTAATGTTTCATCCATTTTTAGCCACTAAATTGTTCAAGCTGGTCACTTACCTGAGGAGGGAGAGAGAGACAAACAAGAAAATAAGAGCAAAATGTTTCGCTAAAATATTCATAATCACAAGATTGAAATAAAATAAAATATTTACATAGCTGTATATATTTAGCAGCTTTGACGTTGGGCCACGCCTGGGGAGGAAAGCAGCAATCAGCTGCAGAAACCAGACATTTTTGCAAAGGTACCTAAGAAAATTCACCGCTTTTGCCAGCACCATCTTTTCATACCCATGACAACACTGGGTCTAGGCTGGTGAGCTCAGAGCAGCTGTGTGGGAGAGCCCTTCAAGGAGCGGGGGATCAGACTCTCCCAGGCAGAGAGAGGCAGATGTAAATTCAGTGGCTTCTTCAGCAAGAGGAGGAGGATGTAGTAAGTCCTGGACACCATTGTTTACACTGCAGGAGAGCAGGGGGATGAGCCACAGGTAACCCTGGAGCTGCTGTGCCTTTAAAAGAGCCAAGGACTCTTAAAAGAGAGGTGAGAGCAGAGTAGGAAAAGCCAAATATGTTTTGTTAGGAAGAGAGCAACTTTGACTGCTGGTACAAGGATATCATTGCTGTCAACCCCCTTCCAAGTAGGAATCAATTAGGTAGGATATCTTTTCCTTCATCTCTAAGAAGGGGATAAAGGAGCTGACAGAGCTCTTGGGCAGGAGATACCCAGGCAGTACTTCCAGGGTCTGAAGCATCACAGAGACAGTGGAGTGAGGAGTGAAAGCTGGTTCCTGGCATTCATTTCAGTACAAAGTGACTGTAAGAAAGCCAGGCAGGAGCATGTCTGGTAGAGATGTGTACTGCTATCTGGGACAGCCTATGTTGTGTGGTGCCTGTTTTCATTCTGAGATCTCCTGCAGACAATCCTGTATTTTTATCTCCTCTGAATCAGGAGGCAGTGGCTAGGCCCACATTACAAACACAAATGAAGAACTGGTGTCTGGCACAGGGGACTCCCAGGAGAACTGACCTCTGTCCCACAGGTTGCATTCCCTGCAGTGATGGCAACCTGGCAGGATGGCTGAGTTTAGACAACTCAGGAGAGGGAAAGGTGAGCTCCCTTCTACTTCCAAGTGGTGAGAGAGGGGAGCAGCTTGCACATGGCGCTTTCTGATTAAATGTCTCTAAAATTTCAATCCCTGTTGTTCAGCTTGAAAGGAATTTTTTTAAGTCTTTTACAGGCCCCATTTACTTTGACACTCTGCTGGCTGAGAAGAGTGGGACTGTGCCCAAGTACCTGCTGAGGCAGAGGGAGCGCTCCGTTCCCCAGCTTCTTTCCTTGATCCTACAGACACCAGCAATATCCAGCTGAGCACCAACTGCCGAGACGTGAGGCCCAAAAGGAGCATGGCTCTGACAGCATCCCTCAGCTACAGAGCAGCTTCACCAAGTAGCACCTCCAGATATGCCAAGGGCAGCCTCCTTGGGGCAGAGGACGCAGCTGGATACCACTGCAGCACAGTACAGTGCTGACAACCAGTGGAGGAAGGAGGAAATGTGGCAGAAGTGACAAGACAATTATATCTCTGACTAGCTGAGATTTAGCACCCGAGGTTTTTTCCAGTAAGTCTCAGTGCAGCACAATGTGCAGCTTATCTACCCAGGAGAAATGGGCATGTGAGCTGCTTCTGCGGCTTTCAGTCCTATGGGCCAGGAAACAGTGGGATTTAAAGCCACATGTTTTAGCTATTGCAGTGCTCCTCTGTACAGAGTGCCTGGTTCTGCCCTTTACACCCATGCAAACTAGGAGTCACCCCACTGCCATAGAATTGCGTAAGCCTGCTGCTGTTTACACTGTGGGGATGGGCATGTCTAAGGTAGTAGCCAGGAGAGGACTTGTAGTACTGAGTGCTTGTGTAGTTGATGGGTTGACTGGGTCAGAGTCAAAACTAATGTTGCTTCCCCATCCTAAATGCAGCTGTTGCTTGGATGCACGTGCCTGCAATAAGAAAGTGACATCTGAGAGCTCTGGAAACTCAGCATCACTGTTCATCTGTTGGACTGAAGAGTTTAGGGATTGACCTTTATTTTTTTTCCCTCTCCAGAAATTCCCTTTTTGAGATCAGTATCACATGGCACACAGGGAGTTACAGGTGTATGACACTGCTCCATCCCCTTAGCTACAGTGATGGCGCAAGTACCACTAGGTTTGACTTGATTAAAACTGCAGATACCAGCACTACGTCTTGTAAATGGGAACCATACGGGGTTTGCATTGTATAAAATAGAGGGATGGGAGCTGATGCTTTAAAAAAAAAATGTCATGAGGCCATCACCAGTCATTTGTTATAATCATTTTGGGGTGATAAACGAGTAGAGCAGAAATGAAGGGTGACAATTGGTGAACAGGTTTTGGCAGCGAGACAGCAAATGAATAGGAGGGAATGAGTCATTTCAGGAAAGCTCTGTGAGAACATTGAGTGGTTAGGTTTCTTCCCCTAGCATATATATTCAAATATGTATATATATATTTATAAAATGAACATTAGGTTAGATTTATTAGTCTCCAAATCTGGAATGGTTATATTTTAAAATGTCCTTTGCAACTCGCATTAGGGCATCCAGGAGGGAGAATAAATAGTGCTTACAACTGACAGCTAGAAAACAGATTCCTTGAGACCTGACCTCACACTTCTGTGCCTCTGTCTCCCCATCTACAAAATGGGATTGATGCATTTTGCAAATGCTGGGGTTTTCTTGAGATTAAGTTCATTTTTGCAGGGGAGAAACCCGGAAGAAACACAGGTTCAGACCTGGAATCTGGAATATGTCTGCCTAATTTGAGCAATAGAGCTTTGTGCCCAATATTTGCAAATGGGAAGTGTGTCTGTTTGAGTGTGCCTGTTAATTTAGCAGGGCTTTGGTAAATTGTTTCATATTTGATTTGAGGAGCAGAGGAGATGGCTATAAAACTGCTGAGATTTCACTGATTTAAACCCTCCGAAATAGCACAGCAATTTTCTGAACACCTTGTGCAAATAAACAGCACAGCTCTTCCCTCTTCTTGGGATATTGCTCTGCTTCGGGAATGGCCCTGATGGCAACCTGCTGTCAACTCTGCCGGTGGTGCTGAGATGGCACCCGGTTTCAGGTTAACAAAGTTCCTGGCCCTCTCCCCTCAAACTTATGCTCTCCAGGCCAGGTATAAACATGGCATTCTCTCTCCTCCTACTGAAAAATGCATCACAAAATAGAAATGCTCTATATGCATTTTAATATCTTTGTGATCAGTAAGAGTTGTTACTGTATCTGCTCTTTTTAGATGTCTGTTGAGAGGCTCAGGGGCCACTTCTCAAAGGTCTGAACTTCCACAGCTCTGCTGGAGTGAGAAGTGAGCCAGAAAACCAAGCCTGGTCTCCGAACTTCTGTCTCCTTGAAGCAAAAGCTTTGTGCAGTGATTTTGTACAGTCCCACATCTGTGTTTTGCAGTCCCTGTATAGCAACCAAGCTAAGAGCTGTGCTGTCATTTTTCTCTCAGTCTTGTGGTGCTTGTGCAACATTGTCTTTGCAGTTCCTGCAAAATTCTCCTTCATTTTAATTTGTTTTAGGATTAGAAACCTTTCTGTTCCTAGCATCTAGCTGTAACTGCTTTTAAGAAGAGCTTTGAAGAATCTAATTGAGGACAATTAGTAGGTTTTATAACAGCTGCCTTCCAAAGCTGTAGCTGTTGTCATGCAGATTTACTTGATAAACTGGAGACCTGTTCCTGCTGCAGGAAAGACAAAACCCCCATTGGCTTTAATTACATGTTACACTTTTGTGGGGGGGTTAATACTTATAGTCAGAAATGGAGGACCATCCTTTCCTGTCTCCACACATAGAAGTTGCTACAGAAAAGGTGAAGTAAATTGTTTTTCACGTTGGGCATGAAGACAAGAAATAATTGTGGCAAGGGAATTTTCAGCTAGACACTAGGAAAAGTTTTGCAATGGCCAAGGTTTAGCTTGGAAGAGGTCAAGATTGCCTAGGAGGAAGGCGGTCTCTCGAGCGTCAGAGCTTCTCCAGGCAGGTCATTGTACATGGCAGGAACGGTTCAAGCAGAAGTGCCTCTGCATCCCTGCAGAAGCTCTCAGTGCCACTTCCAGATCTGTGGTCTCCCAGACCACAGCTTTGTTTCTTCCTCTCCATTTTTCTCCATTTAGAGCAGCAGTTCCCACATGCCTAGTTTGGAGCTGCTGTCCCAGATGTCCCACTGAGGTTTCCCATTTCTGTGCGTAGATTTATTAGCTGAAATGTGGTGACACAGCTGGTCCCATAACTATGCTTATTGCTTGGGATTTTTTTCTTGCTTTGCAGCTTTTTATGAATATAGTGCATATAGCTTTCCTCTCCAAGGAGCAGTGCTATTTCCAAACTTTCCTCATGTGAATACTGTGTATTTCTAAAGGCAGGATTTCTCCCTTCGCCCACCAGCCCTGCAGCCGTGGCTTTCTGTCTCTTGTGCCCTTCGCCTGCTGAAGATGCACTAGAACTAAGTCCAGTGAAGCGGTCATGAATCTGGATCCTGCATCCTGTGGGATGCAATCACCAATAACGCTGAGCCTTTGTACAACTAATACTTTATGGTATCGATGCTAGCTCACTTCATGTCTGTGGCTCTTCCTGGGTTATCTGAAAGTAGTAATTTTTGTATTAGAACCAGTTTGTCAAATTGTCGAGGAAGGTCTGCCACGTAGCTCTCACATCCCATGTGTAACATTAGTGCTGACCTCCTGTAGCTATTCAGAGGCAATGATTTTCTGTCATGTGACACCAGGATGCAATCAGTAAGATGGAAAGGCTAGAATCAAGAGCTCTCCAGGGTGTGCTGCCTTAATAGGATTTTAAGAAAACATCTGTAAGACGGTCCCCTCAGAAATAAGCTGCGTAATGTGTCCCAGGAATGAGGAGCCTGTTTTGCCAGTGAACTACAGGCCGCAGCCCTTTGCTGGGTAGTGAGAACCTGTACCCTTTGTCAGCTCAAGTCTGGTCCCAGCTGGGAAGGTCTCTCACTTAGTGTAACCTTGGGGAGGGAAACATGACTGCTTTTAGTGTGGTCAATGCAGCTGTCTGTTTTGTTTTTTATCCCAACTTTGCTGTTCATCAGATCTGTTTTGAGTCTGTAATAATCTGACCTGGGCAAATAAGCTTCAGGCTTGAAACGTGGCCCGACATTGTGAAGATGTTTTTGTCTTGTAACCCCAAGAAACACCAAGCCACGGTGCAGTGGACCTCTTTTGCCTTCCAGTGGTCTGTTGGCTCATGGGCATTTAGTGACCCAAATGATCATGTCTGTGTTGCCAGCTTCATCCCTAGTGTGACCACTTTGGCTTTGGCAGAGAGAGTCAATACATGTCTCTTGCTAGTGCGTTTAATCTGAACATGTTTTGAAATATATCTTAAATGTAAATTTTTCTGAATGAGGGAGAGCTGAGGAGCAGTGCCAGTCTGCACTCCTAGTTGGAAAGCAGCCTGGCCTCTCACATAGACCAAAGACCTCAGAGGTGCTCCACTGCTAATAGTTTTGTTGCCTGCTTGCTTTCTTGTGTCTCACCCGAGAAGCTTCATTGCCTGCACTGATTCTGTTTTGACTAGATCTGCTCATATGGACTTTGGAACTCTTTTCCCAAGGATGTAGAGGGTGATCTGGGATGGCAGAGGGGCACAGGAGGACAGTGGCTGAAGCAGCTGCTGCCTCTGTTGATTTGGTGGAAGGAGCCAATGCTCTGTGACATTTGCTGACAGTGCAGAACTGCAGGTACCACTCAAAAGATTCAAGTCCTTTGTGGCTCACGCTTGAATGTGTTGTCTTAAAGCTCTGGTGACCTGCCGGCCGGATGAATTCCAGTGTGGCGATGGGACCTGTATCCATGGAGCAAAGCAGTGTGACAAGGTGCACGACTGTCCTGACAACAGCGATGAGGCAGGCTGCGTCCAAGGTAGGTACAGACAGCCCTGCACTCCTCGTGCTCTGTGGTGTAAGCCTGCAAGGGCTGCGTGGCCACTGGAAAGGGAAGAGGCCTGTGCTGCTCCTCTGGGCCATGGCAGGCTGCTTCCTGTAGAGAGTTTTAAGCCATTCTGGCAGTGGGGTTGCTTGGGAGAGATGATTGTGCTGACCAGGCAGACTGCATGACTTGAAAAGTTCCTTGCATGGTACTCAGGCTTAATGTTCATTTACTTAATCCCATCCCATTTCTGCTAATGACACCCTCTTGAAGCTTTATGTCAGGCTTTTTGTTGTCATGAGCCTCATCTAACTTAGTTGCTTTCCTCTCTTGCCCGACATGACAGAGTCAGCGTGTGAAAGTCCCAGCAAGTTTCAGTGTAAGAGTGGAGAGTGCATTGACGGAGGCAAAGTGTGCGATTCACATAGAGACTGCAGGGACTGGTCTGACGAGCCTCTGAAAGAATGTGGTACAGTACTTGTCTTCTATGTGTTGCTCCTGTTGTAACTGCTTCCCCTCTCCTCCATCTGGTGCTCACAGCTTTGAGTGTAACCACATGTAGCTGCTAATGCTATTTCTCACTCTGCTCCTCTTTCCTTGCCTTTATTCTCTCATCACCCTTCATATGAATATAATTAGTAGCCTAGTCTGATCATCTGTAAGTTTAAACTGTGCCCTTCTCAGCTCAGTTTTTATTCTTGGAGGGTTGTATGAACTGAGCACGGGATTAGGAACCAGGAATTCCCCCTTTCCCCAGATACCAGTGTCCTCCACAGCACAGACCAGTTTATTTAGCCTCATTGTCTAAATTATCTTTAAATTGTAGGATGATGATAACATCATAAAAATTTAGCATTGGGAACATGCTTTGAAGGTGAAAACACATAGAGAGGCAGCAATCACTGAGAGATGAGTTCAGCATTTATGGGTTTTACATGTTGTTGCTGCTTCCCTTAGAAATGACAGCACGTTGCGGTCTGCATCGGGGCTGTCA
This sequence comes from Morus bassanus, assembly GCA_031468815.1. Classification (NCBI taxonomy): domain Eukaryota; kingdom Metazoa; phylum Chordata; class Aves; order Suliformes; family Sulidae; genus Morus; species Morus bassanus. Next base: position 17,784,250 of record CM062576.1, on the reverse strand, counting down.
GAGTCTGCAGAATGCAAAGCCCTGGCCAGAGAGCTGTGCTGCTCTCCCTAGGGCAGCCCCTCTCTCACCTTTCCTACTGGGCATTGTGGGCACCAGCCCAAATCTGGAGCATTACTCAAACACATTTGGTTTTTTCCCTAGTGTAGAAATGTCTCAGACAGGCATCTCTTTCCATGACATCATGGATCATCAGTAGCATGGAGCTCAGTGCCTGCCGCTTAAATAACTCACGTTCAGGAACAACTGTCAGTCTCTCCTCTATATCAGGCAAGAAGTGTATGTGCATGCCTAGTGATGATGCTCTCACCTTGTGCTTTCAGTGTGCCCTTGCTTTCTTCCACACTAATCCACATCTCCCTGTCTTTCTGAGTGGGTGTTGCAGCTGACAGTGGAGGTCTCCCAACTATGCTGGTTTTGGCTGGGATAGAGTTGATTTTCTTCATAGCAGTTAGTACGGGGCTGTGTTTTGGATTTGTGCTGAAAACAGTGTTGATAATACAGGGATGTTTTCGTTATTGCTGAGCAGGGCTTACACAGAGTCAAGGCCTTTTCTGCTCCTCACCCCACCCCACCAGCGAGTGGGCTGGGGGGGCACAAGGAGTTGGGAGGTGACACAGCTGGGACAGCTGACCCCAACTGACCCAAGGGATATCCCACACCATATGACATCATGCTCAGCATATAAAGCTGGGGGAAGAAGAAGGAAGGGGGGGACATTCAGAGTGATGGCGTTTGTCTTCCTAAGTAACCGTTGCACATGATGGAGCCCTGCTTTCCTGGAGATGGCTGAGCACCTGCCTGCCGATGGGAAGCAGTGAATGAATTCCTTGTTTTGCTTTGCTTGTGTGCATGGCTTTTGCTTTACCTGTTAAACAGTCTTTATCTCAACCCATGAGTTTTCTCACTTTTACTCTTCCGATTCTCTCCTCCATCCCACCTCGGGGGAGCAAGCGAGTGGCTGCATGGGGCTGAGTTGCTGACTGGGGTTAAACCATGACACCAGCAAAGCTGGCAGCCCAGTTTGTCTTAGGAGACTGGGCAGTGGCACGGCACAGCTGGGCTTGATGCTCAACCTTACAGTGCTGCCATGGCTGACTTGGTGCAGTCCCGGGTTGGCAGTGGAGTGTCATTTGAGTTAGAAAGCTGAGCAGAGAATAGCCCCCAAAGGAAACACATTTCTTTAAGAGTGCAGAATGACATGAATTGCTGTGAATGTAATGCCCATGCACAAGTAATTGACGCAGAAGGCAGGAGGTGCAGGACATACTCCTCATCTTGGTGCGCCTGTCTAGCTGTGCGCTAGACACTGCAGTGCCCTCCAAGATTCCCAAAAAAAGCATGGTAGAAGACAGAACATCATTTGTCTTATTTTAGGCAGGCAGTGAATATACTGGTGAAGTTTGGGTAATGGGGAGCAGCTGCCCACCAGAAAGAGAACCAACTAACGCCTCTGCCTGGCTCTTCCTCAGCTCCTGTTGAGAAGTGCAGCAAGTGAACCTGCACTTGATTTACAGTCTCAAAATCCATTCCACAAAGCACTTCTGAAACCATGGGAATCATCTGAGTGAGGGTTTGCTTGTTAGTCAAAACAGCCTTTGTAGTATTTTGCAGAGAGCAGTTGTGTATGTTTATGACCCAATTTGCTAGAGGCCTATGCCAGTGTAGGAATAGATGATATCGTTAATAAACATCATTGAACAGTGACGACACACAATGTGACACTGTGGACACCTTCTTGGAGCTTGGTGAACTTACTCTATTAATAATGTATTGGTATCTATATGTGTGTGTCTTTGATAGGAAGGTGAAAGCATCCCAAAGCTGAGAATGGGGTTCCTTCTGGCATGGTATTTTCCTAGTCTTACTGACTTAATTGGCTTATGGTTGTTTTAATTTTCTTCCGAGAGCACTGGTTTAATGGCTCTGCTGTACCACTCACCTGCAGTGTGCAAGGAAGAAAGAAGTAAAGGAGAAATGAAAAATTTGCCTTTAAATTGCATTATAGATTGAAGCAAATCAGGTTTGCTTGTTCTAGTGAGCCCACTATCCCTGAAATCCCACAGCTTCTGTTCAGCAGTCTTACTTAGGGAGAGGACTTTCTCTTTACCTTTTGTAGGTTAACTACAACGACAAGAAATGTTATTTCTGACAGGAAACCAGCTTTCCTTAACCTCTCATTCAGTTCTAGTTGCAAGGATCCATTTAGTCTGTTTTTCATTTCAGCACTTGAAAGCAGGATCAGAGAGGTGGCCTTGGATTAGACAGGGACCCAGGAGAGGATGGGGGCTGTTGCTTCGTAAATGACACACTTGGGCTGATGCAGGCTGCCAGCAGAAACTGTCGTGTGGGAGGTGTTTGTGGGAGGACTGTATCTCAGTGCTAATGGAGTATCTCTGACAGACTGTACTTTGGTGTTTTCTGGAATTTTCATATAGATCATTCCTTGGAGCTACATGGGAAAATAGTACAGTATTTCAAAATAGCTGGCCCCTGGGAGATGAGACTCCCCCAGCATGAATTATTAAAGCTCAGAGAGACTGTTCAGAAAAGTCAACATGAACCAGCACATGGGGAAGGAGTCTCCTGGAGAGAGCCCTTAGGTCCCTGCGAAGTTTCTCACATGTGGCAGAATGTGCTCAAAGCAGCAGCTCTCTGCTGGGATGAGATGCAGAGATTCATATACACTCTATCCCCAAGGCTCCCTGTTCATTTAGCCACTAGCTTTCAGTCCAAATGATCCTACAGTGTTGGTTTGGAATAATAAAGAGCAAGAAAGTGGTATGGTGGTGGCTTCCTATCTGTGGAGTCACTCATATGCTCTATGGGGCCAGCTCCTGGCTACCCAAAGCTGATAGATATGGGAAAATTTCTGAGGACCTCTCTTAATTTTTTTCAGTCTTACAACTAAAAGCCCATCTTTGTCATAGATAATCTATATATCCCTTCCAGGTATTAATGAATGCTCTATGAACAACGGTGGTTGCTCACACATATGCAAAGACTTGAAGATTGGTTATGAATGTGAATGCCCGCTTGGATACAAGCTTCTGGATAAAAAAACGTGTGGAGGTAATTTACATGCAAACAGCAGTCCCTTGTGTTTCACCATACAGAGACGTGATTATTTTCACTTCAGCATTGCTCCATCACAGATGGTTTGATTTCAAGTTATTGATGGGTTTCAAACACTCCTTTCAGACATAGATGAATGTGAGAATCCAGACGCTTGTAGCCAGATCTGCATTAATTACAAGGGGGACTACAAATGCGAGTGCTACGAGGGATACGAGATGGACACCCTGTCCAAGAACTGCAAAGCTGTAGGTAAGACAACGCCACAGGCACTTAAACTCTGCTTGCTCAACATCACAACTCCAATAAGAAAACACACTTGTAGGGCTGAGGCTAGGGGAACAGAAACAAATGGAAACTAGCAAAGCAGGCAAGCAAAGACATTTCATTTCAAGCAGCACAGAACTGCTGCAGTGATAGCAGATGCATCTCTAGGCAAGAACTACTGATCATGCAGATCAGAATATTTTAACAGTGTACAGAGCAAGATTACAGTCACTAGTTGGCTGTTTGAAGCTGAAACTAGAAAAGAAAGTCTCTTGACAGGTTTTGTTAAAAACAGTGCAGCAAAAACATTTAGTGGTAGTAGTATTAGAAGGAAGAAAACATCCCAATTAAAGCACGGTAGGTTAGCCACCTCTCCACCCTCCCAGCCTCTTATGCAAATACCAACATGAACACCATCAGTTTGCTTGACCTTATTGCAAAAATGAACGTTAATGTCAGAGGGAAAGAAAGTTGAATTGTGCAAGACTGAGCATTAGCCATGCTGGCAGTTTCTTTAATGGAAGTAGTGGGTCTCTTGGGGAAGGGTGAGTTACCTACAATGCAAAATTGCTTCTCTAGTGTTATCCTGCACATTCATGTGGCCTCTTTCTTCCCAGGTTCCATATGGTATGCACAGTGTCCTGCTGTCCTCATCAAGTCTGTTAGTCTCACACCTGCAGTGAGTTAGGACTGACCCAAATCATGGGACTGATCTGCTTGTTGGTTAGAAAATTCTGTTTTGCCCGAGAGTCTGTGCTGTGAGCCTTGCAGCACGATGTATTCCAGAGCTAGAACCTTGTCCCAGCTCTTCCCTTGCAGTGTGTCATGTTCCCTAATCCCCTTTTGTCCTTCCCAGTGGAAAGATGCTCTTTGCTAGGATCTTCTACTGGCCACTGTTGGAGACAAACCAGTCTAGCCCACTAAAGCTCGTTCTGAGCCTCCCATCTTGTCCCTGTCCCAAACAGGGAGGTGCACAAAGAGCAAACTAAAGCTTTAGCTGTTTGACTCGCAGCTTATTTTAGTGACACTTAAGAACACAGAGAATCACATGCTCTGATACTTGTAGAGGGCAAGGATATGCACCTCTTGGTCCGAGCCTAGAGACATAGGTGTCTGCCTCCTACAGTAGGAAACTGGCTGCCATGGGGCCCACTATGAATAACCATGGAGGCTAAGGTGCTGGCTGTCATCTTCTAAGCAAAATAACTGTTGGGTTTCTGTGTGTCCTGCTCTCCTGTCTTTTGGAAACTTCAGGTCAATTTTATGCTTTCTGAGAGGCTCTGGCCTGAGATCATGACTGGAGTAGCAGTATCACCAGCATGCAGGCTGCAGGCTCTGGCCCCACAAAAAAGAGATGTGAACTGCCTAAGCCCAAGTGCTCAGGTGGACTGTGTGAGTTCTGCATGTATGTGACAGTCTAAAATTCCTCCCTGGCAACACTGGATTCAATGTGGCTCTATCATGCCTCAAGTCTGGCTGCCTCCCTTCTCTCCAGCCAGCCCAGAGGGCTGTCTTTTCCTTGTCCTGGCCATGAGTCACCAAAATCTGGCCCATGTATTTTGTATCTAAAACATGTAATTGAAGGTGAGGCCATTCCCCAGGGTTTTGCTTGTGGCTTAGCAGAATGGGCGGACCAAGAGCCAGTGTGCATCTGGTGACCACAGAGGTGCTGTGGTCCTCCATGTCCACGTGCGATAGCTCTGCCTCTGGAAGCCATTTACACTTGCTTCTGGTGTGGCATAAAGCTTCATTACAAAGCAGAACTATCTGTCCCTGATAGTTCTGTTGTTGTTTGAGAAATGAAAGCTGAATCCGGCTAAAATGACAAATGCGCTTGTTTTCTGTGGTAGGCAAGAGTCCGTACCTGATCTTCACCAATCGCCATGAGGTCCGGAAGATAGACCTGGTGAAAAGGGACTACTCTCGCATTATTCCCATGCTGAAGAACGTTGTGGCGCTGGACGTGGAGGTGTCAACAAACAGAATATATTGGTGTGATTTGTTCTACCGAAAAATCTACAGGTAAGGGGCAAGAGAGGATGTGTGTTTTGGTACCTTTCCAAAGCTATGGTTCGATCTGTACCCCTTAAGGATAATCTGTAGAGAACTAGGCAGGGTCCAGTGAACCTGAGGGCTTTTCTTCCCTTACTGGATTACCTGTTGTGGCCCAGACTTTGTAAGTTTTTTTAGGAATTGATGAAGAAGTCAGAGGCTTGTGCAGTTATTTGGTTTGATAATACAGGAAAGCTTTTCATCAATAATAGATCCTGCTGCATTTGTGCAATTACACGTAGACTCCTGTTTACTGAATCATAATATTGTTAAGCAGTGCTGCATGAGACTGCTGCTGTGCCATGTGCTTGCTGTCCGTGAAACCACAAAGGACTAAGCATCTGAAAGCACAAAGGAGGCAAATGGTGGGAGCAAGGAAGTAGCAACACAGATACTAGCTGCCCACTGTAGCCTCTGGTAGACTGGATTTAAATTCACAGCATTTGACCACAGTACACATTCTGTAATTCTCATTCTCCCTCCTCCTTCAGCTGTTTTTGTGGCATCCATCATAGTATTATCTACTGGGGCTTGAGAGTGTGCCTAGTCAAAAATGCATTTAAATTATGCACTGAAAATCCCCCATGTATATTCTGATTTGCATAGCTATTGCACCCTATTGCAGCTTCTACAGTGATTTGTTCTGGATTTTAGCTAATGATCAGGCAAAGGTTGATTGGTTTCAGTGCGTGGGAGCCAAGCCAGGGTTTCTGCAGGCTGTGATAGCTCCCTTGCCATTGTCAGGGAAATTTGCCCAGGCTGTGCTGAGTATGGAAGCACTCAAGTAGCTAGGCAGGTACCCTGAGCTGGCCTGTGGGGCTCTGAAAATGGGGCGATGGTTCAGAAGAAAGCGGGCTGCTTTCACTGTGTCTGATTCTGTAGGCACAGGCAGGGGTGGGTAAGGGCTTCATATTCATACACAGAGAATTATTCAAGACACCCTGCTCCTTCTGCAGCTCTCTGACAGTGGATGCCCTGGGGCACTGGGGGCCACTGAACAGTGTTCCTGAACATGGCTATACCAAGCCTTTTTCTTTTTTCCAAACAGTAGAATCTTTCTCTTTCTTAATCCTGTTTGCATTAGCTTTGTTTTAAGTCCCACCTTTTCTGCAGAGCAAGCTGTGCAATTATAACTTAACAATTAATGTTCCTGTTTAAGATACTGCTAGTATCACTAATGTCAAACACTTCTAAACAAAAGGCCATGATGTCCTTCCAGCAGGGAACAGGACTTCACCTGCCGGAGTCCTCTGGGGAAGAGCGGTCTATAGTTGAGAGACTATTACAATGTGAAAACGATGGTACAGTAGGTAATTGCTGGAAAGAGATCCCATCTTTCTTAATGCTCACCTCACTTGTCTTTCCAGATCCTCTCCTATTGAGGTGATGTTCCCTTTGGGGTGTCAGAAGATCTTTCACAATATTTAGTTACTGGGAGAATTGAAATGTCACGTGTATTTCAGCCATCCCATTCTGAAAGCTGCAGGAGCCTCTCTCGGCTTCCCCACCAGTGCAGTGAGTCACACTGAGGGTACAGCACAGCAGCTCACTGCAGTGGTGGACAGGAAGTAGTGAACATGACTGTTTCACTGGGGAGGAATTAACTGACCAGGAGTTCTGTAGTTAGAACATGTGGTGCTTGTCAGACTAAAATAACAGTGTCTTGGAAACATTGTCAGATGCCCTGCAGAACCCCAATGATCGCATTCATTTGATGTCGGGTCAGAGAGAAACCAAAACCGTTCCTTGCAGTGAAGATGTAGTAGTGTGCTGTTAATCCAGGCTGACTCTGCAAAGCCGTTCCAGCCTGGGCTGCAGACCATAAAAGAGTGTCAAGAATTCCTGGGTTTAGACATTTGTTTCCAAATCTCTAATGTGATACTTGAGAGCTCAGCTCCTGTATGACTTACCTTCTCATTCCATGACCAAAGGCAGGATGGGCAGTGAACAGGGGCTGTAAACCATCTTGCAGTTTCAAATATTCAGGGAGGGGCAGAAACTTTCTGCTGTTTTGTAACTTTTTTAAGATGTACCAAGTTATTCTAAGAGCCAGACTAAGCTCTTAGAAACACTGATGCAAACTCAGAATAACTCAATTTCAGTTCACTCAGTGCAATTGATATTGGTGTAGGGACAACAGAGCAGAATCAGCCTGTGTGCTTGTAGGAGCAATATTGAGTTATTAATGAAATATCCATGTGGAGTTTGCTGCCTTTCATTAGTGTTTTGGAAGATTTTGAGGCTGCCACTGATATTTAGTGAACATTTTCTTTGCATCTAATGAGATCACTTGCCAAATTAGCCCAGCTCCATGAATTCCTTTGATGAATCGTAATTAGTTACACAGGTCCTAATTCTGCAATACATTTAAGCACCTTTATTTGCATGCTAAGTTCAACTCTGTTCAGCAGAGCACCGGAGATTATATTTCTAATGTCCGTGAATACCATGATTCAATGCTACTGAAGTTAATGTGCCTGAAGTCAAATGTTCTGCTGAATTGTGCAGTTATAGCAAGAAGCAGGTAGAAAAATAAAAGGACAGTTCCCTATTCTGGGAATGCCTGCCATCCAGATGTAGGGAAATAAGAACAAGTTGTAGGAGAAAGCGGAAGGTTGCAGCATGTAGCCGTAAGGGTTTCTATGTCAATCATGCTGCCACATGTGCAATTTCTTTCCGTGAGGGTTGCAGTGGTGCTAACTGGCATTCAGCTGTCTGAGGTCCAACCCCATGCACATGTGCACGGCCCTCTCTGTGCCATGCGTCAGTCCAGTGACAAGTTCTGTCTTTGCAGTGCCTACATAGACAAAGCAAGTGACACAGCTGAGCAGGTGATCTTGATAGACAGCCAGCTGAACTCTCCTGAAGGACTGGCAGTAGACTGGGTTCATAAGAATATCTACTGGACGGATTCCGGAAACAAGACCATCTCAGTGGCCACTGCAGATGGAAGCAGGAGGAGGACGCTTTTCAACAGTGACCTCAGTGAGCCAAGAGCCATTGCTGTTGATCCCACACGGAGGTAGGTGTAAAGACCGCAAACACTCCCTTCGCCAACAGAGACGTTCCAGTCTTCCTTCCGCCTCTCTTACAAACTTCTGGGTGGTTGTCATCTCATCAAGACTTCAGATGCCCTTTAAGACAGATAGATCCATTGAAATTAAATGTGACTGCTGAGATGGTTCAACTAACTCTTTGCAAGGCCACTGCTGTTAAAGAAAGTTCTGAAAATAATGGTCAGGTCGGGCATTCAATGGGCCTGAGCTGGTCTGGGCACACAGGTTGTGCTGGGAAATGAAGTAGTCTGTCTGACATGTGTATGGGCTGCTTGGATAAGTGAAATCCACATGCCTAGCAGACAGACCAGGAGATAGTTTGCGTGGGGTTACTAAGGTGAGATTTTGCATTCTGGTGGAAGTTTGTGGCAGAGCGCCCTGTGGGACAGTATGTGGCTCCATGAGGTGTGTATCAGAATTAACTGAAGTGGCTGAGGGGCTTTGCTATAACAGGGAGAGGACAGGACACCTCCTACTCTGATTAATCGTGCAGATTTCTTGCATTAGAGTCCAATTTACTGTTTTCTTGCATCTGTCTCTTTCAGGTTCATGTACTGGTCTGACTGGGGAGACAAAGCCAAGATCGAGAAAGCTGGCCTGAATGGCATGGGGCGGCAAGTGCTGGTGACTGACAACATCGAGTGGCCAAATGGCATCACCCTTGGTAAGTGCCGAGGTTAGAGCTACAGAATCCACTGTGGCTGACGTAAAATTATTTTTATTGTTAGATAGGAAAACAAAATTATAAATGCACAAAGGCACTTGCATACAAAAATTCTGGAAATACTCTGTCACTTACTGCTTACCAACACGAGTGATTTTATTGCAGTAGCAAGCATAGGCAGTAAGTCTTGCCACAGTCAGAACCTCATACTGCAGGAGCTTTGAGTTGCTTTTAGGTGTGTCTTAAGGCAAAGGGGAATTTTGGGCGGGGGATGCAGAGCTGCAACAACCCTTTGGAAGTCCAGGAAGCATCAGAGAGTCCTTGGTGCTAGTGCCCCTGGACCTGCACCTGTCTCAGAAGCAGTGTCAAGATACTTCATTGGACTGATGGATGATGCACAATACATCAAGGAAAGAGGCATAGCCTGGAGAGCCCATTCCCCATCAACAGGCCTGCCCAGCTGCTCCGAGTGGGGGTAGCAAGATGCAACCTGTCTTGGCTCGTATCCTGCTGGCCCAAGTTGCAGGAGTGGAAAGGAGGCTTCCTGCACTCAGAGGGCGGCAGGTGACACCCTCCTCTGGAGTTACAGCTGTAGTGTTTAACGCCATGCAGATGAGAGGTTCTCTGCTCGGTTTTATATTTGAAAATTTTGGCCATGACAAGGATGTAGGAGAAAATGCTGCTACCGTTGCATGGCGTTGAAGTGCTACTTCTGTGAACAAACAGTGTTATCTTTTAGTAATTAAGAAATTAATTAATGACTTGTTTAATTACAGAACTTGTTTTGTGTTGGCACTCAGCCACTTGCATTATGTTTAGTGAATCTCATCCAAAATTTGCTCCAGGAAGAGAAATTCAGTGCTTAGCATTCTAAATAACATTGGATCCTTCCCCTCCACTCTTCCCTGCACCCTCCCCAAAACCTGGCTGGTTGTGGTAGGAGTGTCCTCACCACCAGCGTTCCCCGAGCCTGCAGCACCAGAAGGGTTTCTGGACCCAGGATTCTTCTTCACTGAAAATGTGTAAATCACACAGCTCCTTCAGAGAGGTGTTTCATTTGAATCACAGTTGTTGTTCTCCAGCAAGAGGCCAAGGACTGAATAGCCTTGAGAGGGATGAAGCTTCTTGCTCAGGCACTGATAGAGTGACTCTGGGAAGCCCAAACTGCTGCTGCCCTGCTCCTCCTGGTAACAAAAGAACCTCATTGTGCAAAGCTGTCAGTCAGGCATTCCCCACGCACACGCACAACAGAATGTTCCTCCTTTTTAATCTTTTTTATAGGGTCTTATCCCAGCATATCTGGGCACTGATTCAAAATCAGAACTAGTGTTAAAAAAAAAAAAAAGGCCCAATAATAAAGAGATTAGTCATGCTGGCAGCAGGAAAAACATGCTGGGCAAGAGAAAAAGAGTTGCAGGAGCTGTGTGTAATTTTGCTTCATTGTGTTTCACTTCTCAGATTTGCTGAATCAGCGTCTCTACTGGGTAGACTCCAAATTGCATTCACTGTCCTGCATTGATTTCAATGGCAGCAACAGAAAAGTTCTGATCTCTTCTGCTGACGATCTGAGCCATCCTTTTGGCTTAGCAGTGTTTGAGGTAAGAGTCGAAAACGGATGCAGAACAGACTGGAGACTGCAAGAGGTCTCAAAGCTCTTCTTGATTAAAAGCTCTGCCTTTTGCATAGCACAGAAAGCTCAGCGAGGGCGTTTGCTGCTATAGAAACCGATTAACCTGGTGTGGGTTCAGCAGGGAAAATTGTTTTCTAAAGCCCTTAATCAGGAGCAATGTGTTGTCTCATGCTTTTACCTCATGTAATATCAGTGCATCCGTGAGGGGCAGGTGGTGCCCAGCGTAACACCGCCCACAGAACCGGAAAATGGGATATGGGTTTTCCTTGATTTGAATTGAGCCAACTGCCCATACAAAGGCCAAAACTATTAGCAAGGGTAGGGAGAAGCCACTTACTGTGATCAGCAGGTGGGACAACCATTCACTGAGTGACACCGCAACATGTCTTTCGTTATTGAAAGTCGGCCTTTGAGGGGAGCCGCATGGGCTCAGAGCAACCGCTCAGCCTGCAGTGGAGCACTCTGCTGCTCTCGGCAGCTTTGTTTCACACCATCTTTGCGTACTTGGTTGCCTTTTCCTGGTGCCAACAGAACCCTCAGGGAAGGCCAGTCCCTTAAATTTTGCTGCGTTGGCTAGTTGTTTCTGTTGTCCATCCCAGATTCTGCAGAAGTATCCTCAGAACGTTTTCACCTCAGGGCTTCAGCTGGGATATCTGTGCCAGCAAGGCACTCGCAGGGCTCCCCCTGCAGTCACTGTACACCAGTGCATTGCTGAGGCTGGGGACTTGGCATTAAAAAGGTGCTTGTTCACCTACTTCTGAAAGGGTCAGATAGTTCTCTTTCAGGCTGAATTGCTCCAGTTATGACACATAAACCCTGCCACACACCAGAGAAACTTCCCTGTCCAAAAAAAATACAGTTGGGATCGATCCTACAAAGACATAAGCCTATTTTTCACAAAGGCGTTAGGCTTCCAACTCCTACTTGAGTATGTTCCGTGGAAAACCCTATTAGTCTTGTAAATTCAGTATTCTTGTACCATTCAGTGTCACACTGTAGCCTTACTAAGAGCAGCGCAGTAACTAATTAAATAGTACAGTTCAGATCCTCAAATGTCATCAAGGAAGAGCTAAGACCTGCTGAGATCTGCAGAAATTACTACATAAATGGGCATCCACCTTTCTGCCATTAGTTTATACGCAGCTACCCAGGGGCAGGGCCCAGGGCTAATGGTTTCCGTGCAGTTTGTATCTTATGCTAAGCATGCGTTCAAAACTCTGCATTCCCTATCCTATCTCAGGAGTACTCCGGGGGTATGGAAGACATAATTCAAATCCCTGCTTTGCCTGGGTGGAAGCAGAGAGACAATCAAGCTCTTCCTCCCCTGGTAGAGGATTGCCAAGTATCACTAGCTTGGGGCAGTGAAGTCTTCTCTCTTGTAGCTAAGCTCCTTTCTGTGATTATTTAAATGATTATGGGAACAAAAGCTTCATCTCTGGCACCTCACTCTAGGTAAGCTATAGCAGAGAAGGGTGTCTGGTTGGCTCCCTGTCAAGGTGTTTGTCACAGCCTCCTTTCTTTTCTCTTCATTTCACTTAACTAGGTTGGCTTTTGACTCAGCAAACCCCTCTTTCTTAAAATCCTTGCTCCTCCCATGCAATGTGTGCGATATCTAGGCATCTAACTTGGGCACAGGTTTCCCCAAGACACTGCTGCTTTTCAGTTTTATCCTCATCAGCAATGTTCAGAAGGATCTCTGGGTTTATTTAGCCTCTGTATACCCTTCCTCAGCTGAACGGCTGGTTAGAATAACAGACAACCCTTTTGCTTTTGATAATTTGCCCTTGCTCTCCACCAGTGTGGCTTTCCTTACTGAAATATATGTGTCTTTTAGCAGGCAGCAGCATACATAGCTGACCAAGCAAATAAATACTGTTTGATAACTACAATTCCTGTGTCCCTCCTTGACAAGTTATTTTGTTTCTTCAATCATGCAAAAGATATTACTAAAAAAAAGAGTAATAGATACTCATCTTCCAGGTGCATTGTGGGCACTGGCCTCTCTTATCTTTGGAAAGGAGGAAAATATCAGCAGAGATAACAAAAGTTTCTGGTATGGCCCTTTGGTTCTACTCATGATCGACTCTGTCTTTAAAAAAAAAAATGGTTCAGAAACAGAATGGGTGCAACTCTTTTGTACTTAACCAAATTTCTGCTCCCTTGTCTCAGTCTCATAGCTACACAGAATCACTAAGCACTTTGTAAACAAGTGGGATTGCTGTGCTTTTAAACATTATAAATGACAGTGTCCAAAAAAACCAAAAAATCTGCAGATAGAAGTAGCATGCACTGAAGGTGCCCCAAGGTAGGAACACAGTACGTTGACTTTATGACTACTGGAGTTTTAATCCAACTTGAGCTGGATTTGAGCAGGGCCAGGTCAGAAATCCTACGCATTTCCTGCAGGACAGAGTGTTCTGGACTGACCTGGAGAATGAAGCAATCTTCAGCGCAAACAGGCTGAATGGCTTGGACATCTCCATTTTGGCAGAAAATCTCAATAATCCTCATGACATCGTGGTATTTCATGAATTAAAGCAGCCCAAAGGTAAGACATGTCCTCAGGGTATCAAGGCCCTAAATCAGGTTTGTTTAGTTGGTAAATTAAATGCTTCCTGATGGTTCTTGATGAGGGAGAAAGCACAGGTAATGATGAGAAATCAATGCCTAATGTTTGAAGTTCCTGCATAATTAATTCAGCAGCAGCATTTATTGAAAATTCTGCAATTTGTTAATAGCTGTTTAATTAGCATCTTATCAAACAGCGAGTTACTCTCGTCACTGTGGTGCTTGCCATTCATTATATATTTGGGCAGTTTTTATAGTAGTCCATAAGGTTTCATTCTACTCCAAACTGTGAAGATGATTAAGCAGCCTGGTTAATTGAGGTAGGGAGTGGAAGAGAGTCTTCTTCGAGGACCTGCTATTTCTTTGCCAAGAACAAAAAATAAATAATCAGAAAAATAACGTGTCTTTTCTTCCATCCTTGAACAGCTCCAGATTCCTGTGAGCTCAGCCCCCAACCAAATGGAGGCTGCGAGTATTTGTGTCTTCCTGCACCTCAGATCTCTCCCCATTCTCCCAAGTATACATGTGCCTGTCCTGACAATATGTGGCTGGGTCCTGACATGAAAAAGTGCTACAAAGGTAAATATAATCATGTCGCTGTTTTGCTATTCCAACCAAATCATACCTGGAGTGACTATATTTCCTGACGGTGGAACACAAACATTAGCTTTTGTATTCCACATACTTGCTGCCTTCTGAATGCAGCATTGTGGTGTCCTTTATTGAAAACTTGCTTATTTTTGAAAGCATAACCAGAAGAAGATACAGCAGGAGGAGGAAAAAAGCGATAAAGCCCAGCACTAAAAGTGTGAATGGGCAATAAATCATTAAAATTTACCACAGTATTGCCCTGTAGATTCTGGATCTGGAGAGGCCACAGTCATTGCTGATAGTATCTTGAAGAGACAGGTGGTTTCAATGTAGTCTTCCCTAACATGCAAATAGTTCCTGGTACAAATTCAGTATCTTTTAAGGTATGGAAAAAAAAACCCTAAGTTTTTGAACTTCTTAACTACCTCCCATCCAGAGTGTTTTACTACTATTAATAAATAAAGCTTGACTTCAGGAAATCATTTCTGTAGCTTTAGGCAGAGAACTATCGATAGACCAACTACCTGGTAATAGAATTGGAAATTGGTTTCCGCTTCTAATCAGCAAACATAACAATCCTCCCCAGATTTATATCACCATTTGTGATTTGCTTTGTTACTTTTACCAAATCTCACGTTTGCTTGCTTTTCAGATCTTCCAACTACTTCAACAACTGTACTGGTTTCTACAACCGCAGCATCCCGTACTGCCAGTACCATGACCATTGCAACTGTAATTGGCAGTGCCGATAACACCACCGAAGTCCCCAAAGCTGTATCAGAAGCTACGATTACCACCCCAAGTTTTCATTTACCTTCCACCACATCCATCCTTATAGATTCTGAGATGACTACTGGAAACAGCAATTTATCACAGCACTGTAAGAGAATGAGATTCCTCTTTTCTTTTTCTCTATATATTGTATCACAAAAATTCATACGCTGGTGGGAGACCTGACCTAACACGTGCATTATAAACAAGTCAGATACAGGCACAACCTGTGGCATAGTGGGAGAAATCAGGTAGTCTTTCTGCAGGCGCCTCTGTTATGACGGCTGATGTGACTCTAGTCACTCGGGATGTTAAGGAACTTATGTCAGGTTTTCATCCAGCACATGTAAAGCTGACTCGAGAGATGAGGCCCTGAGAGCTCGTACTAGTTCTTGGCTCATGCCTAATGCTAGTTCCTCCCAGCCTCAGTGCTGCTTGTGGTGCTGCATATTGTAATATGGATGATTCTACAGGTGCTTCACCTGTTTTAATTGTTTAATTATTACTGTGATCCAGCACAAGTTGTGGGTGAAAAATGCCCCCTGTCCAGCTTTAGCCCTGCGGGATGTTTGGAATTACTACAGCCCAAGACAAGCCGCATCTGCGTTGTGTGGCTGTGCTTTGCATGTTAATGTGGCCTGACCCAGGACATACGTTTGAAGTTTTTCATTACAATATTAGAAAACTCCCCCAATGGAGAACACAAATAGGCTGTCCTAAAGTTCACCCTACGTGTAGTATTGGTGATGCAGTGTGCCCTGTGCTGCTTGCGGGAGAGCAGAATCCAATTTCTAAAATTTATTCTTCTAAGTTCTTCTTGTGCAAATTTCTTTCAAATGCAGTAATGAACTTTTTAAGAAGCAAGGTGCTTTAATTGTCTACATTTGAAATAGCCTGGCTTATTATTACGTAAATAACTATGTAATAGAACAACCGGCCAGAGGGAGGTATTTAAAAGGATAAATTGCCTTTTAAGTTCCATGAATTGGTGTATTAAAAGACAAATTACAGTTAGTTTCTCCTCTCTCAATTCCTGATATTTTAGTAAAAATAAATTTTCTGTGCTGATCTCTTATAATAAGAGCTCAGAGCAGACATTTTTAAGTATATAACTTGAAAGGTATATTGATTTTTTTTTTTAAACTATTTTTCCCTATAATTTCTTCTCTTGTAAGAGGGAAACAATATCGCGTTTTAGGGTCATTCTTGCATGCTGAGGCAGGCTGCAGCAATGAGTGATATATGTGTTGACTAACTCCTTAGTTGTAAATAAAGAAAAAAAAATTTAAAAGTTTTGCAGATGGCTTTGAACTCCATTATTATTCTTCTGACAGCTCAATAAATCATTAACTGTGTCAGTACTAGAAAGTGTTCTACTGTGGATTTTTTAAGAGCACTATTCAGCATCCCCTGATCCATGCCTGGAATTTCCATTAAATGCCACATTTTTTAAAACTGACCTCCTTTTATGTGCTTGAAAACTAGAGGCACAAGTACAGTCACTGACTCTGTTTAGAGCTTCTCTATGTGCTAACACTGTACTGAGCACTTCCCTTAATGGGCCACGCTCTCCTGGCATGTAATTTGCAATCCTGCGAGGGCAGTAGCACTTTATAGCCAGGCTGTTCATCGTTCCTAAGAAACAGCTCAGCTTAGCCCAGATTTGTGTGTTGTATATGCTTTTTATCATCTCCGTAATAATTTCATTGCAGAACTTTTCATAAACTCTTGGATTACAAAAGCTTTCTGATGGGCAGAACAATAGGGTTACTAACATAAAACATTCTTTAGTCATGGCTTCAGAACCAGCAAATGAGTTAAATTATCAGAACTACTTCTTTAATTACAGATGCAAATAATGACCAAGGCTTCGATTCAACAGTGACAGCAGCTGTTATTGGAATTGTCATTCCTGTTGGTAAGCTGATTTGATTTAACCTTTGAAGGAGATCATACAAAAATGCTTGTGTAAATACGCTCTTCTAAGTCTCAAGGTTGGGGTGGGAAAGAGTACAGGAACTGCTGAAATGGGGAGAAGTAGCCTGGCTTCGAGAACATTGTTCAAGGATGGAGATCTATATGGGAACATCCCAGCAGATTCATGCCTGGCTAACAGCCCTTTCTTTCCTCTTTCCTCAGTGGTCATTGGCTTGCTGTGCATGGGGGGATACCTCATCTGGAGAAACTGGAAACGGAAGAATACTAAAAGCATGAATTTTGATAATCCAGTGTATAGGAAGACAACAGAAGAGGAAGATGAAGACGAAATCCACATTGGGCGGACGGCCCAAATTGGACATGTCTACCCCGCAGTAAGTATCTGAGGAAACTGCTGATGGAGAAGATTAATTTTGTTGAGAGTTTAGATACAGAATTATCTCCAGCCAATTACAGTGTTGGTTATTTGGCATATAATGACAAAAACCAGAACTTCTTTAATAATCACTGAATAGGCAGAAGCCTAAACTTCTAGGCAGCTCATGCAGTTGTCTTAGAATACAGTGGTCTGCATAATAAGATACTCTGTTCAAATGAAGAATAATTGTCCTAATCCATGTACATAGTAAGCTAGCTGTCTCAAGAGCTCAACAGGTGACAGCTGATTACTTATCCTCTACTGGATTCCATTATATCTGTGCTTAGACTGCTACCAAGTGTCTAAACTACCTTAAGGACAATTTGAGTTTCTCTATGAACCAGGGAGAATATTTTCTGTATAAAGTAACAGCGTAAAGAAGAGACAGATTCCTCTGAATGAGGAATGAGGATCTGTAAGAAGTTAAGGAAATTTGCCTTGGCAAGATTAAGCTTTCCAAAAGCAAACACTCATTCTGATAGCAAGTCCTGTGTATGCAGAAGAAAGAGAACCTGTTCTGTGTGGCAGTTTGCCTGTAATGGAGCCTCCTTCAAAGCAGCAGCCCTGGTGAGATGAAGCGTTGGCAGTTATAACTGCATTGTCTTTCTAGAAGAAAGCATAAAGACTTGTAAATAATGAGTGAAGGCAATATAGCTTCTATAGGCAGGCTGGCACGTAGGTAATGCCCTATGTTCTCTAAAGATCACACTAGAAGAAGGTGTCATCCCTTACAAGGAACTTTATCCATGTAATTCACAAGTGAGTTAAACTTTCCAACACCTCTTTAGAAACACTTGAGTGAGCAACCCCATTTGGGGAAAAGAATCAGATCAAAAATAGGTTTCTGTCACCATTACACTGAGGACAACAATGAGATTGTTGACAGGAAATACAAGCAAGCAACAGTATCAGAATGGGATTCTAATGCATCAAAATTCACAAGTCACAAACCTCCTCCTCAAGCGTGTTTTTCTTCCTTCACAGCGTGTAGCACTAAGCTTAGAAGATGACGGGTTGCCATGAGGATGAAGTTGCTGCTCCAACACCACGCTCAAAGTTGCTTTGGATCACAGAACCTGCTTCTTCTTTTTAATCGTTATTTATGTTGCAGAAGGGTAACCACAAAGTTATAATGAACTGCAAACATCCAAAGGATGTGAGAGTTTTGTATGTATAATCTTTTATACACATTTTAACTTGTTGCACTACCCATTTGTGATAGTGAATAAGCAACAGCTGAGCTACTAACTCGATGTACATAACCAGCCAGGCTGAAGGTTCGGTAGCTATTGCTTTATTTTAAGACTATATTTATAGCTATTTTGTAAATATGTTGAATATGCTTTGTGGCTATCCATCAACATAAGTAAAACAAATTCTGTACAGGCAGTTTAGAAATATTTATTAACAAAATCTGGATTATAAGATCTGTTCTGTAAATATAGTAGAGGGGTGAGAGTATTTATTTTTTGTATGTTTGGCTTGCTGTGCATAGATTATCTGTGTATATATCTATCTAGGCTAGATAGATATATAGGCATATGAATATATACATATATATAAATATATACATATATTTTAAAACTACTAGCCTACATTTATGAAAATTAGGGATAATTGAATTTTTACAGGATGTTTGAGAAGTTTGCTTTGAAATCTAAAGACACGAAGTAAGAGCGAGCTGTCCTGTGAGACAGCTGACAAATGAAGCACTCCCATAACAAACCGAGCTCCCGATGCCCAGGCGGGCTCTACATTCCCCGTCTATCCAGACAGACTCAGCTGCAGCGGTTCTAGCTGAAGAGCTACTGCTTATGGCATTTCGGTCAGGAGAAACTCCTACGGCGCCCAATTTTTTTTTTTTTTGTGTTGTAGTGCTGCTTTTTATGGCTTGGTACAGATTTGATGTAGCTTTGTTTGTTTGTTTGTTTCTAAATGTAAATCTAAATGCTTTTCCCTACTGGGAATCTTGCACCTCTCAAATCAGCTTAGAATTAGTAGAAACAAAGATTCAGCCGTGTACTTCCATGCCCTCAAAGTGAGCCCCCTCCACTGGCTCATCAGGGAAAACAACTCACAATAAGAAAAGTTAATTCCTTCCCTCCTTGCCCTTTTCCCGTACTGCTACTGATTAAGAGTCCAAATTTAGGAGATGCTATGGGGCAGCATCTTAATTCACCATATGCAGAATTCTCCAAGGCGCAGCATTACCTTCCAAACTACTGCCCATGGAACAACCTGTACCACAGTAGATCTCACAAACCACAGAGCGCTGGGTGACGAGGTTGAAGGAGGGTAAGAGTTCACAGCCTCACATCAGTATCTGGGGCTGGGTCATCCTGCACCTTGCAGAAAAAAAGTTTTTTCTCATCTCATTCAGTAAGATTCCCAGGGAATTCTATGGGAAGTGAACACGCTCAGATAACACGGCATAATGGACTAGTACCTCCCTGAACTGTACCAAAACCTAGAGAAATCTTCCTACCATTCTTACATCAGTCCAAGCTTTTTTCCAGTATTCAAGTGAGTAGAAGAAACTCAGGGGTTTTTTCCTTTTTTCCTTTTGTTTTTCTTTCTTTTAGAATAAATTCACAGTCTAATGTGAGCTGGAAGCTGATTCTTGACTAAGGAAAGGAAGAAAGTGTCTACAGACCTAGTATGCATTACAAACATAATACACACTCTCAAAATACTTCATGGCCTGCATAGACAATACATAAATAATCAAGCATCCTTCTATTCAAATTTTAGATATTAAGGCAGTGAAAAAATGATTGAGGTATCCAATTATTGTTCTGAGGTATGAAGCTCTGTTTCTACAAGTCCATGCACTGTGTACATGAAGAAGAAAAACTGAGAAAGGCTGTATGTGATAACACTGTAACTAACAGATGAATGTAAATATATTTGAAAGTTCTACAGTTTTGATACTTTTTTAAGCACACGTACACACAAACCAACCTGTATAAACCATGTATAGAAGGCTGCGGGTTTTTTCAAACCACTGTAAATGAACTCAGTGTGCAGTGTTGATTTCAACCTTTACAGATTTATAACTACTGAAAAGTCAAACACCAAATTTGGTTTTTTTAAGAAATTAATTATTTTAAATAATGGTTCAGATTGTTAGGATGATATTTACCATTGTAATCATTTCTGATCTCTGTCTTGTCATACAGAAGTTCTGTTAGAGTACGTTCTTGCTTGGTGCCTTTTGTGGTTCAGTTTTTATGTTACGGACAAAAGGACCAGGGAAGGGCAGGGGCGGGATCGGCTCTGTGTAGCACTTGCTGTACTTACATCCATGCGGATTACTGAAAACCAAATGAACGCATTTGTAAAACAGTGCACTGTTTCTATAGAAAGATTAAATTTTTTTATCTGGGACTACTGAGCTAATTACTTTATAGTGCTTAAAAAGCTGTCCTAGACCTGGGACTGTTTGTTTCATATTCTCATGTGAGTTTTCCTTAACTCTTAATAGTCCAAACCCAAAGTGGGAGTTGGGAACGCTATTGTGCAAGTCCGCTCTTCTCTGTACAGTTTCGTTCTGTAGCTGCAGCTCTGCAATAGCCACACTGAAAACAGTTCACAAGCTACATGGAAATGAACACACCAATTTGTTCTGAATTATCTTTCTCTGCCACTTTGGTTTTGGTTATCCTCAAATCACACGGAAAACAGGACTGGGTTCATTATGTCCTTGAGCCGAACTATTAGATGGGTGATGTAACTAAAATAAGTGAGTAAAACTTCCAGTGGTACAAGTACACTAGTCCTTACCCAGTGTGAGAAAACGTTGTCTCAAAAGTGAGTGGTGCATACAACAAAACTGGTGTAGTTTTTAACCTGAACTATTACATGTTGGAATATTGAATTTTACATATTCAAGGACGAGTTGCAAACTACTCCATTTCTTCGTACGGCTTTTAGTAAAGCATATCTACAGAAGCTGAAAAACTTGTTACAGCTAAATATGCACTCTTTTGCCATCCTGGGGAAAAAAAAAAAGCAGACAGACAAATACTGCTAGTCTTGGAATCACAACAGGCAGCCTTGTATTGGTAAATACAAGGTTCAGGTTTCTATTTAACTGAAAATAGATTTTTCTTACTTTAAAATATTTCTCCCTTTCAGTTAAATATTTTAGCAGAGTAGTATGGTAGCAAATAGAAAAACTGACAACAAAACAAAACAAAACCTCTCCAGATCTAAATAGAGAGGAAAGTACAAATGAAAAGAAGAGCCTTATATGAGAGTCCCAAACCTATCTGGGGCACTGAGGTATGAGGTATGCCTGCAAAAACCACTATCTCCCCCCACCCCCATATTTTTTGACTCCATGCTGTATTAGCAATAAAATTCTATTTTTTTTTGTTTTGCTTTGTACACATAGTAACTGTACAGTATAAGATAATCCATAGTAATACTGTGCTGTCTGCTTCCATCAAGCTGCTGTACCACCACATGCACACGTATAAATCCCTGTAGTGTTTATATAACATATGTAACTCAGTTACCTTTCTGCCTTCTGCAGGAGTACATATCCATCATTTCCTCACACTGGGCTTGTTCTGCAGCACATCAGTCCTTTAACTTTGTGAAACAGTTTTAAATGTCTTCCTAATTTACATCCTAGCCTTCAGGAAGGAAGCTATAGCCATGGTCTATTGCGAGCTCTTTTTCACTGCCTTAGTGCTGGAGTCCAGTGCCAACTTCAGTTGTCTCCTAAATGCAGTCTCAAAATTGGAAAGATTCAAAGGGAGAAAGACAGCAATGGAGACAGTGAACTTAGATGTGGGCTACATAACCCACCTTTTAGATTCTGGCCACAGCCTGTGCACACATTAACGTGCTGGGTGCTCAGTGCCAGCTCAAAAGACCCACACTCACGCCCTCCCTCACACTTACTTTGCAGGTCCTGTGCTCTCTACTCAAACAGCTCTAACAGGAGCGCTGCTTGTCTGCACTGACCGAGGCTGCCCTGGAAACAGCACACTGGTTGATGAAGGTATCAGTACAGTCCCAGGCAATGGCTTGACAAGAGTCCTGGTTTGAGGGTTGTTGTTGAGGCTTGTCCTGATGAAAAAAAAAAAAAAAAAAATTATAATAGAGGCTACAGCTTTGCAGCTGTGTGTTTCTACAACAAGTTGCAAACAATCATTCCCACAGCATGGCAGCAAACATGTCCTAGCCAAGACTGTCATTTCATGATGAGGTGAAATGTGGTAAATCTGGGGTGAACCAGAGCTCTCAAAGGTGGTGCCAGGGACAGGCTTGTCTGAGGTCTTGCACGTAAAGAGTGGGACTGAACCCTAATCTGCTACAATGAGCTGGAGGGAAGGCATACACTGTCATCCTCATCACAGGACAAAAGTATGCAGAGCCATGCATTTAAGTAAATAATCTGAAGCCCCTGTAAGAGAAAAAAGGTGGGGGGGCGTTGACTTTCTTCAGCATAGTGACAGAGACTGAACTGGCTATTCTCAGCAAGATTACATGTGCCTGGCAAACAGTTTACTGAGCTCATCGCACCTTGATCAGTAGAAAACGAACTGAGCTAGTGCACCTTGTTTTACTTGTATGGCTACGAATACAGACACCCCAGCCAAGACACAAGTCTCACAGAATCAAATTTTACACAGCTAAAGATGAACCTGTAGCTTTTGATGTCACAGCAGCAGACACAATAACACAAAAGATTAACTTCATAAAAGATTACCTCACAACAGTGTCCCCAGAAGTGAGGCCATCTGCCTCAGAGATGTCTCATTCCAACAGTGGTAGCATCTACCAGAAGAAACGAACAAGCACTAGTTAAGGCTACGTTCTCAGCTCTTACAGGAGATGAGTAATGCTAACTTTTATCTGTACTTAGGCATCAACAAACGGAATGAGAATTAACATGATTTAAAAAATAATAATCTTTTTCAAATTATTTGCAGCATTCAAATTTCACTATGTACCTCAGTAGGAGAACACTTTCTTAAGGGATTAGCTGCAGCTGCCTGCCGAGTTCTCCACACTGTTAAGGAAACCATTGTACTCTCATCAGTTATGATGGGGCTGCCATCTTAGCAGGGAGCTAAAAGTTATGGTAGTGTAACAAGCAAATCTCCCCGATACTTTGATAGGCGCTAGCCTGGTTACACGGATGGCTGACACAGGATTACAGCAAAGAGGAGGATGAACTGATACTTCTTTTTTTTTTTTTTTCTTCACATCAGCTCAGTTGTTCACTCCTTGCCTACAGGCTACACAGTCAGGTGGACAAGCAGAGGTTGTAACTACAGTTCTTGGCCAGGTACAACTGAGGCCAAATAGCAAAGATGTTTCACATTCCCCTATCCAGGATTTTATCTGCTGAATCTACCAATCAAGGAATTAATTAGTTCCAACTGCAGTAATTTATTTTCATGCATATATTCCCCCATTGGGACTTAGCTGAAAGCATATACATTCATTTAATTCAAGCCATTACACATAAAGGATAATGGAAAGCCTTATGACCAAACATTCAAGAAAAAAATCCCTGAATCTATGTATTTTGCTAATAAGACATAGACCTAAATAAGATCTAAGCAAAGAGAACACCTTGCAGTAATGCTTAGAAGAGAAACAATACTTGGAAAGTGATGGTTAGGTCTAAGTTTTGATGACAGGAATTGTCTTGGAAAGGCTAAGTTGACTTTTAGACTTCTTGTACTAATAAAAACTGACACAAAAATTTTGTAAATCTACATTAAATTGTTATTAGCAATATCTGAAATGTGTGCCACATTTAAAAGCCTGACCTCATAAACTGACTTCATATTACTTTGATGCTAAAGGCATCAGCAGCAATAAAAGTCATGAAGAAGTTAATAACAACAACTTTTTCAAACACGTCAGAGGCTGGAAGCCTGCAAAAGAGCAGGTGAGGTTAACAGCATCTGTTGCAGTAAGGGAAACTCATGGTGAAGATGTATTTTTAATTCTACCTACAACCTTGACCTTCCCATCCTAAAAAAAGCCTCATGCAGCTAGAAAAGACACTGAGAAGGTCAACAAGGATAATTGCAGAAGATTTTACATTTTGCAAAGCTTCGACTCAGAAAGACACAACTGAGAGGATGTACAATACCTATATATAAAATCATTAACAGTGCAGAGAAAGCACTAGGGCGTAATTATTTATCTAAGTATCCATTACTAGCTACTACCAGACAGGAGATGGGGTAAAGGGAATTAGTCTGATCCAATATGACAGTCTCAATGATCAGACAAGTAATTTGCTTTTTCTTCTGTTTTGATCATTGCCTTATTTACTACAGAACACAGAAAATATTTTAGGAAATAGAATAACTGAAGCTTAACAGACTTATTATTCATATGAATAAAGCAGTTCACAGACCCCAAGGGCAGCTTTCGTTCCAAGCGGAGCTACACCAGACAATTACACACCTTTCCTTCCTTTATTCCTTCATATCTACAGAAGGAAAACCATCACAGTTTACTTCTTTCAGGCAACACCTGACCAAAAGCCTTTATCTCTAGGCTGCCCTTAAGGTCACAGTAGCACTTCAACACCCGTGCCTGCCTTCCTGTCCCTCTCAACTGCCTCCTGTGGTTCTTTTGGAGCACCTTTCTCCAATAAATACCCAATAGCCCACCCTTGTTTAAAAGGCAATATTCAGTAGAGTTACTCTGATCACATAGTACTGTTAATCATATCCCTGTGAGCTGAATGAGAAAGATACTCCAGCCAGGATGTTTAACTTCCGCTCTTCCTTTAAGACAGCCTATGAAACTGCAAAACTCGTTTATGAAATAGTAGCAGTCTTCAAAACAGATGCATCATCACCCAAAAAGACACATGCAGAGTTACTCAGGCACTAAAATTGACAGTGCTTAACAAACAGGGTTTTTTTAAAAAAATCAATGTTAATAATTTCAAAATAGATATTTTTAGGAGGTTTTGTTGTTCACACAGGCCTTTTTATTATCAATATTAGAATCTTAACAGCGCAAAGGGGAAGAGCAAAATTTTAAGGGCAATGGACTTCAGAAAAAAAAAGAATGCCTATTTACTAAATGGACTAAAAAAGACAGACACAGTCTAAGCAATCCCAACATTACAAAACATGGTTGAGTATACACAGCAGAGACTTTGAACAACTGTGTAAAATTATTTTCATTTCCAAAACCAACAGATAAACATGAGCTTCCAAGATCTGTATCACTGTACCATAAACACAAGCATTGTAAGAACAGGAAATTTTAAATAGTTCAGCTAGTTGAGTAAGTTCATTCTCTCAACCGTGTAAGATACCTCAACAGGCTGTCATTTATTAGCACTAGTCTTTTTGCAGGAAAGGCCAAATTTCAAATCCCACCACCCTTTTGGGGTTAAGTAGATGTGAGCTCCATCCCAGTGTGGTAAGGCACGAACTCTCCAAACTACATCTCCCTTTGTTTCTTCCTTGTTTTTTTTGTTTTGGGGTTGGTTTTTTTTTCGTTTTTTGGGGGTTTTGTATTTGTTTTTTGTTTTTTTTTTTTAATTTTTGGCCATTTAATAACTATCAATACAGACTCTGATCATGACTACCTACTTTGTCCCTTGCAGACAAAGGGACAAAACATAGGGCTGTGGCACACAACCCCAAATGACAGTTAAGGTTGCTCCTTTGCCTTAGCTACCACTCTTAGCCCAGGAGATAACTACAAATGAACAGCGATGTCTTAAGTATTACAACTTCCATGGACAACCATCAAATACAGAACATATGGGGTTTTTCTTCAGTCATGTTATCAGTTTACAGAAGCTCATATAGCTTCAATATATAAGGCACCAAGGCAATCAAGTTAGAGAAGGTATGACATTCAAAGTATGATCACTGGCCTAGATTCAGACCCTAATACAAATATGCACAGATAGGAGCACGCCCCAAGCCTGATTTATAGGCAGCCTAAGGTAAGACACGGGCCCATCTGTAGACCTAGATAAATTAACTGAGAAGCTGTGACACCAGCATCTAGTGCTGACGCTGCACTTGTTTGTAGTACATTACTCTGGACTCTGAGCTACACTATTGCAGGAACTAGCTACAGTTATGCTTTCCCATAGCAACAAGGTATATGGGACTAATTGTTCAGGAAAAAACAGCTTAATAGGAGCTATACCTCCCTCAAGTGAGCTTAACCAAGTGTTTCCTTGGTTTGCAGGATACCGAAACAAGGATCCTCTGTGTGCATCTGAAATACAGCTAGAATTTAGTCAAAACATACTCCTGTTCACAGCAGCAGGTGTTTTACCACACCCGCGCTGATACAGACCCTGCAGACAAGCCTGGTCAAATCAAGGAAGAACAGACTAAACTTCTCCCCAGATTCTCCCATCCTCACTGATTTAGGAAGAGATGAACACAGGTAAATCTATGTCTCTGCAACAGGATAGGACAGGAGAATAGCCTTCACGAACACTTATATTTTAATAAATAACATTTTTATTATAATTCTTAAGTGAAACAATGCATTGTTTGAAGAACCATACCAGGACGGTCCCAGGTGCTTACACCATGAAAGTGCTAGTAGGCTGTAACAAGTGTACATGTCATCAGAGTTATGACCTATCTTAATATTAACCATTATTTTTCCAAGTACCAAGCATTGCACAGTATGTAAATGCAGTCTACGCACACACTAATAAGCATTTAAGGTTTGTTAGGAACAGTCAAAACTTACCACAAGCAACCCCATGAGAACCCATTCTCTTAAACTCTTCAGCCCAGCCTCAAACAAGCAAATCCAGCCTGGATGAACTTCAGCTTTAAATGCTCAGCAAGTTATCATTCAAAACAACTAGCTGGCAATTTCTGTTTTCCCATTGTGCCTTCAAAGCAGAAAGCAAATGGTTTCATTTGGGATCCACTGCACAGGTGGGAAGAGTCTTGAATTAACTGAAGGGGGGGAAAAAAAGCATCAACTGGCAAGAAAGATGAGGTGACAAAACCAAGACTGCAGTGGCTGCCATACAGAAAAGCAACAAATACATGTCCAAAATAATCATGCACCAATACTACAAGCTGTAATTTCATCAAAGCTTTTAGTAAGCCTTGAGCACAGGAACTGTGCTTACAAAATCACTATCGCTCAGTTCACTCTCCCTGCACAGTGACTATGCAGGCTGGTTCTGCATTCATTGCGCTTTAAATTGTGACTCCACAGCAAACTCCTACAGGTATGAATGACTATGTGCAAATCTCTAGTACCTTGCCTGATAATAGACTGTCACTTCAGAGTTGGCATCACCTTTGTTAAGAGCTTTCACCTTACAGAGCAGATGCATATTTGGCAAATCCACCACCCGGAACTGAACAGGGAAGGGATGGGCCAGAGGAGCGAACTGGAGCTTTCTGAAGGGAGCACAGACAGCAAAGTAACAAACACCCACTCACATCTTAGCCAAAGCACACATATATAATAGTATATACCATTTATATATTTATTTGATGCACAGTTATCTCCCTCTTTCCTGAGGGACCTGTGCACTGTTTGTGCTACCTATACAGCAGGCTACAAAAGGGTCAATTTAATGCTAGATACCGGAGCAGCACCTTCTAATCTGCAGGTATACAGAAGCCTTTTAATTTCAGCAAGTCGATTCAAGCCCAAATCCTAACGAAGACAACAAAATTTGTAGTGTCAATAGCTATTAGTGCTATGAAGGCTACAGAATACACTGAGCTTTGATTTAATATCTCCCTTTTAGAGCGCATTCCACCTTCACCCAAAAGTAAGGCCAAAGAGGAGTAACCTGCAGTTGCTCCTGCAGATCAGGAGCCTACAGCCATCTATTATTTTGATTAACATTTTCTCCTTTGAGAAAAATCAACACACAGTGCTCTCAGAATATTTATGTCATCAGATCCAGTGAATATCAAATAAGATGTCAGATTATATTCAGTACTCGCTACTATCTTTACTCGAGAGACTTAGCAATGTGGTTTCCCTCAGTCTGTTGAAGAAGATTCTAGGTATCTCTTGCTCTTTTGGGCTACAGGGAACCTCTGACTCTAGCAACCTATCCTTTCTGAATCAAGCAGAAATTTTGCTGGCTGCTACTGATCTTAGGCAATGTCAGTTTTGTCTACTTACCCCTACCTCTGCAGCAGCAGACCTCAAGTAACTCCTCTTCTCTACCAAAATTTTTAAAAAAGAAAGGAAATAAACAAAAACTGTCTAAACCGTAATCAAAGTATAAACAAAGTTTGCTTCCAGAGACGATAAGAGGGACTGATAAGGAAAGAGCATGAAATGCGAGTGATCTGAGAGCAATGCCAATTAGAAAGAAGCAAAGGGCAGCTGGGCTGGAACTCTGGGAGGGGAATGTCCCCAGCTGACACTTATTCAGGTAATTTGATAATCTTCTATAGGAGGAATTTTAACCTCCAAGAACATACACACAGGTGTTGCTGACAGAAGAAACGCAAGCAGCTATAAGAAAACAATACACAGGATAACTTTTCATATATGAATTCACGTCAGCCTTTGGCACCTGATTGTTAGTACTAGTACCTAGTATAAAGCAAAAATATTTGGCAGTTTGAAAATTGTGCTCACATATAATTATTGTGCTGACATTCCCTATATTCAACAAGAGTATGCAAAGAACTGCATGGTAATTTATGATAAGAAGACAGGCACTCCTCAAGCCACTACTTTACGCTACTATGACAACACAGGAAGAACAAAGATGATTGCTTTCTTTTCTGCCACTACCCTAAAATTAAGCCTTTCCCCACTGACACTCATTTGGCTAACACCTCTGATTTGATAAGCATATTGAAGTAAGTCTTTTTAGTTCCTCTTTAACCATCTCAAAGACTGCTGGAGTAAAACTGAAGTCAGACAAATGGTCAGTGATGAGCTGGCTGTAAAGAAAATGCTATTTCCTTTGTAGAAGAGTCACATTATAAATTTTACATCAGACCTCAGTATTTTTAAACATTTTCATTTGATTTTCTTTCTTAATCCATGAAAAAAACATTGCCTTAGTCAAAGACCAATTGCTTTGTATTTAGCTTTCTTTATTCCAAACTCATACTTTTTATAATTCATATCATAAAATCTCCACCCAAAACTGTAAGTCTTCACCTCACTAACCTTACAGTTTTGAGGTACTCAGCAAAAAGTGCACATGATTCTTTATTACATGCAAAACCACTACTCCTCTGTAGTCTTCAAAACCATGCAAAACTATGAAATAATGAGTTGCAGTGTAAACCTAAGCATTTCAGGCTTCTGGCTAATGTAGAAAATGTTCAATAGATGATCTGTTGAGCTCTATTAAGGACGATTTGCTGTTAGAACTTACAGGTAGCTTATGATTTCATCCTTTTACTCTAATGAACAAACCATGCTCTCCAGCCCCTAGTTTATTCTCCAGTTTAGCAATATCAGCTCCATATGCTGGTTCTGACAGATTCAGAGAAAGGATGCTTACAAAAGTGTCTAGAAGCACCACACTATAGTGAGAATCAACATAGAAAAGAAACAAACAATCAGATAAATAGTTCTAAGAACAAGAAGTTGTTCAGGCTAAGACCTTGAAACACCTAGTTAGGTATTACTTTTTTCATTCAGAGGATACACAAGGATGTCTGGTAGTTTTTCTGGCACAAGGCTTAGAAATTTTGTATGTCAGAGAAAAAGGAAAAAAAAAAGGTATCAGTGTATGATTACCAGCAGCATTCTCAAGAGTATACAAGGATAACACCTACCTTGAATAGAGAATTAATTTTCAAGGAGTACATTAACTCTCAGTAAAATGTGTTTGCTGTATATTAACAATGCTAAAAAAAAAAAATGTGTTAGAGGTAGCTGCAGAGAAGCCATTTGGAAGATTCATAACTTCATCTGAAATGGAAGTGGCCATGATAAAGTCAAAATAGGTATAAATGCATTTTATCACTTTAAGGAATCATTCATTACGGTTAAAAATTGTGAAATGCCCCAGAGTATTAAAATCAAGCATTTCTATTAAAAATTCAAAACCTATATTGTTAAGGCCTGGTGAAATACAGGCTTTTAAAGATACTTCAAATAAATGATTCTCCTTTCCATGAAGCTCTTTAGTGATCTTACAATAGAACTACTATCCGATTTTTTACAACAGACAGTCCCGATCCAAGGTCAGCGGGCATGCTACATGGTGGGGATGTAATAGATTCATAGGGTTGCAAGCAGAAGACTGTAATATGCACACATTTTACTGCTGCTCTGTATCAGTTTCTTCCACGGCCACATGCTAGAGATCTGTTTGTTGAATGTGCTGCCCATGGTTGATGGCCCATTCCAGCAGAAGCTTTGATAGCTTTCTGTTCTAGCAGATTATTCTGATTACCATAAGGGTTATAAGTTACCTTCATATTGAGCCAGCTGCACTAACACCTAGCATGCATTTCCCTTCTCCTGCAAAAATATGCCATCTCCTACCTCCTCAAAAGATAACTACTGAGACACAAAGAAAATTAAATGAAAGAAAGGAAGTCTTTATTTTAAGCCGCACTGGACATTTTCTTTGGTATTACTTTATTAAAGACTTAATTTTCTGTCTTAGTCCACAAGGCACGTTATGGAGAGGTATTCTTCCTCTCTGCAGACCTGTGAAGAAATCAGGGGGAAATGTACATAAGCTGGGGGAAGAGTTGGGGGGAGAAATGAAAAAAGGAAAGGGGAAAGGGAAAGGGAAAGGGAAAGGGAAAGGGAAAGGGAAAGGGAAAGGGAAAGGGAAAGGGAAAGGGAAAGGGAAAAAAGAAAGGGAAAGGGAGGAAAATGGCAAAAAAGGGAAAGAAAAGGTAAGGTGCAGAAACTGTCAGCTTGAATTCCAGTGTGCAAATACTTTTCCTTTAGACTGTTCTCTTTTTTCACCAACTTGCGTACTTTGAACTACATTTAAAACTAGAGAGAACTTGGAATTGTAGTCACTTTGCATTAAGAACAGAAAAAGCCACCCTTCTGGTGAAAAAAATATTTAACGTTCATTCAGTTTGTAAATTGCTCAAGACTGGCATAATGTCTTTATCTGTTTCCATTATCTTTATAGATGCTATATTACCCCTCTATGTCAAAAACAATAAAAAGGCCTCTCAAACTATAACAAAAAGTCCTCTTACAGTAGATAAATGCTACATCAAAAAGCTTCTCAATAAGGACTAAAGTGTCATCCTACAGAATATCATTATACTAATAATGGTAATATAGTTTTATATTGTATTGTGTCTCTGTTATTCCAGGTAGTATTTTCTGAGTATACAGAGAAAATATGAAGGTTTGAGGAGACGAAAGGGTCGCGAGGTTTTGGGTTGGGGTTTCTGACTTTTCTGGTTTGGTTTTGTTTAACTACTACCAGTCTTGCAAGCCCCAAACTGGTTCCTTCTTCCCAGATGCTTTCATTCCTGAGATGCCCTCATATTTTCTTAGTTAGATCTCTACTAGAAATCAGGGGGGTTTTAATTAAAAAAAAAAAAAAAGGAGGAAATAGATTGAGTTGTTAGAAGGGCTTTCAGTTCTTGGAGCAGCTTCCTGTGGAGAAGTTAGAGGTCAATGAAACAACAAGAATGCAAATACTTGGTCACTGTCTTCTACTGACCATTTTGAGACAGATAATGCAATTCACTCCCCTAAGGAAAGATACTAGAGCGGGAATCTCTTCGAGCTCTTGCAGAGTGAACAAAACATGAAAAAAATCTACGTGAATCTAAATGGCATATCAGGCTAGCACAGCCAAGACATTCAAGTTTCTATAACCCAAATAAAACAAAGATATAACCATATGTAGGCACCTCTGATATACTAGACTGCATGCAAAAGTACCCAGTTGGAGCTGGCTTGACTTGGGACAGTGAAGTTAGGGGGAAAAAAAGAAAAGAGAAAAAAAAAAGCAAGAAAAAAAAAGAACTTCAGCTTCAACAGAATAAAATAATGCAGTTTTAATGGACCATGGAATATTAGGTACCGACTAAGAAGATGACCTTTCTCCAGTACTGAAATAACAAAGCCACAGAACTCAAACGGTGATAAACCAACTTCAACTTTACAAAATCAATTTATGTGAGAATAAAAGAACAAAAACATGACCTTTGCTATTAAATAAACCAAATCCATTCTACTGAAGTCTTCTTTTTGTACGTAAGTTATTGCCTGACCTTTCTTATTCCATTGCAGGATGCAAAGTGATTGGGCAAGCATTTAAGTTCTTTTGTTCTTCCTAAATCAGAGTTTTGTGTCACCATAGAGGAGAAAACATGCACACCTTTCCTAACCTCAACACAGGAGCTTCTGTAGGTACCATCAGAGATCTGTAACATCTCCCCCAGGTTGGGTCAAAGACCACATAGGCTACCAAGCCACAAAGGCTAGTGCTGAAATAGGAGCGGATATTTGGGCTAGGGGTCCAGAGGCCAAAAGCAATGAAGGCTGGGGTATGACTGGCCATCCAAACCAGCCCTGTATCTCCTCAGGATCCTACAACTCACAAGTATCAGTTCATGGCCTGTACAATGAAGATGATTAAAACTGACATACCTTTATGGGATATTATATCTATTATGTCAACATTGAGATATTACACCTAATTCTGGTACCATTTTGTATGCTATTCTCAAAAAATCAGAAGCACAAAATATATTTTCTGAAATTATCCTCTTCTGTGGTATTACCACAAGATGAGGTCTTGATCGTTTATTGGATTCTCTACACAAACTGTTTTATAAACAGCATGAAATCAAAATATAATGTAAATTAATGATAATTACATAATTAATGTAATGATAGTCTAAACATCATTTTACCTGTAATTTTGCTCTTGTGGGGGCAGTGCCCAAGTAATGTTCAACAGATGGATGTTGCTGACTGGGATAACTGCAAAATAGGTTTATTCACTGAAAATAGAGATGTGTTATTATTTCCAATCCTTTTAATCCCAAGAGCCATCTGTGGGCAAGATATTTTATTTGCTGTAGAAAAAAAATATGCATATGCATTTGCATATGTGGAAATATATAAAAATACATACATTAATTCATTAAGCTGCCATCCACCACTCTGTTAAACCGCTGTCAATAAGGTGCAGCTTATGCACCTTCCCCATGGTTTAAGGGGATAGACTTACAGTCACAGTAATTCTGACTGGCTAGAAATCAAAAATAATTTTCTGAGAGAGAGTCAAATCACTTTATTATGAGATCTATACACAGAGAAATAACTCCCTCACTTCTGGAAGGGGATTGGTTTATTACAGTCAGTATCATCATTTACATCTCGGTTTGGGTTTCCATCCTCCTATTTTCTTTTTTATCACTGAGAAATTGCCAGTGACATGAAACAGAACCAATCTGATGGCTCCTAGGGGCAGGAGAGCAGTTATGCACAATGAAACAGACTCTTGGAAAAGATGACCAAGAACTCTTCGAGATCAGGGGAAGTGGACAGGAGAACAGCAGGACTTAGAACTGTATCTCCTAGCTATAAAATAATAGTCCTCAAAACCCAGAATCTGAAATTATATGCCCCCATGCAGTATGGAAGGAACAGTCTTTTGCCAAAAAAAAGTAGAGATGGTGGAGGGAGTAAATACTGGTATACTTCCAGATGAAGGATAAAGAGCACTAGTGAGCAAAGATGCACAAGAGGGCCCACAACACTGATAATTTCAGGGTCCACCTACCTATTGCTTCTAATAGCTATGAGACCCCTGAACAAAAGTCACAGGGTACTGTGAAAGGGTACGTTTACTGATAAAGCAGTCTTTTTTTGGATAAAGAAGAAAAAGGTTGCCATGGCAACCCTGAACGAATTCAGCACATCACCTGCACAAGAAGTCTATTTGCAAGGGCTGTCTTGAAAGTTGAGGGTTTGCCTGCTTCTTGCTAGGGATCCGTGAAAATTATACAAAGGTTTTACGAATAAGGACTGCACAGGAAATGGATGGTACTTTTGCATCCACCAGATCAAAGACTGCTGGAAGGTACAATTATCTATGTAAAAGGAAAGCAATGTATTTTTCTTGACCTAAGTTTTCAAACGGCTGTAGAGGTTGGAAAATCTGATGCATGCAGTGGACTAGTAAGGCCTGACAGTTTTCTGTGAGGAGACAGGACATGCCAGAGGTCTCTACCTTTTTCCTAATGAAGCCTTATGTTTGGATGTCCTGATCTACTGGAATAGTTTCCTTCTTTATAAAATAAGGGAAAAGCAAAGAACTTTGATCAGAATCAAAGATATTGAAAGAACATGAGTTGTTTAGAGGACATGACAAGCATGAGAAAAAATTAAATGCAAAACCAATTTAAAAGTATGCAGAAACACAGGTTAAAATGTTAGAAAGAAATAAAATTAAATTTAGCTTCACGTCAAAGCATAACAGAGAATGAGAGGTCCACTTAGATTAGCACAGGCATGTCTCCAAAGGTAAAATTTAAAAGTTTCTGTTATATATGCACTGCCCCAGGTCTCTCACCTCTGTAAATCTTATGAAATTCTGCTGTGTCAACAGGCTCTGTCAGATGATCAAAACTTGGATTTGGTAAACCACTTCAAATAAAAGAAAAGAAAAAAAATAGCACAATGTTTATTGAAGACAAAGGAAGGCCACATGGAAGCAAGCAAAAGTTGCTTCGTAGCCCAGGTCTGAAATATCATCTTGAGCAGCTTGACACAACTAAGATGTCGTTTCAAGTGACATGGATGGACCAGAACCTGGACATTCCAGTTAAAGAGGTAAAATGTTCAACACTCCTTTGATCATTTCCACAGACATACAGCCCTTCTGTACACATAACCCACCCCTATTGGAAGGTCATGGGCTAAAGATTAAATAAATACCTTTGCTCCCTGCCACTTGGGGAACCTTCAAAGAGTATGGCAGATTTGTTTAAACAAAATCACCTTCCACAGAAATACACGAATAGAATACAGCACTTGGCCAATTTCTAAATGAAGAGCTTGAAACACGCAGTGACGTAAGATATCTCTTTCTTATGTAATACCAACATTTGGGGGGAACTACTTAGAGGACAATTCACAAAGGCTACCTTCAGTCAAGATGTGCCAATTCTTTCTCCACCTCAGAAGAAACCACTGGAGACAAGCTTCCCCATGTCAGCCCTCCTAAATATCTCTGTAAAATTTTGAAATGAGAATTAACACACATCTATTTTTAAATAACAGCAAATAATATTTTGTGCAAGTTGAAGACATTGTTCTACCATGAAAAGACCCCAATTTAAATAAGTAATATTTAATTTCTTAAATTATTTGTGGAAATAAACTATAATGAGGTGGATTCATCTGTACCGTACCCCTGTTACTCTTGAAGGCTAGCAGTTCTAATACACCGGACTACACACCAACCTCTAGCATTGCCAAACCAAACAGGCTAGAACCAAACAGATTCATATGGGGGCTGACTTTTCAAAGAGAAAGTAAATCACATGATAAACTTGTACTTGCCACAAAAACAATCTACAGAAAAAGCAGAGAATCAAAGTCAATCAAAATCAAAAAGCTTCATTAAAATTCACAAAAAGATTCACAGAAGAGAGGGCTGATCTTGTCTGAGGACAGGGGGACAAACACGGCGACTATGACAGTCCCTTCCAGTCCTGTTTTCTATTAATTTCCGTTAATCTTTCCCCTTTTCAGACACTCATTTACACATCTGAGTCTATGCGAGGCTTAGGATTTCTTTCTTCTAATACGGAGGCCAACACACAGCATTTTTGTCTACTTAAGTCATCTTCAGCGAATATTGTCTTGTAAGCAAGGATGTGCGTTTGCAAAAAATGTCCTTCAGTCAATAGCTGGCAACAGCGGCGTAGCACAGCAAGGAAAACCTTACCTCAGAGACTAATAAGGTCATTTCACTTGGCACCAAAACAGTAGATGTTACTTCTTACAGAGCTGTATTTTTAACTGAGTAGAAAAAAGTTATCTGTATATCAATTTCAAGATACAAAACGGGATGTCTTTTCTAAATAGCGTATTACGATGCATAGCTTAGAATTAACATAGAAACCCACAGTCAGTTTGTCTCTAACGGCCACAATGGACTGCCGACTTAGCTGTATTTTGATACTAATTATCTTTCACACAATGCAGAGGCATAGAAATTAACATTCTTCAAAACTAGAATATAATTCTTTTCCCAGCAACTAAAGAAGTAACACAGGTATAACAGGGATCTATGTGCAAAGTCAGGATCCACACCATGGAACACATTAAATGCTATCAAATACATTTTAAAGAAACATTTTATGAATATATTAACTTCCAAAGATTATATTGTCTTAATTTAGTCAGTGAAAATAGTTTATTTGATAAGGGAATCAATAAGAATTAAAGCCTCTGTAGATACAACGAAAAGCAATTGCATAAAGTTCTGCATGTTTAGAATATAGTTTCACAGCTTACAGACATGGAAAATATCAGAAAAGAAGTTGACTTATTTGGAATCTCTGAAAAAAATTCTGTCACTCCATTCTCCAAAGTCTTCAACATTTCTAGTGAAGAGAAAAAAAAAGCAGAAATACAACTATTTCAATGGCATAAGCAGGTTTTTAGAAAAATGCAAACAATTCATAAATCTCGCAACCTTAAAACTAAGTTAAATTAGGGATCCAAAGTAGGTTGATTTATTAGAGCTTTCTGCCAGCTTTTACTGACATGAGAAAAAACCCAAACAAATAGAAATATTCAGAGCATGTCTATCTGATTTCTCCCATTTCGCCAAGTCCCATAGATACCTGCTCCCCATAGGTCAGAAGTAAAAATCATGTAAATTTTGCTCATCTTAAAACAACAACAAAAATCCCACAAAAACCTTATAAACCAGTATCAGTATCAAGATTTGATGTGCACGTTGTTATATTACAGTCCTTCTATCATACTAAAATAATAATGCTAAAAATGTGTATTTATAGAGGTATTTTCTTCAGAGACAGAACAATTACTATTTGTATATGCTTTTAAGCAGGATGAAAAGAACTACAATCCACACATTTCTGTCTTTCACAAATACAACTTTAAGCCAATGCATTCAAGCGTAGCATGCCTTTTGATTGTAAAATGTGTCAAGATAACCCAAACACCACTGTGGTAGCAATACGCTATCTATTGTAATGCCATCAAACATGACATTTATTTTAAGAAGACACAAAAACTAATACACACACAGCAAAAAAACATTTTAATCTCAGCCATAATATGCATTCATCAAAAAATATGTTAGAATTAGTATACAAAGCGCAAAGAAATTTGACACCTTGCAGATGAATTTAAATGCAGGTTCTCAGGATAACTCATATTCCAGTTTGCTCTTCCTTCCAACACCAAAATTTAAACAACAATGCATTAAGCAGTGATATTCCTGAAAAGGCTTATAAAACAATTTAGACAATTACAGTAGAGTCATTCTCTCACAAAACAAACTCAACCTGAAGTGAAACCAGACAGTACTTAAGAGGAACATACGAAGTTTACACTTGGTATTACCCTTAGATTGGACAATCAAGTTCATATAATAAGAGGTAATAGTTCTGCCAAAAATCCTTCAATCTGGTATAAATATGAATGTTACGCTTTTTAGGCTAATGTTTTAATTTCTTGGCACTACCTGTAAATGTTAAGAAAGCAATTGGTTAGCTATTCTGTATCAGCAGGACTCTTCTACTGAAGGGCCAACTTTTAGATATTTTATAGAAAGGAAAATCATAAAGAATGCAGAATGCAACTGTGAATATTCAAGCCCAAAGATATGAAAAATAATTAATCCTTTTTCACATTTATATAGCTACTACCAAGAGTCTGCCTAAACCCAGGTAACTATGGCCAAGAAATCAGTAATTTTTAACCACCCCTTTTAATTATAAACAGCCCTTTGAGATTCCAAGACAACAGTCTTTTCATGACTGAATACACTTTGGATACTATCTATAGCCAGTTAAATTGTGAAAGGACTGGAGAAAAACTCAGAAATTTTACCAGAAAGGTGCCATAAGTGACAGAATGATCTGTCACAGAATGACAGGTAGGTTTATTGTGACGGGAAAGATATGGGGACCTTTGCTTCAATAGCCCAAGCTGCTAAGCCCAGAAGGACAGGCATGACTTTGTCCCAGTCATTCAGACAGAACTCATCCCAGAAAAACCTTCTCATCAGATGCCCAGGTCTGGCAAGGCTTCCTAGCGGTAGCTCCCATCCGTTTGCATCAGAGGGCTTTGCTAGCTGGTACTCTGTTAGTTTTAAAGAATTAGAACTGTATTAAGTGATCAGTTTCAAGACAATATTCCTAGGAAAGGACAATACTGTTTAAACAAAGATTCACACCGTACATGGAGTGGCACTGAAAGTGCTTTTTACTGGATAGATGAACAGCAATGAACCACATCAGCTTCCTTTAAGTGCTAGAAGTGGACAGGCAGTAACAGAATAAGGCAGTACAACCACATTAGATCTTTTTTACATGGAAAAACTCAGGAAGAAGGAATGGAATAAAAAGACACATAAGTGTTTGATCCTTAAATGCTGCGAGAGACTGCAACTCCAATTTTACTTTTAACAGGAAAAAAGGACTCCCGACATTTCCTGCAAAACACTGAGCCTCTTCTTATGCATACACTTAGGACTAATATGCAGAACAGGCAAAGCACTAACTTTTTTTAATTCACAGAAGTTGAGGTCTTTCTTGCCATAACTGCTCTAGTGGAGTGGGAATATGGTGCCCAAAGAGACTGAATGTTAGGAAGCTGTAAACCAGAGGAGTCTGAGGCTTACAGAAAGTCATTTAATTGGATTAGTGTAAC
The DNA here is from genome assembly GCA_031468815.1 of Morus bassanus. Classification (NCBI taxonomy): domain Eukaryota; kingdom Metazoa; phylum Chordata; class Aves; order Suliformes; family Sulidae; genus Morus; species Morus bassanus. The sequence continues at coordinate 17,745,380 of CM062576.1, read as the reverse complement.
ATCAGTCTTCCTTAAACAGGCATAAGTGTAGTGTGTGAATATCTTTCACATGTGCCAGTCACTTAACCATGAGAAGCTAAAGTGAAGTAAAGTAGACATAAATCCTGGCAAAGCGCATATGCTAACTTCCTCACGCAGGCCAGCTTTCCATTGCAGTTCTGACTTTGCCTCCTAGCATCTCAGCTGTGAACAGAAAAGACTCATGTATGTTCTGAAGTCAAATATATCTTCCAGTCAAACCTGGACAGATTTAATATTTCCAGTATTCCTAGCCATAATGTAAATGCAAGAAGAAAAGTGATTTAACATTTATTTTAAAATTTACATTCTTAAACCTCTCTTCATATAGTGAAACTTAAAAAAAAAAAAAAAAACCCTTTACAGTTTCTTTAGTGAACATCTTTAGCTTAATGTTATTTCAGTTCACCAAACTTCTGTCTTGTTTCATTAACACCTGCTGAGGTGCTTCTGTGGAGTTTCCTTCAAAATGAACCGTAATTCTGATTTTCTAATAGAAAAAACTCTAACTTCAAAAGGTGTCTTCACTTTTGTAAGGACATCTGGCAGAACTCTGAAGATGTCATTCTATTAACTTCTAACTACAGGTAAGGATTAAATTTACTCCAAGTAAACACAGTACAATATAGCATGTCATATGCCACATCATACAGAACAATCAAACCACAATACAAATGCAATGAGTACTGACATATTAGACTTAAGAAAGAGTGCTCTATTTCATCATTTAGCTGAGTTGTACATATTTAGTTTTTAATCTTTATTCAGAAGTAGATTTCTCCAGACTACTAGTCTGTGTCCCTCAATATCCTCCAATTCCCTTGGGAAAAGAACATAAGAAAAGCTGTCTAACCTAGGCAGAGGAGAAGGAGCATGACCTATTACCGCATCGTGAATGACACGAGGAGTCCATTATCTGTTCAAGAGTGAGCCTTAAATATTTCACCCCCCTCTACCTATCTTTTTATTTTCTTCTCTCACGTTTGGTGAGTCTATAATAAACAGTTCTTTATTTTGTGTGTGCCCAGTGAATAGTGTCTTTAGGTCCAAGCAAACAGTAATTAAAGTTAAACGAGACAAAGATGCAAGTTCTTTGGTCCATTATTTTAATCCAATGAAGTCCTAAAATATATCCCAAGTAGCTATTTAACCCTAATTTATGGGTGCCTAGATTTAAACATTTGTATTTTTCCAGAAAATTACTGTATTGCCTCTCACTGCAATAATTTATGTTAAAAGAAATCAACCACTAATCCCAACATTTTTTGGTTTTGCCTGTACTAGTGAAAGCTTAGAGCTCCTACATAGTCAGAAGAGATCACAAAACATAGAGGGCTCCTGAAAAACAAACTACAGCCAAATCTGACCTATCTGTGGGGGGTTTAGTCAGTTTATGTATGAATTAGGTCCAGATGCGGACACCTGGGGCTTTTCTCCACACAGAATTAACTGAAATCAAAAGGTTTATTTGATTATTTACACAACACCATACCAAAGACTATGTTCTTTCCATGAACAGATTAGATCTGGAAGCAGTTCAGCTATTTCTACTCAGTTCATAATAGTAAATATTGCCAGACTTAATCTTGCTGTAAGTCTACAGTAAGCAGAGTGAGCTTCATGAGCCCTGCGCTAACTGCCTACGCCTGGGATGTGACCCAGCACCACCTAAATGAAATCAAGTTCATCGGTGTAAAATCCATTTGCAATACTACCACAGTACAAAATGTCCTCCCCCATTCAGTGCCCTCAATAAAAAGCGTCCCTTCTCGTCATCAGCACAAAAGATACCCCATTTCTAAATTTTTCTTTCAGAAGGGAGTATTTTACAAAAGGACACGTCTCCGGCTATTTCCTTTCTCTCAGCAGCAGCTCCCCGAAGAGCAAAAAGGCAGACACGGCCACCGGCGCGCTCCCTCTCAAACTGCAGGCCACCACTGACGAGGCTTACCGGACAGACCAGCACCAGCGAGGAGGCGGCGCTGGGGGGACCGGCTGCGCGGGGCCAAGCCCGGCCCACGCTACTGCCTTCGTCTGAGGGAGGCACGAACGGCTTCAAATTCTAGCACTAAATGTTAACGTCGGGACTCGTAACAAAAGGCTACCGCCCCCCCCCATGCTTCTTTTATTACTGCTATGTCTTAATATTACAAGAAAGCCTTTATTACTAACAAGCGAGTAGTCTTCCAAAGCGACGGGAAATGACAGGTTTTAGGGCAAAGCAGGCGGCGCGCCCTTCGCTGGCGGAGCCGAGCGGCCCGGGCTGACAAACCAACGCTCGCGGGTGTTTCAGCGGCGGCGCCCGCGCCACCGCCGCCACGGCTGCAGCGCGGGGGAAGCGGATGCGCCAGCCGAGCACCAGCGCGACTTCGGTCTGCCGAACGTTGCAAGTATTCCTACGAGAGAGCGGCTCTGCCTCGGCCGCCGGCGCTCCGGGAACGGCTCCGTGCCGCCGCGGGAGCGGCGGCGGCGTCCCCTCAGCTTGGGGGAGGCGAGGCCCTGCCCGCCAGGGGGCGGCCGCGAGCCCCGCCGTTGCCGTTGCCGCTCCGGCTCGCGGCGGCGGGCGCTGCCGGCCAATGGGAGTGGGAGGCACGCCCCGCGCCGCCGTGACGCGGCTGCCGCGCGCCGCCGCGGTGCATGCCGGGGCGGCGGCGGGACCATGGCGAGCGACTTCTACCTGCGGTACTACGTGGGGCACAAGGGCAAGTTCGGCCACGAGTTCCTCGAGTTCGAGTTCCGGCCCGACGGTGAGGGCGGGGCGGGGCGGGAGCGGGAGCGGGAGCGGGAGCGGGCGGGGGGTCGCGGCCCGCTCCGCGCTGCCGGCAGGAGGCGGGGGCGGGCCGGGGGCCGGCGCGGTGCGGTGCGGTGCGGTGCGGTGCGGTGCGGTGCGGTGCGGTGCGGCGCGGCGCGGTGCCCGCCCAGCGCTGCCCTGGCGGGGGTTTAACGCCCGTCCTGTCTCCGCCAGGGAAGCTGCGCTACGCCAACAACAGCAACTACAAGAACGACGTCATGATCCGAAAGGAGGTACGGGGGGGCGGGGGCAGCCGGCGGGGCCGGTCCTGCCGCGGGGCAGCGGAGCGAGCGCGGCGGCGCGCCCGGCACCGCCTGGGGCTGCGCTCTCACGGTGGAATGGTGTTTGCAGGCCTACGTCCATAAGAGCGTGATGGAGGAGCTGAAGAGAATAATCGACGACAGCGAAATCACAAAAGAAGATGATGCTCTGTGGCCTCCTCCCGACAGAGTTGGTCGCCAGGTTGGTGCACGGTGTCTTCCCTAATTGCTGGGTTATTTTTTCTGTGTTAGCTCATTGGAAACGTAACTGAAGTTTTTCTTCAAGTCGGTACTGTTTCTAGCCAAGAGAGAAACAAATACTACTTTAAAACCTGAGCAGCGCCTAAATGGCAATTTAGTTGTGAGAGTTAACGTGATTCACGGACCTGCCGCATTCAATACCTTTGTAATAAAAATGGAAAAACCATCATCCCGGTACTTAAATATTTATGTAACTAACACCATAAAGTAGTAGTTTGAATTCCTGTAATCTTTTATTTTTCAGGAGCTTGAAATAGTGATCGGTGATGAGCACATCTCCTTTACCACGTCAAAAATCGGTTCACTCATTGATGTAAATCAGTCCAAGTACGTACTCTGCTTTTTTATGTTGCTGTTCTTTTATGTAACAATTTATATTAGAACTTGCTGATTACTAGGTACTTGCACTTTATATTGTTTCAAAATACAGATCAGTTCCTGGGGGCACAAGTGCTCTGTGTTCCAGCATAACGCACTAAATGCTTTCAGACTGTGGCATTACGTGCTGTATTTTCAGACTCGCCAGGCAGCTAACCTTACCGTAGGAACCCCTGTTAGGCGTATTTGGAGCCTGAACTGAGCTGTCATTGGCCTGTCCACACCAGTGTCTCTGGGAGAACCAAGATTTCTGTATTTCACCTAAGCTGAAAAGACTGTGTATCACGGTTTTTAAATCCAAAGTGATGTTACTACTTGCTTTCATGATAAAAATGCACATTTTGTTAAAACTTAAAGCATGCAAATTGGAGTACAGAATGTAGAATGAAACAAATCTGTTAATGTCTTAAGATGACCTCTGAAAAGCCTCCCTGTAGGCTTTGTTGGTTTTTTAATAGGTTAGTTCTATAAGCTGCTCTCTTAAAACACCAATCTAACGGGTTTGGTTTGGTTTTGTTTTGTTTTGTTTTGTTTTTTTTCCTTCCTTCTGTTGTGCACTGCAGGGATCCAGAAGGCTTGAGAGTGTTCTACTACCTGGTCCAGGACCTTAAGTGTCTAGTCTTCAGTCTTATTGGTCTACACTTCAAGATTAAGCCAATTTAAATCAAACAAACTGAAGTTTGTATTGCAGTATCGGGAGGGGGTGGGGGGGGCGCAGGGAGGAATTGAAATTCCTTGTGATTTCTGGCCTGAAGCTTTTATGTAAGTTAGAATGTTTTTTTGGGTTTTTTTTTTTGTTTTTTTACAAACTGTCAGTGACTGTCTCAATAAAATGGTGAGATCTGTATTTTTAATTTATAAGTTCTGGTGAGAAACTGACTTCCTGACACTTCTTTTATCATGGTACGTTCAGGGTATTTTACTTCCCTTGTATCACACAAAGCTGTATTTCACTTCTCTATCTATGCAGCAGTACAAAATGGAATTAAGTCTGGCTCTGTGAAATGAAACTTTTGCTAGCGGTCAGGATAAACTTTTGCTACTATCCTGAGTTGGATATTCTGTTGGCCAGCTTAAATATGCAAAACAGCTGAAGCCCTGACTCTGCACATGATAAGAGGTTATAGCAAAGACACACGTCAGCTTCCTAACACTGTGCTGCTGTGGCTGCCCGATTGCCTTCAGAGCAGAAGCGGACGAAGGCCACCCGGGGGCTGTCCAGGATCTTCGCTGATACTCCCATCCAGCTTCAGAAAAACTGAAATTAGAAGCAATGCAGAATGTATTTAGTCAAGTTCCAGACGAGCAGATCTGTTGTGCAGAACCGATTAACAGACTTGGAGGACCAAAGGCGTCTCAACTTCAAAGTGGTGATTTTTGTAAAGCGCTGTGGGAGGCCCCCCGCAGTGGTCTGAGGTTCCCCACGGCACCTCTGCCAAACTGCACCCTTGCTTTCTCCAGCACCTCCTTCTGTTTTTCCTAAATCAGTAGCCACTGCGAGTTAAAAAAAAAAAGGATTGTGGTTAAATGACTTCGTACACACATCTCACGCTTATTACCCCTGCCAGCACCTCCTGCTTTCACCCCTCTCCTCAGGCACCCTGGGCCCCGGCCGCGCCCTCCCGCCCCGCTGCCGCAGCAGCTCCGTTCCGGTTCCACCGCCGGAGGCGGCCGCCCCGCTCCCCGGGGCCTCCCGCCCGGGGCCGGGCCTCCCGCTCGGGGCCGCGCCGGCGGACGGCGGGGCGGGGGCGGGACGGGGCGGCGACGGGCCGCGCCGGCGGGCGCCATCTTGGCCGAGGGCAGCTTCGGCTTCACCGGGGCGTCAGCCCGGCAGGGAGCACCGGGAGGCGGCCGCCAGCTTGGCTGAGGGCACGACCGCAACGCGGTGGAGGGTGGGAAAAACCAAAGCTAACCCAACACTAAAAACACGCAGGAGCGGCTTGAAACCCGCAGCTGCTCCCGCGAGAGGCGGGGTTGAGGGGGGGCCGTCAGGGAGGCTGCGGTAGTGCGGCGCCTCCGCCGCCCTGTCAGCTGCCGGGCACCCTGCGAGGCCATGGGGGTAGGTAGGAGCCAGGCCGGGCCGGGCCGAGCCGAGCCGAGCCGAGCTGAGCTGAGCCGAGCTGAGGGCCTCTCTCGCTGCCTCTTGCCTTGCAGAGGATCGGGCTGCAGCTGCGCGCCACGCTGGAGAACATCACCCGCCTGCGGGCCGAGGGGGAGGACTTCCGCTGGTACCTCAAGGTGGGGCGGCGGGGCGGGGGCGCCGCTCCCGGCGCTGGGGGCCCTTGGGCCGTCCCGCGGGGCAGCTGGCCACGAAGGCCTGCGGTGGTCTGTGCCGCTTCGCCCAGCTTACAAAGCGATGGGGCTTTTCCCACGCGGTGCCAGCAGGCTGCTACAGGAGCGACGAATGTGATGGGCTCAGTACATAGGCACGTATACATTAGTACGTGCGTGACCTTCTACATTAGCTCGCGATAATGAAAAGCCTTAAGTTCGAGTGTTGGTCAGTGCCTCCATCAGTGAGGTGGTCGGTAATCCAATATCCACTGGCAGGTAGCCCAGGTAAATGGCGAGATGCGCTATTCCCATATTTTATTTTGTGGCCGTGCTTTGTAACAGGTTTTCCACCCAACGCGCCGAAGGGCAGACCCTCTGCGGCGGGCATACCCGCCACGTCGAGTCAGCTCGCCGTCGGGGTAGACGGCACCTCATACCTCCCTCCGGCTCCTCTCAGCTGTGAAACAGTGGGGTTTGTGAATCTGGGGGCCGGGGGTCACATCAGCTCCTTCAGCTTTTTAATCCCTGATTACTGACAGCTTTAATTCTCTGATTTATGTTTATTTTTCAGCTGAAATGTGGGAACTGTGGTGAAGTTTCTGAAAAATGGCAGTATCTGCGATTGATGGTACGTTTCCCTGCTGTGACCTGCATCAGAACAAAAATGAGAGAACAAACCTGCCTCTTACATGCAAGGGGTATTTGGCATCAGGGCTGTGACGATTTGCACTTTAGATGAGATAGTACTTTAATAGCTATATGCATTCAGGAAATGCTGTCACATTCCATAGTAAAAAAAATATTTGGAGACTGTTAATTGAAATATGCCATTGGAATGGTGACTGTTGGTGACAAAGTATTTAAATCTGCTTTGAAAAGCTGCCTTTCTGTAAAAGTATCTTTTGAAAACAAATTTTGAAGTGCTATCAGAATAAGGTTGTGCCTGTAGCATATTTTTCTGATGCTGATAGGATCTTTTTGGAGGAGTTCAGGTAATTCAAGGTGAATTAAGCATGTTAAATTACCATTTGGAAACTGAAAATGTAGGATAAAATTCGTCAGGGATAAGAGAAGGTTCTGGTCTTAGGAATAATCATCCCTCTATATTGCATACTACTGAATGGTAAGAATGTATTTTGAGGAATTAATGGAACATGCCTAAATGGACAAGACATAACTATGCATTTTTCCCTGTTTTAGGCCTAGAACAGAATTATTCTTTGATAATCATAGCTTTCCAAATTATAGATCTCTCCAGTTTAGAAAGCAAGCCTTCTCATTGCAATATTTTTAAAAAGTTAAAGACCATTGTTGTAAAAACTACTTTACCTTTGCAGAGGTTTCCAGTGGCTCAGCTAGAGTGCAGTTAAAAATGATGTCTCTGTTGCGATGGTTTTTAGGACAGTGCTCCCCTGAAAGGAGGCAGAGGAAGCGCCACTATGGTGCAGAAATGCAAGCTGTGCTCCAGGGAGAACTCCATCGGTATGTGCTTAGAAATTAAGGAGGCATCACCCATTTTACACTTTTTCTCCTAATTTAATTTTTTAGTCCCCATTTTTGCTTGACACTGTTTGTAAAGAGCATTCACCAGGGATTTTTTTTGCCTTTTACACTGGTGCTTGAGTTCACAACAGGTACATACTTGTTACCATGCTCATGAAGGAGGCAGCAAGGCCTCCTGGTGAGTTCAGGTTTCTGCATGAACAAAGCTGATACCCGTAATATCATTTTACACAAGCGTGCAATTTTTTTCGCATTGGTAGAGCAACAGAATGGTGTAATGTAAACTTCTCAGGAGAAGTGAGAAAAATTGAATTCTAATTTTTGAGGGCCAACTGCAGGACGTGCTGGGTTACTTCGTTTCTTACCTTGTATAAGGAAAATTCTTCGAAAGAAGCTGGTGCTTGGTTTGTGCTGAATAAAACTGAGGATGTAACGCCGCTCACTTTTACACTTCTGATTTTTTTTTTTTTAGATATTTTAAGTCAGACAATCAAACCTTACAACGTAAGTTTGTTTTTGCTTTTATATAACAAGTGAAAGATAAATAAGCATTAATTATACCTTGAGTATTATTTCGATACTTATTGAAAGTAAGGCTGATGATAAAGCTTTATCATCACATTCTTCTTTAAAGAACACAAAAAGCTGGTATTCTCCTCTGACAGAAAATTGTCTCTTGTAGGCTTCTGCACACATCTCAAGTGTAGACTAATCCACGATACATTTCATAAGCAAAAGAGAAAACTGTATCACTCAAATTAGAGGTGATTATATAATACCTATATTAGTTTCCTTTTGAAGGCTTCCTTGTGACAGACTAAGAAATTCTAGTTAATTTCCACCTATTAAATGATCCCTACCTAGGATTTTGCTGTCACTTGGGACATCAGAGTTGATAGTACTGCCTTTAAAGCAATTCATTTCTAGACTAATGCTTGTCACTGTCTCCCTATTAGATGAAAACTAATGGTATTCTGACTCAATTATAGGCTGAAGACAGCGAGAAGTTCAAAACAATAGTGGAGTTTGAATGCCGAGGTTTGGAACCGGTTGACTTTCAGCCACAGGTGAGTTCTTATTTGTGATTTGTTTCTCAGTTTTTAAGAGCACTTTTATAGACTCTAGACTGATAACATACACACTATTTGAAATGGTACTGCTCTTCCTGAACATCCTAGACCGCCCCAGTTTTCCATCCTCTCCACATTTTGTTCTTTTACTTCATTTGACTCCAAAAAAAAAACAAACCCAAAACCCGCAAGCAGCTAACACTAACAACTCTGGTATTCTTTGTGCCAGTAAAATCTAAAATTAAACACACCTTGGAGTTGTATGCAGACTGCCTTCCAGGTGACTCAGCGCTGCTCATCTGAAATCGTTTGAAAGGTCTTCATTGCTCAGATTATTGCAAAAGACAGCCTTTCCCAAAGGGGAATTGCGAGAGCGCATAACTAGATAGCCACATTGAGGAGAGCGCCGCTTTGCTTCTTGGTATGTTACAGAGAGTAGATGAAGTTCACGTTATGAACAGTCATCTTCAGTATATGGCCTCTAAAAAAAATCAAATTTTCTTTGAGATTTGACATGACCAAAGCCACAGGAAATTAATATTGGCATTTTTTAATTTGAAACTTGATCAAAGACTGAAGATCAACAGCAGTTAAAGACTGTTGCAAAGCACACCTCAAAGTCCAGAGTTAAAGGATTTCTTCAGGGCCAAGCCAGTCTTCAGTGATTCACTTGCTTGTGCATGGTCATGCTGTATGCAGGCTAACTCCCTACTATATTTAACCTATTATTCCAGTCGGATTAGGTGTAAATAGACTGACAAATATAAACCTGTCTTATCCGTCCCTCAGACTGTGACACTATGCTAAGAAACAGACCAAAACAGCTCATCCTACAAAGAATTCAGTATAAATAAAATCACCAAATCACGAAAGCAGTGTGCTGCCAAGAGGTCCTTATCTATTTATTTATTTATTCATTCATTCATTCATTTAAGTGCAGCCTATCTTTTTGAAAAACAGAATGGTTATTAGTTTATTCCTGTTTGAAAGCTTAGCAGCCAGACCTAGGAACGTGCACTTCAAAAAAAAAAAACTGTATGAGAAGACTACAAAATGTAGGAGATATTTATAGCTCAGAATTCTAGATGTCAATGTTACTTTTATCTGCAGAACAAAGAATTCACAGCTGTAATAAAGCTTTTAATTTAATATTATCAAAGTTTGGTCTGTGCAGTCTATTGGAGAGTACACTTGAATCCCTGAGCAGATATTTCAGTGTGTTTTCTGATGCCTAAATGAGAAAATACATAGACTTCTGCAGTTCTAAACAATTCTATAAACTGCTTTATATTTAACATGATCCAAGCCAGCCTGGCTTCTCCACAACCTTAGATCTGGCTTTTGATTAGCACCAAACATAGCATATGGCCAGAGCATTACTGTATTTTCTTTGTATTTTTTGATAGACATAATACAACCATACCTGAATTCAATTTAGAGTGTCTTACTGCTTGCATGTCTTAATTTAAATTATAGTAGTTTTTCTCAAAAGAATCATCTGAGTCTGAAAGAGGAGAAAGTATCCTTTGATTCTCTGATATAAACCCTCTTTTCCTACCCAGTAGCAGCAACAAATTCAAACTAGGTACTTGTGTGTTCTAATAACGGGCAAGGACAGTTTTTTTCCCTCAACTGCTTATCTTTCATGTTTAATGTGCTTAAGTAGATACATCTACTGCAAATCTGATATATAATATTTAGTTTTACTTGAGGATAGTTGAGCTCCTTTCCTGTCCTTGTCCCTCAAGTGAATGCTTCAGCTAAAAATGGAAGTTTCTTCATAAAATTTCTCTTACAACTTCTTAAGCTTCTTTGCTTTGTGGCAGAACCAATAGTTTCATTGGTACCAAAGTGTGACAATTCACTTTTTTGTAAAGTCAATAGGCATTTTTGCTTCTTCGGTGCGTTTGTGCTTTAGCTGTTGGTCCTTCACCAGTCAGCAGAGGGCAGACAAGTCACTGCATGTCCCAGACATTAAAAGAGTCTCTGCTCTGAGGCCAAAGCTGTTAAAAATGCAAATCCCACCGAGTGTCTGGTACAGAAGCTTGTAATTCCAGTCACATGACTTCTTTTTCCTTGGAGGGCTGGTGAATATCTCCAGGTGGCAAAAGCAGCGTTTCTTTTATTTTTCTAGTGTTTGTTCTATACTGCAGCTCTGCATTTTTATCCCATGATGCTGGTCTTCCTCTCCACACCTAGCAGTTCCCTTGAGATGGGCTTCTGACAGTTATATAAAGGCCATATTCACACTGCCTTGCAGATGGCTCTCCTGTTGTTACGTCTGCCATGCTCCATGGTTTATTTAACTCCCAAGTGCTTAACCTTCCATTCACATCCCAAAATATTTTAAAATCATGTGGCTCACTCCACACAGTTAAATGTCTGACTGGAACTAGTGGGGCTTTCCTTATCAAAAATGCAAGTGTAGATCCCTTGCAGAATACCAGGAAGAAGCTACCTTTGCTTTTTAACCACTTCTTAATAAAATTCTCTAGTTAGAAATGGCAATGTAAGAAGCTTTCCTGTATGCTACAGAGGTGGCTGAGATTTTTTGAATTTACTTTTAAAATAAAACTTAATTTATAGCTTGATAACTGTGAACCCTAAAATGAGAGAGCTGTTCCTATAGACGATAGAACACCTTGCTCTTGTGCTATACCCCACTGATACACTATTTCCTTCCTAGTGCTATCCTTTCCTCCAACCCTTTAAAAACAGCAACAGTAATGACAGTGAAGAACTCTCCCCTTTGAAATGACTGTTTGGGTATACTAAGCTGTTCAGTCAGCCAGCTGATCCTCCTTTCACATAAAGCTTGCTAGTCTCTTCTGTACCTAAATCCAATACAGGCTGCTCCTTCTCTAGTGTGTCTTGGATTCTGACGATATCTAAGCCAGAACTAGTAACTCTCTTCACATTTTCTTTCAGTAGTTTTCTTGCAGTGTAAGTTTATCATGAAGTTATTTTATAGGTAATGCCTGTATGGATTCTGAACAAAAACTAAAGCTATTAGTAGTTGGTTGCTGCTACATAAACTTAGAAACTCAGGTTTAACATTATCTAGAATACTTGAAAATACGTTTTTGGCAGGAAATATAGAGGAGCAGTGTTCCCTCATTTTACACTGTGGTTACTTAGACTGAATTTTCCCAACTCACAAACAGGGTCACAACCTTATACTGACCCTTAACCAGGAAAGAGCTTGACCATTCTTTCTACCTAATTTAAAAGAAATACAATAAAAGTTTCTGCTGAGTTACTTTCTTTAAATGTTTCAATGATCATATTTACTATTTTCTTGGTAAAACTGATTCTTAAAAACTTACTGCAAATGTGTTTGCAGGCAGGGTTCGCTGCTGAAGGTGCAGAATCTGGCACACCTTTCAATGACATAAACTTGTTAGAAAAGGTATGTTGTCTTAGTTTCATTAGTAAATCTAATTATCCAGCTTTCTTTCCCTAAGTCACTAGTCCAAAATACACACCCTGCACATGCAAGAGACTAGTTTTGCTTTTTCATGTAGGCACAGGAAGGTCATAGCTGGAGAAACTAAATCAACTGTGAACAATCAGCATTACTAACAGCGTTGTTTTAGAAGTACACATTTGATAACTTAGCAGCTGACAAAGGTAGAAATGCAACTTTTCTTTTAAGCCACTCAAGAATTCCAGAGAGCAAACACCTGGAACACTAAATGGCTGGGGTTATTCAGAGTGGTGAACTGGTTTTTCTAGGAAGATGTCTGCACTTTTTCCTGTGTACAGAGATATTAAAAATATAGAGACACTGTCCTTCAAAGCTCAGGATAATGACTCCAGCATTGCAAATCTTCCTTGGCTGTGACCAAGAATCTCAAGGTCAAATCTATTCCCTGGTATCCTACTTGGCAGGGACCTGCTTGTCTGCTTACCCAACCTGACTAGGATATTGTAAATGGTAGATAATCCTTTCATCTGCCACACTTGCTGTCTTGTCCACTATAGGCTGTGGACTACCTATGAAAAAAAAAATTTGTTGTTCAAATACTGAAACTGAAGCCCATTTAATTTCAGGTCAGTGCTCTTGCTTCTCACAGGTATGAGAACTTATCTTAGTGACTGCACAGTGCTTTCCACAGAAATCTAAGACCTAAACTTTGAGTAAGGCTTAGTTTCAGTTTGAATTCCAGTCTGTGTTTTAGACACTACTGCATTCTATCCTCTGTGACTAATACTGTGAAATCTTATTTCCTATAGGATTGGAATGACTATGATGAAAAAACAAAGGAATCTGTTGGAATCTATGAAGTTACCCATAAATTTGTAAAATGCTGAAGTTCATACCCCTAATAAATCTTGACATGCTTATTGATGAAGGAGCTGTAACCATCAGAGATGCAGTTTCCTCGGAGTTACTTTTCACATGGCTATACTTCAGAAATGGAAACCTAAGTTGTATTTACTGTCCCCAGGACATCCTAATAAAATATTTTCCACAGAGCACTTTTGAGATGGCCTCAGTACAAACTGAAAAGAGTATATATGCTTGACTGAACTGTGCCATTTTCTTGATTTTGTCTTTTTGGGGGAATATATGTGGTTGTGATGGACTGTAGCTTAACTAATGTATCAACAGTAACTACTTAGACAACTTTAAGGCAATAAGTTTTTAATAGCCTATCACCAAGAAGTACCCACATTTGATTCTCTAACATAAGCAAGGAAGGTCTTTTCGCTCATCACTCCTATCATCAGGAAACGGCTGTGAGTAAAGGGACTGCGTTAACTGTTCAAGCAAAAAGGTATGTCTTTAATAGCTTCATGCCCGTTCAAGTAAAGGCACTTAGGTGAGTTTACTGAGAACATTTAATAAGCTTGACTGCTATTGACACGCATAGCTGTTACATCTTCTGAAAATCTGATTAAAACTCACTCATTTCTAGTTAAAGACAGACTTTCTGCTTCTTGGCAAGTGTGCTCGCAACCTTGCCAGCTCTTCTTATGGTTTTTTAAAATAAAACAACAACCACCAACTGAAAACACAAACCCCCACCTCTTCTTCAGTGAATTTCATTCAAAGGCTTTGGTCTGATTATTGTTTTCTGATACGTTATTTCCTTCATCCCCCCCACATGATCACCTTCCTTCCTTTGTTTAAGTGAGCAAGACCAATCGTGGTATGTTTTAAAGTAAGTTTTAATATAATCCTTTTCAACTGAAAAATAGAACAGCACATTACAGGCTGCAGAGGAAACAGCCCTGACTAGGAGAAGTTTATAAGCCGTTGGGCTTACATATTTAAAGCATGCTTCTCCCCTTCCTAGCACTTGCAGTTCATACTTCAAGATATGGTATTGCTTACACTTACCATGATAAAGAAAAAAGACACTGGGAGAACCTGGACGCTAAGATATCCAAAGGAAGAGTAAAGGCAAGTAGGTTTCTGAGCCTCTGAACCTCATCTGTCACACCCAAACAACATGCTCAGACTTTATGTTCTGCTAAAACATTTGGCTCTCAGGGTCATGGTGAGCTGTGCTGAGAGACATGACTGCATTAGTTTTACACAGTGCTGCAGAAGCAAGCCCTACGGTGCCATTCAGCTCCAGAGAAAGACTCGTCTTCCCGGAAGAAGACCAGGAGTGGAAGACATCAGGGTTTAGAAGGTAGAGTTCAAGTTATACATACCATAAGAAATTTTGTGCAAAAAGGAGTATCTCATGCAAAGGGCATCTGTGTTGTAATCCCAGCAACTTTGAGCACCTCTGGCTTCTTGACTGACAAAGGCCCCTTCCCCTTTTGCTACCACCCACTCTGTAGCTGGCAGAGCCCCAGCTGCGAACAGCACACAAGGAACTGTCTGCAACAGTTTCATCTCACATTCACAGCACTGGTAAGTTTTACTCATATCTGTGCTCAAGCTCTCCTGCAATCCCTTCAAAGAGTTCTGAGAAGTCTGTCTTTAGAACTTCTGCAACAAGCTCCAATGCATTAAAGACGCAGCTCTGGGCACTAAGACTCTGGCATTTACTACAATAAATGACATAAAAAGTTCTAGCTGATAGAACAAGGAAACAGGAGAACATTCTGTTGAGGTTACTCTTCCACAGTAAGATGAGGTTTGGAAAGAGTGAACCCCAAAAGGTAAAGTTCAGTGATTTTTCCTTTTTTACGGCACAAGAGCACAGGTTTATGTAGCAAAACAAAAGCAGATTATTGGACAGACTTCATGTATGGAAGGGGAGAGCCAACATTGCAGCATGCTTTCAGCAGTATTCTTTTCAACCTTTATAAGAAACATGAGCTATTGATCTACCCATACTGTATAATTTTGATATAGCAATAAAAGAACTTTGTGGTTATTAATAGATAGCTTTATTACCACAGTCTTTTCCAGTCAATTTAACAACACAGTTGGAGATTGCAGGTTACTTAAAGCCTCCCACTTAGTTTTTTGTTTCTCAAAAAGCTGTTACAGTGGAAAGGCATCAAGTAGTTGAGGCACAATCAGTTCCAATACCGATTCAAGTTTAGAGAAAAAAACTAACTTTTAGTGTGACAAGTTAGTAAGCAAGCTTACTGCAAGAATGCAAATGTAACCACTCTTTCATATTTAAAATTATTGCATATATTTTTTTAAAATCAAACATCTAAAGAGCAGTATCACAGTGCTGTTGCCTGTCTGAACACTCACAGAACAATGTTCAGAGTTCATAAACTCGGTAACGGTGCTTTTTATTTTAAATTACGTGTTTTAAGAACACGTGGATCTGTTGGAACAGATGGATCCATTACTTAATTTTGACATTGTGAATGTTTGTATTTCCTGAAACATGCATTCAAGGTCTGTACTTGATTTCTTTAAAATGGATACAAATTTCATAGTGAATCTAACAGCATTCAAGTTCAATGAAGATAGATGAAGCCAATTAAGCTGGGCAGTCTCAGCCACATTGAACGTTGATTAATATGCCAGTGAGACACAGTCGGCATTTTCTACTGCAACTGTAAAGTGTTCCAACTTTTTTACGTCTAATTACTGATTTTCTTGCCCTTTAAAACATTAAAGATATCTTCTAGTGACTTGTATATACACTGAAGGTATTCTTTACCATTCCTAGCTGGGTAAGAGGAAACATTACAACCTATCCAATCATCATGTACCTGATATCCTACTCCAAAGCCATCAGACACCACTGGGCCAAACCCTCCTAATTGCACAGCTGGGCTACTCAATGTGCTTGTGGAAATGATGTTGTGATTAAGCCGAGCGTAGGCTTGGTCTTGATAGAGATCAGGCAGTGCAATACCTTTGGATAAGGCTAAATAGCGCAAGCCAAAGAGATGTCGGTCAAATCCCTGACCTGTTAAAATAAAATAACAAGTATTGGAGAGATAGCTAATTTTTGTCAGAAGTAAACTCACTTCTTTTGATATCACATTGTTTTTCAGCCACAATAGAGGAGGTCTATAGAACTGGGCTCTTTTCATATTAGCAGGAATCATTTTTCAGAACCCAGACATTCTGCACTTTTAATGCATGTATCCTAGGGAATGAGGGCTTGCTGTTTTACTGCTAGCCTCAACCAGGAATCATGATTGTAAACAAAAGTGCAATGTTAACAGACAATTTTAATAATACGTTGCACTCCTTGATTAACTATTTATCTGAACTTACCCAGGTTGTTTCAAACAGGGAAAGGTTTTCCTAAAATTTATGAATTTAAAGAGGAGAAGGGTCGTGCATCAACAAGAGGAGGAAAATTTTAGACTCTATGGGGTAATGTTCAACAGTCAATTTTACTGAAACAATACAACAAGTTATGCTTCTGGGAAGCACAATTCAAAAGAAAGCACTTAGAAAAATACCAGGAGTAGCACAGCCAAAGAATCAGTTTGATTTGGAAGTTGTTAAAGCCATTATGCCCTGCAGGAATAAGATAGTAACTCCTCAGACATAAAGCCAAAGCTCTTGGTTGTCTTGAGGAGCACAACATGCACTAAGTATCTATCTAATTTTCAAATAGGCCAGCTGCTATAAGGGCAAGAACTAAAGTATAAAAAATTCTTAACACGTTAACAGTGAAGTGGGAAGCACAGAGGCATTCTCCTCTATCAAGAAATGAGTCCTAGAGAACACATTTTAAACTGAAGCCTTCTGCTATTGTTTTTGCCAAGTTTACATTAACATTAGACTTCTATCAAAATTAAATTATTTAGTTGTGAAGTAAATGTTTACAGCAACCTTAATAGATATTTTAGTGCAAAAGCAAGAGCGTTTGATATATTCTTACTTACCCATAGCAGCTTCTTTTGTCAAACGGCCATGGTATTTTGAGCACTCCACTATCAACTTCTGAAGCTCTTCTGTGCTATGTTTGGACAGTTCCCTGACAAAAGCTTCCGAACATCTCTTTGTATGGATAGAGGCAGGACGTATCGTTTCTGTACGACCATGTTTGAAAGCTGCAGTACTACAAGACTCATATGTAGCGACAGTCTGATTGTATTGTCGAAGGAAAGCCATCTGGAAGGCAAGCTGAGCCACAGCATCTGGACTTACCTTCTTCTGCTTCAGAAGGTCCTTGCCCCCTTCATGGAACTGAATCAGATTAAGAGACAGTGCTTCTATACTGGCATCAAATTTCTGTTTGGCTTTGGTAATTCCTGCTTTTAAGGCATCGTTCAGCTTAAAGTCAAGTTTCTGTACTGCTCTAGAAGAGTCTATTGAAGCAGGCTGGGACTGGGGGCTGACAGCTGGTGCCTTGGTGCTATCTTTAAAAACCTCATTCTGGAACCTGAGCACAGCCACACCATCTCCCCAGGAATGTTCAAAATTAATTCCTGCAGTGCCATCCTTAGTTATGATAAGATTAAAGGATTTGTCATACCAGCGGTTAGCACCATCTCCATGCAACATAGTGTGGGACAAGTGCACAAAGTCTTTAATGGGAAAATCATCTAAACTTAAACAAAACACTGCAGAGTCTACTTTTTGAAGAGCTTCTTCATTGCCATTATCCATTAGATTCTTTCTCAGCAAGGCCCATGTATCTCGGTTTTCAGTGGAGAGGTAGCCAAGAGGGAAGGCCGGGGCTGGACTGTTGTCGCTAAGGATGTATTTCAAGTGTGCTTGTATTTCTGAAGGTTTCAGTATATTTCCATCTCTATCAATAACATCAAATACATAAAAATTCCCATTTCTCAGTACCAATAAATGTTTTGCCTTTTCATCTGTATAAAGCTCATCTCTGTTGAGTTTAGGCAGCCGTGTAGAATTAAAAAGCCTGAAGTACTGAGACATATCCAGGGGGTACGCATTGACCATGTAGGCACCAAACCAAGAAAGTGAAGAAGGCACAAATCGGATAATTTTTTTGAAGATCTCAGTGTCACTTTTTTCCGGATTGAGGTGAAAAACTTCTGGCTCAAGATAACCAGCCCTGAAGGTCTTCATAAAACGTAAAGCAGAAACAGTCATGTTCGTAGCTCGTATAAGCTGATCGTTATATTCAGATTTTGGATCAGGATTAAAAGACATAAATGGATTAAAATTCAAAACAAGAGGTTCACGTGCTTTTAGGTACATGTCAAACCAGGGACCTGAAAATGGAGAGTTGAAAAATAGGTCAGAACATAAAAGCAACTTACTGAGTCAGACCAGAGGTTCACGTAGTCAGTATCTTGTTTCCAACAGCAATCATGAATAAACACTTCTTGAAGTGCATACAAACAACACAAACGTATGCAATAATTCCCCCAAGCATTCTCCCAACCTCCAATTATGAAGAAAGGTCCTGTTGGCTAATTGTATAAATACTGTATGTGAAGCAATCTATATCAAGAGTGTCCATGTCATCACCAACAAGGGTGAATTTCCATGTTTTCTATATGGCTCAGTGATAAACCCTAACTCCTGTGACATATAGTGCAGCTCCCCAGCACTATATTTTCGTGCACACCTCATATTTGGAGTGGAACATGCCTTTACCTACTCTTAAGCTATTAACTTCTGCAACTCTCTGTCACTGAGGGCATGCTTCTCTTCAGAACTACCTTTATTTCTGACCCATTGTTTCCCTCATTCTTGGCAGCACTCCTCCATCTACATCTGCTGTCTTACATTTCCATCTCCTTCCTCTTTCTATCCACTAAAATGATCAGCACAGGGCAAAACTCTTGATACCAATGCATTACTATCAGTCTCTCAAGCTGGCAGGTTAGAGAGGACTGTATGGTTATTCTTCCAGGCCCAAAACTGACTTTGGAAAGCAGAATTATATTTGATACCCACAGGTTTTTTAGACAGTCTGTCAGCGTATCAAGAAGCACAAATGTGACCCAAAGGTTTTGTGCTTGCCAAAACCAAGGGAACCAATCATAGCTCTAAAAAACAGTCACACCTTTATACGCCTCATACGCCTATGAGTAAATGAAAATCCAGGGGCACAGGCAGAGAAGGGATTTTTTAAGTAGGTTCTATTGCATCATCATTAACAACTTCAAACTCAGCAAGCAAGCTATTGCATACTGACTGGATGCAAAGGAAACAAGTGTGCACCAACTTCATCTCAAGGCAGCTGATGTATTAAAAAGTATTATTGCAAGCCTGGATTAGTCTCAAGTAGAACATTCTAGCTGGTCTGTAAGAAAGGCAACGGGTAATGCAAGGACCTAAGTTACAATTTTAATTCCAGGTTCTCACAGGTGAGTAACTAGCATTCATCTACAGTTTTAAAACCACATTTGTCATCATCACAGAGCCTTTTAACCTTGGATTTGAAAGTCCAAGGTGGAGGCAACTACACACACTTTCGGAAACCAATTTCAAGTGGAACAGGTCTTTTATGAGGCCTAAAAAAGAATAATAACTAAACAAAAAGGAATACAAACACCCCACAGTTCGTGGACACAAAGCAGCATGCTGGTTAGTGTTGACAAACACCTTAAAGCCACCAGCTAAAACCCCACACGTTGTTCCAAGTGAATGGAAGTAAAAGACAACAAATGGAACAGCAGCTTTTGTGAAATAATCTGGTATTCTCTACAGAATTTGTGGTAGCTAATACCCTTATAGGTAGTCTCAACAGATAGCAAGGATAGAAGTGCATTTGCTGGGCAACATGCAAACTTCTACTTCCATAGGTATTTGAATATTCCCACCCCTGTTGCTATCCATCCAATACTTTCATAAGCAGACACTTTATTTGGAAGTTAGTGAAAGCAATAAAAAGGAAGAACAATCAAAAAACTATATGCATACTCTCTCCTAATTTGTTTTTCTTTATTCTCACTATCTTCTTTCTGACACTCCTTTTCTTTTGCTCTTTAAAAGAATATGGCTTTGTAGTTTTGGGGGGTTTTAAGCCCAGAGCACTGACACTTCTGCCTCCCAAAGCTTAGTCATATTCTCTGACCCCCCCTTTAGAGTTCAGTTTCCTTGCTAAATAACTTGGAATTTGAAAATTATTGCTTTAGTTTCCTTAAGGGAGTTACAAGTTAAGCTCCTCTATTAACCCAAACATAAATAGACAGCAATGAAAAAAAGATAAAGCCTGTAAATTCAAATGTAAATACAGTAACTCATGAAAAAATACCATTTCTCCAACATCCATCTATCCAGAATTCCAGTATGTACAAGGTAGATGACAGGCATTCTTCTTTCCACCAGAGACTCAGAATTTGCTCAAATACAGTCACAGGTAGTATTCACAGCATGCTATTGCAAATATATGGGGTACAGAACTTAAGCTTCTGCCTATTTTATTTGTAACATTATGAGCTGTTATCAAGCATGATGATCTACAGACTCCTATATCCAGTAGGCCAACGTACCTGTGATGTAACTAGTATGCTTGTTCTGATTGTCTTGAGCAACCAGTTGCTCATGCAGCTCTCTTCCAATTCCCTTTTCAAAGTGATGAGCAAGCTCTTCAGTTTTCCTACAGCAATCAACAGAGTCAAAATGCTGTCACAAGTCATATTTTTTACATGTAACACTTGGCTTTGAAGCAGCACATGATAACTGCAATATGTGTATCTCATTTGTCCATACCTGAATTGGTCATCATTTAAAAGCGGTTTCTGGGCATTCAGATATCTCCTGATTGTATCTTCTAGTTTGGGAACCGGCAGTCTGAAGAAAGAGGAACAGAGAGACATGCACTTTATGAGCAATGGTACTAATGAAGCCTGAGTTTCTGACACAGGAGTGTCTCTTTGCCTCCCCTCTTCCTTTCCTTCCTTATACCCCATATTATCCAAACGGCTCAAATGTTTCTCCTGGGAGATGAGATGAAAGGGAATAATAGATGGGCATATGTCACCACAGCATAAGGTTCTCGGAAAACAAGGCAGAAAACCAACCTGACTGTCTTGCTACAAAGGTACGGCACTGAAGGGTCTTAATACCTTACAGGGAATACAAGGACGTGAGAAGGGGCTACGCAGAAGGAAGGTTTAGTCTGGCAGCCGCTCCCGCATCGCGACTTCCCCTCGCTGCCCGGTGCTGAGCTTCTACTCTTCCTTGCAAATTTCCTGACCGGTTTTCTGTCATCTTTCTGTCAGCCTAAAGATGACAACGCTCTTCTTGCTCTAAAACAATCCTGTTACACTCACGGAGGTTACTCTGCAACCTCGAAGGGGTGTTTCAGTAGCAGGCTTGTAGTCGTACCTACGCTTTAAGAAAACAGAATCGCTCCCCTCCACTGTGACTCAGGAAGGGCACACAGAACCAGCAGCCAGCGGCACACCCCGACCGCGGCCACAGACACGGGAGGGAGGGCACCTTCTGTCCCCTCTCCTCACGGCGGACACCCCGGGGCCGCCGGCCCCGCACGGCCACCGGCCACCGGCCGCCGCCGCCCTCCGCCCGCGGCCCCCCGGAGCCCGGCCCGCCGGCGGCCCCGGGCGGCGCCCCGCGGCTGGCAGCGAGCCGCGCCCCGGAGGACGCTCACCCCCGCCCCGGCCCCCGGCCCCCGCCCGGCGGCGCCTCAGGAGGCCGCGGGCCGGCGGTCCCGCAGGGCGGGGGAGCCGCCGGGCGCAGCGGGGAGCGGCGCGGCGGCCCGCCGTACCTGGGCAGGCTCTTCTGGTAGTGCATGGTGGGCACGACGCTGCGGTGCAGGTACTCGCCAGCGCCCGCGCTGCTGTAGCCCCGCCGCAGCGGCAGCAACTGCCGCGCCGCCATGATGCCCGCCTCAGAGGCCGCCTGGCGCCGCCCCCCCGCTCCGCTCCGCTCCCCTCCCCTCCCCTCCCCGCCGCCGCCCCGCCCAGCCGCGCGCAGGGCGGCCGCGCTGCTCCCGGCGCTGCGGGGCGCCTGGGCCCGCTCGCTGGGAGCCCGCACCGCCCGGCGGCGGCGGCTCGGGCCCCGGCCCTGGCGGCCCGCTCGCACCGGCGCGCCGGAGGACGCGGGGGCCGCTCGCCGACAGCCGCCCGCGGAGGAGGCGGGCGGGGGGCGCGGCCGAACGGCGGCCCCGCCCCGCGGCACGGAGAGGCTCCCCGCGCCCGCCGCGGGGAAGGCCCGGCTGCAAAGCTGGGCTGCAGCTGGCGGGCGGGTCGGCGTGATTTCACGGGCGGGCTGTTACTATTATTTCATTTGGAAGGTGTACTCGATGCATGCTATGGAGGCAGCAAAGTTGCCTGGGTTTAGGGAATGCCTGGAGTGGGATGGTGCAACATTAGTTCAGTCCTCTTCTACATAAGCATTAATAAAATTTTTTGTGATCCTCTTGTTTTGGCAGTGCTCCCGTTCAGCATATAGACTCCACATAATTTTCTTTTTTTTTTTTTTTTTGGTGTGTGTCCCTATGTCTTACTGACCATACAGCGTTCAGAGCATTCAGGTCCTGCCTCCAAAGAGAACAGTTTAATCTCTCATGAGCTTTTTTACTCATATGTGAGCACGTAACAACAAATACTGTATTACAGTGTAAAATCTAATACTGTAAACACACGATTTTGTTGTGCCATATGGAATATTTTCCATAAAAACACTGAATAATCTTAGAATAACCCAGAAACTACAGAAATGTTTCGGTAGGAAGGCGTGGTACGGTGAACAGTTATGGTGGTGTACCTTTATCAGATACTTGCTAGCATAAAAATCAGTGTTGGGATTGAATGCAGAGATGGCAAAGGAAAGGAAAGCAATCCGTGTGGCTTAGTCTGATAATCCTCTGAAAGTAAATTGGCCCTACTCTAATCAACATAGCGGTTGGAGAAAAAGTGAAATCACTTCACTTCCAAGATAATAAATGCCAAATGCCAGAAGGTGTCCTTGCGTGTTTCAATAGACAGCTATTTTCTGTTCGATGTGTGTCTCTTATGCTAGTCCTGCAGCCTTTTTTTCGCCATGAAAACAAAAAACCCAAGCCTGCTTTAATTAATGAAGTTCAGTTTCACCTAGCTTGCCCTGTTGTGATAGTCCAGTTCAAAATGTTACCTGCTCTGCCCTTTCAAAAAACTGCGGTAATATTACTTTTACCCATTTGAATGCATAACTTGCACTGTTGCCATTCTAGGTTTGGATGTCCAGACCCCAAACTGGGGGGACCAAGGAATGCACTCAAACACCGTCTTTCTCCCAGGAGTGTCACTTTGTTTTGAACCAGTCTTGTTTTAGAATTACTACTGCATTCTGTTCTAATTTTCCAGAGCCCCCTAATCTTCTTCCAGGCTCTTAATGATGTAGTTGATAATAGGATTGTTGGTATTAATTTGGAACAATAACGCCAGCTGCCTGCTTGGTGGCTATTGGCAGAGGGGTGACCTTGCAGGTCAGCTAAGCAGAACTGGAAGTGCTTTGATCTGATCTATACAGAGCTAGATCTGTCCACCCGAACGAGAGGAGCGAGTGAATTCTCTCTCCATGGGATGCTGATTCTTCTCCAAAGAGCACGGAGGACAGCATGGCAGTGGCTTTTGATGCAATCCTCGCTCGGATCAAGGATGTTTGTAAAAGAAATGGTTTGCTCATTCTCTCGGTGTTGTCGGTCACCATTGGCTGTCTTCTCGGATTCTTCCTGAGGACCAGACGGCTCTCCCAGCAGGTATGTGTGGCATGGCACTGTATCACTACAGGGAAAACACCATACTTACGTAACAAAAGACATAGCAGGACTTAAGGATGGACTTTTGAAGATGAAAAGCATGTTGTGTGTTTGTTAAATTTGTTTAATTTCATTTGTTTGTTAATCTACACTGTTCCTTGGGTCTTTTCACACATTCTCAAACAATATATTTGCAAAAGGTTCTGGTGTTTCAGACACCTAGGAAGTCTAGCATAAGCATATTATAATGTTGCAAGTATGGATAATAATAGTGGGTGTTTAAGCTAGATGAAATGTAGCATCTAATATAGACCTGATAAAATCTGGCAGTGCAATATATTCATTGGATTTTATATTACTTTGGAACATGTACATCTAAAGAAAACACTGGGAATATTTTTCATCATCAGATGTACAGAGGTACAGATGTTTATATTACACTAATGGTATTTTGTATTAATAAATTTGAGATTTCCCATCATTAACAGGCCATGTTACTAAAGTCACTTGGGGATTTCTCTTCCAGCACATTTCAACGAAGCTCTTTACAGGTCCTCATTTCTTTCTGCTGTATTAGTCAAACAGAATAGAGAGGGCAACATGCACTGCCGAATGCATTCTTTGAGCACAAAATATAAATCTCAATGAAAAAAATACGGCGCTCAGTAAATGTGACTAAACTAAAACAATTCTTTGTTCTGCTACTGCCAACTGCAGTCTGAACATCTTTTATGTCCAAGCAGTAGCTTCATATACATCTAGCAAAACACACAAAATGCAGAATGAAGAGATTATTCAGGGCAACCTATTAAGAGTAGTGCCCAAGAGACGGCATATTTCATTTTTGTCTTCCTTTGTAAAGGAACGAACAATGTAGTGTGTTTTGGTTGAATTACAACACAACATGTAATCTAATTAATTTTAAAATGATCTTTTAAAGCCTGCTACCTTTGCCACCTTATATACCAACGCTGCAGATTTTACCAATGTCATCCGATCCACAGCTCTAGCAGGACTCATGAAGACAGATAGTTTTTATCTCAAAACAATAAGCATCTCTCCATGTATTTCTAGGAAATCAGTTATTTCCAGTTTCCTGGTGAGTTGCTGATGAGGATGCTGAAAATGTTGATTCTCCCACTGGTTGTCTCAAGGTAAGTGAGGACAATGATTTTTCCAATAACTTTTGAAGTTTCCTAAATAAGACATGTCATCACCACTGTTTTGGGTTTAACTGAATTAATGTCAAAGTGCCAGGACCATTACTGACTCCCGTACATTCATATTTATAGTGGAGCTATGAACATATTTTTTAGTCAATAGGAATATTTGTGCAATAGCTCATATAGGTATTATTTTCTTAAAAACTCATGGGTTTTTTAAAATTTATGCTTTCTTCTTTCCTTGTAATGGGAGGACTTTTCCCTCCAAGCTGACTAGAAGTTAAATATATGGAATAAATAACACACCTTAAGTCTACCTTAAATCTAAACAATTGAAATAATACACCATACAAATAAGATGAAAAAGCACAGTTAATTTATAATCTTCTACAGTACTTTGAGACATGTGCTGTAGTATGATGAATACTGAAAAAAAACCAACGTGTCTCCAGTGAACTAATAATATATGCCTGGCTTCAGCTGGAAGTGAAAGTGACTTCTTAGTACATAAAGGCAGAACCTTTAGTGGTGCCACTTTATTGGTGGCAGAATTAATGATCTAGATCCTGGTGCTGAGGGATGGTGCATGGTAGCTGCCTTTGCAGTGGGTGGGCATCATTTTGGATAGCTTTTTCTGTCCTCTAAATTTGTCTTGTCTTCCAACTGACTACAATCACAAATACCAGTTGGATGGCCCAAAGCTCTCAGCCCAATGCCAAGAGAAGAGATAAGGAGAGATGGAGAGTGACAAAGCTAACTTTACCTAACCAGATCTGAGAAAAAAATTCTTGCACTCTTTGGTGCCTTTCCTTGAAGTCTCATCTTCTAGCACCGAATACATATGCCAAAAACTCATCTTCCATTTTAAGAAAAAGATAAGTTTCTAGGCTTCAGATCACTGAGAGTTGCTGAAAATAAACACAACCCAGCACTAATTCAATTTTTAAATCATCTGCTTTTACATCTACCTTCTCATGGTTTTTCACAGAATGAAGCTGATTCACGGTGCGTGCATGCCTAGAACTGGCCATAATCTGACCATAGACTCATACCTGGTTCTGTCCCATGCAGCCAGAGAACACCAAGACAAAATATATTAGATTTTTTGAGAGGTGAAAGGAAAGTTTTCCAAGGACAACAAGAATCTCACATGAGGAAGTGGTGTAGTAAGGACAGAAAAGGGTTGGAGCAGAGTCACATGCCCTTCCCTAAACTGCATAGTTCTTTAAATCCCCTTGTTTTTTAGAGGTGCCAGGAGGATAAGCAGCACAGTGGGGAAGAGCTGCTCTGACACAGCCTGTGATAGCTCTAGGTTACCCACAGATGTGTCAGGAGTGAATCTCTGAGCTGCACTGTTAGAACTGATGGACTCCATCCTCTGAGGAAGAAAGAGAAGAAACTTCACAGATCTTCAAAGGGATTAGCTTTCATTGTAAGACAGCACGAGTCTATCTCCCTGTATAACAAACTAACCATCACTTGCTATTGCATACTGAAATTTCAGGTTTTTGCAAGCAAAAAATACTCCAGATACAATTACATTCTTGTACAGTCTTTTTTTTTTTTTTTTTTCACAGCAAGCACAGTATTTCCCACACATACATTTCATAAAATAAGTAAACCAGTGCTCTGTTTTTCTACCAGCCTGCATACACATTTAAACTAAATTTCTTTGTGGATTTGGAACATTCTCACCCTGTCCTGTGGGAGCAATGACATTTAAATTCTCTTCTAAATTACTCTGGGGTAAAAGAAAAGAAAAGCCAGGGGTACAGCACCAAGCTCTCGTTTTACTCTCCTAGTCGCAGTTAATGAAAGTTTTTTCTAGAAGTAATGAGTAAAAAAAATACTTGCAAAGAAAAGGGAAGGTGAGAAAGGAGGGTTAAAAGAGGCACTCAGTGTAAGATACAGTCTCCAACTCCAGAGTTTATCTTGAAGGGTTGTGTCAGAAGTAAAAGGCGGCAAGCGTGTGGCTCAGAAGACTGATAATAGACTAGAAAATCTTGCACTTATAGGTCACTAGCACAAATCCAACCTTAAACTGAAGTGGCTGAAAATTTGTACTCTCCCTCTTTTGACCTGATAGGTAGAGAGCTAAAACAGGAACTTTGCAGATTGTATCCATTAGGAAGGAGAAACTGATGATATAGTCAGGTGTCTCTGATTGAACTGTGCTTATTTTAAAAGTTCCTTGAATGCAGAATAAATCAGTTGAACAGGAGATTGTTTCTTCAAGGTGCAGTTCCTTGTCTTACCCAACTCTGTCCCAGCACTGGGAAGTGCTGTATACCAGAGCTCCTGTACCTGTTTCTGATATCTCCTATCACCTGTGGTCTTACTTTTTGTTTTACCACAGACAGAAAAAATCTTGGAAAAGCAGCCACCAGTAAAACTAGCCTTGCAGTTTGAGCCCCTCATGAGCTTTTGTTTTTGTTATGACATGGACCTTCATTAAGGATGGGGGTTGATATTATTTCAGTTTTCTGGTTACATAAGCAAGCTTCATCGCATCATACAATGACTCTAAAAGGTTTCCCCATCCTCTGCCTGAGGTTTAGCCCTGTTCTTAACTATTAGTATCCACTGAGTGTCTTGTGTATAGAGTTTGCTCTTCTCGGTGATGAGAACAGGTACCCACATAACAACGGATGCTGTTTCTATTAGCAACGTCAAGAAAGAAATGATAATAAATAGTCTGATGGTTTGTATCTGCCCTAGGAATACTCAGCAGAGGAGTGTTACAAGATAAAACTTTAGACCTTGCAGTTACCAGATGTGCAGTACTTATTATATGTATAAACATAGGATAGTACTTTTAAACCTGGGAATGGGAACATTAAGAGAGCTCAGAGAGAATACGAGCCAAATCTGAATTCATAGTTACATGCTTACACTCTGCCTGAGCTCTTACTGCAGTTGGTCAAGGGGATCTTCTCAACAAGCCTGAACGATCGACTGCAGAAGATCTGAAGTTCCCTGATTCTCTTTGAGACAGAGGCCTTGATCCTCATATGACAACTGCAATGCAAATAATATATTTTCTCCCTTATATGCAGAAGGTTTCAGCACATAACTCAGGTTTTCAAACAGGCACACACACAGTGACAGAGGTGAATCTCCGTGCATCCTGCCCTGAGTCCTCTGATACGTTTAAAAACCCATGGGTCCAGGTCTTCAGACAGACATCTGCTGATGAGCTGGCCCAAAGTGCTCAAGTTTGTTAAACCATCTTTCTTTCCATCTAACGCATTTCCCGGCGTGTGGAGGCTCGGTCTGTATTACACCCTCTAGCCAGGAGGTGGCTCTGTCTAGAAGGGTGAGGAACCACGAGTTGCTGGGGGTGTTCAGTCACTCCGGTGCAGCGAGGACTTGTGCGCCTGGGGAGGCGTTCGTTCGAGGCGTTTACTAATAGTGCTCCCTACCCAGAAAATTATAAAGTATCTACTCTTTTTCGGTATGGTTCATTGTAAACTCTTCCCGCCCCCCCGCCCCCAGTCAAGTGGCAGAGATATCTGTGCATCACTTTAGTTTCTCAACTTCTTAAATGCTTGAAATAATCAAATCTGATGTCAACATCTTTGTGCTGTGCACAAAGCAAAAAACTGGGAGAGGAACAAACACTCAACTTTCCCATCAATATCTTCTCACATTTGCTAAAGATCATATAAACCCTCTGACCAAATCCCGTCTGTGCCAGCAGTGCCAGGCCTGGGCGCTGGCTCGAGCGCAGGCCAGCCACGCTGGCAGGTACTGTGCCATAATTCACGTGCTGTCACCTCCCTTCGAGGGTCTTTGCCCTTGTGCCTGTTCCCTGACTTGTTGTCTTCATCTCAGGTTACCAGTTTTGTACTGATTGACTTCCAGTGGGCCAGGAACTTGATTTTCAGTCAGTGTAACTGCGCTGACTTCAGATTTTGGGGAGGCGGTTACTGAAACCTGATCTGTTACAACTTCGGATCTTGTGACTGAGGTTTTGAAGAAGCTGCAAACCCTGACTGAAAAATTTACCACTGCTGTGGCATTTAAAATGCTTCTTTTTGGCATGGATTCCTTCCAGTAGGCAGAGAGCGTACACTGTGGCATTTACCCCAGAAAGGAAATTCAGCTCTCTGTTCAAAAGGCAGAGGTGCCAGTGAGCCTGCAGGGGAGAGGAGGTCGGCTCCCAGCGCGCTGCAGAGCTCTGGGCAGGCAGAACCGCCACCAGCACCAGACCTCCTACATCTTCAAAGACTAATTGCAAAATGTGTGCACTGCAGATCTGTAAGGCAGGTTGGAGAAGAGGCAGGGCTTGCAGCCCCTGGTTCTTATTTCAAGGTAATACTGGAAGCACACAGATTATTTCTTTCTTGTATTCAGCCATATAGTTTCACAGACCTTACAGGAACCTAATTCTCTCTTTCGGAGCCTTCCACCCCCTCTGCGTAATTTGAGAGAAAAATGAATTAAAATGTTTTTAGTAAGGGCTCCTATACACACAGACTTTGACTGGATAAGCCTTGCTTCTTCAGAAAAGCAGGCTAAAGCCAGAGTTGCACAGGTTTACACCAGCTGAACTTAATTGAGTTCTCTTTGTCTTATATATATGCCTGTATATGTAATAGAATATTGCATCCTTTATTTCAACACCTTGCTTGCTTATATGATTAAGTCTTTATCTGGTAATAGATATAGGGCCCAGTTTTCTAAGACTATGATTAGCAGTAAGCACTGAGACTACTTGTGGGAAAAAGTTACCGGGGCAGAATTGAACTGATCAGTTGTCTAACAGGCTTGTAACCCCAGTGAATATTCCTTTTAGAAAAAGCAGTTTGTTTTGTTTAAGCTTAGGATAATTATTACATTTGTTATGTATTTATCACTAGCTGTTTTCTAGGTAATTAAGAAATAATGTTTAGCAGAGATTTGATCCTTTTCCATGTGCAGAATCTGTTAAAGATTTTTCCCTTTATAGTCAAATCTAAATAACTGATTTGACCTGTATTTTTTAAAATTATAAAGCTCGTTCCGCTAAGTATGTTGTGCCTGATACAAGCAAGTGCATGCTAATAAAATTTTATATTTATTTGAAGGCTCATTTGGGGGTAGTAATAAATATCTGTTACTATTGGGGTTTTCTTGCTGAATTAAATACGATATGCCAAATATAGAGCTGTCTTTCTTTAAGGGGATTCCTGTCCATAATGCCATCAGTTCTGGTAATCCCTTATCCTTCTGCTCAGATTCCTGAGTAGGTCATTCTTACTCATGCTGTTAAAGCCTAATATTTAATTAGAACGTACTCCACTGTGGTACTCTTTTCCCCATATAATTTTTTTTCAAAGTTCTCTGATTTGGGGAATGCACTGATATTTTAACATCCCACTAATGAAAAAGATTGCTCATTCTGTTTTAATGGAATTCTGTCATTGTTCAGCTGTACTGTGCCATACCAAATTTTGCCTCTCATTGGTTACATTCGAAGAGTTGACAACTGTATAAACTCTGCAAGAGGAGGTGGAGATGCTTGGGGTGCAAGCAGATGTGAACTCACTTAGCCCATGAGCCAAACTGGGCAGACCAGCGCCAGATCCATGCCGGAAGCCATATAGCCGCATTAGTGTGGCTTTGCGCCCAAGCTCATATGTGAAGGACTAATGTGGCTATATGGCTTCCGGACCAGCCTTGGCAGCTCAGAGTGAAGGCAGAGCAAGTTCATGCCCATCTGCAGCTGTCTGTGCAGACACCCTAAGTAACTTCACCGCAACAGTATATTCTTTGGGAGTATAGGGTTTTGTTAAAAACAAGCTGTGAGACAGACCGTTAGCCTGTGTAAATTGTGTCATGCACTGGTTTGCTTGCTGTCAGCTGTAGGTGAAACTGGTAATAGACCACAGACTGGAGATTATTTGTCTGTTTTACTACTTAAGCTTACAATTTGTTAGGGATGAAAAATTTGACCAAACACTCGGAGGCCAGTACTGAAATCTGCAATCTAAAACTTCTACCATGATTATAAATCAGTGACTGATATGGTCAATATAATGTCTATTCAGAAGGAAAATGCAGATCTCTAAAAGGCTGTGAAATCTGTCTTTTTTCTTATTTATCATTAAATTTAAACCAAGAGGACAGCCAAAATTAATTAACTCAATAATAATGGTTTACATGAATGACAATATGTGCAGTACTATTTCTTCTAATCTATCCCTGGTACTGAGAGATACTTTCTATGTTGTCCTGACAAATTAATGTAATTTAACTGAAGACTGAATGGGAAAGGATAGATAACATAAGCGTCCGGTTGGTTTTGGCTTGGTCTTTTCTGCTATGTATGAGTTAAACTATTCCCTCTGGTCATTCTTTCCTAAATACCAGTCGCTCTGTTCTTATGCTTGTGCAGCTGCCAAACTGGGGCATAATCAAGTGCAATCAAATTTATGTACTGTATTATCTGGTGAGGTGTTGAGGAGCAGCTGCAAAATGCTGCCTACAGCTCTCTGAGGAGCCTGCTCAGAACAATGTTTTATCATGCACCAAAGCAGCTGTGTTTTCCCATAGAATTAAATTGCTCTTGGAAACATAGGGCTTTTTCTTCACATTATTAGACTCTGGACTTTTCCCTCTATTTCACCTGTGTTACCTTGCCAGTAGAAAAATATTGGCACTTGGGAACAGGTCTTCCCCAACTGAGCAGGGTAAACCTTCTGCTGGATTAGTATGGAAAAATCTGTGGAGGACCTGAATCATAAAGTAAAGTGTCTATAATGTCCCATTTCTGACCTACCTGTCACGTGTACCACTGAAATGTAAATAATAATAAAAATACATTTCACCCCAGTGAGAACAAGCTGTTAGCCCTTTCCTAGGATATGCAATCTACAGTCTTTATTGTGGAGAAAGTCAGTCTAGAGATGTGAGTTTTAAGGAGATGACTAGAGGGGATAAATATATTTACTTTCAGAGTGAAAAGCAAAACTGTACTTGGATGAAACTGAAAGGTAGGGATTACCCAAGGGTAAGAAGAACTGGTCAGAAAGCAATCTCACTTGACACCATTATATTACTTTAAATTATCCATATCGCTATTATATTGCAGAACTGATGTCAGATTACCCCAAAAGTTCTCCGAGGATGCTTTGAGATTGCATGAGCTTATAGAGGAAAATTCCATTTCACCTTCTTAGGAAACCTTATTAAGAAATCCTCCTCCATGCCTGAGACATCTTCAGAAGTTTCACTACATTATAACCTGTAGCTTCATCGCTGTTTTTAGCTGTGTTTAGGAATACAGGGTATAACGCTCAGATCCCATACTGTCTTCCAGTGTTTTCTTTTGCTTGTGCAACCTAGAAGTCCAAACTGTTTCAGTGAAAAATGACATGCTGCAGAGTTATGCACGTTATAATGGCAAAATTGGACCAGCTCAGTACAAATTATTTAGGCTATGTCAGTAGGGAACTAGTGATGTGCAATAGACATCTATGGTCACAAAGCGAATGGGTGTGGAAAGCACTGAAGTGATTACCAATGGGGTATGAGAAGTTTGTGACCTGACAGAATTTTTCTGTAGTCCTCCAAGAGCTCTAAATTACTTAGTGCCTTGCAAAAAAACGGCAATGACATATGAAGCTTGAGGGGCTGGCTCAACTCCCTCTGTTTCCTTAGGATAGAAACATGTATGAACTATAAACAGTTGAATAAATCTGACATTTGTTTATAATCCAAATTTGTGTTTCAAATCCTTTTGCCCTTTTCTTAATCTAAAAACACTTGAAAGAACTGACAGAACAGAAAGTCAAGTATTATTAAGATTCTTGGCTCTGTGAAGCTGCAGATCCGTATTTAATAGATAATTTGTTTTCATTTGCATCCTGACCTTTGAATTTAGGAAATACTTTTTTTTAATCAGAACAGCTGAAGTCAGCAAGCCAGCCTGAATTCTGCGTGAGCTATACTACAATGTCTCAGATCTCCTTTATCAATCAGTGATCAAAGGTTGCTTTTCACCCCATCCAGCATTCATAGATGTATCGCAGTAGCCTCGCATATTGGGCTATTTGGGAGGAAGCAGTGATGGAATAGCCATTGGACATTGATCTTCACTGTGTGCTGTACAAAGTCCTGCTTTGTTTACATTAGTCCATAAAAACAGATTTCCTATTGCACACTAAGAAAATACAATGCATGATGTGAATTCCTGGCAGGATTTTTGTTATATATGTCAGTTTACCATTAAGAGTTTAAAGTGTTAGATAATAAAGAAAAGAAGATCTCAACATTTTGGGTAAAAAATAAAACCCTTACTATTTTATAAAGCATTATTTAAAAACAGAATCTCAAAAACCTGCATGTTATGATGTACTAGAAATGTAGAATTAGTTTCT
This sequence comes from Morus bassanus, assembly GCA_031468815.1. NCBI lineage: Eukaryota > Metazoa > Chordata > Aves > Suliformes > Sulidae > Morus > Morus bassanus. The sequence continues at coordinate 17,712,273 of CM062576.1, read as the reverse complement.
TTTGTAGATTTCAGTTTCTTTTCCAGCAGCCTGTCTGTAAAATTAAACAAAATCACTGCAAATTGCAGATAGTGAGATCATCTAACATATTGTTCATTTGCTGTTGTTTGAAGATCAAGAGCCAGACTTTCCATCATGCCTGACACCTTTGAGTTCCCACTCTGTTTAGTAAAACAGCTATATACTGAGGCTCTCTGAAAAGTTAATTCACATTTCAAGTGCTACTTACGGCTGATAATCTAACCATACAGAAACTGCTGCAACGGTCCTATTTGTAAAACAGCTTCCACTTTTTGTATTTTTTTTTTTTTTTTGAGTATAAACACTATTTGCATTCACAGCAAGATATCTAAACTTTAAAAATGCTGTTTCCTATTACTTGATTTTCAAAGTAGATGAACCTTAGTAGCCCCCTGGACCTTCAGGAGGATTCTAGACTTCTCATTTCCTTTGAAAATCATGCAGTAATACTATGAAACTTTTAATAATACATGACATTGGGGATCATTCCACTGACTAAAGTGATCATGATAGTTTCTTAATTGTGTTCAGATCAGCAGAAGCCTGTTAGTACATTGGTAGTCTGCAAAACTATTGAGTCTGAGTAAAATTCACAGAGAGCCTTGGTGTCATTTTATGGCCTGTCTGGACTGTACACACACATACACAGAAAGAGTGTTCATCTGTACAAATGGGCAGTCCTACAAGTGCACAACACGTACCTGCTTCAGCGTAGTTCAGGGTGTGAACGTGGATTATTGCAAGATTTTATCTCCCTGTGTGTTTAGACAAATGGTGTCATGCCATGAGAGGTTCTGGCATCATTCAAAAGTTGGTGGATGGGACTGGAGGTGTAGTGTGGCACCAGCTTCCAACCAAGATGCCACTTAATTGTCTGTAATATGTATACAGGTACAGATCAACAGATGTGCTAACTAGGCGTTTGCGCGTCTCTGGGAGGAGGCATTTTTTCTTGTGCAGTGCGATACAACATTTGGAGATGAAAAACCTGAACTGTAACATATCACTGTAAGTAAGGGCAGACCATGTATGGTGAAGCAGAGACAGAGACGGGCTACGGTCCTCCCACCAGTACCGCTGTCACTCCAGCATGTGACGAGAGCAGCGGGCTTCTCTATCGCAGCCATGGCAGTGTGTTGCTCTGTAGGTATTCTGTCACATTAGAATAAAGCAAAAGAATATCCTGGAAAGAAAAAGTCATTCTGATCCCTCTTTCTCACTGCTGAAATAATTTTAACTACACTAGAGACTGAGACCAAAATCAAACACCAAACTATAGAAAGAGCCAGAGAAAGTTGCTTATCTTTTTCCCTCATTACTGTAAAGAGTCTTATTTTCTTTGTTGCAAACTGTTCCTCCATAAATGGTGCTTCCATGGAAATGAAGCAGCCTGTCATGAAAGCAGAGATAGCTGGGCACAGGCACAGGTGAGGAAAACTCTGATGGTCCACTGCAATACAGAGATCACTTCAGGCATATCTTTCTTCACTGCAAATTGTTTGTCTTTATTTAAAGTGCCTTAATTTCTTTGTTTCCTTGTCTATAAAATGGAGATTGGAGATACTGCCTTCCTGTATGATAGTAGGTTATATTAGTAAAGCATTTTAAGATGATTAAATGGCCTGTGCTATGGAAATGGAGGTTATTACCATGTTGAAACTTGAAGGCACTGACCTTGCCAAAAAGGTAAGCAACAGCCTGCCTGCATGATCAAGCAGCATTAGTGAAGCCAGCACTTCACTCTCCTGATGCTGAACTGTAATATAATCATCTCTAATGTAGCTGGTAGAGGAGCTTCCCAGCCTCACTGGGAGAACTTGCTTAGGAAGGTCTTTTCTATGGCATGCAATTACAAAATGAGAATGTGAGGGAGGGTACGGGATGAATGAAAACAAACATGATTCTAGGAACAACTGTTGGTGGTTAATACTTGACCATTACTTCTTGACAGGATTAATGTCTTTCTAATCACACTAATCCCTTCTGATAACTTTATCCATAATCCATCTATTTCGAAGCAACATCCAGATGGCTTCTGGTGGCGAGGAAGACATAAACATGCAGAATGGGGTCTTAACAGCAGCTTCTTGTATTTTCCCTTTCTGGGGATATAGGTTTTGATCTTGAGACAGGTCCAAAAATGTGCTTTTTATCAGAGAGCAACAGAAAAAAAATAGAGAATTGCAGAGAAGATAGAAAGTTCTACTTTTATTTGTAAATAAAATACTTCATAAGTACTCTGATGCTTATCAGTGACAGCCAGAACAAGCCTAGAGGTGCTCATAAGGGTTTAGCTACTTGTTTGCATGGGACTAATTAGATTTCCATGATATTGAAAGAATTCTCTTCCTCATTACAAAAATTGCTATAGTAGTTTTGGGGGGTTTACACAGATTTCTTTCAAAGCAGACATGAAACTTACTATTTAATAGTTTCGTTGGTTTGTGCTATTATCAATATTTTAAACAACCTGGTAACTGACGTTACATTTTCAATGAGTCACACACAATAATAATTCCTGGAGTTGTTGAGGTCTTCCTCTTCCCTTCTAGTTTCCCCTTAAAAGCTTAATCTAGGTTTCACTAGATCTTCCACTGATCCTGGCTTCGCCTTTCACCTTCCTCCCTCAACAAGTATCCCATAAAGAAATAATTTATTGTAACTTTCATAAATCACATGGAGACTATCCAAAAAAAGTAAGCAAACTTTAATCAAGCCATCCTAGATAAAATAATTTAGCTAGAATTTTTTTTTACTAACAATCAGCAATGAAACAGTTGAAGTCCTAGTGAAATAATTGTCTTAAATATCTGTCCCACTAAAATGCTGCAAGTAAATAAACTTTTTTGAACTATTGGCCATATCCAGCTTTTGATCCAAATGCTGCTCTTTGGTTTACTGGCTTTCTGACTTTCTTTCTCCAATAAAAATGTGGCTCAGAGAAGAGACAAGACAGATCTGGCTGCATCAGAACAGCTTATTTCCCAGAAAACAAAGCAGAGTAGATTTAGAATTACCTAAGTCCCAATAAAAAGCCAAATATCTTTTACTTCTTAAGAATAAAAATATAAACCTTAGAAAGACTGTAAACCTGAAAATATTGTGGAGCATCAGGTTTGCATTGTGTAGAGATCTTCAGATTATCAAAACACAACTTTGAAGAGGCTTGAAAGCCACAGACATATAAGGACCATAAGACAGATATTTGCACAAATATGCAGCAAATACAACAATTTTGGAGGCTATTATTCAAATCATGTGTAGTCTCTGAGTGTCCAAGATTTGTTGGATAAACAAGATAGAATGAAAAAAAAAAAGAAGACTATGTCTATTCTAGACAGCAGAAAGAAAAGCAACAGAAAGATGGAACAATCTATGCAGGAGATAAAGAGGTCATGGGGCTACTTAGTTTTATATAGTGTCTGTTATTATATCAGCACCAGATGTTTCAAAGCAAGGTGCAAGAAACTTCTTAAATCATAGTAATCAGAGATTTCACTTAAATCCTGCACTACAAGATTTAACATCTCATCTAAAACTCATTACCATATTTTGGAAGCCTTAAGCCTGACATAGTTTTTTTTCTGTACAAACTAAGAAATGGTCCCTGAACATGAAATTACACTTTTGTGGAAATTTTTTTGCCAGACTGATTAAACAAGTGAGATATACTGTAATTATTCAGAAAAGATGCAGATTGTTTTTCATAGTCTTAATCCTGTTTTGTCCATTTGGCAATCATTAAAACATGTTATGGAAGCTACACATGAAACATATATGTGGAAGGTACTTAGCTACACAGTAAGTCAAATGATTTTAATCTGTGAATCAAATATCTGTCCTATTATTCCAAGCCTAACCAGATTCTGAGGCTTGACAAGAATTAAAGGTACACCGTTTTTCATTCCATTGTGTTTCATGAGAGTCTAGTAGTAGATGGCATGGGAACATCTTTGTTCAGTCTTAGAAGAAGCTTGGGAAACTGTTGGGGAAGTTTTTATGTAGCCAAGTGTGTCTGATGAAAACTAGATTGAAAGGGAAAAACCTGAACATGATACAGTGATCTTAAGTTAAACCATCTGGGAGCTTATTCCTCCTGACTTCCTTACTCCCTAGGAAATAAGAAAATTACTCTTTCTTGTCATTCTTTGGCTACATTTTGTGAATGGTAGCGCTCTAGAGATCAATCTTGAGGAAATCCTGTGATGTAACTGTGTATTACTTAGTTCATACAATAACTGTGATAATCAAGTTGTCTCTTAATCTTTATGTCTTCTGTCCTGTTCCCTCTGACATCAAATGTATGAAGCGAAATGAAAAACAGTTAATGAGTGATTACCATCTCATACTAGTTACAGGCATTTCTTTCTGAAAATTATTCTGAGCAATTGCTTAAAATTACATGACCAGTGTTACTCCGCAGCCTTTGGAGAACTGCTTCCACTGGTCCCTTCTTAAAACTGAGCATTGCAGGCCGTGAAAAGCACAGGGTTTTGTCTGAACCCAGACCTTTGTTCATGCTTCTGTCGCACCACCGTTACCCCTGTTGCACCTCCATAGTTAATTACTTTTGAGGACTTTCTCATCACAGCATGAACTGAGCATGACTTTATCTGGTGACAGGATAATCTCATTACAGATGATGATCTTGTTAATGAATATCCCCAAGACAGAGCAATCTCATTATTAGCCCCCTCAGGATTTGTCACCTAAGAGCCAATGTATATTAGATTCTAGCTGCACAACATCACCCTGGATCCTAATGGCCCAACATCTTGAGGCTGAGGTAGCACCACCAAAGGCACATGAACTGCTGAACATATTTAATCAGGATTTTTGTCCCTAAGTACTTCTGGACATACTTCTGAGGTGAAAAATCAAGACAGTTCAAGTGCTATGTGCAGGGTTCATCTCCCTGTTATTTTGTAGAACAAACACAACGCAGCGACATCAAGGACAACAGAAACAGTGTGGTTTTACCACATTCACAGTGGCTTCAGGGCAGTACCAGGAAGAGAAGTGTACTGTCTGTTTCCTCGGTAGTGACCTCTCCAAGTAATCACTCTGCATGGTGTCCTACCTACAAGTTAAAGATCTGCTGGTCAACAGTCAGGCCTTCATACCGCTGATGTCCCTTTCCCTGCATAATATATCTAGAAAGAACACTGAAAATTATTACCATTAAAAACATCCAGCTAGTTAAAAATCAACCTGATTTTAATTTTTCTTTTTTTTTGGGGAAGGTTAGGGTGGGGGTTGGAACAGTGCTGAAGTCTAGGACAATATAGGTATCTCCTTTGGGCATCAACAAGCTGTTGAACTGGCTCAATGGCCTGTGAAACCTCAGCCTGAGAGAAGAGTTCAGTCCTAGAAATCTAATAACACAGAGATTGTTTTACAGAAAACCAACACATTAATTTGAGCGAAATGTATTTAACTCAACTGTTTTATCAAAATAATATTTTAGAATATTTACTCTTCCATATAGGTCCATCCAAGTGAAATGCCGAGGAACTAAGTGTCATTGCTGCTACTGTTTTTTTAGTATGTAGTGCTGTGTTTGTACACAGTTAGAGACACACAGAAAGGTGGAATTTTTATCGAATACAGTGATAAAAGAGAGAACAATGGTTACGAGAGTGAGAGTTATCGAGAGGCTCATTTTCTAAATTATACCTATTACAGTGCAACCAATGTTTCCCCTTGCTCCTGTAGTATTAACAAAACCCGTGCTAGATGAGAGATTAGCAATGCAGAAAAGCAATACATTTTCTTAATTAATCTAGTGGATAGCAGGAACCTGAGCACTAAATCCCACCCATTTGATTTCATTAAATCTACTATAAAGGTTAAGCTGCACTTTAGCATTGGCTCTAGATAACCTCACTCAGCAGAGTGTGGTCAAGGAGATCTCATTCAAGGAGTTGCAGCTTAGTAAATGACTATTTATGAGGAAAGGCCTGATAAGCAGTTCAGTTTTGATGAGAAAGCTAGACAGCGGGGCACACCAAATAGTAAATGTGGTATTTTATTTCACCTGCAGTTTTCCTGAGGTATATGCTTTGAAGAGTTTACAGATAATTATTCACAGAATGATAGACTCATTTAGGTTTGAAAAGACCTTTAAGATCATGAAGTCCAACCATTAATGTAGCACTGCCAAGTCCACCACTAAACCATGTCCCTAAGCACCACATCTACATGTCTTTTAAATACCTCCAGGGACAGTGACTCAACCACTTCCTTGGGCAGCCTGTTCCAGTGCCTGACCACTCTTTCAGTAAAGAAATTTTCCCTCATATCCAATCTAAACCTCCCCTGGTGCAGCTTGAGGCCATTTCCTCTTGTCCTATCACTAGTAACTTGGGAGAAGAGACCAACCCCCACCTCGCTACAACCTCCTTTCAAGTAGCTGTAGAGAGTGATAAGGTCTCCCTTGAGCCTCCTCTTCTCCAGACTAAACAACCCCAGCTCCCTCAGCCGCTCCTCATAAGACTTGTTCTCTAGACCCTTCACCAGCTTCGTTGCTCTTCTTTGGACACACTCCAGCACCTCAGTGTCTTTCTTGTCCTGAGGGGCCCAAAACTGAACACAATATTGGAGGTGTGGCCTCATCAGTGCCGAGTACAGGGGGATGATCCCTTCCCTAGTCTTGCTGGCCACACTATTCCTGATACAAGCGAGAAGCCCCAAGCAACACTGGTGTCACTGGAAACTCAAATCTCAGCCTTGGGTCACTTGAAAACAATGTCAGAGTCTATGTCAGAGCAGCCTGGAGCAAGTTCAGGGACCAAGCAGTGCCCTGTCTGATTTGCCTATAAAAGAGGGTCAGTGGGAGCTAAAGCACTTGGCAGAGAGTTGTACAGCTTGGTAGAGGCAAGCTATACAAGCGAAAGGATGACTACTGGTCATCGTCTGGCAGTGGTGGGCAGGGAGCTAAAGGGGAAAGAAAAGGGTGAAGCAACCATAGCATTTTCTTGCCTTGCCACTTTGCAGCCACACCTGCCCATGAAGGAGTTTCCTCTGCACGCCATACACTGTCTCCACTTCAGCTGGAGGCACACTGAATCACAGTCCACTCCCCAATGTGTCCCCAGTAAAGCAAAAATATATTGTGCTTTGTATTGGTTTAGAAAGAAAAAAAGTTATTCTTTTAGGTAAAAAATGGACTAATGACAGAATTGCCCCTTAGTGTTTTTCATTCTGAAGTCGTGGTCTGGCTTCACACTAGAAGGAGTAAGGGGCTTCACCAGATTTCCTTCAGAGGTCCCTTCTGACCTGAATTATTCTATGATTCTGTAAAATTATGTGTAGAGTTTTATACCTAAGTTTGTTTCACTGATTATCGCCATTGCTCCTGTTAACTGAGCCATCACCTGTAGGTTATATAAAACTATCCCTTGAGCTTCAGGGAACAGTCGATAGGATGCAGTCCCCACGTGTGCAGCCTGAGCTTGCAAGTTCCTTCAGGTAATCAGGATCTCACATGGCAAGTTGGGAAACATCGCTTTAGACACAGAGGCCACAGCTTTAGTGTTACTGGCAAGCTTTTAAAAACACTGATATGCAGGCTATCCTGAGAGAAGCAGGTAAACTGCAGTAATTAGGAAACTAGGTTTTCAGTTGCATTAATGTTATGCAAAAGATGCCATATGTGTTGTGTTTTCTTTCCACAGTTTAATGTCTGGGCTAGCAGCCCTGGATGCCAAGACTTCCAGTCGATTAGGGATCATAACCGTCACTTACTACCTGTGGACAACATTTGTGGCTGTGATTGTGGGAATAATTATGGTCTCCATTATCCATCCTGGTGGAGCAGCACAGAAGGAGAGCACAGAAGAGGGTGGAAAGCCCATCATGAGCTCTGCAGATGCACTGCTTGACTTAATCCGGTAACTACATTCATTCTTTCTGCTTTCTGAAGGTAACATTTTGTACCTAACTGCATGAGGAACTGTGGCCTGAGGATAAGTTCTGAACCTAAGGATGAAATTTTGTTTAAATCAAGAAACAGAATCAAGAAAATTTCAGAAGATTATTTTCAAGTGCCCAGATGTTTATACTGGCTGTTTCTAGTAAAATTAATGAATGGCCACCAAATGTATCAGAAGTACTAACAACAGTGGGGTAGGTTATTTTTTTTTAGCCCCACAGAATCACATTAGCCTGTGGAGCTCATAATGAAATCTATTATTAAGACCAAGACAGTATTAAAATGTAATGTTAATTTAAATAAGGGCAGACTGTTGTAATAGGCACAACCTTAAATATAACAGCTGAAATCCACATTTTTCAGGAAATAGGTCTTAAAAGTGCTGTTACAACTGCTCATAGCAACTCTCAGATGAATGACACAATTAGAAAGACCACTGTTGTGATCTTTTTATTCCTTATTTTTATCAAATTATTTGTTCTGATTTGTGGCTTTTTCTTGTTTTTTTTTTTTCTACTTTGTTTGGCAGAAGGGAGGGTTGTTCTTTCAGACCATCATTAGAGCACTGATAGCATTTTTATAGCCTTGCCTGAATATCCCTCTTTGTCTCAACATTTCAGGTGCTAGTGGGATTAGTTTCCTGACTGAACATAGTATGTACCTCTGATTTATTTTGCTTATGCAGAAGGACGAAGTTTTGCCTTTGTTTGGTAGTTTCTCAAGACGGTGATCTCATACCGTATTGGGCAGGGGCATCTAGGCCCAGTGTGTATCTAAACAATGAAGAGTTCTCTTTGGAGTTTAACTTATTAAAATTAAAAATGTTGCCCAGTTTGTGTTTCAAAAACCCAAATTCCTGACCCTGACAGGGCATCAGCACATCAAGTACTTTAACTGGAGTTACTGGGACCTCAGATCAGAAGGAACTGGGATGAAAAACCTATAAAAATCTTTTTTTTTCTTCTCCAAGTTGCACTTAGCCAGGCCCTCTGAAATCTGCATGTTTTTCTTTTGTATCAATGGAATGGGCCAATTTGTATTATTCATGGAGCAGCAGCTGAGCGCACCCTCTTTTGTAGCTTTCCACAAAACCACCATCTTCATCTGCAATAGGAAGATGCCCACTTCATGGCATCTGTATCTCCCCAGTGACTTTGCTGTGATGTATGTGCAGTAGAATTCACACGTGTGTTTGTGACATAATGTAAAGTCACATTATTCTGTTTCTGCTGCATAAAGGACTATAATTCCTACACCAAGAGGAAGGAACTGAGCATTACTGGAGCTTTGAATCCCTTAGTATGACAGAGTAGCATAAGAAGTAAAAGGGAATTTAAGAAAAGTGTAATCTTAACGATTATCTTCATAGCGGCAGTGTTTGGAAACCCTTTCTCGCATGCTGAGCTGTTTCTAAGGCCTCGGTCTCAGACAAGTAAAGGCATAGTGACACATATGGTGCAATGTTACATCCAAACTGACCTTACAGCTATCTCTGAAAAGGGTCTCCCTCACCATAGGTTCCCATCCCCTTCCTCACACCAGCCCAGTTGCTTTTTGAGACCCAGAGTAAGCTAGTTCATGGAGATGAGTCAGTTGAAAAGAACTTGGAGCATGCAAAATTTAAATTCAGTTCTATAGTATTATGTTTGCATAAAACAACCGAATGTCTGTATGACTGGAACCTGAGATCTGAGTTACAGTCTAGTCTCTTCATCTCTCTCTGTCTAGTCCCTGTACACCACAGGTTTAGTGGTGACGTTTGGGAACACATTATTTTGCTGAGCCTCACTGCAGGTAAAATACTATGTCCTGATCTAAACATTTGCAAATATCATCTATAATTTCACTTCCTACAAACATTTACCTGAGCAAATTGTAATAGTTTGCATGCATATTTCAGGTACTCATGTTTCCAACTGGGCATGTGCTTTTAGTCTGTGAAACTTTAAAGTCTTCACTGGTTTGGGCAGCTGTCAACAAAAACAGGCCAATGAGCCACTCTCATTGCTGAAGCTTAAAAAGAAAGAATAAAGCTCACTCTCCTTTTGCTGTGCTAAGCAGCGGTCACAGCTGCAATCTTTCACCCTGAGTGCACAAAGTGATGGTTTTTATTCCTCCACTACAGTAATAACCACATTTACTAAATAAATAAATAACAAAACTGTGGGGAATGGGCTTTCAGCCTAGGCAAACACCATGGGTCAAATCCTGGCTCTGCTGAAGTCAATTGCAAAACTCCTAAATATCTATGTGGAAGTCTGGATTAAATGTAATGATGTATCTGCTGGTTTGAGCTGGAAAAGCTGATCCTTCAGCTCAATGATAAATCACTTCCATTCACAGCTGGAGACCATCTTTTTCAGCCCAGATTGGCTTATCTTCTGAATTCATTAATTTCCTCTCAATTTATCAATTGCATATGTGCACAGAAGTTTACACAGGAAACATCTGGTATTCTGCAAATGAAGAATGCTAAATGTACAAGTGGAGAGATTATATATGTGACAAAATTGTAGGGTTTATTTTAAAAGCATGAATCTTGGCATGGTCATACACGTATTCACCCTCACTGATTTCAGATTTGAAGCCACTTTGAAATGATGACATACATTATTATTTCTTGTGATGTCATATATGACATTGTCAGGTCTGGAATTTTTGGCAGGGCAGATGTTGCTAGAAATTGAATTTCTTGAAATTTGTGGTGAGGATTTTGCTTTTAGAAGTTGCTTTAATTAGAAATTAAAAAATGTACTAACTTAGCAATAAATGAAACCAAGAACTACTGCAGAGCCTCATGGTCATCCTAAACACCTGCAACATTAATCAATAATCACATTATTATTCTGCATTATTTTGCAGATGGTGCTTCACCTGTATATTTGTCTGTTATGTTAAAAACCAGCAAAAAAACCTCCCCTTGACTTGGCTTAATTAGGACATAACAGTGACACTGTACAGCATTAATTCTGAAATGCCTCTAAACCTCGCATCAACCAGGAAATACATAATCTCATCAACATACTGAATTTCACGCCCCAAAAATTGTATCCACAAGTCAACAATTTTTTGCCATGCTAAACAGCAGTACTTGAAAGACTTCCTTTCTAAAGGGAACCCCAAGAGATTGGGGACAAGATCTGTGGATGTGAATCTGCCCCTCCTGATTTCCTCCTAGATTCAATCTGGACAGAGAGGCCACTGAATGCAGCATAATAGAAGTGTTTGCAACATTTAGTTAGTCTTTATACCTAAAATCTTTCATTCTGCTTTGGCCTTAAATGTCTGAATTTTTGCTTTAATCTGATCCAGCTTTAAACCAAATGCATCTTCTGCTCTCTGTGGAAGATATCCATTTAACTAGGTAGTTCACCTCCATACCTGTGCAGGAATCTCCCCTTCTATAACTTGCCCTTCTCCATTGGCAGCATGCCAGGATCCAGGCTAAGGACAAGTAATTCAGAAGGCAGCTGTGAGTCTGAAGCTGTGCAGGAGATGCTCTTCTGAAGATGCTTCTCTCTTCAGTTGCCACTTTATTGAGACAGATGTACAAATCTGCCTTAATTATAGTAAAGGTTTCTGGTGCAAGCACTGCAAGGCTCATGAAAGTATATTTTCTTCCATATTGAAAACTATAAATCCTCAGGCTAAGGATCATCTTGTTCTCTTTAATGCACTGAAGTACCTTGTGCTTAATGAATTTTAATGGAGTTATTCTCATGATGTGCAATACTTCTGTAAGGTAAGCAAGGTCCATTTTCCTTTCTTACAGCTAGAGAACCAAGACATATGGAAAAGAAATCACCTCACTGACGATTGTTCAGAAAAATCTGTGGTGCCAGAAGAAATATTTCCAGCTCGTACAAGACCTAGTAGGGGTCTTGTTCTAGGAATGTGGCTTTTGGGGCACCTCAATGGAAGTAATAACAATGAATCAACACTCTCTTTCCTGTGTGAATTATCAAAATTAACTCTGTACTATGTCCCAAAAATAAAAGAGTGAATTTTTAGTAGCCTTTTGTGAGTTAAGAAATGACGAAAGGCAAGATATCAATTTTTAAAAATAATTCAGATTTTGTGTGTTTTATTCAAAAGGCCAAAATGGGACATACTTACAGGAATAGTGTTCAATTTAAAATATGTTTAATTCTGCAACATATATTCACCTGACAAGCAGAATAGAAAATGCCTATCATTTGGGGATGAACATTTGTAAAACAAGATATATGACTCAGGACCACATTGTTTACGTTAGCAGTTAATATTTCCACCACATTCTGTTGCTGTTATTAAAATACCTTTGATTTAGAAGGGTAAATCTTGTTGCAACTTAAAACACGCCACTTGCATTTGTCACCAAGGGAAACAAAATTTGGCTGATAAGATAAAAACAAACAAGCAAACACCATAAACATTCACATCAGGAAACAAATCCCAGCCAAACTGGGGGTTCACCCTCCTGTTTTATATAAGGCTGACTGCATGTGCAAATCTGGGCACCAGCCAGTGCAGGGTTCACAAACATATTTAGTCTTTCTCAAGTCTAACCAGACAGCATAACATCGTAAGCTTATTCAGTTCAAAAGCTCCAGATAAAACAATTCCGTGAATACATTCAGGATCAAATCATGCCTTGATCATGACACACAAATCATGTGTCATGACACACAAATTTATACATTTCTGAAGTTTACTGGAAGGCTAAGTCAGAGCATTTTACCGTTGAATATTCAGGATTGCATCCAATTTAATAGCAGGTTCTGGGAAATTCAATCTGGCTTAACCAAGAGAGGGGTTTTTTTTTATACCATTAATAGTTAGAAGAGGATATAAACACTGTAGAGGATTTATATTTTCATGGGAATCCTGAGCACTCTTTAAAATAATTTCCTTTCCCTCTTTTCAAGCTAAGGGCTATATTCTATTTTATAGAAATTGTGTTTACTTGAAAGTAGGGCAGGAGAAACCAAATATTTGCTGTAGCTTGGAAAAAGTCTAGGCTGTGCAGAACCAGAAATCATGCTTAAAAGAGTTTACAGCTGAAGACTGAATTGTATATACATGCAATAAGACATTTAATAGCGCGTTAAATGATCCAGGGTTTAAACTATGAAGGAACTTTTTTTAATAACTTTGCCCTATGTTCATGTATCTTTTGCCAAAAGCCACTACATACTACGACAGAAATATTTATCTGTCCCCTATGGCAAACTACCATTTTTTTACCCACTTCAGATTGCGAGTTTTGTTTTATCTCACAAAACCAGCCTGGTGCCAGCACTGTTCTGCACTGTATGTGACCAGATGTTCGCTTCTGGTTAATTTTTAAGCAATTCAAGCTGCACAGAAGCCTGAACCTCAAGTATTTACAAAGGACTCTGAAGCTCCTAAATGTGTGGTTCCTATTTGGCACAGAAGCAAACCAAAATGGAAAAAAGATAATTCAGTGATGAAAACAATGCTGAGGAGATGGACTATGAAGCAGTTTCGGCTCTCTGGTCAGGAGGCCTTAGTCACAGCCTGGGAGGTGCATGGGGGCCAAGAGTTAAAACTGCATTAGGAAAGCTTCAACCCTAAAGGGAAATAAATAGTCCATCTTCCTGACAATTGGCCTGGACATCTTCCAATGTAAATGTACACTTCTTATGAAATAACTTTGCCTTGCTGGAACCATAGTGGAAATGCATTGGGCCTGTCATGTTACCTTTGATATGATTCATCCTTTTAAAGATTCTTAAAGATGTGATATAGTTGTGCTACCACTCCAAAGAATTATTTTCTCAGAAAGCCATAGCCCTGTTAGGGCTGTGTCAGGACCTTTTCTTTCAGAAGAAGCAGGGTAAGGAGGTTCACCCTCCAGATCCGTTACTGGAACAGAAAGGCCATGCAACAGTGTCACCCTCAGGACATAAAAAGTCCATGTGTTTGGCAAAATGATTCCACAATATGAGTTCTGCTCTGATTTGCAAAAAATACAAGCAAGACAAAATGGCTTAGACCCAATTAGTGATTTTTGCATTCTATTAGTATCTTCTATCACAATAATGAGGATTTAAATGCCTCCTTAACTCTGCAAAAGCCTTCTTTGGTCCTTTTAGCAGGAGGTAGTAAAATTGATACCGAGAAATGAGACGAGGCACTGCAGGTGACTACTGATGTGCAAGATGCATCCTCCTGTGGGCCCTGAGACAGGTCATTTGTTCAGTCTTGCTGAATTAAATTTTGCCCTTGATTTCAGGAGTACAAAACCTGACGGAGCCCACTGACACCAGGAGGAAGGTATTTCAGATGTATACCCATATGACTAAGGACAGGATTTGTGACTCTTGTGATGCAGTAACAGTAGTCGGGACTCTACACGGCTGATGATGAAATCATGCAGAGGACAGTAAAAGCAAACGATTTTTTGAGATTATGTCACTGAGAAGGACCTCAGCCTGTAGTAAATAGGAGCCACAGTGCTGTTCATTCTTGTGCATAGCTGTAAAACCTGGAAACTACAACTGTCACGTCAAACTACTCAGACTCCATTTTTACTCTCTTTGTACCCTTGCTGTATAGAGTGACAGGGTAATAACTCAAACACTGAAGTATTAGAATACTGTCAAATACCCAGTCTTAAAACAAAGTTCTTGCAAGGTCAGCTATGCTAGTTCAAATTAGACAGCAGAGTGTCCAAAGCTGTTCTATGCCCAGAGCAAATACAGGCTGATAAAATATTATGAGGACGCATATGTAGCAAAAACCCAGTCTGGTGGCTTCAATTCCACAACATGGGAGACTGCAGCTAAAGACTGCCTGGTGTGGCAGGGATTAGGTACTGACAACATCAGAGCCTGAGAGCAAAACCAGATTGTTGCTGCAGAGCAAAGAGTGCCCCAGAGGGAATGGGTGTTCTGAGTTGAGGAGACGACATCTGCTGTACCTGTGGCCGCTCTTACACTAGAGCAGCTGGCCTAATTTCTTATTAAAAAGATCTGCCAAAGCTAAATGCTTTGAGTTAACAGATGTTGTAGTCAGGACTTAGAATGAGTATTTCAGATATTCGGTAGTATAACTGCAACCAGAATTTGGCCTATGATTTCTAACAGAAGTTATCCAGCAGCCATCAAACTGGCTATCCCAGTAGCTGTAGGCTCATGTTCTGTGGGCAATTTGGCTAATGGCATGAGCAGTAAAACCGTTTAACAATGCTGGTATTTGTATCACTACTGTGGTTCTCAGGATCAGCAACCTTCTGAAGAGAACAAGAGGGCACCCACGTCCTGGGGGCACTGCCAAGGCATGGCCTGAGCTGAAAAATGGCTTCCTAACACAATTTAGCTTCCTAAAGCAGCAGAATACTAAAGCAGTGTTAATTGGTAGGTTAATTGCTGGGAGGCAACGGAGAATCATAGAATCACTAAGGTTGGAAAAGACCTCTAGGATCATGAAATCCAACTGCCAGCCCAACACCACCATGTCTCCTAAACTGTGTCCCAAAGTGCCACGTCTATGCGCTTTTTGAACCCCTCCAGGTATGGTACTCCACCACCTCTCTGGGCAGCCTGTTCCAGTGCCTGACCACTCTTTCAGTAAAGAAATTTTCCCTCATATCCAATCTAAACCTCCCCTGGTGCAGCTTGAGGCCATTTCCTCTTGTCCTATCACTAGTAACTTGGGAGAAGAGACCAACCCCCACCTCGCTACAACCTCCTTTCAAGTAGCTGTAGAGAGTGATAAGGTCTCCCTTGAGCCTCCTCTTCTCCAGACTAAACAACCCCAGTTCCCTCAACCTCTCCTCATAAGACCTGCTCTCCAGACCCTTCACCAGCTTCGTTGCTCTTCTCTGGATGCGCTCCAGCACCTCAGTGTCCTTCTTGTAGTGAGGGGCCCAAAACTGAACACAGTATTCGAGGTGTGGCCTCATCAGTGCCGAGTACAGGGGGACGATCCCTTCCCTAGTCTTGCTGGCCACACTATTCCTGATACAAGCTAGGATGCTGTTGGCCTTCTTGGCCAACAGAAGGAAAGAGGACCTCCCACTCCTGGCAGTGGTGAGGTGCTAAGGAGTCCTATCTGTAATGGGAAGCAGCACCCTCAGAGTTGCTCTTTAGACTAGGTGCTGTCTATACGTGATACAAATCTTCAGGATTTTCTTCAGATTCCATGGCTATCAAATTGCAGAACACATGTTGCCTTAGTCGTACATACACATTTCTAACTCAGTATGTCCTTATGTTTGAATCCTCTTATCCTATACAGAATTAGGGAAGGACTCCAAAATTTGCTAGTAGAATGAACCAGGTCACTTGTGCATATATGCTGCTATCACATCAAATGCAGGCCAGGCATGCTGTGCCAGCCATGGCTCAATAGCTCACAGTGTGTAGAAGGTTCACTGTGCTGATATTGAAGTTTCATGCACATCCACTCTTTTAGCCTGTTTTGAATGTTGCTGCTCTGTCTGGAAGAATTCCTGAAGCAGAAGATGCTCTGGGAAACATTATTCCTCAGGGCAGACAGTATTTAGCTCTTAATTTTTTAGTAACCAGAAACCATATGTCTCGGTTTCTGTTTTAAAATCATATCCTTGTCTTAGACCTAAATTTATCTATGTTCCACACCAGCCTCACTCAACATTATTCACTGTGTTTAATTCTCCATTATTATGTGAAATTATCCTTGCCAGGAATGCTGAATTGTGCCACTGAGGCTAGAGAAAATGCTGCTTGTACTAGAGAAATGAATCCCAGATCACTTTAAGTTTCCTGCACTATTATTTTGTGTCCTGTATCTTGTAAGCAATCTGAAAGTAATGCTGGAAATTTAGAAGTATTTTATCTGTTTAGCTCTCTTAATTGAATGAACACAACAGCATTTGTAGGTGGTGACAGCAATGACTAGCTCAGCTTGAATTATTACTTTGTAAGTACTGACAGTGTCTTTAATTCAGTATATGTCAGTGATAAACACAGTGCCTGTTCTGAGTAGAGAGACAGCCTCACTTTATGATGCTGATACCAGATTCATGTGGGTGTATATTTATCTTGTCCAGAATTGCGGTAAAGCTAGTAGAGATCTGCAGGGGCCAATCTGATTGCAGGCTGGATGCCTGGAAGGTAGGTGGGCAGCACGAGGAGAGGTCGACAGGCTGCAACACCCTGCCATTAGTTTTGTAATATGTTTGGGCAAATGCAGGTGCCTGGATTTTGTGCTAGACTGAATCCCAGCTAGCATTCCCCAATGCTCAGGTTTGGTGGGACAGAGATCCACAGGAGGGCTGCCCCGAAGCAGCCAGGCTGGCTGGCAGTGGTGAGGATCTCGCCAGCCCTCCTCATCCCAGTTCCATGGTAAAAAGTCAAATCCCCCACTTGCAGTGGAAACATTCCCGGGAGATGCCTGCCAAACATCCAGCTCATGGCTGGAAATATCAATGTGCAGCAAAAGGTACCCTAAAGTGAGAATTTCTCAAGTGTTTCTGAAGAGGCCTGACTAAACCAACAAACACTCCCAGACTTCTCTCAGCTCTAGGTGACAGTGTCATACTCCTTCTCATTATTTGTTTTTAGTCCATTAGAGTTCTCGTCCACAAATTGCTCTCTTGAATGTTTTTAATTAACAAAACTAAATTTTGGCTAATACTGGATTTTTTCAATCCAAGTAAACCAGCTTAAAATGAAAAATAAGCTGAAGCTCTGGCAAACACATTCATGTCAGCCCTTCACTAGATAAATTGTGTAACTTCGGTAAGGCTAGTCTCAAAGACTGGATCACAGTGCATAATATATTACAAAATATTGGGAGAATTCCAGCATCCAGTATTAAGTGGGTAGTTGTAATTCCTGCAGGATAAAGAATGATAAAGAAACAAAATGCTTTAATCCTCCACAAATTTGTCTAACATTTAATCTAGCTACTAACCATATGATATTTCCTTTCTCGAACAGTCTTAATTTGTTTTTAATTCTACTAATTAGGACTATAAAAGTAAAGGAGAAAGTGGAAATCATCCGCAATTAAATTCACATTTCTTTGTAAAGCTACGGCTCATACATGACATTCATATTTAGAGCTGTGCAGGAGTCCTCAGTGTGGATCTGTGCTTTCAGAGTAATTCACATTCACTCAGCAGGTCAGAGCACAATCATCACACTAACACCATGAACTCCTGTAGCACCTTTCACTTGATCATCTCAAATCACAAAACAAAGACAATTTCATATTAATGAAGCCTGTAACAATCTGGAAGCAGAATTCCCTCATGAGGCATAACAAGGCAGTAACCATCTTTTCTCTCCAGTGCTTCCCCCTCCTATAAACATCCTCTCCGTCTTTCCCAGGTCCAGCTCCATCCAGCTGTTCTTCAGTTAGTCCCCTGTGTCAGCCAAGGCCCTGGGGCTCAGGCAGAAGGTTGTATCTGCATATGATAGGAAAGTGATGCACAGCTGGCTCTTGTCTGTCTCTTGCTTTGGCTATGGATTCGACATTTGAATCAGAGAATCATCAGCTTTACGGATGATTTGGAGAGGTAACCCAGTGCTTTGCACTGTTACCAGGATGAAAGCTCTGTTGAAGGCAGCACAGCACTCGGACGTACAGCACTGCTTACAATGGTGTAGTGAGTGTTGTTCATCACTAAGCACATCACTACACAGTGTCTTAAGTGTCTTAAGCTAAATCGCTCCAATTAAATGAAAGTGTGTACAAAGGGACTGCATTAACTTAACTTACCTTCCTAACATGATAATTTCCTTATATGGCCAAAACTGCTGTCCTCTGCTATCACACCCCTGTAGCGCACAGCCATCATCATACCTGGGGCTCTTAAGCAGGGTTGGTAAAATGGAAGGAGATGTTGCAGTGTACAGCACAGCTGGTGTATGCTGTTATCCTGCAGGAATGCCAGGTAGCAGATCAGGTTGCAAGAAGTAGGTAAACTGAACTGTCTCGCCTGCACTGAGGCAAGAAAAGGCCAAAACAGCTAAAGGAGAGTAACTAAAGTGCTGCACATCAACCTTGTATCTTGCCTGGTAGTTACTTGCCTGTGTAAATGCTAGTTTGCTCTAAAGCAACAGCTTTACCAAAATGACCGATGATGCCTTTATGTGGCTTGTCTGTTTTCACACAGCAGGCCAACAAAACCCCCTCATTTTCAATCTTCTGTTTCAATCATTAGACAGTACTACTACCCTTTAATTAAAATTCTTCTCCCTTTGCTTTACCCTGAAAAGGATAATTAATTATCTTTTTGTAGAAATTGCTCTCAGTGCCTGATGCTACTGAAACATATTCTACCTCATAATTCTAAGTGCGACCATAATGTCACATTATGATCACTTAAAATAGCAATAAAATTGTTTTTTCTAAGCCAGTGCTGCACAGCATGCTCTTGCTGCAATTCCATTAGCTGCAGGCATATGCTGCTGCTGCAAAGAGGAAAGCAGGTCTGGAAAATGTCTTGGTTCAGTATGCATTTAACTGTTCATATATATAACAATTCTCTTTGGAATGAGAATGGGCTTCTCACATATACTTAGGTGTTGTCATGTCTTGGAGCTTGAGCAGGACTTTGAATAAAGAGACTTTTGGTTAGAGAATTCAGGAGTTTCTCCTTGCATAAATATATGCATATGAAAGCATATAATTGGGTCATAGGCTGTCACTGTCTTCTGCCTCTAGGTTCAGAAGTTTTGGGCTTAAAATAAATCAGTTCTGAAAATGATCCTATTAGAATCTTCACACAAATCTTGATCCCCAAATGCTGCATGGAAATATATGACTTTTTAGCTTTTTTGCCCAACTACACTATGATTCCTCTTTGAAGCCTGTAGAGGGTGTGCTCTCCATTTCAAATTAGGATTGAATGTCTTTCTGCAAAGTAGTAATCTAGCTCAAATTGAAGTAATCAATTAGCTCCAGGTATTATTGGGTGAAATGTTATGGACTGAGATACACAGCAAGTCAGAAAAGATGACAAGAGTCCCTCTTGGAATTAAAAAATCTGTTGGTCTCACTGCAGATCTCACAGTGTATGGTCATTGTCTTCCTCTGTAGCTCAGCTGTAAGCAAAGATGAAGCTTTGGCCTCACTTCAGACTCTTGTTCTGAAGTCTCAGAACCATATTAAAATAAAATTTAGCAGAGACTGTACAGCTCTAATCTCAATTATTTTAATCAGGAATGAGATCCTCTTTTTGAAAAGAAAACTCTTCTTGACCAAACCACTGCAGAGTCTACATCACTTGTGATTTTAGTGATGAAAGTGTATCAGGAGGTGCTACAGTTTATGAGTCATCTCACAGGAGTACTTAGAAGTCCCGAAGTAGATCACAGCACCCAGGGGTCTCAGGAATACATCCCTGAACACTGACTCTGTCTTGAACAGCTCATTATCTAAGTAGGGAAGACAAAATATGCGATAAAGGAATATTCTTCTCCCCAGTTAGCAGATGGGGAAGGGAATGATAGCAATTCTGTTGCCCCAGTTACAACATGGAGACTGTGGCAGAGCCAGAAACTGAAACTAGATCTCCTGGGTCTCACTCCAGGTATTTAGAAGCAAGTCCCAAAACTTTAATTCTGAGGAACTGTCTCTCTGTTGACCCTTGGTCACTCAGGTACAGCTGTATGGCATAAGTGGGAGAGAGTGGTAGTCCTCTGCACCTGTCCATTCCTTGTTCTCTAGGAGGTTAAATAACTAATTTATCACGGGAGATCCAAGACACAGTAAACAGAAGTTGTCTTCAGTTCCATAGAAATCATTCTTTTATTTGTTCCTTTTTAGGAACATGTTTCCAGCCAATCTTGTTGAGGCCACATTCAAGCAGGTAAGTGGCTATATTCCTTTTACCACTGATGAAAGAGATGAGCCAGCATTACATAAAACATGTATCTTCGTAAAACAGAATCCAGATTTAGACATTGCATATTACTGCCGGTACTGTTAGTACCTTCATCATTTAGGAATTAATGAGTCCCTTTCCCTTAGCCTCACCAGCCTTGGTATCTGAAGGCAAAACAAACAAGCATAAAATGCACAGTGTGACTAGAGAATAGACTTGCATGCCTATGTCAGCTCCACCTCCACTGAGGCCAGATCTTTGAGGACCTTGAGAAAGGTGTCGTAGGGAAGCAGAACAATTTATGCCAGTATGCCTAGAGCATGATTTCTCTTACCATGGGATTGCAGACACAGAATAGCTGGAATCCCTTTAAGAGCTCACAGTAACACCCCGCAAAGAAAGAACAAAATACCATGTCCAATTAAAGCAACAAAATAATGTATTTGGGAAGAATCTAATTACTCATATTGGAATTTGGCCAAAAAACCTCATCTAAAAGTTCTGAGTGAACAAGAGGCATGGCTATGTTTATTTCACCTGGGGGAGTGTTTCATGGAACCTTACCTCTGGTGAGACAAAGAGACGGGCACTCAGAACCTCTAGAGAGTCATTCACGATTATGTCTTACAGGAAAGTAGCTCTATCAGGAGACGATGTGCTTGCTGCACAAAGGTCTGATTATAGGAAACTCTGATTTTGTTATGCTTTTCCAAAAAGTCAACTGGTTTTACAGATTTTAGCAGCATAGAGACAGGAACTGTCATTCTTTTCATTCTTGTCCCTTTAACATGCAGCCTTGTTGAAACAGAGCACTTAGGAGGTCTCATTAAACTATTAATTCCTGCTGGGATGTTATAATAAAAACTATTTTGTTTTCTTTCAGTATCGCACCAAGAGTATTCCCATCATTAAATCTAACAAAGCATCATCTGAAAGCACCACTCGTCGCATTATAATATATGGAGTTCAGGATGAGAATGGATCCAATGTCCAGAATTTTGCCTTGGATATCACTCCCCCTCCTGAAGTGATTTACAAGTCAGAACCAGGCACCAGTGATGGCATGAATGTGCTAGGGATTGTGATATTCTCTGCCACAATGGGTAGGTTTCAGACATGTTTGTTTTGTAATAATCCAAGTATCCATTTAAAAGAAAAAGATAGGAGTTGGGTCATTTGCTTTCTTGATTCACCTTTTTTAACTGCTTCTATCTAAACTTTATGGGGGAAAAGGCAAGACTGCTACAGAGCTGTTCTCTCAACCTTTCAAAGATAAATATTCAATGTCCTTGATGACTTTTGTTCCATGCAGTTCTGTTTTCTGTGCATGCACTTACATTCTTTTTGTTTTGTTTTTTTTTTTTTTTTCTGGATTACTTTGAGCTTTTATTTATGAACCCTTTTTTCCTGACTCTACAAAACACTAATACAGCGTGCTTAGAGGAGGTAGGAATTACTATACCAGGTCAGATCCATGGCCCCTCTGCCAATATTCTGTTTCACTCTCTGGACAGTAGCAAAAATCCCAGACAAAGTTTCAAGAAATTCTGAAATAAAGTCCATAGCAGACTTTTTTCCCAAAGCCCAAGAAGTTAGTACACTTCTAATGCTCAGAGCTCCAGGTGTTGTACGACAGGAATAAAGAACTTCCCACACTGCTCTTGGTTCAGGGGGCATCAGGCTGAGACACGCCCCACTCTCATGGCTGGCTGTTTCACCCCTGCAGCTGGCAGTCCAAGCAAAACCTGCTCCCAGATCAACTCTTTGGCTGAAGTTCCCCTCACCAGGCAGAAAATTACTTTAGCCCTGGAACCTGCCCTGTCTGTTGTTCTTACCCATTCTTAGTCAAATTTTACCACATGATTAGTGTAGAATATAAATGTCACTGTAAGAATCCAACTCAGAAGCGAGCCTCAGTGGTATCTTGAATAAGTGAGCTACAAAGGCATATTGTTTTATCAGTTTTAAATCTGTGGATCTTCTTTTTGATTGAAGCTTCTTGATTTTATTTTTGCCATCCTGCAATGCTGATAGTTATATACCATCTAGTAACTTATCACAGTGGACTCTAAGAGCTTCTGTCTGTCTAATTTATTCAGTTTAACTTGCTGGAGGAACTCATTGGTGCCATGTGTGTTATATTATGTTTGTGGATTTGGAAGAGGGAATTTAAACAAACATGCCCTAGTTATTTATAAAGTTCTAATGATTTTTACAAGAAAAGGCTGATCAAATTTTCCTTATCTAAATTTATTCTTGGAAGTTAATCTGGTCAGCAGAGGTAGTTCCATAAAACATCTTTGACTGTATTTATTATATTATGGTTCATACCAGCACAAGGGGTCAAAAATCAAGCCTGGCATTAAGCAGATTTGTCTCTCTTTTTTAGTTTTTCCAGTGGGTGGTATTCCATATGCAACACTGCTGGAAACTGGCTGCCCCCCAGCTTGTAGCATTTTGTAGTCGATTCTCAAAGTACAATGTCACAGCAAACACTATTCCAGTCAAAAAGTATTGGATATGAATGAATTAATTACATGTGCTTATTAGGATCAAGGGCAATTTTATACTTCTGAGCACAGAAAATCATTCATTGTCTTCCCAGAACTGAATGTATTACTTTCACCATGCCCCTAAGTCTTGCTGGCCTGGGGCTCAAGAGATGGAAGCTGAGAGCTGCTTTCTTCCTGGCTGACGTACAGAAAATGTACTGCTGGTAGTGCCACATACAGCATAGTCCCAGCTGCTGGGTCACCTGTGACTGTATCAGCCACAAACAAACCTGAGACACTAAACCCTCAAAGCTTGTCATCTACCAGTGACTATTTTAGCCTGTTGTTTTGAACAAAGGATGCAGCCAAGCATTTATCACTATCTTCAGCTTTCTGCACCCCTCAAAAAATGGAAGCAATGAAACGGGAGACATGTGGCTTGAATCTCTATGAAAGAAGAGCATCCTTCCAAAGTTTTGATTTATTGCAAAAGAATGTATACAGGCCTTGGTGCTTGGCAACAGTTTTGCTCGCTTTGGCTCAGTCTTATTTGCCCAAAGGTCTTTTTACACCACTTTGGCATAGAAAAACAGCATTAGGGTGGGTATGAGTTCTTATTACTGCCTTGCTGCTGGGCTGAGCTATGATTAGTTATACTACGTCTTCTCACACAGTGTGCAGGAATTTCTGTTAGAGATTATGACAAGTGGCTAAGAGTTGAGTTATCTGCTCTTTTTTTCTTGAAGGTGCACACATTATTTATTCATTACAAGGGAAATGTTTGCACTGAAATGGAACCTGGTACATCAGGGCTGCAGACAGGAGGCCCCAGTCCTGCTCGCTCCCCTGTCTGTCCCCACCAATAGCCACGTGCTTAGGTAGGACAGTGTTTTAAAGAGCAAATTTAAGTTATTCCTGTAAAATAAGTGTTCCTTCTTTTTTCCATTATACAGAATTAGAAGTTCAGGCTCTTATAAAACTGCCACCAACTACGCTAAAAAAGCTGCACTATATTTAATGTCCTGTTACCAAAGATGAGCAACATGCTTAATAAAAGAGTGTTGTTTTCTGACATAAAAGTTACAGCTTAGATGAATATTAACAGGCTTATAAACCCACATCTTGAATGCACTGTTATTGTGAAATCCCTGGATAAAACAGCTGAGAGCCTCCCTCCCTGCCTCAGGAGGGGATTGTCCTGGAAGAGGTGCTGCCTGCGACCTGGCTTGCAAGTGCAGATGTGGGTTCTGACAGACAGAGCCCAGGCTCGTGCTGAAAGCAAGGGCACTGCATATCCAGAGCAAGTGGCAGCATGCACCCCACTCATAGCCCCCTGCTTCCTCATGAAACCCCTTCAAAGGCAGTCTCAGTTGGTGCAGCTAGCTTTTGAAGTGCTTCCTTGAGCAATTAACTCAATCACTTATAATCCTTTCATGGAGTGATGGCAGAAAATTAATAAAATAGGAAAATTATATCTATTTATATGCATTATTTGAAACTAACACTGTCTGGAGAATATAGGGTTAGATGACACATCCCAGAGCTGTATTCTTTTCCTTTCTGAGCACTGGATGCACATACATGGGTTTTCTTTGCTTTCTTCTTTGCTGGTTAGTCTGCATAGTAGTTTGGCTTTTCTTCACAGGAACTTGCATTTTCTTATCTTCCCCAAGTTTGCAAAGCCTGACTGATTATGAGGTTGATTGTTATTATGTAGACAGATATCTACTAAAAATAGGATGAAGACCTCCCCCCATATTAACTTCCCATTACCAGAACAAACCTCAATACTGGCTTTACCCCAGGAGTCTCATGGATGCTGCCCAGTTCTACGCAGTGCACAGCAGTAAGGCAAACTGCAGGCAGAGATAGCTTCCTTCCTCAGAAAAATGTTTTTCAGTTTGTCTTCCATGGATCCCTCAGAGCAGGTAAATTCTTCTCAGGGCTCTATGAAAGATAGTTAAGGAAACAGGCCTGCTACCAGGGGGGCTAAATCTACAGCACCAAAGTACCTCCACAGGGAAACTTTCTGGGAACTGCAAAAGAAAAACCACCCAGCCAGGGGAGAGACCCCTATATGGAGCCAAAGCACAAGGCTGTGGCCTGGCTCCCCTATGCTCTCATTGTGTTTGTGTAAGGTGAGGTTTTCATATACCATGTCTGTTTCTACAACACAAAGGTCTATATTCATCCAGTCATCTCCCACTTAGTTCACTCTGAGTTACAGCAGGGGGGAAGGCACTGGGGATTTGCATGAAGGCACCTGGGAAATTGAACGTGAATGCCTTTGTTTGCAGGTATAATGTTGGGAAGAATGGGAAATAGTGGCGTTCCTTTGGTCAGCTTTTGCCAGTGTTTAAATGAATCTGTCATGAAGATAGTGGCAGTTGCTGTTTGGTAAGTAACTGGTTTAGTAAGAAAATCAATATTTTTGTAAAATAGAAAGAAAATTTCAACAGCAGAGGGTGCACAGAAATGTCATAAACTTATTTCCAGGGATATAAGTGAGGGTAAGCAATCCTCAGCTTTGCGGGGCCTCAGCATTTGAAGGAAGATACATACACACACATCCTGTCTCTGGCTTGTACTGTCATTTTGACAGAGGCACCCTATATATTACTCACAAATAACGAAACATGGTATAGCTATGTGGATATGTGCTGTATGCATTTAGGAGCACTGCCAATCCTCAGGCAAGTTGAGAGGGATTATAATACATCCAGCCCACATAAGGGAGAAGCATGTTGAGATCCTCGAGCTGGTACTTCAATCCCTTACAGCTCTGCTCAACTAGAAATACTAGCCTGGCTTCAGCTTGCTCAGGAGAGGGCTGGGCTCTTGCGCTGACGTGACTGTATTGTTGTTAGCATGGTTGCTGCTAGCTTGGCTATCTTTGCACTGAACAGCACAGTGGAGATGATATACCCAGGGTGCTTGGCACTTGGGATGTCTCTGAGACAATAAAATAGTCCTCAGTGAACCATCCTAGGACATGTCACTTAGGAAAAGCCTTCAGAGCAATCCTAAATTACACTGAGAGACAGCTAGACCTGCCAACCCACCTGCCCAAAGATCAGAGGAACAGTAGGTGACTGCCAACAACAAAAACTATCAGCTTAGCATCTTCCCCACCCTTCAGAAGGTTCCCCAATGTGGCTCAGCCCGATGTGGGAGGAATCCCACTACCAGCACTCAGCCTATGTTTCCAGCTACCTGGTCCAGTCTGACTGAGCTCGGTCAGGGAATGATCGCTTGGTTAGATGGGTCCAAGGGGGTAGTAATTTCTGGAAGGATGAGGGGGAAGTGCCAAGTCTCTGGAGTTGGCACAGCTGCCAGTGGAAGATGGCTGGATGCCCCCAGATTTATTTATTTTTTTTTAATCTTAAGCTCTTTCGGCACCCATGGCTTTATGTCTAGCCAAGCACAACAGTTTTGATAAAGCACCTATCCCACATCCAGTCCAGAGGGGGATCAGAAACTAACGATTCTTCTGCGTGTCTATCTGCCCTGAATTAAACTCTCAGGCAGTCCAAGAGCATGTCGAATGCATATTGGTGTTTCTCCTATGTCTTCCAAAGGCAATATAAACATTTACTTAACAGCGTCCAACTAAAATCCATGAACAGTCACACAAGCACAAACACACGAGCAGAGTTTAGGATTCATTCCCCCTCTCCCCAGCGAATGACCTGCCTTAAGCTAAAAAGTCAGAGTGCCTTCAGAACGAAAACATTTTAAATTCATTCCTGACCAGCATCATAACCTCAGCTGTGCTGAGGAGTACCCAACAATAAAGCATTTAGCCCAGTGCTTTGGGCACATTCCTCAAGTGTGAGAGTGGGGCTTAGTCTGATAAAACAACTGAACCTAGCTGTGCTGCTTCCAGACAGGGTGCTGTTACTGCCCTGCTGCTGGGAGTACAAGGCTTTCCCATCTCATACTGTTTGATGGAAGTGAGCTATCTCCTAATAATGACTGTCTTTCTTTTTGCTCAGGTATTTTCCATTTGGAATTGTGTTCCTAATTGCTGGTAAAATCTTAGAAATGGATGACCCTTCAGCCATTGGGAAGAAACTGGGTTTCTATGCCATTACGGTGGTTTGCGGCTTAGTGGTACATGGGCTGTTTATTCTGCCAATGATGTACTTCTTTATCACCAAGAAGAATCCCATTGTCTTCATCAGAGGGATTCTTCAAGCCTTGCTCATTGCTCTGGCCACGTCCTCCAGGTACAATAAAGTTTCTAGACAGATGCAATAAAATACTTGCTAGATCCTTACTACAGCTTTCTCTTGGGAACAGTAGTACACTATAGCTGTACTGGAGCAGATATATTTGTATCTGAACAATGGCCTCTGTCCAATTCATTGGTATATTTATAAAAAATGTGTCTCAACATTTGGAAGTTATGTGTGGGAGCCATTTGACAATAATGTTTGTCACATTGTTTTCCCTCAGTTTAAAAAATATTGGACAAAATTGTTTTTTCTTAGAGGACTAGAAAGGAAATAAGGGTGTTTTTCCATAAAAACAAACATTGCGCTTTTACAAAGTTAATATATATAAGGGACACACAGTTTGTCTAGATTTCATTTCATATGGAAACGTTTTACTCTTTCTACTCATCTGAGCCTTTGTCTCTTGTTAAATCAAGAAAAGACTGTGGTTGCAAGCTATTGTCCAGCACTAGGAAAGTATTTAGCTGTTCTGCTGAAGCAATAATATTTTTTGCATGCTTTTTAGGGAGGATGTACAATGAGTTTTAACCATAACTGAACAAAGGTACAGTGAAAATGGGAAACAGCTTGTGAACGGGTTATGGAAATGACTCCCAACGCAGATAGACTGGTGTGTGAGAAGAGCTTGAAAGGGCTGGAATTGATTTGCATGGAGTGGAGACAAGAATGACAACTAAAATAGCATCTCTGAGTAGCCGATATAATGAAAACACAGTTTCATGGCATCTGTGGCTGGAGGCTTGTTACTCTGAAGTAACAAGAGCAGCTATACCTACCACATTTATGCAGTAATAAAAGTCACAGTACAAGTGGAAAATGCCAGGTAAATAGGTCTCTTTCGCACATCGTACATATTTATTATTTCTACCATCAGCTGTAAAGGAAGAGAGCTAAAGAAAGGAAAAGATACCTTTCTTTTATCTCATTTTTGCTTTTAGATTTTTAAAGTTGTTATTGCTTTTTACAGAGAGACTGGAAAACGCTAAATTCTTATCCAGGTTTTGAAATGATGACAGCTAGTGACAAACACCTGCCTACATCTACCTAATTTACAATTCAAGTAATTAGTACAAAATCAATGATAAATTGGGAACATTTATTTATAAAGAAACATAATGAAAAATTAAAAGGCTTTATTAACGCCGAAATATTTATTCTAATTAACAATGACTGAGGAGTATTTCATCTAGTTATACTTAAATACTGATTCCTTCTTCCATCTTATAATAATTTCTATAATAAGTTGAGCTCTGATGACTAATATATCCTTTCAGGCAATAGTATTGTACCAGTTTCTTATCCCTTGTGCCTCTAATCTTACTTTTCTCCATAATTTGCCAAGTTCCTTGAGGAAGAATTCACGTAATCTCTCCTACAATGGAGTGACCCACTTAGAAATAAAGTGTGTTTGTAATTGGTGGGATTACAGAAGGAGAGGGCAGGAATGACATAAAAAGTTCTGGGACAGCAGTCAAACAAATATTGATTTAAATAACTTCTTTTTAATAGTCTAATAAGGGCTGTTATGTAATCAGTGCATATGGCTTTGCATGGGGCATCATCACTGATAAATAATGATGTGATTTTTGCAGAATTCTGGAACTCTTCTCTGAATTGTCTAAGTAAACAAATACATGGAGAAGTAACAATGTGAATTCCCTGAACTCAGATTAGTTTATGTCATTCATTTTTGCTATAAACTTCTGCAAAGCTTATTTTCATTACAAAATATTACTTTGCAATGCAGTAATTACCATCAATGCCAAAAGAGAAATAATCTGTATTTTACTGAAAGGACAATGAAAAAGAGCAAACTTAACTTGTAGTAGACCTGTGCCAGACTTGAGAAAAGAGCCTAAAACTTTTATCCCCAGCCCATTAGCCTGATTAGGCTCATTATAGTTCTAGTGATGTCCGACAAGGTAATGTGGGGCAGGAAGGTCAGATGCAGATGGCTGTTTCTCTCATGAATATACGTACAGTGGTTAGGGCAGGAGTAAGCAGAGCAGAAGGAACGTAGAGGAATTAAAAAAGAAAGGAGAGGAGGGAATCATTATTTCAGTACAGTTGGAAGGTATTGGCTTTTCACTGCATTTCATTTTACAAGGTGTTTTTATATATAACTCTGCTCCAAAATGACCTATAAAGAGCAACATACTGTGAAATACAAAGTCAAGAAAAAATTGTGCTGGGTGGTGTTTTAAACTCTAATTAGGCTTAAATAATTAAAGCAATCTTTTTATTAGAACGTAAAAAGTTTGTAGCTTGAGATGTTGTCACATCCCCAGATTCAAGTAAGATGCTAATTTTGCACTAAAAGATGTTAGCGTTGGAAAAGGCTTGTCGGGTCCACATTTGACACACTTGACTATCTGCCCTGCTCCTCTAAGAATTCTGTTTCTGAAGAACTCTATTGTTGACAACTCAGGTTTTTTTAATCTGTGCCACTCCATTAATTCTCTTTTTCTAGAAAAAAGATATTTTTTTAAAAAAATCTAATCTGATTTTTTTCTTTTTAGGAAATAAAAGAGAAAATTTTGTTCTTCATTTTACCTTTAGCATCTATAGAAGAGTTTGTCCTTTTCTTTTCTCTTCTGTTAATAAGCAACAAAAACTACCAACTTTTTCACCAGTATAGATCCCTTTATCAAGGGAGGTTTAATCAACACTTAATCAAGACTAAAAAGATCAGTATATATTCCACCATTTTCAAAAACAGATTACTTTTCTTAATATTTCCTGTTTTGCATCAGCATTGCATTTTGATTTTATAACCAATTTACTAGTACTTTTCTGGTCTGGAAACTTTCAGGGCTTGTGCTTGTTTCTTCATTGGATCTCATCTTCTTACTCTGTCTCTAGCTCTGAGAGTATCAAGCCACTTTACAATCATGAGGGGCCCTCTTTGCAGTTCATAATATATTCAGGTCCAGGTTGCTTGTGGTGTATTTCGAGGTTAGGAGTGTTCCAATGCCAATATCATCAATCATAGTAATAAAACAAGAAGTCAGACATGATATGTAGTAACCAAAATACACAACCAGATCTACAAAGGTATGCAGGGGGTTTGATTCCCCTGTTTTAAATGAGTGCCTAAGTTATATTGGTACTTGAAGAAAGTCCACCAATGGTTGGTTTGAGAATTTTTAGATCACATCTTTTTTTTTCTCAGTTACTTGTAGAAGCATAAGGAAAGAACATGTACACTCTCTAGCAAATGTGAGCTAGCTCTTTTAAAAGACCTGCATATCACAGTGATTGTCATTGCAAAGCTTAACTTTTAGGCAACTTTAAACCACATAGGTTGCCTATGGTTCATCTAGGAACTCAGCTCCTCATGGGGAGAGTTGGGCTCCTAGGAAAAAGCACCAAAAGCCAGCCTGGTAAGGAGAGCTAGGCAGGCATCAGGCATAGCTATAAAGCAAAAATCTCAACCTACAGAACTGGTGAGAGAGAGGTGTCTCTCTCTGCTGAGTCTCTCCAATGTAAACCAATCCTTACTTGAGGTTTTCTCCAGCCCCATTTCCTTACCCCAAGCTGATGTGAGAGTGCCCGCCAACAGTGGGGAATACATGGGGAATTCAGCTTTCACTTAAACCTGCGCTGACTTTGACTCTTGTGGGCTCTGACTCCCAGGAGAGAGCCCCTCTCCTGGGGATATCAAGTATTTGAGATAGCACTGTCTTCCCTCCCACTGTGCAAGGAATAATTACATATTTATAGGACCAGAGAGAGTGCAGTTCAGGAACAGAGCTCTGGCGCCAGCTGGCAGCTCAGCCTGTCAAGAATCACCAGCAGGACTTGCTACCAGAAGAGATTTAGTATCTTTATTGTCAGAAACTAATGTACCACCAAAGTTAAGGTGAGTCCTGAGGAAAGGCTCTGAACTTACAGATTTGGGACTTGGACACATTTGATGGATTCAGCTCTGTCTGCCCCTTCTTACCAGTGTGTATATTCTGCAAATCCAACACAGGCCCAACATAGTTTTTAATGTTTTTCTGCTCAAATAGCTATGCCTTGTCTAGAGATAGCTGAACTTTTCACCTTCGTTACACTGAAAGGAATGGATACTGCACATAACTGAGCTGTTGCCAAAAGAACATGCACAAATAATTGGGGCTGGACAGGGAAGCTGCTTCTCCTGACAGTCAACACATCTGTATTTGGTTAAATAATACTTGCCACAGGGGCATTATGTAACACTCATAATGTGGGTATTGGATTTTCAGATAGTCTTAGAGGAGAACAAAGAGTTGGTTTTAAGTGTACTGATGTGTTTCTTGCAAATGTTTCTGTGTCAGTTCATGTCTACATCTAAAGATAGAAAGCCACAGATTGGTGTCCTGATCTTCATTCCAGCTAGTCTGCACCTGTGGAAAGCTTTCTTTTAGCTTAAAAAGTCAAACTGCAAGAATCAAAAACAATACCATGTACAAAACACGAGATGATAACGCAAGAGAACCTGAAAGCCACTAACCAGCTGTCTCATGGCAATGATTTTATTTAATCCGAACATTATTTCAACCCATTTCCCTTTAGCGGAAGGTTCTACACCCCATTCTCAGTCCCTTTATTTTTCTTCAGAAATCCCAATCACAGCAATATTTTGGTTTGCACAGACATTACTGGAGAGGCATGGACAGAGAAGGAGGAGATCTTTTATTCCTTTGATGGATCATTTAGGACATAGTGAACTCAATCCCTATGACTAGCACCAAGTCCCTGCACCAGCCACCTGGCCAGCCAGCCCCTGAAGCCAAACCCTTGGCCCCAGTAGGGGCTGGCTTTGGCAACAGGCGCCCACAGTGATGTACACAGCTCCTGTTTACTACATCAGTAAAGTGTGTACAGCACATGCTATCATTGCCCACCTTGCCCTGCTCTGTAGTGGTCAGGCCACATAGCTGTGGATTTCTGACTTGCTGCTTTCTTCTCCCCACATCGCCCCTGATCTTGTCACCTCTTACTGTATTGAAAAAGCAGTATTTGGCCTACAGGCAAAATTCCTCCTGATTTTAGCTTTCCTCATTCCAATGGCATGAGGGAATTTCATTTTTCTAGGTCATCTTTCCATATCATTAATGAATTAAAGCAGCATCTTCTCAGTGGTACATCCCATCAAAAGATGCAATTTTCTTCTTTGAAGACAAAAGATAAAACATGAGTTTTTCAAGGGTTTTGTTGCTTATGAAACACTAAGATTTGGCTATTGCACAGTGTAAATTAAAGGCAGATTTAGCAAAAGGGAGATGAGATCAGTTTGTTGATTTTTTGGAGCAAATATCAAAATGTATTTGAATGATAAGATAAACAGAGCAGGCTGAACAGCTGTTCTTCCATGGTGACTAGCTGTCTTTGTGTCTCTCACTAGTAAGAGCTTGGCCTGATCCAGCATTAGCTTATGCTCAGTCTCTGCAGCTGCAGCATTTTATCCCAAAATTGAAATAAGGCTCTAAAAATGTATTTTTAATTGTTAGAGTTAGTGCTGGGAGAATATAACTCTCCTCTTAGCTGAAAGCTTTAGGACAATTTTTAAAAGACTTAACAGATTAAGATCAGTGCTTTGGAGCATTTTTTCCTCCTAATAAATGTTACATGTCAGGCTTTCATGTTACTGCTCCACTGTTTAACACTGGATAAAGCAGCTTTCAAGAAAACAAACTTCACCTAATTTAACTGGAAAGATAAATTAAAGTATTTATTTGAGAATGTTTTTTTCTTTAGCCATTGAAATTATATATTAATATAACTCAAAAATGACAGTAGGAACGTTTTTTTTTCTTTGCCACTTGTAAATCACCAACAGCCAAAGCCTTAAGTAAGACACATGTTTTCTGATATATGCCAGATGATACATTATGAGTAAAAAAGAACCATCATTGAACAAGACAACCTCTCCTAGGATACTCCACATAACTTTTGTCACCTGTATTCAGGAAAAGTTCATTCAGGTTGAAACAGGTGCTGAAAGGGTAATCAGGAATGTAAAGTTGCAATCTTGTAAGAGAAGACTTGAAAAGGTCTGATTGGGCCAATCCAGGCCAAGAGGCAACAAAACTGATTTCTAACAATACATGATGTAATAGCTGGTTTGTGCAAGGAGAAATGCATACAGCACATAAAAGCAAATTTAGTGTAAATTGAAAAGAGTACATCTAGATCATAAATTAGATTTCTTATCTGAACAGTGAATTCTGGAAAGCCTTTCAATGGGAATAGTTAGGACAGACAGTCTATAGCACTAAGATGCAGTGTCATAAATTTGAGTGAGACTGTAGTTGCCTGAGCTAAGAAGGTACAAGGATCTGTGACCTGGAAGTTTGCTTCCTTTCACTATCTTGCACAATGTTTCTCATCATCATTGCACTTACATTCTGCCCATTGTCTTTTTTATTATAATATTTAATAAACAACAAAATCAGCATCTAGTTACATGCCCTAGAAATTTTACTTCTAACAGTGCAAAATTAAAATGAAAGAAGCACCTGACTCTCTATGAGATAATGCACAAGTTTAAAAGTTGAATTGTTGCAAAACCAGAGTCATACATTCCATTTACAACAGTGGAAATAGACACGGATTTTGCTGGTTGGGCCATTGATATTATGGGATTGTTTTTCACAATCTTTATCACATCTCACGCAAATTGGAGGATGTCAGTCAGTTAAAATTTGCACATTTCACAGCTCAGCTCTCTGCCCTCAGAACAAGAAAGCATTTAGGTTTAAAATTCTGGTATGTCAAAGTGTGGCCAAGGTGGAAAAGGACTTGTAAGATTACCTTTTTCTCCTCTTTTTCCCACAAAGAAATTAGACAAGGTTTTGTTACAGAAAAGCCAAATGGCCGTGGAAAGACTGTCTTTAAAAACAAGTAACCCTCCACAACTGAAGCAGCTGCAGGGAAGGGAGGCAATGAATAGTAAGTTTAGTAATTGCTTCCTGGCCATGCTTATAGTTAGGAACATCTAGAAGTGTTACTGTGGCAGTCTGCTCCTAGTTACAGCTACACCAGGGGTTTCAGTTCTACATTATCTGTGAGCCCCAGCCTCACCCTTTTATTTTATGAACATTTTATGGTAAACAAGACATAGAGAATTTCAGTCATTCACAAATGAATGTGTGAAAAATGATAGTCATGCCCAAGAGAGAAAAGATTTCTAATGTGTAGTTTGGGGGGTTATTCTTTGCTGTGTTTGTTTTTCAAAATAAATATTGATTAAATATTAGGACTGCCAGAATGAAAATGTTGGATATACCCCAGTTACCAGAGGTAATCAGATTTCTATTGCTTCCTTGACCTTTCAGTTTATTTGCATACTTAGAGAATTACTTTTGTCCAGATTTTCGTGGCAGTGACTGCCAGTCTGTAGTAAATCATTCACGAGTCAAATTTATAAGGTTAAACAACAGAGGTGTAGTAATGAAAGCACAGACTTGTCTTGTTCCTTGTGTTTCTACTACAGGAAGCTACTTTTCCTTTCCAAACACTGCTACTTTCCTCAAATGACAGCTTGCACAAATACAAAATGACAACTCCTACTCATGGAAATGTTTTGCTAATGCATTCCTGCACACTTGGGGTTATGATTTCAGAGCTTTCTGAATCTCTCCATGATTTTGTAGGTCACATGTAACAACTGAGAAAGAATTTGTAGATCAAATGTGTTATCCTCCGCTGGGAACATATAATGGTCATTGTAAGATTTAGATACCAGAGCCACATTGCTGATGTGAGGCTCACAACACACAGCGACTGAGCAATCTGAACTGTACAATCCAGTGGAAAGACACCTATATTTCATGACTCGGAGCATGTAAATCACAAGAGAACACAACATTAAAGACCTTAGTATCATGATACCAATATTTCCCCTTTAAGCACTTATGTCTTTAAAGAGGTAACTTTGGAATAATTTTGAAGGAGTTTGCCATTTTACATCTATTTAAATAGTCTCAGATACTGAGCAGTATATTAAAATGAGTATTTTGCCATTTGCATATTTCTTCAGTGCTATTGCTTATTTTCTATACAAACTGGCGTGCCATAAAAAATATCCCCTCACTCACTTGAATGCAGTTTAATTTCTCATGACATATTAGCGAATGTGACACCTTATGGTAAAACGCAGAATGTTACAAAAAGGCTGACAAAATAGAAAGATAAACATGTTTAGGTGTGTTACTATTTAAAAATGCATGCATCTTATAGAAAATGAGGAAATTTATGACCAGATCAAATTTAATTAACTGTCTCAGTTGATGAAAACAAAAATCAGATTTTTTTAGGAGAGTATGAAATCGAGGATTAAAGTTTGGAAGGGGTCAAGCTCATTTTAAAATGAACACCTGTCAAACAGTCTTATACCATTCCACTCCATTCCATACCTTTCCACACACATACACATTTACATCTCAGTTACATATGTACACATTATTATATGACCTGCAATTATGTGATTGTTATATGATCACACAAGGGACATAGGCAAATCTGTCCCAGATTGGAAATGAGATTGTATATTTCTGAATACAGGAGCTTGGTCTGTCACTTTTATTTTCAGGTGTGCTGTTGATAAGATCTTTGCCTAAGACCTTAAGCATGAGGTAGGATGTTACTGCATTAATGCATTCTGTGGCAAAAGAAGGAGTAGTTTCTTGGTCAGAGCTGCTGCCCACTGGGATTTTTTTTAGAGTTTAACCCAAGCAGCATTCCAATCTCTTGTAAGCTCTCCTACCATTATAATTCATTGCCTAAACTGCTTGTCTAATTACTCTCAATATGCAGTGAGAAATGGAACAATCCCTAAGGGCATTTATATAGCATTTTCTTGCACTGAGTTAAAAGCCTTTCTTGCTTTATACTTTTCCTTGGTTTATGGTTACTCTTGCTGTTTAAAAATGGCTTTCTATTTCAGAAGACTTGGAAGGAAACTTTTTTAGAAACCATGAGTGCATGAGTTTTCAGAGATTTCACTAGTAAACTGCACAGGGTGTTTCCCCTGTCTTGCATTTGAGTATACAATACTGCCTCTGTGGGATGTCTGTCCTTTTTCTGAAGAAAGAGGGAAAGAGCGAATGACGTTTTAATTTGGGGGAAGCAAAATGTGCACTAACTCTAGCATTTATACATGTAACTTTCTTTATCTCCCTCAAGCAAAGGAGTGAGTCACACCTGCATACCAAAGAATGAGAAGCAGTGCTCACATGGTTAGTGTAAAATTTACCCTGCCTGGAGAAGGTTTGCTACAATTCGTTCTATTCCCCAGAAATAAAAATAATTTAATGTGTGCTTCTCTCTGCTGTTTTTTAGCTCAGCCACACTGCCTATCACTTTCAAGTGCTTGTTGGAGAATAACCATGTGGACAGGAGGGTTGCAAGGTTTGTGCTGCCTGTGGGAGCCACCATCAATATGGATGGGACAGCACTCTACGAGGCAGTGGCTGCCATCTTTATTGCACAAGTAAACAACTATGAGCTGGACTTTGGGCAGATCATCACTATAAGGTATAAGCTTCAAATTCCACATGCTGCGATTTGCTTGTCCTGTTGAGTCTGACACTTATGATTCTTGTATGTAGCAATGCTCAGAACAAAACTCATCTTTGCTATTATCAAAGGATCCATTCCTCATAGGATGGTTATCTTTAAGTAATGCAGAGATCAGGGACTGTACAAAGGGAAATTGCACTGGTACCATTCAACAGAAGCACATGGACACCAGGAAATGTGTTTCTGTTTGAGGATAACTGTCTAATTTTTACTTTTAGGCAACCCATTGATCGCTTACTAGGGTTGGAACATTTTACTATCATTGTTGGTGTTTAAAACACTATTTTAATGGTCATAATTGTTTTCAACTTTAACTCTGGTTTGCATCTTTACGTGAGAGAAAAAGGTTTAAAAACCCAGCAAAACGCAAACGCAAAAAGTCCGGTATCAGATAACAGGGAACTGTGTGTGTTAGGAAGCTCTTTGTCAAACCTTGGAGGAGTAGCGGAACAAGGAAGGAGGACAGATGCTACTGTCACGGCAGGTTTTCATGAAGATGTCATATTGCTCAGATATTTTTTAAATGTTTTCTCTGCTCCTTGTTAAAGCAGAAAACTTCGTAAACAACCATGCTCTCAGTGGGTAAAGAGTGCTATAGCTGCACACTCCGTCCTTGAAAGGTCTGTAATGGATCCAAAAGACTAGAAGATCCAGCTGAACAATTACTGCCAGAATAACTTGAGTGGCTGCCAAAGAATGCCTCAGGGACTGAAACCTGCAGGTTTCTAGCAGGGAACAAATGATTAGAAAAACATTCCTCACAGTCAGAGCCTTGTGCAACATATTTGAGATCTGCTTACCTACCCACCCAGTGACCTCATCACTGCCCCGTTTACACTGCTGGGCCTTGCCCATCTTCTGCTGGACTTGAAAACCTTCATGACAAGAGGAGAGTCCTGAAACTAACCCCAGATGACAGCTGAGGTTTGTTAATGGGCTTTTGGCAAGATCTGGTTAGACTAGAAGCAGAAGAAATAAATTGTGCCCATACGAGCTCTTGCTTCAGGCCCTCTCTGTCTCTGAAAGTTATTGGAATAACCCTGTGCTAAAATTTAGTCTTTGGTGATTTTGAATTTGGAGATGTTTTTAGAATGTCATCCCAAAATATGGCCCAGAGCATGGGCAGATATTACATACACCTTGAAGTAGAGAATGATGATTTGAAAAATGAAGGAGAAGGAGGGTGATAGTCAATAGAAAGAAGGTAAGCTTCTCATAGCAGAACCCTATTTTATCTGTTTATTTTCACTCCCCGTATTAAGTGCTAGTACATAAGGACCAGAAAGAAGTCAAGACAGTAGAAGGAAAATACAAATGAAGATTGAAAAAATCCAAGAGAGGAAAAGAAATAAAAAGACTGACTTACAGAAGAAAGGAGTAAATAGGAAATCACAGTGGATTCAGCACATTGAATATCTGAAGCCAAATTCTAACTGTGTTCTCTGGGCCAATCCTGCCCCAGATCTTGATACTTCATGATCTGGAGATTTGAAATTCTAATATTCCTGAGTGCCAGGATATTTTTGCTAGGGGGAAAAAATGCTAGAAAAATTATCAGTCTACTTTGCTCAAAATCTGTAAAATCCAGGTTGACAGTTTGTGTCAATCTGATTATGCAAA
The DNA here is from genome assembly GCA_031468815.1 of Morus bassanus. Taxonomy (NCBI): domain Eukaryota; kingdom Metazoa; phylum Chordata; class Aves; order Suliformes; family Sulidae; genus Morus; species Morus bassanus. The sequence goes on along the minus strand of CM062576.1, from coordinate 17,673,594 downwards.
CCTAGATGTAGTAGAAAAAGAGAGTTAAGATCCTATTCCCATCAGCTGAGCATATTATAGAAGAAGCATCTACATTAAGGTAAAAATTCAATGGAATAGCAGATGAGCTTGCCTATTGTCTTAGCTAAACATTCCTATTTTTGCTCCTAATTAAGTCGTGAGACTTTCTGGCCTGAACTGTCTTAGGAGGCAGAAGCAGTCCCAATCAGCTGGTCAGTTTATAACACTAACTGGAGAACCTGTTAATGTTCATTATATTTATCTCTTACTCAGCATCTGAGCTTCTGTCCCTTCCTTTCTATCTATACTCTGTCTATTACAATGCTATACAAGTGTATAGCATATGCTATGCTATATGCTATACATATACATATATATATATGCATGCTAACTCTTTCAAAATGTAGTTTTAAATCTTTCTCATTCCCCATCACACCCACATGCAAATGTATTTTTCTATTGCAGAAAAGGGCTCTAGTTATAAATACTGAGATGCTGCTCTACTGGTACACTGTGAGCAAGATACTGGATATCTGTGTCTCAGTTTCCATATGGGTGAATACTGTTACCCTCATTTTCCATCACAGGAGGTTGATGAGACTTAACTGCTTGCCAAAAGCTCTGAAATTCTGGATTGATGAATGCAGTGGGTTATCAGTGTATATGCTTTATGTCATCCTTCTACAATTGTCAACATTTGTTTTTCCTCTTTCTGCTGGATGGCCTAGTTCTTCAAAGTGGCCAGATGGGCAGAAATGAATATATCCAGTCACTTTTGCTCCTGGAAAAAGGAATGAAATCCCTCCCCTAAAAATAGCATTATGAAGAAAATGTTAAGCCTGCCAGGTCCACTCTTGCCCTGGTCTCCCATTCATTTCTGCTTGCCTGGCTGAAAAGAGGGTGTGAAGGTCAAGTAAAAATACTTTCCAGAATCTGAAGAGGTACAGTCACATTCACACTTGCTTCATATTTAGATCCAAGTATGCAAAGCCATGTGCTATGCAAGGACTTCACCCTTGGCCCAGCCTCTTTACCCTTGGCCTAGCCTCTTTGTGATGGATTGACATTAAAGGCCCTAACCGCAGCCAGCCACAGATTTGCCTGGCACAGGAACTGCTGACGATGACTCAGAGATGTCTGCTGGGAGCTCTGCTGCCAAGGGTGAAGCAGCGATGAGGAGAGCTGGCAGATTCGTGGCACACGGCGCTGCATGGTGCCATGAACAATGAGAAGCTGACATAACTCAGAGAAGCCCACAGCCTGGCCGCCCCCCTTTCTCTGCACTTGTCATATTAAGACATAACAGAACTGCCTCACCAGTGCCAAGGCTGCAAAGGTAGAGGGTAAGAATTTAGCACTGGGCAGACAGTTTGGCCTGTTCTTGCCCTCTGACCTGGCTTCTGTCCACAAAACACTGGCACTTCTGTGCAGTGGCTTGTGTAAGAAGGATTATGGTTTAGGAAAGCTCCTGCAGAAATATGGTGTGGTTTCTTGCAGAGCATCCCATCACTGGCAAAGCTTATGCCTTTCTTTCTTTGTTAAAGTATCACAGCAACAGCTGCAAGCATAGGTGCTGCAGGTATCCCACAAGCTGGCCTGGTGACAATGGTCATTGTTCTGACCTCGGTTGGGCTCCCAACAGACGACATCACGTTGATTATTGCCGTGGACTGGGCACTGTAAGTAACATTAAGCTTTTGAGGTTTCCAGTGTGGCAACATTGCTAAAAAGGCAAGTGGTCTCCAGGGGTATAGTAATATAAATATACATGAAAGGCATGGGAAGTAATTATTTTGCTTTAAATGGTGCTAATGTGGCCTCAGATTAAATATTCTGCTGAAGCGGGCATTATATTGAAAAAAGACATAGAAAAATGAGAGAGAGTCTAGATGAGACTTGGACAATATGACCTACATGGAAAGGCTGAAGAAGCAGAGTTTGTTTAGTCTAAAACCAGGGCAGGCTGAAAGCAGTCACCACAGCAGTTTCTGATATAGATAAGATTATCCTGAAGAGGACAGTGATCAATTGTTCTTCACATTCACAGGGAGGGAGGATGAAGAAGTAGACCAAAGTAACTAGCTTAAGTCAGATTGCAGGAAAACTTAAGAACAATTTTTATCTAGAAGGATAGTCAGGCAATGGAAATAGCTGCACCTAGCCAGGTTGGAGGATGACCTTCATGAGAAGTTTTAAGGTCAGGCCAAACAAATGTCTGTCAGGTGCAACTCTGGCATCTTGCCTTGGACAAGGACAAGGGGCTGACATTCCTAGGAAACGTGGTTTGCACTCTGCTTATCAGTCCACCGACACTTCAGGGACATCATCACAATGTAGTGGAGCACTCTGCAAACAGGCATGAACCAGTGCTAAAGCAGGCAAGTACTCCTGCACCACGGATGCCACTCCTCCTGAAATAGCCATGACAATACAGTAATGGTTTGTGCTAGAACTAACTCGAACCATGATATAGTCAACTTGAATATAATACTTGCAATGGACTGCATTAGGACTAATAATGTCTTCCTTTTATCAGGGATCCTGATGCAATTCTGCACTTTCTTATTTCAGTCCTGAATAGGCAGCAGCAGTTTGTAGCCCCCTGCATGGAGCCATGTTTTGCAAGTGCAGCCATTCTGTAGAGGTTACTTTGCTGCATCCCTGATCACTGAGGATTTAACAGAAGAGGCAGAGGCTAAAACTTAACACACTCAGAATAAGAGATTCATGTCACCCATGAGAAAAGCTGCTTTAAAAGCTGATAAGGAGTGGTTTATTTGAACTCTGAATTTTTATGTAACTGTCCATAAATCAATCAAACAATTTTGAATAGTGTAGGAAGACGAATTGTAAAATACTGGTCCCTAGCTCATTAGCATTTCAATTAAATACATAACTAGCATATGCATCCACAAGGAAACAGTCCAAATTATTTTTTATTTAGTCTATATGAAATATATTTCCATTAATACAGGAGCTTCATTACATCAAGGTTCTGGGTAAAAATGTGTTACAAGTCCATTCTGTTATATAACCTATTTTATTCAACTTTAAGCCACTGATTTTTCGTACAGAGTATTGTGAGGAGAAATTATTTACTTTCCTGTTCAGTGTAATAGAATGTAATTATTATTAATAGGAGTCATGAGTCTTGTGTTGCATGCATATTTTAAGACATATTTTATTTTAGGAATATCAGGAATATTCTTCTGTGAAGGATAAATAATATCTGCTGTGGGCACTTAAACTTAGGAATGGCAGTTCAGGTTTTAATAAAGCAGCCTTTCTAATGCGAGTCACTGAAGCTCAATAGTTAATGAAGCACAATCATATCAAAGTATTTTAAGCTGTATTACAAAAGCCTTTTCCTTCTATATTGCTCACTTTTCACCCAGCTCTTGCAACATCAACATTTCATTGTTTTTCCAGTAAGTCTTCCAGTGTATATGGAAATTATGCTTCTTTTTGTCTTACAAAACTTTTCAAAACAAACGACAAAAAAATTTTTCAGGCTATAGTTCCAGATGGTATTAAAAAGTGAGCAAGGAACAGACCCAATTTTCTGTTTTTTGCAGATGATCTTTCATACAAAAAGGAAATTTCTATATTTTGGCACTTGCTGGTTTCAAGAACCTGCAGATGCAAAGTGTCAACATGGTTGACATGATGAATATTTTCAATATTAGTTTTGGAAGTCCTGGAGTATGAAGAATGCTTAAAGAAGGCTGGTTAGATGATCTCACGAGACTGAAATACCCATTTCAATGTATTGCAGGTATTACAACTCATTTAGGTAGCCATAACATGTATGTGAACGTCATGCCTTTAGTCAGTGCCTAGAGACATAAAGAAGAAACTAAAAACATTTCTCATCTCATTTTTAAACACAGGTAAAAATTTTGCATCTTTAATTTTGCATCTTTAGTAATGTCATCTAAAGCTAAAATACCACTGCAACACCTGACTTGTGTTTGCACTGAAAGAAATGCCACTAGCAGCAGGTTGGCCTCTTTTAGTGGAGAAATGTCAGTGATGTGCGTGTGGTTCTACTCATGCGTAGTGCAGACCACTCCGTACACACAGAAACATGGAATAGAACTGGTCAAACAACATGCCAGGCAAACCATTTTCTTAAGAGTTTCAGTATGGTGCACTCTTCTCTCAGAAAGATTCTGTCTTCAGAAGAGATGCTAATCAGAGCCCAAAAGGGAGTGCAAACTCTTCAGCTCTGCTCATACAGCTTCTTCTCTACCACAGCTGACTCTTTGCACAATCCAAAATTAACAAATCAGAATATCTTTCCAAGAATCAAAATCTGATGATCAACCAAGGAAAAAAGAAGTCTACATGTATGTTGTGGTTTAGCCCCGGTCAGCAACTAAGCACCACACAGCCGCTCGCTCACTCCCCCACCCTTGTGGGATGGGGGAGAGAATCGGAAGGGCCAAAGTAAGAAAACTCGTGGGTTGAGATAAGAACAGTTTAATAATTAGAATAAAACATCAATAATACTAATATAATGAAAAGGAAAATAATGAGCGAAAGAGAGATGAAACACTGGAAGAAGAGGGAAAAAAAAAAAAAACCAAAAAAACCCAAAACTAAACAACAAGTGCCGCAACCGCTCACCACCCGCCGACCGACGCTGCCGGTCCCCGAGCCGCGATCGCTGCCTTCCCCGGCCAATTTCCCCCAGTTAATATACTGGGCATGACGTCACATGATATGGAATATCCCTTTGGCCAATTCGAATCAGCTCTCCTGGTTGTATCCCCTCCCCTCCCGGCTTCTTGTGCACCTGGCAGAGCATGGGAAGCTGTAAAGTCCTTGACTAGTGTAAACACTACCCAGCAACAACTAAAACACCAGGGTGTTATCAACATTATTTACATACCAAGTTTAAAACACAGCACTATGCTAGCTACAGTGAAGAAAATCAACTACCCCAGCTAAAACCATGACAATGTAACAGGGACATCTATCAATATGTGCTGTAAGAGTATTTTTCCCTGCCTAACGTATTCTTGTGGGAATTTTCCTCAAGGCAGAACCCAAAATCAGAACAGCAGGAATTAGAAAAATGGATTCAGCAAACAAGTGTAGGACTGGTTCCTGGAGTCAACAACCACATCTAGGTGTAGGCTGTGGAATATTATTGCTGAAGCTACTTGCAATTTTATGTACATTTTGGGTAAATGCACACACAAACAACCTTTCATGCAGGAACTTTCATGCTAGTTAGGCAAGCAACTGCATAAACATTTGCATGCACAGAGTACATGCCTAAAATATCTGAAAAAAAAAATCAGCACACAGTTTCAATTCTTTTCTATATTAAGATACAGAATCAAAAATCTGGGCAGTGTTGATATTGGACCGTCACTGAATTTAATAAGCCAAACATCTGGAGATTTTGAACCTCCATTTTATAACTCACATTTATAAATTAAGTTACCAATGTGACACACTTTTCAGACGTGTATGTCTTTCTTGGAAAAGTCATTATACATTTCAGACTTAAAAGCTCTATCGTCTATTTGAAATCTTGTCAATTTTAACTATTAGATTCCAAGCTGTTTCAAGGGTAACACTTGTCTATGACAACCACTTACTTTTGTGTATTTACAGTCTGTATTTTAATAGATTTATTTTTTAGACAGTGGGTAGAAGGTGTAAATGGGGAAGAAATGATCCCATAAGTGAAAAAATGAGAAACAGTGAAACTGTATATATACAAAGTACTCTCAAGCATACAAATTTAAATTGGAAAAGATGATAACTGCAAATGAAGAATCTTTAAGGGACACCGGTAGCCATAGCAACTGTAGCTTTTTCAGAAATGAACATGATTTAAATATGGTCAATGCCTCCTTAGTTTGTGAGTGTAGTTATTTAGCAATCTTCTAAGTAATTTTGATTGTGTTCTGCACATTCTACCAATACAATAATCTTCCTAACTAGCACTTCGGTTGCTGAGATTGAGAGCTTGATAACTAATACAAGGCACTGGTTGTACTGGCTGCCCACTACTTTTATTGAATTAAGACATCTGCAGCACCAGCCTCCAAATCAGGCCATAATACTGGACCTTAACATAAAAACTCGGACATAAATGCAGTCTTGATCTGTTTTGTTAAACCTTTTTACTGCTGAATCAGCTTGTATGTATAGGGAGGCATAGCTGCTCTAGTTAGTTACAAATTAAAGTATGTGGCAGCATGGGGCACTGAGCTCTGAAAAGGCTGGAAAACCCAACTGAGCAGCTCATAACTAGTGGCTGCCCCATGACAAACTCCTGACTACCATTTCTAAACTTGTTAGCTCATAAAAACAGCCAAACTGGCCTTCAGCTATAATTACTGCAGTGATAAAGGCATAGGCATGTACCTGAAGAGCCAACAATTTACCATTACTATTTCATTTTCCAGAGACAGGTTTAGAACAATGATCAATGTCCTGGGAGATGCACTGGCTGCTGGGATCATGGCCCACATCTGCCGGAAGGAGTTCATCAAGGATGGTGATGAGGTAACAACGCCATGAGCCAGGGTGTGCCAGCGTGTGCCATATTACAGCAGAGAACCTGCGAGCTCTCAGCCCCCGCATTTGTTTAATCTAGTTTATAAAAGGTGTTTCAGAGAGAGGATGGAATTGGGCAATGTGCTGCTTAGCCAGATGGGGTGGAGGGGTCCTTTTCCATGAGGTCATGCAAAAAGCCACTCAGGTTCAAATCTTACCAGCCAGCTGTGTCTGGCACACTGGGGCTGGGAGCAGGAGGAGCAGCTGCACTGTCCTGCAGATGCACGAGATGCTGGAACTGTGAGCCTCACACTCAGTACCCAAGTCCTGACTGGCCACTAAGTCATCCTTCTTCTAAAAATGTGACCAGCAACAGAGCAGGGTGACAAATGTCCTTGAGTATTTGTGTGTAGGGGAAGGTAAAGATATCTATAAGTGTGTATATGCAAAATCAATAAGCTCACAACAAAAGCAACTACCCTGGGTGTTTCAAGCCTCTGTGTTAGCATAATCTGAAGCCACCATTGCAATAATTTCCTTTCTGGACTAGCACAAGCACATTGGTCCATTCTTGACTGCATTCTCAAGCATCTTCATGCCTTCTACATTTAACACAAGTCCCTCCTTACATCTTTGTTTTTCCTTCTCTATATCTTATTCCATACACCACACATACCCCTGTATTCTGACCCTGCCTCCCTCTAATCCTATGCTTTTTTTCTTTCCTCCTTGGCATGCATCATTCAGTCTTACCATATACCAGGAACTCCTTCTCATGGTCTTCCTTCAAATCCTTGACAAAGGAGATTCCTAATTCCATGAGCTCATCATGCTTGGAGGTGCTAATCTCCAGCCATTTCAGCTCATGGCAGACTCTCACTACCTTTTTTCTACAAAGACAGAATAGTTTACATAGAAAAGTTTCTTCATCAGGACTGATTTTCACAAGGCATGTTTTATTTCTGTGCATCATTTGTAATATTCTACCAAGAACAACAGTATTAATAGCAAAGTTTTATTTCTATTATTATTTCTCCCATTTTACAGACAGTCTTTCTGGTAAATCCCATTCTAATGCCTTCCTGCAATATGCGTTTAAAATTCCTGCTCTTTCAAGTTTTATATAGAAAGACAGGCCTTATCCTCTGAGGTGCTTAGCACCTGCAGTAATTACTGATGACAGGATTAGGCCTGAATATATGGGCTACACATATAGCTAGCTACAAAAAAACTAAACATACAACCTAATGGTAAGGTATGTCATCTGTTACAAAACCAGAAGTGTAGTCTGTGTTCCTGCATAACACAGGCCTCCTGACATTTCATTGCTGCATTAAGAACTCAGTCAGAACTCAAGAAGAGATCTTTCAAGAATATCAAATCCCTCCTAAAGGATTATTTAGTCATCCATGATGAGATTTTTCTTTGCATCATGCTCCATAATTGTATTAAAATATACCATTAGTCTGCCATATGTTTTGGCTGCATAATTTGTGGAGTTAGTAATGTATACCCAAAGGCCAAATTTTCTCAGCTGCAAGCCCACCTCTTTTCTCTGCCAGTATTTACGTCTTATTTTCCCCATCAGAACTTCTAGTTTGATTTAAAGGACACTTCAATATTTAACTTACAAATCAGTCAATAAAATCCTCTATTTCTTTTGAAATAGTGCAAACTGAAAAGACAGGTGTTAGTTTATTGGGTTAGAAGAAAGGCAGAAGACGACAACAGCAAATACTTACTGGTCTATGTAATTGCACTCAAGAGCAAGCACTGCCCAAAGCTCAGCATACCGGTCATTGAGAGTCCATATCTTCTGAACTTGGCCCTGAAATTCTAGTCTTTGTTTACCCTACTTACGTTGCTTTGCCGGTGCAGGCAGTTATTACTGTGGGTATAAGTTAAATTAGAGTTGTGATGGAATTTGCATCTCTACGTACTTAGAGACACCTTCACTTTATCCAGATGGTGCAAAGATGCTTTAGAGTATATGAGAAACAGGTCCTGGAAGTCTATGGAGGCCCTAGGTAATCCTGGTGAATGTAAAGCAGCCCACAGGCTTTCAAAGTAAAAATTCCGTTCCTGTTACATAGAGCAAACAGTGGCAGTATTCCAAATCTTAATGCTTTTCACATAGGTGCCATTGATCTGTGAAACTAAGCCTATTAACATCCATCAGATTGTGGCTTACCAGAGAAATGGCTGTGTGAAGACCATGAATGAATCTCGTGGACCAGAAACGGTGAAAGGGTTTCAGCACCACATACCCGTACAAGTGGAGCAAGAAGAAAGTCCAGTGGAGAATCACACTAAGAAATCCAACAGTAAAGACCACTGCACTATTGAAATAAATGAACTAGAAACAAATGTGTAACTGCTACACTCAGTGGTATCTCATACCCCAGTGACCTGATACCCAATCTCTACCTCACAGCTGGAAGGGGGACTCTTTGCCTTGAACAGGAAAATGTGGAATTATTGCCACCCTGCTTGTACTGGAGCTAGGAGACCAGCTGTGAACATCAGGAAAGGCACACAGTTTGCAAGAGACATGGGCTTCTTTAGGTGGAAGATTTTAAAACTGAAAAATTAACTAATGGACAACTACTGTTTTATTCTGCACTCATTTGACTCCAGTATAGTATTTGACACTCCTTTGGCTTCTTTTTTTTTTAAGGTTTTTTTTATTTGACCCTTTTTGATTTTCTAACCAAAGCCTTTTTTGTGAATCTCAGTAATTATGAACACTGTATTTATGTAGATTTTTTGCTATGTGAAAATGTTTCACCAAAACTGCTGAAGATACTAATTTTGTCTAACATTTGCTAAATATAGAGTTTGTGCTTAGTTTTAGAACAGCACTAAGAAAATCACACTGATTTCCTGATCTCAAGGGGTTACATATATTACTAAATAACACTTCAAGCAGAGGTGAAGCAAAGCATGCATTTTTGCGAGAAAGCACATTAAGGTAATTCTGATGGGCAGCCTTCAGAGACAGGCATTCAAGTGTGATACATAACACAAAGAATTCCTAGGTCACTACAGAGCACAGTTTGCCTTCCAAGTGCCAGATTTATTAACCTTTTTTTAACCTAACTCTTCATCAGAGTCAATACCATGCACATGCAGTGGCAGAGGCGATGTGAGCCCTAATCCATAAACACTGGTGCTAATGTGTCCTCTCCTGTAATCTGTCAGTTGTTCTACTGTAAATATGTGTAAACCCAAAGCTCAAGCTTTTGAACCATACGCTTCATCCTAAGGGCAGACTGAACACAAACTGGAAGCCAATGATGCTGAGTAATATTGGGGCTTTGTGCGGAGTTTGCTGTGGAAACTGGCCTGTTATTTCTCATAATTCAGTGGTTGATCTACATTGACAGTTACTCCCTTTCCACTATCTACTGAATCTTTCAGTTACAATAAAATCTGCTGAGTATGTTTCCAATGTTTGTGATAGAGAACATTTTTAATAAACCTGCCATTTAAAAACGGGCTGTCTGTGCACTTCTACTATTAGTGTCTTCTTATTTCTCTGCCAAAACTGAGAGTGGAAGTGAGGAGACATTTTGAAAAGTTGGGATTCAATCCAGAGATTACATACTAGTTCATACCAATACACTTGACATATTATAGTTAGCTGCTTGTGGGATATCAGTTTCAGATAACATGTGCCTGGTATTATAATATGCTCCTCTCATCTGAAGAGAAAAAATAACCCATTCAAAAAGGAAAATTTCTGCACTCACCAGAAGCAGAAGTGCTTCATACACATGACTAATGGTTTTCTCGGGATGTACATATTCACCCCTTCTTTGAGGGCTCCTGTTCAGACTATTTCTTTTGCCATGCCCTAATTAGTTGTCTCAGAGGGCCGTAGTATAGGTAGCTTAAATATCAAATGGTAAAGTCAGAAAGGACAAACATATACCTTATTTGCTTATAATTCCTCAGAAATGATGTATCAATTTGAAAATACCTACAGTTGGTAACTATTTTCCTGATTTGATCCTAGAGTGAAAACAACAAACACAGAACACAAAGAATAGGGAAGAACTGAAATTATTCAGAACAATTTGTTCCTGAACAAGTCCTGTAATGGACCTGCTCTACAGAGTGCCATTAAAATGAATGATTTGGGAGAGCTGAGGCTGGTCTAAGCCTCTCTGAATGGGCAGAAGCACTAGCTGACAAACGCAGCATCTGATACTTCCAACTCAGCAGCACTGGCAGCTCCAGGAGGTCCCCTTCATCCTTCCCCAGCTGTCCATTCCTTCCTGCACTGCCTCTCCTTCTCTCCCAGCTGTACAGACCCAATTATTTATGAGGCCAGACGAAGAATCAGATGAGAAGTATTTTTAATTCAAACCAGTTCACGTATGTTTTTAGCACAGTCCTAACAAACAAGTGAAGGGGTGACACAGGGACAAGAACAAGCAGCCAGGGATGAAACAGCCTAAGTGCATGTGGAGAGGGCAGGACCTCTGCATGATGACTGCCAGCAAAGTTTCAACTTCACACAGCCAATTACAGCTATGTGAAGTGATAATAAAATCCTGCCAGTCATCTATCACTTTACAATCACTTTGCACAGATAAAAATGATGAAGGACAAGCCCAAGTAGATCCAAGATTTGGAATGAGTAGTTCCAAACTAAGTAGTTTTGGATGAGTCTGCCCACACACCATGCCAAGGTGCCATGGTCTGCCAAGGAGAAAGTGCTGCTGGCCTTACCACCACCTTGTTCTCCAGCCACCTACAACCTTTGGCTAACAATAAAGTGCAAATCCTTTTGCCTGCTAGCCTGAGACAGCTTACTTAGTCTGACATTCTTCAGCTTAGTCATGTCTCAGGAAGTCTAAGTGTACTCCACTGCTAAGAATCTGTGAGTTCTACAAGGAGAACTTCAGATGAGATAAAGCATCAAAGACCAGAAGAAGCAGCCAGTTGAGCTACACAAGTCCTAGACAATAAAGAAAACCACAATTTTGCCCTTTACACTCTGGCAAGTAGGGAATGCGGAAGTGTTCATGTGTGAAGGCATATTTTTATGGAATCAACAGGCTGTTTTAAAATCAGCCTTCTGCATTCAAACCCTGTTCATAGATTGTCCAGTTTTGCTTTGCAAATTTGAAATGCATTAATTTTTTTACATTATATTGTTCGTATCTTTAAAACTTGGGGTTTATACCAATATGTGCTGCCCATTCACCCTAAAAATTACACCAATCATAACTTACCATTATCTTTGTGAGTCACTGTCTCCTGTAGTTTGGAGCTAATGGTTGGTGTCAAGTTTTGCTTTTACAAACTCTTTTCGGGGCAAGTTTATTTTCTGTTGGTGTTGACTAGGGCCTTGCACCACAGTGGCAGCTGCAATGAGAACCAGCTGGGAGGAAGGCAGTGGTCCACTTTCTCACCCGACCTTTATCATTTGTGGTGTCAAATACCGCTAACTAGAGGCCTATGGCACTTTAGTTCTTTCTTCTGGTAAATATGCGTTGCTTAGCGTAGTGTGACCTTGACTGGAACATCTGACTGTTACTACAGTCATTCGGTACTAAGAACACAAGACACCACTGTTAATTGTGGAGGGGTAAACACTGAACTTACACAGTAAGCTTTCCTCCATGTTAGCTATTTCCTGTGTCTCATGGTGTTTGTTGTCAAGCAGCTTGACACACAATGCAATTAGGCTAGCAGTAGATTCCATATCATATTTGCGTGTTTGGATCTGTTCACTTTTTCTAGCTATAATCACACTTGCTTCCAACAAAAATAATGAAGCTGTTGATTATCAAGTTAGAGTGCAAGCTTTGTGTTGGTAAATACGTTTCTCCTACTTCCAGAGCATAAAAACAAACGTGACTTTTACAGTCTCAAAACTTTTATATTAAAAAAATAAATCAATCAACCAATCAATCAAAAATTACAACAGTTTGCATGGAATACTTTCAAGTATATGTGGGAAGAACATATTTCTTAACTGGCAACATTCAACCATATTTTGAAGTTGCCTCCCCCTGCTAAAAAGAAAGGGAACTTGGCTGATTAAAGTATACTCAAGACACACTAGGAGAGTGTGTTGAGGAGGGAGAGAAGATAATTAAGAAGGGTGATGCATTGTATACAGCTATGGAAGAAATAATTTGGGAAGTAACCCAAATTAACACATACTTATCAGAGACAGTTGTTTTATGCTGGTTAATTTGCAATGGCATTGCTCTAGAGATACTACTGAGAGGAAAGAAGCCACTGGAGATTGTTGTGGCGTAAAACATCACTAAAGACATCCTAAAACAGGTTCTTGAGGATTTTGCTAATGCCAAGGAAGTTTTGAAGTGTTGAATTGCTGAAATAAATCCTTGTGCAAGAATTAGAACTGGGAGAAAGGGACACAACCAGAGGACTTATGCATCCCACCAACTCCCAATGAGCTTTTGGCTGCCAACCCAAACACAGAAGTTTATGGAACCAATACAGTTACTCATATTCTCAGCTAGTCTTAATAGATGCCACTTAAATGACTTAATCGCAGCTAAGCTTATTTGTGCCACCTGAATATGTATTGTATAATGAATATTCATGAATATGAATAATCCCAACATACAAATAAGATTATCTAAATAATTAGGCGAAACATTAAATCAGAGACTCCCTCCATACTATACTAGCAATTCTAAAGCACTTAGAAAATACAGTAACTCTGTAACATCACCATTTGATGAGCTCTCTCAATTCTACAACAAACATTAATTTTACTCCCTTTTTAACAACAGCAAACTGATTTGTAATATTTTCAAAGCAGACGGAAAGCTTCATCTTCAAGCCAGATGGACAGTCTTGGAAATTACCTCAGTCCTTTCTGTGCTTTCCATAAAAATGAGTTAACTACTAGCAGAAGGTGGTTGATGTGTGCAAGCAAAATGTGTAACCTGGGAAATGAATTGAATCTGGAAAACTCAGGCTGCCTTTGATCTTGCCCAATGCTAAGTACTCCTGTGTCTGTGTCCCTGCTGAACGACCAGGTGCATTTTTACATCAAGACACTATCTTTCATTACAGTCACAGTGGCAATGAGGAATTGCTGGTTTTCCCCTCCAGGCACTAAGCTGGCTTAGATCACAGCCCTCCAGCTGAGGACTAAACACAGTGAGGAGAGAAAGCAATGTAGGTTTTTCCACAGGGATGCCACTGCTGCCTACCTTGCAGTGGGGGAGCACATCTTTTTGCAGTCATAAAGGCTGTAAAATACCTGACTTTGCCACACTTGAAAAAGAGGCCACAGAACAGATAAATGTAATGCATCCACTCACTAAGGGCCGAGCTGCAAATGAAATACATGTATTAAATTTAACTAATTTTTAATTAAATTATTTTTTTAGCCTGTGACTTTACATAAAACTAAGGAGGCAACATATGCTCAAAGTTACATTCCTCACTAACTACTTTGGAGCACATTGATTGATACTTCTGGAATTTATAAGAGGGTTTGTCCAGCAAAACCCAAAATGGATGAGATCAAGAGAACAGGAAGGGTGGTCACTGCTTAAGTTCAGTTCGTTATTCACTATCTCAGACTTCTCACATGTGATCTCATGGTCAAGTGACCACAAGAACGCAGGGTTTGCTTCCCATCTATAAACAGACAAAAAGTAGTTTTCTAATTCAACAGGGTGTTGCATGGTAAGGATAAATCAGCTGAAGACTGAGACAGTTACATAACACATTAAAGGGGACTCATATGATCACCTTGGATTAGCCACTTCTATCTCTCTGGAACCACAGGATCACTACCCACAATGTTTACAAGAATTGCCAGACTCCTGTTTCAAGTGAAAAAAACTCAGATTCCATAATTTATAAAGTAGCAACTGTTGCATCTCCATAGCCTAGGAGATGATATATGGGAATGGATTTGGCATAGCTAAGACTTTTGGCAGATTTGTGTCACAGGATATTTCAGATATTTCACAGGCTGTCAAAGTAAAATCATAGCAGTTTATTACTGAGAGAGTGGTATTTTGGGGAAGGAATAAAGAAGGCTTCAGGAAGACAAGATGGTGAGTATTGCTATGTGAAGAGGAAGAGTGTTTTATCACTTCTCCTGCAATAGAATAAAACCTCCTTTCCTTGCCAGCTCCAAGATGAGAGGGTACCAACAGCTGGAGATGTAGGGACGGAGCAAGGCACCCCTCTCCTCACAAAGCTTCTGCTTGCAGACGGCCACTAAGACAAAGCAGAAAGGTCTGCAGGTATCCACAAGCATCTGTGACTCACTGGTCACCCCTTCACAGCTAATTCTTGGCTACCTCTCACTCACTGAAAACTATTGGAACAGACTATGCAGTTAATGGAACAACCCTTTTCCTTCTCCTATTTTGATATGATGAAAACTTATTTGTACTCCCACAAAGACTTTTGGTGGTAGGGCATGCTGTCCTTCCTTCCAAAGTAGCATAGAGCATTCAGGCCAGCAGAAGGACAAGCACATATTGTTGCTGAAGCATTTTCAATTAAGTCATTACAAAACCCTAGACTTCTCATGCCACTGGGAATTACAGAAGTGCTGAGGGTAGGTCACGGTTGTGCTTTTCAGGTTCCATCATGGGAGTTTTTCTTCTGTAAGGTACAGAGTTCTGCATCTATTGCTTTAAAAGTAGTCATCTTTCATCACAAAGAGGTATCTGCATTTCATTTAGGAATTAAACGTACGCTTATATGTGTCTGCACATAATGCAAGCTGAAAGCCAGGATTTGACCCACCACATGAAACTTACTGTAGTTCATTGTTGCTTTTGAACTTTCCTAATAAGGATATAATATCTCTAGCTTTTTTTTGCCCCCCCCCAAGAAGGGTATTTTAATAAGATGGAAAAAGCAGGGGAAGCAAAACAAGAAGTGTTTTATGTTCACAGATATCTCACATTACATCTGCTACAAATACTGTATGGGCTAGATGGCAAAACCCAAAGAAAAACAAGACTGACCTTGAGATGTTTCATTATGATTTCATTGCTTCTAGTGGTTTTATTGGGTTTTACCACTAGGCTATTAGAAACATGTGGAAATTATACAAACTAAGTCAAACTGAGCATTTTGAACCCTAATCTTCCATCTTCTTTTCCATTTAAATACTTTAAATAGTTCTTTTATATTTCATGAGTTTTCTTGAAAACAAACTCAAAGTACAGAGATTTGGGTAGTCTATATTTTATTGATGGTTTAATCAGTAAATTTATGATCTCTGTTTTAGAATAAACCATCCAATCTTCTGGGTTTTTTTTAATAGAAGAAAGCATTTCTCTGACATGAAATCCTTCCTAACCAAATATCTAGGGAGGGAGGAATCAGAATGGACAGGGGGGTATCAGTCCAGCACTGCGGTTGGAGCTAGCTCTAGCAGAAAGTTCGGAAGGGAAGTCTCAAACCTCTCCGATGGAGAGAATTTCCACTGGGACGGCTCATTCTCAGTTGGTGTTTTCTCACTGGTGCTGTGCACAGGACTAATGTACAGCTCCATACCCTACTTTTTGTGCAAGTAATCTGCAGCTCTCCAGAGTAAATTTCACAAAAGGTATTAGAGATCATCTGCATCCCAGACATTTTGTTCAACCCCTCTCTGTAAAATAGGTGGGAACAACCTAGAAGACCCACTTCGGCTTTTCCTGCTTAATTTGGCATTGGAAGATTCACTTTGGTTCTTCCTACCTGCTTTACAGAGAGAGTAGGGTGCGTCTTTCAGTGCCAAATCTTTTAAGCTGTGGATGATGAGGGTGCCTCATGGTACAGCAATTCTACTCTCTTCAGCACATCAGTGAAGTGCTTTGGGTTTTATCCCACTGCTGTATTTGAATTAAACAGGCCCGAAACAGAGGTCTGCCACAACAAAGGGGAGAGATCTAGAGTGCTATGTAAGTAATCAAAGTTAATTTTAATCCTGTAAAAAAGATAAATCCCAAGTAAAGATTTTTTTAAAGCTAATTTCTTTGATAACTGTCAACAAACATGCAATTATATCCTAAGTAATAAAAGCATGACACTCATTCATTACTTGTCTGCAACTGGAGCTGAGAATTCTGCAAATCAATCTGAATTTTTATGGGAAGCAACATTCTCGACAGTATCATAATCATATACTAAAAACAGATTCTGGAACTACCATGGGAAAACTTGAGATAGCCTGTACAACTGTGCATTAAAACAGCCTTTGCTTGATTCAAAACCATTTAAAGAAGGACTTTATTGATGGACTGTTTAATGTCCTTGGATACTACTGAAGAATTTTTATGGCAACACTTTGTATACTGGATTATTAGAACTCATTTATCATCCACTGCCTCCACATATATCTCACAGCTGGCTAACTTTGCAATAGCAGTATGAATCAGAGCTACAGGGCACACCAATATTTTCCCTACTAAAGGAAATGGAGTTCTTTAGGGAATTTACTCACTGTTCTTATATTAGCAACATAATAAAGCAATTACAATGATCTCCATCAATTAATCCCATTAGAGAGAGAACTACCTTGAAAAAACAATGCTAAATTCACATTACATAAAACTCTATATATGTTTAAGTTTTTAGGACAACTATTCCCAAATCCAGCGAGAAAGATCCACCAATATTACAGTATAGAGTGAAATCAATTAATAGGATATTGGACTAGCTCATGGACACTTTCCAAGAGACTGCTTCCTATCAAAAATATTATTTGTAAAATATCTGTATTTTTTTGTAAGCAAAGTTTGTAAAAATGTTAGTGGACTCAGTCAACATGGTGACAAACAGCATCATAAACTAAACTCTTACCGACCATCAGGAACCACTGTCTAAAGAGAACAAATGTGAAGTTTCAATCAGACCCCTCCTGCCTCCCCTCTCTGCATGGACCACTGAGGAGCAGAAGAAATGGCATTGGGTCCCATGGACGAGGACACTTCCCGTTCTCATCCACTTTGTTAATGCAGGTCCTTAGCCTCACTCCTGCACATACCCAACTTCAGCTACTCCAGATCCTCAGCCTTTTCATGAAAAAGTCCCTTCTATCCCTCTTGCAAAGCAGAAGAGGAGGGAGGGGCTTGTACCACAGATGCCTTAGGAGCAGGCCTGCCAGCCCAACTCTTCAGCACATGCAGAAGTTGGAGGATCCTGTCCCCAACAGCCCTTTTGATGGACAATCCTATAGTATTTACAGGAGGGAGCTAATGAAAATCATCTCCAAGTCCCCAAAGCTCAGAAGATACAGCAGATCTTCTCCCCAGCATTGCTGTCTGACCCAGAGCCGGCTGCAAGGAGAGCGGTTGGCAGCTCTTGGAGGAAGCAGCCCCGGAGAGATGCCATGCTGCTGCCAGAGGCCTGCAGTTGGCTGTTCATTAGGAGCTGCCACTGCTCCCCCAAGGGAGCACTTTGCAGCCTTCCTCCGCCACATCCCCATTCAAATTTGGTCAAAAGTTTTCCTTCTGAAGCTTTTTTTTTTCTTTCTTAACTCATTTTTCCTTTGAAGAGTATCTACTTACTGTGTAAAACATCTCTTTTTTGTTATACATAACACTTAAACGCCAAACACCACAGCATGGTGTGGCGAGGCCTTTGAGGCAGAGCAGGAGCCCCCTCACCGCACCACAAAGGTCCTTCACCCCCCAGCCTCCCCAGCTCCTCACCCTGCCTCCCTCCCTGTGGCATGGCCACTGGCGTCCCCCACAACTCACCCCTCCTGCCAGCCAAGGCTGGGAACATTCAGTCACCCGTGAGGTCCTGCTGTCCCCTGCAGAGGGCTTGCAGGGCGCCATCTTGGAGGAGGGGGAGGCCTTGGCCTCGTGCCACATCCCTCCCCACAGCGGAGCTGCCGCGGCTGGGGCCTTTCCTCTCCTCACAGCAGGCGGGATGGCGCCAGCTCCTTTGTGGGGCCTTTTCGCCTGTTTGGGGTAGGAGGAGCCCTCCACTTCTGTGAATGTGGGGAGCAGAGTGAAATAGGCTCCCCAGATCCAGTCTGACCCCCAGCACCTCAGCGTGGGCCCTGCGGCCTCTCCCAGCACCCAGGGAGGGAAAAGGGACCATAACCCCCTTGTGGGGAGATAAAAGGTCTGGGGAATATACAACTATCCTTGGCCTTTTTTCCCAGAAGCCCCCAAATAACAAGCCCCTGGGGTTACCCGGAGGGGAGCAGTGTGGGGCAGGTGTGAGGGGAGGGCATGCAGAGGCGGGAGCAGGAAGGGAGCAGGCGCTGGGTGCCCCAGTCCTCGAGAGGGGACACCCAAGGGGGCGAGGAGCCCGAGGGAATGGGGACAAGGGGAAGAATGGCTGCAGAATGGCCTGTCTACATTGCAGATGCAGCCGGGCTACATGCCTACCGTCTGAAATAAAAGCTCATTATCCAAAGGCTATTTTTGGTGCCCGTTGAGTTCTTGATAGCTCATGTGCTGCATTTGTACTCCTGTTGCTGTGAAAAAGCATGTCCAGTCTCAGAAAAATCCCATTTCCCCCCCATTTTGTGCAGTATCCTCTGTAATGAGGAAACATGGACTTTAAAAGAAAAACAGCAAATAAACTCAGACCTCAGTTTGCATACAGACCACGCATGAATATCAAACATGTGTAAATGCATACTTAGGAAAAAAGTTGCCAATTGAATGTTTTAGACTTCAAGTTTTCACTATCCATACATCTCAGCCTTAAAAACTTCCTATTCTTCTCTTTCCCAAATCCAAGCAATTCACAGGAAGAAAGTTACATGTAAACAGCGGTTGTGTTGTCTCCTTCTGGCCCTAATTTGTGGCCTAAGGAGAGGGCAACTTCCCAACTCTTGTAATTTTCACTGAAGGAAATAATAAAGTTAGACTCTGTTCCTGGGTCCTGCTCCACCCAAGGTCTTGGTTGGACCTTCAGATTACAGGTACCACCCACAGCCAAAAAAATATGTGGGCTTAGTCCCGTGGACTTCTGACTCTTCTTCATCATCTCTCACGGAGCACCTTATTCCTTTGAAAGAAAGAAATGAACTGCCATTTTGGTTTGCCAGTTTTATGTCCAGTGTCATAGGTGCTGATACCAGGTGAGTAAGTAATCAAGCCTGTGATTCTGCCTCATCAATCTCTTACATGACAAGCAAAAGACATTCTTCTTGGGGGGTTTTGAGGCTTTTATTGGGAGGAAGGGTGGTTTGTTTTTTTTTCTGCTGGGAAACATTGTCCCATTTAAAGGACAGATTCAGTGTGCAATGATTTTGAAATAAACTTGGGAAAGGGTTTCCTAACTCTGCTTGGTCTATGGGATATGCTCCTTCAATTGTAGGTGGGTCTCCTTTGGCAAAGGCTGATGCTTGATTAAGCAGTTTAACAGTGTATATGTATCATCCTGAAATTTTGGGCCCAATTCTACAAGGTGCTAAAATGTACCTCACCCCCACATTCACCACATCAGACTCTCAAGGGATTCAAAGGGATTCTGTGGCACCTGACTTCTCACAGAATCACAGTATAAGGGACTGAAGTTTAAAGATAATCAAACAGTTCTCAAAAAAACTGTACACATCTGCATATTCTCAGCTTGTTCAGGAGTATAATAAATTGGTCTGTTTCACCAAAGACTGGAAAAACTTCCGCTGGGGTTTGCTGAAGATAGCGACTTGATTCAAGCTATATTCTGTAGACATTTTACATGGAAATCTATCCCAAAAATCAGTTGGAAGGCTATTTTATTGCTCAGCTGTATAGCTGATATTCAAAAATATGGGTTTTTTTGCAATTGTTAGGGCCAAGCTTTTATTTTTTCAGGAAGCAATCTTTCCTTCTATGATTCATGATTGTGTTGAATTGTCTAAGGTAGGAAATATCAGTTTGAAATTACTGTCATGTGCTATGGGAACCCAAAGGGAGAGTGTGGAACTAGATCTTCTCCAGCAGGAAAAACAGATGGTAAAAAATTAAGCCAACTGTGTTTCCAAGTAAATCCTGGAATGCAGTATGCAAAACAACACGTGTTCAATCAGAAATCCTCAAAAGAAAAGACCATCTCCTCAGGCAGATTAGCTACCTCAGATGAAGGACATTCTAATCAAATAAGCAGTTTGCCATCCAGGTACCTCTGTAAGACTTCTTTTCCTTGGTTTCCTTATTTTCTGTGATTTCAACAGGAGCTGAGAATACTCAACACTATAAAACAGGCTTTAAGAGAGTATGGCAACAGGCACTGTCCCCAGACTTGAACTAAACAGATAAATTTCTCTTGACGCTTAACATTTTTCTCTTAAGACACCCTGCACTCACTTATCTCTTTTGCTTCATTAGTCTCACTTCTGACTCTTAATGTGAATGATACACAATACATGAAAAATTCTACCACAATTATTAAACTGCATACTGTTACTCAGTCTTCTGGACATACCTTCAGAGACATTCACACAACTGCCTCATGGGCAAACAACAGCAAGACAGAAACTTTACCAAAGCTCTGGAAGGCTGACATACAGATTTTTTATATATATTCACAAAAGCAATTGTTTTATCTTAAAACCTTTCTAAAACAGGCACATACTGCAGGCTTTGGCAGTAGAGATAAAATATTATGGGATCCAGCCTTACTATGTTTTTCTCATCCAAATATACATATTGTTATAACAGAGGAATAGTTGCATCCAGAATTATTACTGCTGCTTGATGACCAAAATGCCTCATATACTGCTCCACACATGAAACTACTACAAATTATCCATCTCGCCTGATCAACAACAGCTTCTTTGGGGTGGAGGAAAAGAAAAGAAGCATATACATGGTTCACTTAAAATGCAGTGACAAAAACAGCATTTGAAGGCATGTGTTCAAAACAGTCCCATATTGTTATTACAGATGGAAACAGTGAAGGAAGAGAAACAGAAGAAACAAAAGCCAGCTTTTGTGAGTTCCAGAGCAATCCCTTATGATCCAGGGTCTTGTATAAGATGATTTGGAAGCTTTGGAAAGGCATTCAGGGTCTCTCCCTGAATAAGGCACTGTAATACACTGTCTTCCACGAGCCTGGCCCAGTGCCAGGACAGTTTCTGCGTAATTCATTGCACGTTTTGCTAAGTGTTCTCTGTATATCTATATAGATATATACACATAGACATATATGTAATTTTCCATATGCTTTCCTGCAAAACATCAGAAAAACAAAATCAATTACATAACAGAATACAGAATTCAGAATATGCTAAACTTAGTACCTGCTGACATGTCGCACACGCCCCAAACTAAACCAGAGATGTGTTGATTCGGAAGTTATATGTACTCTAAGTCTGCAGATATAAATTATTTCTTCTCTCACAAAGTCTTCGTATAGCCTAGCCAGGAGGTCTAATGTTTGACTTTCCAAGGAGCTTCTGCCGTTTTCAAGCCCCATCATCTTTTCAGCATATTAGCACTATTCCTAGCACTTCATTGTGTCATTCTCCATGACAAAATGTTGATTTAGGACAAAACTAAACATATTTTTCAAGTCTTAGAGTCTAGATCTTCAAAGGTAGAGGGTAGTGTCTTGAACCTCGTAATCTTTCAACATAAAATGCTTAGGAGATGCATAAAGCAGATCCCTATTCTTCTTATGGAAAAATGCATATTCTTCAAACATCATTCTCCATCTTTTCTTCTGCAGTTGAAAAGAGGTTCAAATAGAGAGATCAAGTGGCTGGCCAGATTGTTTATGGAATCCTGAGATCTTAATTTCAAGATTACCGGTCTGGAATCAAAGGCAGCTGCAATCACAACCTGTAACTGGCCAGAGGCCTTTCAGTGAATCTGGGTGAAGTGAGCAATGAACCCTCATCAAGACTTATCAATAGTGAAAGCACAGGCTGTTGTGAGAACTGGCTATCCTGGACCAGGCATCAATCCAGTCCTGCACACCATCTCCAAAAGTGACATGAAGTAGATATACTTTCCATAAGAAATATGCCAAGTATAGTATTATCTTCCCACTCCGAGTGGTCAGTGATTTAAGGACTGCTTGGGATAGAGGTTATAATCTTAATGCCATGTTTAACAGATACTGATCTGTCTGTTATATCTTCCTTTATTTTGTCTAATTTCTTTAATCCATTTTCAGCTAACATGGCCTTCTGCATCAGTAAGCTTCACGGTTTGTTCTTTGTTTTCCTTTTGAACCAGTTGCTTAAAAATATAATGAATTACCTTTTCAATTTTTATTATCAGAATTAGTAAGTAATGACTTTCATATATACCTATTGTGTCTGCTGTGGCCATAAGCAGAAGCCACTATGAACAGTCCACTGCCTCTGATAAAACACAGATATATACTGACTCTTTCATTTTACAAAATAATGTATTTTCAACCCTTTTTGATTCTGCAATTCCCAGTCATGTTTTAGTGGAAGTCTTTGAGTCTAGGGCTCAGACACCCACTTGTTATACTTCAACCATACTTGGAATTATTTACACAAGAGCCTAAGAAGTGGGTCCTTGATTTAACTATAGCTGTTACCTTCCACGTGATGTGCTTGTTTGAGTTCACACTTTATCTCAGTTCTTCTTCTTCTTCTTCCTCATCTTCCATTTCCTCTTCTGAGTCGTCCTTATTCTTTGAACTGTTGCTGAATTCAAGGTTTCCTTCAATATCCAGTACCTGTAAGTGCTTTAGGTTTTGGAAGGTACTTTCCTTCAGTGCTCCAACTGCAATCTTATTAAACCTTTAAACAAACAAACAACAAGACCTTCCTATTAAAATGAGCCCGTTTTTATACCCAACACAGAAATGAGGAGGCTAGGAGGAAACCATTCTGTAGAGTTACTCTAACTTACACTGACCCAAGTTACTCTAAGTTTACACTGACCCACGACAGCACTCTAACAGTACTGACTCCTCTGGATGAAAAAAGAAGGGAAAACAGGTACTGATTAACAAGTAGGCAAATGCAGTGACTGAACAAAGTTCGCTCACAGCACTCTGTATCATCACAAAGGGCCTTGCAGGAAAATACTGGGAAACATTAAGTGTCTCCCACTGATTTCCAGTTCACTGACCAAGCTTTCAAAAAACTACTTTTCTCTGCCCCAGCCCCTCTTCCCCCTTCTATAACTGTATTCTGCAAGGAAAAAAATAATGATATTGGAATTCCTCCCCCACAAATTCTTTCTCTTGGTATTCTGCTTTCTCCTTCTCAGAGAGGAAAGGCATCTGCTCCATAGCCCACATTTCAAATTGTAACTTACTTTTTCATGAGATTCTGTGTCATCCCTTGATAGTTTAATTCTTCTCCCACAAAACTCAAAATACTAATACAGAGTATCCCTTTAGAAACAAAGCAATATGCAATGATTTTTGATCTGTTATTTGGGGTTCCAAGAATATAAATAAACTAATCTGCAATTTAAGAACCTTTCACATATACTGCTTGGTCTGTTACACTTGAACATAGTTAAAATCATATTCTGTCTAATATTCCAGATGTATTTTATTGTTTCACAGCACTGCAGCGATTAATAGCCTCCCATTAAGAAATACAGTTTAGCTTGGGTGGAGTTGCCTCCTAAATATGTTAGCAAAACAGTTCTGCAAATTCCTTTTTTCTCTTTATATAGAAATATAGAATGTGGTATGTGGTTTCTGGTTTGCATCCAAGCATTCACTAAAATCTCATAAATGTGAGCAGCTGAATAGACAGACTGCTCTAATTTACACCAGACTTTGTAATTTTATTTGCTTGGTATGGAATCATTCAACCAAAAAGGTATAATTCAGAACTATTCAGAACTACAGAACAGTTTATTTGCATACAGACAAAATAAGGCCTTACTTAGTCTTGTGCAGCAGGCAGCCTGTGCTTTTTGAACACATCCATGGGATCAGCTTAATTAAATATTCTGTAGGGTTTCATAAATTACTTCTAATCAACATTTTCAATAATGTTCCATCAGATTAAAATTTAATATATTACTGGGCCAGATTCTTGCTTCACTTCGTGTGGTATAAATCTTCGCTTATAACAGTTACGATACTGTGACTCTACATTATATGTAAAAAAGGTAAGTATCTGTCACCTGTAAAAACAAGGTCCTCATCCAACTGACAGAGTAGGAAAAAAACCAGAAAAGCTTTCTAAACGTAGTTACATAGCTGTCACAGTTTTAACTGGTCATCTGTTTCTAACAAAACTATCGAGGGAAGGCATACAACTTCAAGATTAGTCATACACGCTTCACTAGAGGGGGGTTTTGTCAAAATCCAGGGCTAACAGACACAGGCACAGCTGTAGTCCTACAAGTGGACTGTAAACTTTTAGTTCATAGCCAAATATTGGAGTATGACATTAACTTCCCAGAATTTCTAACATGCCTAATCCATTCTGATAAGCACAGAAAGGACAAGCTCTCCAAACAGAAAGAGCATATTATGCATATCCATGTCTTTTCTGAGTAGGTGGACATAGTTTTGTCATACATTACTGTGAAACAAAGTTGCTTATTTAGGAAGTTAGGAATTTAAATACTTTCTAAAAGGTAAGAAATTATGAAGCAGATAAAGAAGAAAATATCTTGTGTGTTGAAGTGGAAAGTTGACCTTACCTGAGGTAAATCCCCTTTATTTTGGGTGTGGATTCAAAAGCATTCTCTGAAACTGTAGTGATCTTGTTATTCTGAAGATACAGATATTCTAGAGATTCTGGCAGGCCTGATGGGATAGAAGTCAGCTGGTTGCCAGCCATGTCTAGTGACTGCAAGGAAGAGACAACAAGGGGTCAAATAAATAACTGTATTTAAATATTAGCAGCAGTCCAAAAGAACATTTAAGTTTGACAACAAGTAAGCTTCCAAAGGATGGCTGTATACAACCCACACACACACTTTCGAAGTTTTTCCATCGTTTTTTATATATATATATATATATATAAAAACACATATAAGTCTATAAAAACACACACATATATATATATGCACTTATAAAAAACTTAGTACAGTAACAGCACAGAAGTGAGATGTTTATGCAAAGCTTATCCAGGATTTTTGTGTTTGAAAATCATCTGGAAATGGGCTTTATTTTTCAGATGGTGCTTTGGTGAGTTTGCTTCAGATCCTCTCCCTTCTGGTGAGGTCAGGAAAACGACAAACACTGTGTGTACAGTGGAAACTGTAAATTGTCAACCATGCAGAAAGGTTCAGTTTCAGTTCATGGTGGAAAACTGAAGTGATATTTACTGTAGCATAAACTAATTTAATCTACCTCTAATTTGCATCAAGGTAAGTATGGCCATGACAATTCTACCTACAATACCATTTAGCATCATGATTTCACATGAGACATCATGCTGTTTTGTTTAGGAGTCCAAAGATTTCTTTATCTCTGTCCCCAGGCTTTAGCCTGCTTAAAGTGAATTAAAAGCAGACTGTGTTTCAGATATTCGTGGGAATTCCCTGGAAGCTGCTACTGCAGAATATGGAAATAATCTAACACGGACCAAGGTATGAAGATATCAGGACTAAAGGCCATGATCATTTCTCAGATGAATTTTAAGCAAGGATCAAAGTAAGTGTTTCGTTGTCCTGTATTGCAGCATTTTCACTGCACCAAGCTGACACGCTAGTTACACATTATTCAGAGCTACACTTCTGCAAATGATCGTCATGGTTTTAGTGGTTTTATTCTTCACATAATCCCAGTCTGCCAAACAATTATGTAAATGTCTAGCTTTGCAATTGCAGATAGTCTTCAGTGATTTCCATGGAAACAGTGTGGACTGAAGCACATGCTAAGTACATGCACAATCAGGATGTTATGTGATGGTTGTCAAATCCAATCCAGTGCACCAACTCATAAACCAATTGCACAGTCAAGCCCTTAATGATAAAAAAGATTCATATATACTATCATGGAAGTAAGTAACAAGTAGTAATGCTGGTCTAGAAAAAAAAGCAACAGCTAAAAATGCACCCTTAGTCTAACAAAATTTTAAGTATGTGCTATTATCTTAACCTTGTTTAATATGAACAGGGTTTACTGTGGTGTAGGTACAACGAAATGGCCAATGTTTGATTCAGCAAAGTGTTTCTCCGGCTTGACACTGACTACAAGGGAGTGGCAGTAAAATAAAAGTAACGTGAAGTAGCTATGAATCAGGCCTTTCAAGATGTAAAGCCTGTCATTCCAACCAACAACTAAAGCTGCCTAATGGGTCTCATGACCTGTTTTTGTTTGGAAAAAAAACAGACGAGGTGACAGTGCCTATATTTCACTAAGCTACTGCAGTGAAACAATTCCAGCATCTGTAATTCTCAACAGCATCTTCCTTCCAGACTACTTTTCATCTTAGATATATTTGCACGCACGCGCACACGTGCACACACACATCCCCCCCTACCACCAAGGCACCAAACAAATACAAAATGTAATAATAAAGCTATGGACCAAATCTGCAGCTGATGCAAACCAACAGCTCTACAGATACTGTTGCTGCATTGCTGATTTACGTTAACTGGAAAACAAGCTATTATTTATTCCCAGAAACACCAGAAAGAGAAATGTTCACACAGATAAACGTTTGGATTGTCTGAAAACACATTGGGGGCCATTGTGACATGTGCTCCATGACCCTTATCCCTGATCTGCTCTGAGATGTACAAACTTTGCCTGTACAGTGACCTAACCATATGCACCATAGGTGGATGCCATATGACGTAGGTAATACCTTTTACTGCAGGAAACAGGCTGTTACCTAAAATGAAATGCAGACAAATCCTTCAGCCAGTCTAACAATTTTGAAAGGTCATTTTGCACAGCACAAATGTGATTGTTCCTGCCTGCCTTATGGTTTGTGTTTAACTTTCTCCAACAATTAAGCAAATGAGAAGACTGCTGATTGAATCCAGACCTCCTAGCTGCTATCCAGGTGCCTTAGCCAGCTGAGCTGCTAAATCCTACAGCTTGGCCTGTCTGACTATAAGCTGATGTGGGGGCTTTGAGAATTAAGTGGTTTTGTTTATGCATTCTTTCCTCCTGCTGTCTCTCTTCAGAGCTGATTTTAAATCTTTTGGGAGACAAGCTATCTGAAAGGCATAATTTCACTTTTAATGACAACATTCCCTAATGTTTATCTGAAAAATACAGGACACCATTAGAGTTCAGAAACAAAGATGACTTTACATTTCCCAGAATTAGCAGTACATGGTGGGCCACCACCCTGGTCAGCAGTGGGAGGTACCCACCTCTGGCACAACAGCACATCATTTCTACTCTAGAAATAGAAGGTGTAGCACTTACAATGCAAGCCAAAAACATGAGGACCAAATGCATCCCATATTGGTGCTATACAAATTGGCTTAGGCAGACAGACAGGATATCGGCATTACTAAAACAATTAGAGAAGGTGATGTTTCTACCTGGAGACTGCTGAGTTCTCTCCATGCTCTTGAATAAATGGAATTTACTTTCAGTTTATTGTTGCTCAAATACAGTTCCCGCAGCTTTGTCATCCCAGACAAAGTCCCTTTTGGGATGATGCTTATCTCGTTCTCCTTCAGCTTCAGAATCTGCAAGTTCTTTGGAAAGCCAAAGGGCACTGTGTGGAGATTGTTTCCAGAAAGATCCAAGGACTTTAGTTGCCTCAGTTTACGGAAGGCCTCCCGATGAATCTGGGGACTTTTGAGTTTATTGTAGCTCAGGTTCAGCTCTTCAAGGAAGTAAGTGGTAGCAAAGTCATTCCTGTTAATCTCAGAGATCTGATTATGAAGGATCATAAGTGTTTTCACTCGCCGGGGCAGCCCACTGGGAATCCTTTCCAGCATGTTGTTGTACAGGTGGACAGTGTGCAGCTTCTTTAAGCCCTGAAAGGCTAACGGGTGAATACCCCGGGCTTTTAATTTGTTATTGTGGAGCAGAAGGTACTCCAGGTTCTTAATTTGGGTCAAGACATCTCTGCCAATCACCTTAATTGCATTCTTCTCCAGGTGGAGTAGGACGATGTTTCGAGGTAAACCACTTGGGATCTGTGAGAGGTTATTGCTGGACAAATCCAGATATTCAAGACTAGACAATTTCCTTGGGAAAGCAGGAAAGAAAACACTCTCCATTTAGATTCTGCAAGGTGAACCAATAACCAATTTCCCCTATGATTTTACAATCTTTGCTTTAGAGTCTTAATGGCACAGCTCCCGTTACTGCCCTTTTTTGTCTTATGATATGACTGATGTGGACAGCAAAACAGGGAGCTCACATACTGCCATTAGGGATTAGGACTAGGCACTGCCATTGCTCCCCAGCCACACTAGCAAGAGAATCTGCTAGAGCCCATGTACATCCAAACTGCCACCAGGCTGAGACCTGAGATCAGTTTTGCAGTCTACTGTTCTCTTGTCTGACACCACAGATAGCAACATACGAGCAATTTCAGTGAACAAATACCACAAGAAAGATGCCATGGGAGCACTGTTGGAACACAGAATTTAGCTCTTGGTTTCACAGAACCGTAGCCTGAGCATGAGTAATTTCTGTCTCTCTGAAAGTGTACATTGAAACTGAAAAGCAGGAATGCTTTTTAGATGATGAAATATTACTCTTATGAAAAGCAGAAATGCTAATTCAGTGTCCTAGGCTAAGGTAGTGAACTTCTCCTGACCCTCCAGCATTATGGAAGTGAGTCAGGGCTAGAGCTGCTTTGTGTAAGCTACTGAATCTGGATTCCACGGACTCAGTTGAAGCTAAAATAAATCCTGAGACCAGCCACTTATACCAACTGGATGTGGATCAATGGTATTATATGCCAGGACTGAGGAGTCCTCTATTCCCTTGTATTTCAGGTCAGTTTCTCAGTTCAAATGAGACTGTGATCTGCATGGCACTACATAACCCACTGCAGATGACTAGAAAGTTTTCAGGAAATGTGAGAACTAATGCTTTACAGACATTACTGGTTACTACACCACTATTCACAGCTATCCAAGCACGCTCGAAATGAGCAAATATACTCTCTGGGTAAAGCACTTCATTGCTGCAAGTTGTAACCTGTCCCCAGCTTGGGTACATCTCAATAGCACTATGCCATGCTGTACAGACAGTACCATGAGAGCAAGGAGCAATATCCACCCCCTCTGCTGACTGTGACTGGTGCCTTAGCTATAGCCACTATACTCTGTTCATCAAAATCTTAACAGAAATGGTGATATGTCCAACATGACCTGGAGGCAGACACAACACAGCTATGGTAAATTACTAAGGGACGTTTCTGGGAGTGGGATGCGGAAAAGGAAAGCACAGTTTGATACATTTTCATGTCTGGAGATCAGAAAAGTTTACAGAATTAAGTTATGGGCAGGACAGATTATGTGATCTATATTTTCAGGTAGAACAAGGGCAGCACTCAGTGCAAGCAGAGACACAAATATTAACTTTTTGAAGTGCTAAGTCCCAGGCTAAATTTAGGACAGCCAAAGGCTATTTCTGATGCATCAGTTTGTAGCAAAGCTTTTCCAGCCATCTGGCTATTGAGCAGCACCATTGCATCCCTCCAACTCCAGCAATCCATCTGTGTTGGGGCACAGCTGTGCCAGATGAATTCACAACTGTGTATCTGTGGCTGCTTTCAAGTCACCTTCACAGAAACACAGAATTGGCTTTAGCAAAGATGAAGGTCTGGCCTTAACTTCCAGTGAACTGCCCTTGAAACCAGGGATTCCCAAGTAACCTCACTTTTGAATGGTTTGGAAGAAGAGACCAGCTATCAACATCGTTCTAGGTGGCCTTTCCCAGAAGGCACTTAGTACCTGGGTCTGTGGCAAAAAAGGGAGTGATGCAGTCTGATGTTCAGTGTTGTGTCTTTTGTATAAAGACACAACTTCTGCAGCGTGAATTCAAACCACTCACCCATACCTTTGCTTTTGAATGGCAGCATCTGAATCTAAGTCTTTTCATATAGACTTAGCAGAGAAATGCATAATGTCATGCAGTTTTAATAAATATACTTTTTAAGATGTACTTTTTCCAGTAGATAAAGTACTGTACATGAAGAGATAGACAGACACAAACAGAGGTGCAAACTACAGATCTCAGTCTCACCAGAAAGTTTCGTTGTCCATTCCTTCATTAGTCAAGTAGTTATTCTGTAAATACAGCTCCCGCAGACCTGTAAGTTCACTGAAGGCTCCTTTGGGAATCTTCTCTAGCTTGTTGTTCTAGAGTCACCAGAAGCACAAACCTCATTATTTGACATGAAACAACAGAGGACATTCAGGTTCTGCTCAACTAACACCAGGTAATTAAACTTCAGAAGGGCTAGACATAAGATATTTCAAGGGGCATTATAATTCTGCTTATGAAATATATACAAATACTAGACTGAAATATTACAACCTATTTTTATTGATTCCCCATGGAATGTTTGGGCTATGGAGTTAGAATTTGCCCCTGTGCTGGATGGTTTTATTTTGTATTCTTAGTCCTTCCACCTATGTGCAAATGTATAACATAATCTAGGCAACTACCTCTGGAGTTTGCTCAAAATTTCTGCATTTTCTGAGACGGATTTCTCCATAAAGGATTACATTGGAAGCTGAGAAGCAGCCATCCTTCCAGCATTAATGGCATTCCAAAAAGTACAGTTCCTGCATTGTAGATTCCAAAATAATTAGTCCTGTTGCCTTAGTGTGGCTTTGGAGTAGCCAGTAGGCAGACATGAACAAAGTATAAAACTAAATTCCACTTAAAAATTCCATACAGGGACTGTAGGCATTATAAAAGGATATATATAAAAAACACTGACACTGAATTTGTTAAACTTCCCACAATCCATCTATACACAATAATGTGATGGACAGACTGGCCTAGATTCATGTACCAACTAATATAAAGTGGATACCACCACGGACAGATTTGGCTGAGTGTCTCAATGAACAGTGAAATAAAAAAGAAGGTGTGTCACATCTGAAGGACACCTTTTGGACACTTTTGGTCCACTGTTGGCTGTCTCTCACTTCTCGTTGTCCTGGTTTTTTCCCAGTCAAAGTATCAAGGTAAATGTTACTACTGACAGGCAGTGCACTTGAAAACAAAATGCTCATTTCTCTCTTCAGCTCCCTTGCCCTCAACACAACTGGTGACAGCAGGGAAGGATACGAATTCAAAGCGTAGTTCTCAAAGTCTGAGACTCCTTGGGAAAATAATGATTACCTATAAATGGCAATAAAATGCAGGGGACTAGTAACTTCACACTTTGCAGAGAAATTCCAGCAATTTAAAGGATCAGACTGTTTGCCTTTACTTTTCTTCAAGCTGGAGAAGCCTGTTTTCTAGAAGACTTTAATGGGAATTAGCGGTGAAACCTTCAAGGGAAAAGAAAGCTGGGAGGCAACACAGAACTGCCTAAGTCCAGGGACTGATAACAGACTCCAGTCTACACACATCCAAGGAGCTGTCAACACTAGGAGCAAGCGGAACCAGGATTCCCCACCGCTGCAGCTCTCCCATTGTTAACAAGGCTGAGATCTCTAGCACAGACATGATGAAGTGCTTTTATCGAAATCAGATGACACAAAATTAAAAATGCTGGAGACTAGTTAATACCACAATTTCTGCTATTGCACTATTGCTGGAGAAGTTGTAGCAGTCAAGATGATCCAGACTTCCTCTGTGTTGTCTGAATTGCCAGCTCAGTAGCAAACAAAAATCACTGATGCTAGGAAACAGTAGTCTATGTGAAATCAGTTAGTGAGCAAAGCCAGTACATAGTGGGTAAGCGGCTGTCAGGAAAAACAGCATCATCAGTGGCAAACTTAACTGGGAGGCCCATCACTGGATGGCCATGGAGAATGATCTACCTTCTTGTACTAATATGTATTAATATCATTATATGCAGGGAAGAGACCAACAATGCTACCACACAGGCATTTGCAATACATTCCCCTGAAAACACAGAAAAGCACTTCTGTCCCCTGTGAGCATTTTGGTGTTTTGCAAAAACACACTGTTACTTATGAACAAAAAAGTAAAGACATGGGAGACAGCTACTGTTGAGGACAGAGCAGACAAGACTTACAATGGGCCTGGGAATGTTTCCAAGTGCGCTGAAATGGCTTGGCTGTGTAGTTTGAATCCCATACAAACACAGTACTTGGTCACAATCATAAAGGAATACAAAACCTTGTTGTCGTTACCTTTAAGTGTAATTTATATAGTGCTGGAGGCAGATTCTTTGGAACATACTTCAAGAAATTGCTGGACATGATGAGTATCTCCACATTATCAGAGCCATTGAACATATTATCAGGTAACCCAGCATCTGAAAGTTTGTTGTTATGAAGATACACTGATCTGTTGGAAGGGGAAAAAAGATTACATTAAACAGATTGTGAGATCTGGGGTTTTTTTTTTACCAAAAGAAAGCTGTTTAAAAATTATATTTCAATCTTTTCTTCTTTCCTTGAGATAATTAGATTTGTTTTTACAATGTGCCCTTTAATTTAGCGGGATACAGATGCAAAACCAAATGGCTGGTCCGAATACCCTCTGAAACTTAGGTCTATTCAAAATCCAAACCTGCGTTTGAATACAAATTTCACAAGTAGACTTATCTTCTTAACAAGAAACTGAGTGCACGTCTGGGATTGTACAGTGCTTTGAAACAAAGAATGTTGGTGTGGTGGCCTCACTCGAGAGGGTTAGAACTCATATCTGATTAACAGCTATGCCCCCAATTTTAACTTCTATTTCGAATCAAATCTGGGCTTCTTGGGCTTGCAAAATCAACCTGTAGATCTCTCAAGAAAGGGCCATCTCTCACCCCTCCATTCTTTCTGCTCCCAGGAAGGCTGGAAATCCCCCTGGAAACAGTTTCTCTCTTACTCCTAGAACTCAGAAAGGCATAGAGTACAGACAGAAAGAGCAGATTTACTCAGTCTGGAAGAATTTTGTTTTTTAATGAACCTTTAGGATCGAGAGGAAGAGGGTTTCTTATTTTCCCTTTGCCCTTCTTATTTTAACCTTTAATATTCACAGAAGAGTTTCTCCAATCAGATTTTAAAAAACTGATTCATTCTTTCTTATACACGTTTTAACTCTCTATAGAACAACCAACCCCTGTGAAGTTATTCCTGCTTTTCATTGGCTTAACCGCTAAACGAATTCATTTGACTTCTTTTTAACAAAAGACATTATAGGATTTTACTGACTTCCATTACCCCTTCCTTTCCTGTGTTTACCCCAAGATGCAGCAGGCAGCTAAAATTGTACAGACACGTTAAAACTGCAAAAGAGCACAGTGTCAAAGTGTGCTTTTTTAACTTGCTTTTGGATTCTCTACCAGTTGCAGAGAACCTGGCAACATCCTTCTGGGAGGAAGGAAAGGCTCAGTATGGAAACACAATTGTGTGATCACACACTCCAGGGAGTTCAGAGCCACACTGAAAATATTGTTCACCCTGCATCGTCAGCTGTACTTTTAACTCACAAATATTTGCCTTTCTGAAAACCTTGCTTTCCAAATAATCAGCCTGAGGTCATGAACTCTGCCGGGAGGCAAATAAACCAACTGAAACAACTGTGTTAGGATCTTCTATCAGCAATCTTGGAAACCAGTGAGCTGCTATTCTGATTAAAATTAGTGTTGGTATAGGAGAATGTGAAAATCACTTCAGAAGACTGCAAGAATTTTAATATGAAATCAAAACACACCAGCTTCTGCAACTCAGATTAAGGAAGAACACACGTATAAATCTAGCTTATTTCATGATGACATATTGCCAGAAATCAATGAGTGATTCAGCCTTTTCAGCTACCAAGAGACTATGAGACTAAAGGCCTAGTAAGTACAGAGTAGCTTCAGCTCTCAACGAATTCAGTGGGAACAGAGCTCTTCAGTTTGTCACAAGACTGGGCTCTAGGAGCTCAACTGGGTCAGCTATTATTAACTGCTTCTAAACTTGGATGCATAAATTGCTACCAACAGAGTTTGAGATGTCTTTGCAGGATTTAGATGCTGCAGTGTCTGCATAGATTACTCAAAATGCCTTTGGAAAAGACCATATCTCACAGGAGGTGGTCTACATGCATCTGAATTTGAGATGGGCCAATGTGCTGCACCGGATCCAGCTGAGAAAAATCACAACCTGAAACTAGCAGAGAGACCTTTGAAACCTGACCTGAGGGTATGAACCACTTCTGAAGGTGCTAAAGTTCTTAGCTTTAATATAGTTAAATTATACTCAACTGCATTGAGTACTGTACTCTCAACCTGATCCTATCTTTTTAAATGAAGGGACTACAATAAAACTAGGGATTTCTAAACAGTTAATCTCCATTATGAGAAAACCAAAGCTGTTCCTTTCAACTGATAACTGATACACTAATAAAATGGAGACAATTTAATTTTTACCTAGTTTATCTATCAGCTAGTAAAAGCCCTTGGAATGTGTTTGTCTGAGAGATTATTTGATCTTTCACGCTGAAATAACACAATCGGTTTCTTTCCAAAAAATATAAGTAGGCAATAACATGGTTTAGCCAGATAGTTTCTTATCACTCACCAACTGCCTCCAAGCAATGGCAGAACACTATTATTGTTTTACTTCCTGATCCCTTACCTTAAGTTTGGTTTCTGTCCAAATGTGAGCCCATATATCTTAGTGAGATAATTGGCTGCAAAATCTGCACTGATCAAGGTATTTGGTAGGAATTTCGGAGCCACTGTTAGCTGTAAAATAAATATACAGGGGTATTCCAATTAAATGCAACAAATGTTTTAACCAAGTATTAGACCAGCAACAAAACACTTGCAATTTATTTTCTCTAAACAGGCAAAAATAAATGAAACTGAATGCAGATTGCATGAACAAAAACAAATTGTCCTCACTCACTAATCTGTCCAGGAAGGAGACAGACTTTTGCTCCAAGATATGTGAATGTTTGTTTTGGTTGGAAGAGTCCTGTGTCTTTTTGGTGGAAGATATCAAGAAATTGTTATTCAGAGACCAAACACGTTGTTTATTATTGTTCCTAATTCCTCAGTCAGATGTGCCAAAAAAATCCGACCCACCTCACAGTGGTCTACTACTTCTTCCCATATGAAAGTGTATCGCGGGGTTAAGTGCCACTTCATATGTCTGTTCCAATATCGCATCCATTTACGATGATCTTTTCAACAGAGGATTCAGGTTCCCAAAGGACAGGAATGCTTCCAAGCCAAATGATGGAATACCAAATGGGACTTCAGAGCAAAGACCTACTGTACAGTGATACTTTGTTCACTGAACAAGTGATGTATCAGCAACAAAATACAGAAAGGTCCTGTCTCCAAAACTTTATAGTTGACGAGAGGTGTAGGATTTCATGTGTTTGCTCTTGACCTATTGCTACTTTTATCAGTGATTTTAAAAAATAATGCTAGGAATGTCTGCATCTGAACAAAAATTGGTGGAGTGAAAACTAATGATCAAAAAAGTGCAGTTTTACAGAGCATCCACATAATACAATAGTTCACTGAGTGGCTGCTAATAGCCAAGTTATTCACCTAGAAATCAAGAATACAGGTTACAATATAGGCTGGAGGACAGTTTTCTGGAAAGCATAAACCCAGACGATTTATGCATCAAGATTAAGCCCTTGGGAAACAAATTCTTAACACAGTGCTGTAGTAGGTATGATCCTTGAGTACATAAACAGAAGACTACTGAATTGCAGTAGGCAGGTGCAATCACCATGGTTACAGATGTGAACTACAGCACTAATGAGACCACTCTTACAATATTTTATGTATGCTCTGAAAGGCTATTTTATGTACATCCTGAAAGGCTCTGGAGAGAACATCTTTTCTAGGGAGACACTGAAGTCTTTGTCACCTAAAGCTTTGAGATCAGGATGGGAAACTCTGGGGAATGGAAGAGATCTGCATCCTAGCTTGAAATTCTTTGAATCTGTGACACTTGTTCCTCACATCACTGTTGACTGAAAGAAAACATAGTCCTTACAGCCAGCAAGGCACAGCAAGACTCACATGATGAGAAAATGTATTTTTCAAATTTTTATTACAATAAAACTGCAAGTGGTTATTAATAATAGTGTAAAAACAAAAATATTTTTAAAAAGATGAGCAATGTGTGAGAGAACAGACACTTCATTGGAGAACTGCCTAACCCAAGTCTTGAACTATGTATTTACCTAAAGGGCACCTAGATCTCTCTCTACTAGTTTGTCAAGTGTCCACTGATGGGCTATAACCATGAACTTCCAATTTACTGGACTAATAATACAGTCCTATTATTTAAAAGATGAAAGTACATTATTTACTGTTTTTCATTTTCACTTGTGCCAAAACCTCCATCCTTAAGCTGTCTTAAAGGTTTAATGGTCACGAACACAAGAAGGATCTTTCCCACAAATCACACTCCTGCCAGTATTTCCAGATAGTACCTAAGCAGTAGAAATAAGCATTTTACATATTACTACAGTTGCCACAGTACTGCTCCTGGCTTTACCAGTAATCTCTCACCTCCTGACCTGGGAGATATGATTTCAGGGAAGTGGATAAAGACACTCATCTCTGACTAGGAAGGTCTGACAGTGCCTCAGAAAGAAGTAAGTCTCTACCATGACATAATATTGAGAATTCAGACACAGGAAAGAGACTTAATCACTTTCATACATGGTGGCACATTAAAGCTTTTCTCCTGAAACATGGTCTATTAGGTCATAACTTTTACACAAAGCAAAGGGCATGGCGCAGATATGTGAAATGAAAGCCATCAGAGCCACAAGAAAGAGGAAAGAGAAAAAGAAGTTTTATCCAAAAAGTTTTCACTTGCTCAGGACTTTGCTTTGGCATTTCAGTGCTTAGTCATGAGACTAATTGAGCTCCACTGGTTGAGTGCTTGAAGGATTAATGCTGGATTGTTGTAACTGTTAGCAGAAATAAAGTTGACGGAGTAGCTTTGTTTAGTATATTGCCAAATATACTAGCAAACTGCGTTTCTCCAGCTTCAATTTTCTTGCAGCTTTACTGCTGGATCTTCCTTTCCATATGGTAGACAGTGTTTCTCCACTCTTAACTAATGAGTTAACCAATGAACTCAGAAGGATTGTACAAAAGATATTACCAGTTTTGGAACAAGTTTTCTTGCTTATAACAAGCTTTGATATAAACAAGTACTGAATCCAGGTGAATCACTTTGGGGATACAGAGAAATGTAAAACCTTCTGTCACCGAAATCACCAGCTTATAGTAAATAATAATGACAGCTCAGGAACTGGTCTACAGACTGGTGGAAGAGATTCCTGTTATTAACATGGTTTACTACGGATACTACATGATAGATACAAATTATGAGAGTGGAGCGAAAAATCAAAAGGGAAACTACAGCATCCGTTCTTTACTTCAAGTACTTGCTACTCATAAGCCACAGAAGGCTTTTAGCCTATTACTGTATTTCTCTTCTCCGACCAACTACACTAGTTTAACGAAAGATAATTTAGCTACATCTGATGGGATCACAACTGAAGATAAAGCAGCATTAAGATAATCCATAAAACAAGGAGCAAACTACCAGCAAATCCTTGCTCTCCTCCAGACACCACAGTTACTTGATCTGCAGTGTTTCCTGCTGCAGAGTGGATGCAGTTTGAAGCCAATCTGGTTTGTCCTGGCTTGTGATTTATAAAGAACTGTGTTATTTTGTGGGTCCACAACTTCTCACTGTAACTAGTTCTGACATTCGCTGATGTTTGCATTTTCTTTTGGGATCTTTTTCTCTCTGCAGTAAAGCCAGAAAAACCAAACACTTTGTTTTGTCACACAGGGAAAATTGGAGTGCAAAGTTCTGGAATATTAGTCACCGTCTGGCTTGTTCCTTTTTATGGAGTTATTAACTGCCAAGATTGTTATATGGAAATGGTGCTTGAAGGGAGAAAAGAACACAATGTTACTGTACTAAGGAATGGGTTTTATTCTCAATCACTCCATACAGAAATCTATGGAGTGATTCTGGATATGTCTTGGCCTGACTGAAACCTGAATGTGGCCACATGTATATAAACAGAACATCAAAAGGTCAGACATGCATATAAAGGGCGGGGTGGGGGGGGGGGATGGAAGGGCAGGGTTTTTGTAGACAAAAGAAGCTCTGCCTGATATTTTAACTTATATTTTTCTGTGGCATCCCAGTTCCATCTGTAGCAAATATTTGTGGACAATCACTGGGGAAAAAGAAAGCCATAATGGGAACCACCCAGCTATAAGGATATGTGAGAAGTTATTTCATTTCCTAGCCTTGGCAGGAAAGACGTGCTTCTGTCATGACATCCAGCTTGGGCCATTAATAGGAAAACACCTAGGATCTTCTCCATTAAAAAAGAAATTCAGCTCCTACCACTGCAGCTAAAAGAATAAATTCACTACTTGCTCAGTTTAACTGTGTGTGAGTATCCCCCCACATCAAACCTCGTAAGAATGGGAATCAGAGAAAACTGGATAGCTTTTTACAGATCTTGATGGCCCAAACAGAGGAATTAGGATGTGTTTGTTCGCAGTTTTTTCAACCAGCCTCATCCAATAAGATCTCCAGCATTTCACATCATTACCCCACAGCTTATTTGCATACAGGCAGCTACCAACTCTGTGTGCAGCTGATCCAAAGCCTACCAAAGACAGTGGTAATTTATAAATGCAGGGGCTCTCTGCGCCTCCCTACACACACATGGGAAACTTTTCACCAGCTGCACAAATAAATACGCATTCAAAATAGGCTGGCATGTGCACCTTCTAATTTTTTAGCATACTAACTGATTGTCTTCACCTTAGATGAACCTGCATTAGAATATCACTTTAGCACAATTTTACTTATGTAGGATATATATTTTAAAAGAATTGAAGAGTTGCTTGTTTAACTTTCAGATCTTGATTAGAAAAGAACTCCGAAAGCCTTGTGAGCCTCTTACCTTATTGTTTGCCAGGTACAGGTAATTCAGGTTCTCCAGATGCTCAAATGCTTCCTCTGGCAACCCTTTAAAACAGGAATAATTAATCTGTGACATTGGCACCTTATTGCCTCTCTGCATGAAAATACCAGAGGGTAGCTTTCTCTCTCACCTAATATCTTTAAGGTGAGATCTAAATATTTTTCTTTGCCACTGAAACAATCTGACTCAGACCTATTGTTGTCTTTGTGTTTTGTTAAATTAAAAAAAACCCCACAGACTGTCAAGAGGAATGGAAGACCATTAAAAATCCTGAGCATGAAAGGCCTGTGGCCAACCCCACTGGCAAGGGTCAGGTACAGAGC
This sequence comes from Morus bassanus, assembly GCA_031468815.1. Classification (NCBI taxonomy): domain Eukaryota; kingdom Metazoa; phylum Chordata; class Aves; order Suliformes; family Sulidae; genus Morus; species Morus bassanus. Next base: position 17,633,827 of record CM062576.1, on the reverse strand, counting down.
TGTGTAGACTTGCCGTACAGCTGATTATCGGTGCTCGCAGCAACCATGCTGAGAAGTTTCTTTTGTCATTTGTTCATGAATCTACAAATCATTTTTCTTGGAAGGACATAATCTGAGGTTGTTTAATGATCAGATCAATCTGACCTATGACCACGATGTTGCCAAAATAACACCAGTATCTGCATTTCATAACCCTTCCCTTGTTCCCCTCCCCCACAATTCAGATAGCCATGCAGTAACTGGCTCAGAGAGCTGATCCAACTGGGAGCTTACCCTCGCCCAGTAATTATTAATTTTCAGCCGAATCACTCCACATTCAGCTGATCACAGAAGCACAATTGCTGTCACAACAGAAAGACTGCAAATAACATTTTCACCTGGCACTTAGATAACCATAAGTCAAAGGTTAGGCTATTTCCCACATCAAAACATATTGGAAACTCAGGGCTGCACTGAAGCTTGTGAAAGACACACCAAGCCCCAAAGGTACTAACGTCACAGTCTGAATCTATTAAGCACAATCTTCCTTGTGCTATCTGAGTGCTATGTTTTGGGTCCCATGCATAATATGCTCACATTCTCAATACAGGCTGTTCCCTATCATTGGAATAAGGATAGCAACAGCATTCAGAGCAACTGGGTGACACACAAGTTAACAGCAATTATATCTTTCGTATTGCATATCCTCCTCCCTTACTATTTATTCCAATTCCTCCGTTTCTTTTGCGTTCCTTACTAACCCCTTGTCAAGTTTCTCTAATAAGTGTATGACTTAACAAGCAAAACCTGCCTACAAAAATCAAAATGGTTTTAGAAGAAGGGCAGAAGTTGCCTTATTTGTAATATATATTACTTATATTAAATTTGACAAGGACTGAACTGGACTAAACTGCACTAACTGACTGACTACACTGAACTAAACAAGTGGAATAAGAAACAAGGTCAGTCAGAAGGAAATCATTCAGCATGTAGACGCTTCTGGTTCTCGAGTGCATTGCATTGATGTGCCTGTGGGACTGGAGGGAGTTTCCTGGACGAGAAGATCTCACGCCACAGTACACAGTGCTGCTGCCAGGTCTCCTCCACTGGTTCAGCAAGGCTGCATTCTTATACACTGAGTATTATGTTTCGGATGATAAAGTGCCTCCATGATCTGTGTGATGGCCAAAGAAGTGAGGGTTATAGCTAACCACTCCAACCAAGTCAATCCATCACTCTGTGGCTTTCCTTATCAGCTGCCACTGGTCTCACTGCATAAGCTGGTGTTGTGGAGGCACAGGCTCTGTCCACTTCACGGCTCTGCTGGCTTACCTTTTGAAGTTAGCCTGTTGTTCTGCAAATTGAGAGTTTCCAGTCTGTAAAGACGAGCAAGCTCTTCTGGAAAGATTTCTTCTATCTGGTTATTCTAAGAAAATGGAGAGTATTAATCATCAGCAAAGTAATCCCAAGAAGGATCCCAATAAATCCAGACTGTGAACTCCAATTTGGAAACTAAGCCACCATGTCAAAACATTGTCAACAGACTGCTCTCCGTAATGAGCCAAACTCAGATCTCAAAATGAAGACATCCAAACCCAGCAGCATTTGAAGGCTTGAACCACGTTCTGTAGCTTGAGCTCATCTCCAGAAATACCCAGCTTATGCACTGGTAGGGCCCAAAGAGTGTGATTATGCCTGCCAAGGCCTAAGATCCATCTGCCACAGCCAAACCTCATAGCTGCAGCAAAGCTTTTGCTACAAGGTTGGCACTGTGGATTTCCAAGTTTATTACTTCTGTTATTTATGTGTTGTTTTAAAAACAACTCGTCATGGGCAGGGAGAGTCAAACTGGGCTTACTTTCTCTGGTTCTACTGTCAGGGGTGACTGCCATCAGATTTTCATTAACATGCTGACTACCATTTTGACCATTAATGAGTGATTCTAGTGTTTTAGCACCTAGGGGACCAGTCAAGAACCCACTGTGCTGGAAGCCAGGCCAATACACAGAAAGTGACAGCTGCTGCTCCAAAAAGCTTCTCTGCTGTTGGCAGTAGAGGTGGGAGCCATGGCTAGCACATGCCTGGGACAGATCTGCTGAGGAAGGTGCCAGCTTACATTACAGTTTTTCTAACTATGCTGCACTTGGATGGAAAGCTCTGAACAAAATCTGCAATTCAACCACTGAACAAAATTGGCAAATGGGAGCAATAAACAAAAAGCAGCCGGTTAAGGGCCAAAGAGGCACTGAAAAATCTGGGACTACTGCCACTGCTGGGAGGAGGAACGGCCAGGGGGCCGCCGCGCTCCAGTCCTGCCCACATCCTCAGGTGTCAGAGCACAGGCAGGGAAAGGATGCCTGCCCAAATGACCAGGTGACCCGCCTAGTGGATGAGGGAAAGGCTGTGGATGTTGTCTACCTGGACTTTAGTAAAGCTTAGACAGGTGTAACTCTTCACTGGCTAAAAAACTGGCTGGATGGCTGAGCCCAGAGAGATGTGGTGAACGGAGTTAAATCCAGTTGGCGGCCAGTCACAAGCAGTGTTCCCCAGGGCTCAGTTTTGGGCCCAGTCTTGTTTAATATCTTTATCAATGATCTGGATGAGGGGATTGAGTTCGCCCTCAGTAAGTTTGCAGATGACACCAAATTGGGCGGGAGTGTCGATCTGCTCGAGGGTAGGAAGGCTCTGGACAGGCTGGATCAATGGGCTGAGGCCAACTGTATGAGGGTCAACAAGGCCAAGTGCTGGGTCCTGCACTTGGGTCACAACAACCCCATGCAATGCTACAGGCCTGGGGAAGAGTGGCTGGAAAGCTGCCTGGCGGAAAAGGACCTACAGGTGCTGGCTGACAGCCGGCTGAACATGAGCCAGCAGTGTGCCCAGGTGGCCAAGAAGGCCAACAGCACCCTGGCTTTTATCGGGAACAGTGTGGCCAGTAGGAGCAGGGCAGTGATCGTCCCCCTGTACTTGGCACTGGTGAGGCCACACCTCGAATACTGTGTTCAGTTTTGGGGCCCTCACTACAAGAAGGACATTGAAGTGCTGGAGTGTGTCCAGAGAAGGGCAATGAAGCTGGTGAAGGGTCTTATGAGGAGCGGCTGAGGGAGCTGGGGTTGTTTAGTCTGGAGAAGAGGAGGCTCAAGGGAGACCTTATCACTCTCTACAGCTACTTGAAAGGAGGTTGTAGCGAGGTGGGGGTTGGTCTCTTCTCCCAAGTCACCAGTGATAGGACACAAGGAAACGGTCTCAAGCTGTGCCAGGGGAGTTTTAGACTGGATATTAGGAAAAATTTCTTTACTGGAAGAGTGGTCAGGCACTGGAACAGGCTGCCCAGAGAGGTGGTGGAGCCACCATCCCTGTAGGTGTTCAAAAAACATGTAGATGTGGCACCTGGGGACATGGTTTAGGAGGCACGGGGGTGTTAGGTTGATGGTTGGACTTCATGATCCTAGAGGTCTTTTCCAACCTTAATGATTCTATGAAATGCTGGTCATAAGGATCAATTAACTAACAGCAGAGCGTGGAAACCTGCTGACAGTCTAGGGCAGACTACTTCTTCTACCTGAAGCTTGAATCTCATATCCTTACATGCCCTTCTCCTGAAAAGACAAATGACATCTCTGCAGCGTAACCATTTGCTGCAGGTATGACTTTCCCAGGTAAAATGACCCGAGAGCCTCCCGGCGGCGTGCAGCCCAGCAAGGGCAGCACCGGCCGTCTGGATGTCTCGGGCAATGCCGCTCACGGTGGTGGACGGCTTTGGCCATGTTACACCTGCTCCTTGCTGAGTCCGTGTGCTGCAGGGAGAGACGGGACTCTGTGGGACAGTGGTTGGGTCTGTGTGCGGACTGGCACGCTGTGCTTACAACGCTCCAACTAACGTGTAGCACTGCCAGGAAACGTCTCCTTAATGAGGTAACTGAGCCCATCCTTTTCAAAGACACCTCAAAATGAGGGCCTTCACCAGAAACAGTAATTATTAGTTTGGACAAAAATTCTTCTCTTGGGGCTGGGAGGGAAGAAGGGGAAGAACTTCCCGCCCCCTTTCCTCCCTGGATCTGCGTGGAAGAGGCCCGACGCCGACGACCCGGCGCGTCCGTCGGGCCGCAGCGCCGGGCCTGCGGCAGCGCCCGCCGCCGCCGGCCGAGGAGGCGCTGCAGGAGGCGGGAAGGAGCGGCGCTCGGGCGCGGGCCCGCCTGCCCGGGGCGCGGCCGCCTTACCTGCAGGGAGAGGTGGTTGGTCAGCTCCGGCAGCTGGAGCGGGAACTCCTTCAGGTCGATGCCGCCGCAGTCCACGACGCCCTCCTGGGTGCAGCCGCAGTCGCGGGGGCAGGCGGGGGCCGGGCCGCGCGGCCGCCGCCGCTCGGGGCCGCCCTCGGGGAACTCGTTGCCGGCGGGCGGGGGGCGGGCGGCGGCGCAGCCCAGCGCCAGGAGCCCCAGCGCCAGCAGCGCCCGGCCGCCGGCCGGCATCGCCCCTGAAAGCCGAGAGCAGGGCGCGGGCTCAGGCCCCGGCCCCGGCGGGAGCCGGCGGCAGCGCCGGGGCCCGGCCCGGCCGAGGCCCCCCCCCCCCCCGCCCCCCCCGCCCCGGGGGCCGCGGGAGCCCGCGGCTCCAGCCCCGCCGCCGCCCCGGCGTGCTCGCCCGCGCTCTCAGGGCGGGCTGGGGAGCGGGCTGAGGCCGAGCCGCGCTGCCCGGCCCCGGGCCGCCGGCCCGACCCGCCCGCCGGACCCCGGCCGCAGCCGGCGGCCTGGCAGCACCCCCGCGCCGTCCCCGGCTCCGAGTTATTTATTGCCTTTTTCATATTGAGAAATGCCAGATGATCCCGGAGATTTATAGAGGAGGTTATGCAATGTTATTTCTATGTAACTGTCGGTCGTACTGTTTTGCATCGGGAAGAAACTCTTCTCGTTAATATAAACAAGGTACGCTGGAAAAGCGCGACGCGGGCTGCCAGGACGCCCTCGGAGAGGCTGCTTCACGCGCATCGAAGAATAACAAAATCTCATGGCTACTGAAAACAAAATGGGCTTCCTATTGATTTTGGACAGTGCTGATCTGAACCTTAGAGGCCTGGCTAACGTTCAGCTTTTATCTTTCTGGCAGCAGGTTAAAATAATTCAAACAGAAGTTGAGTATCTGCTGGATGGGCCAGCTGGCCCTAACCCAGCCCCCTAGGTCTCGTTTGTTGCCCTTCTCAGGTTTCATACATAATGATTTGCAGTGAGGGCTGGTAATGTCTTGTCTTTTATACTTTCTGCTATTCTTTGCAGACAGTGATGAGAAATTCTTATTTAGGCTGATCTTAAGGTGAAAAAGCACAATAGATTTATGAGCTTAAGATGAAATAAGTACTCTGTTCACCTCTGCCGGCCCAGGTTCCTGCTCTGCATCGGAAACAAGAACCTCCCAGAGCCAGACTGGCAGCCGTCAGAACTGGCACATCTCTGTTTACATCCACAGGGCTTTGCTGCTTTGCACCGGCCGAAACTCTCTCTGGGGCTGTCACAGACTTTGGGGGCTTGGGAAGCACTGGAGAGATCCTGCTCTCAGTCACAGTCATTCAAATCTTGAATAATTTCTTTAAACACTGACTTATACTTGAATAAATGGGAGACGGTGGGATTACAGGAGAGAGCAGCCTGAGACATGGATGATTTTGCTTTGGTCCTGGTCTTTGCTACCAACATGCTGGCTGATTTTAAGCATTTAACATTGTTTGCTTGATCCCTCTTCCCCCTGCTCCACTATTCCACAGCTTCCATATCTGTAAAAGCTGAATATAATGAAATTAATCTCCTTTATAAAACATTCCAGAGATCAGATGGTGTTCCTTATGTAGCAGCTAGATTAATAAATAGTGAGATCAAAATTGGCCATATGAGTATGCCAACAGTTGATTAGTAAAGTCCTTAATATTTGGTGACCTAACCTCAGAAAAAATTTCAGAAATCTTAGAGAAAATAATCTCAGAAAGTATGATATATCAGATCTCTAACAAAGTATTTTTCCTATATATCAGCTTACCCTTATAGATACTTACAAAAGAAACTAAAGAAAAAAACCCTTCATATAGGCAGGTCACAACCAGCCCTGCTGTAACAATACCAGCAATGTTCCCATAGCACACAGTTACATCATGGCTGGTGTTGGGCTCTATAGATTTGCAACATGCTGACTTTTGCACATATATAGCTGAAAAGATGTTAAAAATTTAACATGAAATATTCTATCAATTGCACACTAAAGTTTCTGAGGCAATCTCACCCCATTGTCATCAATATGCATGCTTCTGCCTTTGAAGTGAGTGCTCCTCTGGTGCCACAGGGAGACACTTTGGACACAGAAACATCTGCTTGCATCTGGAGCGCAGGCAGTAAAACCAGGCATGATTTTGATTTTCTTTTAGTTCAAAGAAAGACTGAAGTAACTCACTCCATTTAAACTCATTCCCATGGGCCTGATCCAAAGCCTTATTAAGAAACCTTATTAAAGGAGTAGCTCAAAACCCACTAGAAAGACTCCTCTTTCCTTGCTGTCAGCGGGCTTTGGATCAGGTCCTTCCACCCAAAGACTGGAGTCTCACTGAAATCAGTTCAGGGGTTTCTGTGGTTGCATCTTTCTGAGTTCAGACAGAACCGCTGCTGATTTCTGCACTTTGCTGCCACACAGCACCAGAGGCAGAGTGCTACAAAAGGCACAGTCTCAAGAAGCAGCTGAAGTTTCAGGAGTTACTGTATGTTTCTCAGTGATTACAGTTACCTCAATAAACAACAGAATCATATTCAAAATATCTCATCTCTGTATCTGTTTTTCTCCACACGCATTCTCACAGGACACAAACACACAGATGGAAAAACATCCTCTCCTTCAATATCAGCAGGTTAACTGAGTTTGTTACTTATATTTAATATCCTTTCTAAAAGCTGCAGCTGAAAGGCAGGCTGCTGGATGTTGTCTGACAACCTAGCATTTAAAAAAACGTAAAGTGCTGAAAAACTCACCTTTGCTGTCGGAAATCAGATGAATGGAGAAGAACATTTCTCTTGCCCCCACAGGCTGCCTCGGCTCATGCCATGTCAGTTACATGCGCTGAGCTCAGAGCGAGTCTCCTCTTTCCAAGCCAGATCCTTTCCAGATGTGAGCAGCAGAACTAGAGAGAGTAATAGGCAACCCTCTACCAACGAGTTTCCTGCACTTCCCAACAAAACTGGAGAGGAATTTTCCAAAGTCACCATATGGGAAAATGTGAGTAGGAAAGAGGAAGCAGCTATAGTCTGAATATAAAGACTTGGGCAAGAAACAATCTCCCGTTGCTTTTTGTCAACACAGTTTGCGAGGTCCATGAGAGATGCCAAAAGAAAGCATGCTGGAATTGACAGAAGAGAAGCAGAGACGGTGTGTGCTTTAGCATTTCATTGCAGGATACCAGAGCCACACTATCTGTTACTAAACCTTTAATTTTAGCTGCATTCAACACAAAATCTGAATCTGGTTCAAATTAGCCAGGGACAGACAGGTCAGCAGTTTTTCCTGCATTTCATCTCCCTCCCCTTTAACTCCCCCTGGTTTTCAACCCATCAACTGATCTTCAAGGACCAGTGGTAGACAGGCTGAAACTACAAAAGTCTTAGAGGCAAAATCCCCAAATTTGATATAACACCCCATCTACCCAATCTCTTTTTTATTTTTTATTACATAAAAAGCATATTACAGCACTAAACATCAAAACAACCCTCCACCACACACACACACGCTCCAGCCCTGGTCATGTTTAGCCCAGAAGCCTCCCATTTCTTATTTCTCCCCTCTTGGTAAAAAAGAGAGGAACATGCTGTTTGTAACACAGAAGAATGCTCTAAGTGCAGCAATGCTTCCAAGAAAGCAACACAGCTTTTTGTCACTGGCAGCAGAGTTACTATTTTAAATATAAAGCCACCTGTTTTGTGAATGCCCTGCAGCACCCCGTACCGTACCTTCGCAAAATCTGCGGAGGATCTGTCCTCACCAAGAACACGACCTTCTTGCTGAATTCCAAAAAAGGGACACTGATTTTTTCCTCTCACTCCAGCTGAACTAAAGTCTAAAGCAATTAAGTTATTTCCTCCTTCTCTTCTTCCAGGCTCATATCAACTGGAACTGATCCCCCTCTGTGCCACGTGTAAGTTTCAAAAGTTAGTGTGGGAAGCGTGTTTTTACTAAAACAAAAATAAAAACAAAACAAAGCTGGCTGGTTTTTCTTAGTGATTCAGAGATCCAGGATGCATTTGCCTACTACCCTTTCTATATTACAGTACCCTGAGTCCATACAACAAAGTTTACACAAATGTTTTCAGGGAGGAGAAAAAAAGTGTGCTTGTGTTGGAGGACCACCCCATCTTACCCCGGTCTGCAGACAGAGAGAAGGAGTAGAGCGATTACCTGGCTCACTGCTGATGCTGGAGCAGCCCATGAGGGAGAGGAAGAGAGCAGGATTCAACCTTCCCCTAAAATGCATTTTTATCTGTGATTTTGTTGTATAAGTGTAGTACTTGGCTGTCATGTAACATCTAGAGGTACTACAGGACATCATAAAAAGAGGGGTATTATGCCTGCTTTAGTGGGGAAACAGAGGCACACAAGTGTCAGAACCAACCCAGGATTATCCAGCAGGACAGAGCCATTACTAGAAACCAGACATCCCATGTGCAAAGGTAACACAGCCTTACACCATGCTACGTATTACCTATATAGGCTGGTTTTTTCCAAGCTTTCACTTTCTCCACATCTTACCCTCTTACACTAACGTATCCCAAACTCGTAGTCTCCTATCTCTAGGCCCAGTGCTGCATTTCCACTATCAGAGAACCCACAAACCCCACAGGAAAACCAGAGCTGGAGTCATACCTATCTAAAGGCGTTCTCACCTACCACTAAGCCAAAGGCTATGCCCTGGCATGGTATAGGGACTCAGACAACCACCGTTTCCATCACTACAGCTTTCTGGTGCTTTCAGATGAAAGAACTTCCACTGCAAGACTCACAACCTAGAATTAGTTGCAGGAAGCATTTCCAGTCAAACTTGAGTCTTTGTACTCTTGCATGTTCCCTGCTGTTGAGTGACAGTGGTGGTTGCAGCCTAAATGAAGAAATATTTTCAGGTTTAAAAACTGAAGCTAAAGACTCAGTTTAAACTTTGGTACAATCATTTCTTCAGATCATGTGGATGGCAGAGAAACAGGTCCTTAGGCAAACAACTGCTAGCGAGGGTACTTCACTGAACAACTGGCAGCTATCACAGACTGCATGTGCCACAGCACGCCACAGTGCTTTTGCAATGGGCCTGGCACACATCGCACTGTGCAAGACCAAACTTTCTGCACTGGCACCAGCAGAAAAAAGCCCCAAAGGTCAAGGACAGACTTTGCTAACTTGAGCTCTTATTTTTCAAAGATGCTCTTGCAGACCTTAGCATAAGGACATGTCCAGGGCCAAGCTGCAGTATGTAGTACACTGTATTCCACTACTAAAACTGAGACAGCCAGACAACTTACCTAAGTAACACCAAGGCTGCGCTTGCCTCATGGAACCACGGAGGATCAGGACAGCACAGGGGTAGCTCAGACCCATGAGACCTGCTCAGCTCTGACTTTGCAACTATTGTCCCTGTCCTAAAGGGATTATAGGCTAAATTTAGATGTGATATGATCAACGCAAATAACAGACACCCCAATCAGGCAACAACATGGCAAAGAACAAAGGTATAAGCAGATCCATTGAAGCATGAGCTCCAAGAACGGTGGTTCTACAGGCAGCACACATCAGCTCACTTGTGATCAGCATGGTGAAGCATGAGGCATTCAGGAGATTGAAGTTTTTAGTTGTATCTTAAAAGGTAATAAAATGTTCTTTACTCTCACCTTTATTTATTTGATTTAAAGAAGACTTTACAGAAATACTGGCATTCCTGAAGTGTCCACTGCTATATGCTGATGTTGTGCCTTTATTTGAACTGAGAGAAAAAAGCCCATTAAAATTCTTTTAAGTAACTTGCCATCATTTGTTTTACAAAATGAATAATCAAAACACAAAGAGTAAAAGGGGGTTTTGTCTCCAAAGCAGGAAGGGAAGTATTTTTCAAACTTAAGTATGCACAACAGAGCCTGGCCATGAGCCTATTGGCATCTGTGTTTTGATTCGAATGAACTTTAAGATGTCTGTTCTCCCAGAGGACATGTACTGTTTAAAAAAAATTTAAAAAACCATGACTGCTTTTAATCTACCTGAAATATGGGATACAGACACAGCATATTTTGTACTTGTTTTATACTACCCATGTTCCTTTTAGCCTGCTGCAGCATTATTAGGGTATTTCTGTTCCTGTATCACAGTGTATAACTAACATTTCCCAGAGAACCCACCCAGGGCCATATAAAGCCATCTGCTTTTAAGTTAGCAATGAATTCTTCTTACAGATACAGGGTACAGAACAGCTCACAGTGTCACTCCAACAAATTGTGCTGCTGTTTATTTAAGTGATAAAAGAATTTGTTCCAAACAGTTGGGTTTTTTCCAGCATTTGTTCTCCACATGTGGTTTGCTTCCTCAAGTGTTGATTTTTCATAGTTAAGAGACTTTTTCCTGTCTTTTATCCACCAGCCTAATTGCATTCTTATTCTTTTCTGTTTAACAAGAGCTGACATCCAGCTCAGTGCTCTGTAAAACAGGAAGCAATGTAGTTCCTGTTCCAAGGAGGCAACAGTTAAAACTGACCTCAGATGAATTGGACATATGGAAAATGGACAAATCCAGCCTTGTGATTATTTGAAATTTTTCCTATTGTGAGAGGTAAGATGTAGTCAAGTCCCTTTGTCCCATCCTCCCACATCCTGAAATGATCTATCGCCCAAAAGAATAGCTCCTTAATCCAGCTGCCAGAAACCATGCTCCACTGTTCACAGCCTCCTCACCTGAGCAAACTAATCTCTCTCTGCTCCTTACCAAAGGGATCCCAGATTACCTCATAGTAGGAGGACTTGCTGTACACAAATAAAGCCATGATGAGCCACCTGCCAGATTCTTCATTCCCCTTATAACACTGGCAGTTATGAACACCTGTACTAGACACTGTGTCACACCCCCCCATGAAGTTATTCAAGAGATAAGGTCAGCCCCATACAACAACATAACAGCTGCAGTAACTGCCTTCCCCCTAGACTGCCTCATCTGCCTATGGATACACCCTCATTTATCCACAGAGAGCTCTCTTCCAAATATCCCAAATACAGAACTTCGTAAAAAGTTCCTGTTTGTTATCCTGATCAACATAGGAACTGAGATTTCTTGAAGAAGCACATTTTTTTAAGGAAAGGAGCTATGTTCTGACCATCGGCTTTTCTTCTACTGACTCAAATTAATCATAAGAAAAGCAGCAATCACTTTTGAAAACGCATATGGTATAAAGTGTGTAAGTGTAATGTACTGCATTGTACCTATTTCTAACCAGGTAAAGCAGCAGGACTGAAACACAAAGCTCAAGTAAAAGTTTAAAAAGAAAATCTGTGCTCCAGAACTAAAGCATTCACTCACATTCCTGCAAGCCAGATCTGCTGAGTCAGCCATCGCTCTGCTCAGTGGCTCCAACTCTGACAAATCTATTTGCTTCTCTTACAGCAATGAAACGTTTTACTTTTTTTATTATCAAAATTCATATACATGAATTTTACAAAAGAAAGTAAAGGTAAGATATACCTGCCAACCTGACAGCATCTCTGGCTGTCAAATGATTAACACATTTATCACAGCTGATAAAAAAATCCCCCGATGGCTGCAAAGGGTATTCACCAGAGTCCATGAAGGAAGAACAACCCTCCTGAGCATTTTGTCTAAAGCTGAAATTTCCTCTCATGTGAACTGGGAGTCTGAGAACACTAAACCCTCTGCCTAGAGGATTAGTATCTTTTTTTCTTTACTCAAGGCCTTTGAAACCAAAAATTTAAACTTTGCTATGTTCAGTGACAAGCCACCTCTTGGTATCTCTAGCCACCTTTCTGGCCTCAAGGAATCAAGTTAACCTAACAGAATTGCAATAACACATAAACTTCAGAAAAAAGGCTGATCTAAAATTACAGAGGATTTTAGCTGGAGAAGAGGTGCTTAATGCTGCTTGGTCAAGAGAACATCATGGAGCGAGAAAGAAAACCTCCGCAAAGAGATCTCTGAAATGGTACAAACTTAGGTAATGCTTCGAGTGATGCAAAAATTAGTAACAGAACTTAAAGATAATGTCAAAATCTGCTCTGTATCACAGAACTTTGCCTACTTCCTTATCATGATGAACAGGGCAAATGACTTCTGTCCACTGTGGAATTTATTTATTCAAAATTATCAAATTCTAAGACTGCAAAATGTAAATGGGGGATCTGGAATGTTTAGAAAAGATACCCTACCTCACCCCCACCCCCTGAAAAAGGAAAACTAGAAAAAGTGTTATATCATATTTTAAAAATTCTCAGCAATTTATGACACGAAGAACATGAAGTGATGGAGTAACACAAGACAGATGTCTAAATAAGACATTAACTGATAGCTGGGGTAAATATATGACTTTGTGCTTAATCTTCTTAAATACTGCAGAAATACAAAACTGACCAGTTCTCTTGCTTCCAGGAAGAGAAAGTAGGCTGTGCTAACCTCTGCATTACTCCCTCTAGCTACAATTGATAAGTGAACTAAACATCTACATTTAATCTGGGATCTTCCTGTTATAATGACATCATACCTGCAGGTGCCCAAACCCAAAAGTCCTGGGCCTGTACAAACCTTGAGATTTCTCTGAAGGCCAGGGTTTCAGACTTGGATATTCTTTCTCTTGGTAGCAAGCAAACTCCAAAGATATTTTTGCACTTTTTTTTAATATTCCTGTGCAGCTTTTTTCACCCCTTAAAAAGTGATCTCAGTCTGCACGTGAGCACATCTTAGCCAAACTTTTATTAGTACAGACTACTGTGATCCATTTTAGCTTGTTTACACTTCAAAATTCTTTTGCTTCTTTAATTAAACAGTGACAAAAAATATGTTGTGTCTGTGCTCAAAATCATTGGGAAAGGCAGTGTCCTGGTTTCAGCTGGGATAGAGTTAATTTTCTTCATAGTGGCTAGTATGGGGCTATGTGTTGGATTTGTGCTAAAAACAGTGTTGATAATGTGGAGATGTTTTAGTTGTTGCTAAGTAGTGCTTACACTAGTCAAGGACTTTTTCAGCTTCCCATGCTCTGCCAGGTGCACAAGCAGCTGTGAGGGGACACGGCTGGGACAGCTGATCCCAACTGACCAAAGGGATATCCCACACCATATGACGTCATGCACAGCATACAAAGCTAGGGGAAGGAGAAAGGGGGGGACGTTCGGAATGATGACGTTTGTCTTCCCAAGTAACCATTACCCTTGATAGAGCCCTGCTTTCCTGGAGATGGCTGAACACCTGCCTGCCTATGGGAAGGAGTGAGTGAATTCCTTGTTTTGCATTGGTTGTGCATGGGGCTTTTGCTTTACCTGTTAAAACTGTCATTATCTCAACCCACAAGCTTTCTCACTTTTACTCTTCCAATTCTCTCCCTCATCCCACTATGGGGGAGTGATCAAGCAGCTGCATGGGGCTTAGTTGCTGACTGGGGCTAAACCACATCAGGCAGGTTCTTATCGTGCAAACAGACATCTACCCAAAGCTCTTCTGGTGGTATCAGTGATTCAAAAAGAGGACAAAGCTTGCCAATGAAAAGGCGTAGACACGACTGTGTAGAGGAACAAATTGTTTTCAGTACAGAATTATTGCTGCAATCCTGTATTCTCCTTTATTTTAACGCCCAAGCTAAATGGCAAGAATTTAGGAAAAAGCAGTGGACACATTAGCAAATGTTATTTTGTAGAGAGCTAACCCTGCTTTCATCTGGGACACGACTTCTTCTCTACTACAATCCTTTGGATAAGTCAATAAACAAGTACACAAGAGGAAACCTGATTCATGTGACCAGATTGTATTTTAAGAAGTTTTCAGTGGAGGAAGGCCATATCTGTCCTATTCAACACTAAACTAATGCCTTGAAAACAGATGATGAACAGTGGGGTGATAAAAGTTGATTCATCCAGATTTTAAAGACAAGGGCCGAGTACAAAAGCTGCAGGCAGGTCTAAACACCGAGTGCCTGGACAGTAAAACAGACAGTTGAAATTCAGTATAAAGCAATGAATAAGGAATAATTGAAAAAAAAAAGTTTCAGCTTTACAGTGCAGAAATAAGCACTGAGTTAATATGAAAGAAATGAGGCCCCAGTTTTAAGAGATGTAAGAAAACATCAGCTCAAAACTAGTAGTGGTCAGAAAAGCAACTAGGGAAAGGAAAATAAAAGCAGAAAATGCTCTTGTATCTTGAAAGCTTTTTAACAGGGCAATCAGAATGCAGCATACAGGAAGGATACATGGATGGCCAAAGGGTTACAAGGGCCTCTCCATGTGACACCATTAAATTGAATGTCCTCTTCTTTAAGCTATGAAGCCTGAAGGTAGTAGGAGCAAGACTATAAATACCAGGAGTGCTTCAAAGCTGTTCACTGTTTCTTCCACTTTAAAAAAAAAAACCCACACCACAAAAAAACCAAACCAAAACAAAAACACCCCAACAACAAACAACAACAAAGCAACTAAGAGGTATAAAATAATGCTGCCTTGTATAAGATAAAAAGGAATAAATTTAATTCCACACAACACGTAGGTAAGCTACGGAAATTCTTGACCCATGCTAAAAAGCTGTCAAGGATTCAAAAAGAGACTAGACAAACTCAAGAAAGACAATCCACCGAGAACTTAAGATACAGACATACTGCTTGTGGCTCAACTTTGTGAGCTGGAAAAGAGAAAATTAAAATCACTGGCATCTAGGAAAGTATTCTGGGTAAACAGATGTTTGGCCAGCTTAATATTCCTTCCAGGGTATCAACGGTCAGAAAATATAGTGGGCTAGATTGATTTTTGGTCTGATTCAGTACAGCTGTTCTTACCGCTCAGCAATCTGCTAACCATTCACACCAGATAAGCAGAATGATTGGGTTGAATTGGCTAATTTTTATTATGATTTATTAGGATTTTAGTTAAGCCAGGAAAGTGGAAGTTCATGCATAAGTTCCCCAGTTATGGCCCACATATGGGAGGATGTGAGGTGTATATATTGGACTGAGACGTAGCTTATGGAATATCTATGACAATGCCTGAGGAGGAAAAAATTAATGACTGCAGGAGCCCTTCATGATGATCTGTATAAAACAGTCAACTCAGAGCATTAACATGAAATCCACGTTTACAAATCCAAAGAAACAACACAAAGAACAGGAAAAGTGTATTTAATTTTCTATTAAACTTCCAACCAGAATACATTTTCCCAAAACAGAAGTTAAAGCTTTTACATTACTGATAAGAATTTCATCATGATCAACACCAGATTTTCTCAGGAGAAAACAGGTAAAATGTTGGTTATACTCCCTCTCTGCTCTCCTGGTGAACCTAATCTTTTTCCAAAGTGAAGTATTATCAAATCCTGTGAATCTCAAAGCAAAGTTCCTAGTTCCTACATACTTCTGGATATTTTGTTTATTTTTTAATTCCAAAGTAGTAGTAAGAGAAGTATTTTTTAGAAAATTCCTAAAGCCTATTCTAAAAAAAAATGTTGTTAGAGATCCTCTTTATAAGACCATTTAAATTTAAGCAGCAGCAATTTTGTTAGAATGGAAGTCTGAAAGCATTTGTATGACCTGCTATTACAGCTTTTAAAAAAAATTCAACTCATTTAATTGATATGTCAAACTATTTATAACCTTCCTCACTCTCTTCCCAACTAACCTGAAGAAGAGTAAGCAGCCTCATTCAACTCTAAGTTTTATAAAATTTTTCCTATTGATTAAAACAGAAATTGTCACAAATACCCACCATACACCGTTTGTAAGAGTTAGTGCCTCAAGCTTAGCCTAAAAACCTTTGCCACAGACAAACCGACGGAATTTAGGAGAATTAAGGTCTCTAACCACAGGATTTAGGTGAGAGAGGGTCAATCAAACCGAGCCTGCGCCATATTATTGATAATGTCTAGTTTCATTCTACTTTTTTGTCAAGAATATCAAGTACTGACTGTTTACTCTAATGAGTTCAAAGTTTAGCTTTGCCTGGCTGAAGCTGTAGATTCTGAAGTTTCATTGCCATGCCCATGTTCCCTGAAATCTTCAATTTGCCTTGAAAGAATGCCTAAAAAGAAAGAAATATGATATGAAATGCAATACAACGTATTACCCCAAATGCACCCCTCCCAAAAATTATGGACTTTTGTATGTGCAGGTCCTGGCCTGCAGTTTTATAATTCCAACATTTCTAGCAGGTATCTCACGTTCATCAACAAATGTCTTTTCTGACACGAGAAGAAAACTGAGGAAGTTGTATGCTTATTATATTTGTGATACCTAAAGAGAATAGACTTGGTATTGCATGTTTCTGGCATTATCATAACAATGGATCTGTATACGAAGCAGGGCAGAATACCCAATGTTTTGGTGGTAACAGTTCATAGAATAAAGTTCACTATTTCAGCTGAAGATGATAAAGCAGTGGTGTACAGTAGATGCCACAACTGATTTCTTACTCAAATTCCCCCCACCCCAGCCATTACTGATTTTGTAACTGATTAATTCAGTCTTACAAATCTAGTTTGTGAAGCAGACATGTTAAAGATTTGGTTTTTTTTTTTCCGGACCTTGTAAAAAGATGAACTGCATGCACTAAAATATCCAAATTGCAGATGTAAAACTGTAATTGCTTCTGAATGTCCTACATAAACATTACAACATTTCTATAATGTGTTTTACCTTCAGACTTCTCCTAGACACACTTTAGTTTGTGAAAATTCTTATTTACCCTGTGATTACCAGACCAGAAACTTAGAATAATGTTACCCAGAGCATTTCAAATTTAGAAGTATGGAACAGCAACTTAAAATTAACTTAAACGTCCGGTTTACTTGTACGCTGCGCTGCTTTTGACACACTGCGAAACAAAAATCCCAAATAATCATAGGCATTCAGTGGATGCTCACCTCAATTCCATTTTTCAACATCAAGATTACTCCTTACACTAATACCAGCTATGAGCGTAAAGCCCTCCAAACAGAGGGCCAACATTCCTCCTTTCTTAAGTCACACTGCAAACACTAGTTTCCTCCTCTTCTCTGCAATCCAAGCACTATTATATCCCCATCTGGATTACCTACAGGATTTCTGAGATAATATGTACCTGTTCAGAAGAGTAGGTACTGTCTTTCTTGATTAATCTTTGGCCCATTTGTTCAGAGAAAGTCAATAACTGTCATTTTTCAGATCAGCTGTGGCAGTTTTGGAAGAGGGGATTTATTTACATTATTTCAACTTAGACAGACTCAAAACAACCAAACAAACAAGTCAGTCCTCTTATCATCTCATCTTTGCTATACTTACTGTCTGAGGATTCATTTTGCCAGTCATGAGAGCCAACAGATCAGCATCAGCCATTGTAATTGTACAATCCGCCTTCTTATCTGTAAGATAGAGTTGACTATGAAGATTCAAACTGAGAGCTGAAACAGTAATAGAAGCTGCAACTCCATGAAGAATTTGTTCGTACTACAAGTTAGCAAAATGGTACCTGAAGTACATACAAATAAAGGCCATTATAAAAATATCAGCAAGAGGTCATCCTCCAATAGCCAACAGGCATCTGTGCCACTTTGTAGCACAGACCACCCCAACACTGGAGGAAGATGGACCTTTCTGAAAAGTGCTAAGCAAATTCATTCCTTGAAAAGAAATAATAATCTACTTGTAATCAGACAGAATGTTAATTGCAAGCATTGACAATTGCCTTAAGTTTTATCAAGCTTAAATTTTCTAGCATTAAGATCAACTCGGAATAAATGTGTTTTCCTCTGTGACATTCTCTGAATATACTCATCACTGAAATTTCAGGTACTTCCTGCCCTCTCCTGCAATGGGAACAACATGTACATTCTAAAAGCACTCATTTGAATTAATTCAAATCCAGAAGTTTTTAAGAATCTTCTTACCAGAAATAAGCTGAAAACTTACTAAAATAAGCTCTGATAGAAATATAATGTATACACCAAAGGGCTAAAAACTGCACACATCTTTTATTCATCTTATTATTAAAACTTAACTTTTTTCAAAATGTTGTCGATACAACAGAAAACAGTACTTTTCTTTTCGTAATAACTTAGATCAAGGAATTCCAAATCAAACCCCCCCGTCATGTTTTTAATTAAAAGCTTTATGATGCAGGTTCATGGATATATGAGGTTCTGAGGACAGACTGTTGTCTTTGGCTTTTTATTTACATTATTAGGATGCATGACTTCAGATACATGACAAGACGTTTTCTTGGCAAGGGTACAAATCCTTTTGTTTCCAATACTTTTATGAGGTTCCCCACCACCACCCAGTCTGTGTCTTATTTATTTCTGCCTTTTTTAAAATGGAACTTGAAGTTTATGTCAGCTGGTACAGTACTGAAATCAGTCAAGTTTTATTGCTTAACTAGCTGCAGAGGAGAAGTAACTTGACAAGACAGACCAGCTTACTGCCTACCAGTGTCTCCAACAAAGCAACTGAAGAAACAGCTACAAATTACATTTCTGGCCCAGGTTTTAAGAGGTGAGAACAACAAAACCCCTGAGGTTTGAATTTTTCTTTTTAAATTCCAATTCCTGTAAAAGTCATATGAAAGATCTGTCTGGAGCCTCTAAGAAAACATGCAATTATCTAGACAGAATTCAGAGAAGACGACGTTTAATTCTTGGTCTGAAACATCATGGATTAAAAGTGTCAGTAGTAAGAAAAGTTTAAAATTAAGGTAGCTCTACCACACTTTTGCTCAAGGTCACTACAGCTTAAACAGAATATGAATTTATATTCTTTTCACTAGTTTTATGTGTTTTCTGCAATAACATAATATAAGTAACACTGACCTGAATTAATTGCCACAGAGCCTTTACCATTTTTCACATCTACTATCCAAGTTGCTTCTTTCCCATCAGGACCATCTTTTATTTTGAAGGCAAAGACTCCGCCAATTTTCTTGACAAATTGCTCTCCTTCCTGTAACATGCAAATTAATTTACTTCAAAATAATTTTAAATCGTTTGAATTAAACAGAAAGCAATTCAAAAACCTCTACCCTTTCTACTAACATAGAAATATCTACTTCCCTCTATTAGGCTTCATTCAAACAACCATTTAAAAGAACCCAACCCCCCTCCAAACACAAACTACGACTATCTATATTAAAATCTATCAACTAAAAAAAATGTCCACTGTCCTAACAGTCTTATCTTGCTGTAAGTCTGAAAAATATGATTTCTTCTCTTAATCACACTTACAAAGCAAGCAACAAACACCAAACACAAACAAAGTTTCTTGTGTTAGTCAGCAAGCTCCTCACATACCATCTAAACTTGCCTTTACTGAAATACTCTTATGCAGGTAGGAGCTGTCTGAAAAAAAATAATTTAAAATCATAGCACAGCATAGAAATATTTCTGACACAGTGAAATTCAAAGCTGTAACATTTGTTTCAATAAGCAGTACTGAGGAAGTGTCTGATGCTACTATATTCCCATCAGGTTTCACACATGTTCTGTCATAAATTAAAACCCTGTTATAGGTAAAAGTAGTCAAATACCTCTCGGAGCTTCTTTTCAATCTCTTTGAAGACCAAATGTGACTTAAATCCATCAACAGCTGCACTGAGAGGTACAGCCGCAATATGGCCAGTGCTGAAATGAAAAACCCATTCATTTACATACCTTTAATCACATTTTCAACATCTTCAAATTATCATGACAAGGCCTAACACAAGCGAGAACAGCCACACTGAAGCACTTTAGTGGTATAGAGCAACTATATGATATCAAAGTGAAGCTTACTCTCTGATGGGCTTGACAGCTTGTATCGCAATCACTTCAAGTATCTAGATGTTTTTGCACGTATGGACAGGACGCTAATTTTGTAATGAAAGTAAATCTTGTTACAATAAATCAGCAAACACTACTGTTACACCTTGTGTGAAGAGAGAGCAGCACATGGACCACCTCAGACAACTACTTTTTTTTTTTTTTTTTTTTTGGCAAGACAATTCCCTCCCAATTCATGTGGGTCTCTTAACAGTCACAAGAGGCACTAAGCATTATTCCTGATTCTCTGGAGCAGTCATCCTGCATGGCCTGACACTAGCATGAAACCCAATTCTTCATTTCTGCAGAAGCACCCAGAGCCAAAGTAAGCATAGAGATGTCCAAAGAAATGGCAATTCAAGCAGCAGGAAAAACAAGTTTACAATTATTACCATCTCCTGGCAGCAGAGTTCAAAACTGTGGTCAGGTTTGATATTGTTAAAGTGACAGAATCGCTTAAGAAACATTGCTAGAACTTATATCTGTGTGGTACTACCACTACCCTAATAGATGTATGCCAGGGTAGCAATAGCAGGGACTGTCTTATCTGCAGAAGACACAAATTTTGCTAATAAACCAAGGCTGTACTAACAGAATGTAAGATTGTAAGGTGTCAAAAAAAGCAGAACTGTTTCAAAGACTAGTCCAAAATGGATCAAGTCCTGCCGTCATTTACGTTGAGTACATTCTTGGCAGTGTTACTAAAACGACTAATTACAGGCTAGATCTGAATCCAGTGATTAAGTCTACATGCATTGCTGTAGAAAAAAATTGTATGGAGTATCTTCATAAGCATGAAATGCCACAACCTTTCCCTTAATTACACAACATCATTCAATTACATAAGCGGTATCTGAACAGATCAGTTCACTGTTTCATTCCAAAGGCATTGGTGCAACACTTTGTGTCAAGTATCTCCCACACACAAAGCCTTTGGGAGAACTAAAGGTTTTTAAGCTTCTCTAATGCAAGATGAAACTAGTATTTCTAAGATTTCTCTGGTTTGAGTTGTACCTAAGAAAGAATTTTTAAAGTTCTCAATACCAACAAAGGTGAGGTGAGCTGTAATAAATTAGACTTAATTTCTTCAGAAGAGATATTATCTATACATGCAAAACTTCTCCTGACAGGAAGGCACTACTTCTAGCAGTACCTCAAGGTTAATGGTACACAAATAGCAACAGATTCCCTGTTCCATAAAATCACAATATTTTTAAAGACAAAGCTCAAAGCAACAGAAAATAGTGTATTCCCTGTAACAGTCTTTTCCCCTGCGATTTAAAATTGTGTGGCAACACCCACTGCCAGGTTTTATAAGCATGTCTGAGGAGAATCCAGGAGAAGACATGATTTTTCCTGTATCATACCTATTTTCACATATGGTCTAACCTCTTACAGATTAAGATAGGATTATCACTTCTGACACTGTGCTACAAAAAGTTACTGCTGAAGCCCTTCAAAGTTCAATGGCTTCTCTCATCACCTCTTCCACAGATTATATTGTCACCTCCCAGGAACTGTACAGGTCTAGCTAAAACCGACATTAGAAATATGAGTTTGGAGGGGAATATTTCTTTCTGGAAGTCCAGTACGTGGCAAATTTTACTGTTCACAGGTTTTTAGAGCAAATAAAAGTACTGGCATCGAGCTTTAAAACCAAAGCCGTAACACCTACAGAGAGTAGCTCAATCTTTCTCAGCAAAGTTGAAAGTGAAAACATAAAAGGAACTGTGTATTAAAACTGAAATTCTGGTATATTCACTAATTTTAAGTGCTTTGTAGCAGTAGTCTCCTCTCACTCTGAAGTATGCTACAATTGCAAGTGCAAATTCTTTAGCCAGGACTGGGCGAGTAACATGCCAGAATTCTAATGAGTACTTGGAATACCACGGGTAACACATCCAGCTGAAAGCAGTTCTTCATTAAACCAAACCAGTAACAATTTTCACAATGGAAGCAGTGGGTATCCCTATTCCCATGGATGTGTTGCTTTTTTGGCAAGTCCCTAGTTTCAATTAATTCATTTTAATGGGGCCTGTTTTGCTCTTGGAAGGGTTTTTTCGTTCTGTTTTGTTGGCTTTTTTCCTCCAAACGTTAGACTTTTCCTTACAGGAAGTCATGCAAGCCATTTTTATGGGCCAGTTTGCTCTTTCCAGCAACTTAGAACTCACAGCGCACATTGTTTATCAGGCAGAAGACGCTGTGTGAGTTATCGTCTCTGTATACACTCGCAGTGCTGCAGGTACACAGCAGTTCCAACTGCCGAGCACGTTCTGGTTTACGGTGCGACTTCTTCCTTGCACAGAGGCAAATAATAATTCTAAAGAAATAAATTTTAAAGCAGAAAGCTGTGGGAGCACGGCCAGCACAAAGCGAGCTTAGCTTGCACCACAACTGAACCGCAGCGTCAGTTTCGGGTGGGAGCGCGACCGCCGAGCGAGCGTCGTCACGCAGCCGCGCGCTTCCTCGCGCCCCGCACAGCTACCGCCTGGGCGGCGACGCGTTCGGAAGCTCTTCCAGCGCACGCGGCGCTTCGCTTCGCTTCCCCCGGGGAAGTCGGCTGCCCCACCACCGCCGCCTCTCCCCGCGGGGCGCTCACCTGCCGGCGCCGGGGAAGCCCATGCCGTAGAGGGTCACCACCACGGCCCCGCCGAGGCCCAGGTTGTGCTGCAGCCCGACCTTTGCCCCGGGGACCTGCCGCTTCCCGGCCGCACCGCGCAGCTGCCAGCAGAGTTCGGCGCACTGCGCCAGGCCTGAAAAATCGAGCACAGAGCGCGTGGGCCCCCGGTGCCTCCGCCGCGGGGAGCGGGGCCAGCCCGGCGGGGCGCCGAGCCCCGGAGCGGGGCGGGAGGTGGCTGCGGGGGGGGTAAAGTAAAGGAGCAAGCGTGGCTCTCCCCGCCAGCTGCGAGGACGGCCGGGTTAGTGCCGGCCCAGCAAAGGCGCTGCGGGGCGGCGCAGGAAAAGCGGCCGTTACAGACGCGATGCGCGCTCTGGAGTCGCCCAAGGCCAAAACTCCGAGTTACCCGTTTTCCACGTTTCTACAAGACTGCACGGAGGGAAGCTAGATAAAGCTGTTGCCTAAGAGGTCACGTTCCTGGATGAACAGCGTGCGCTCTCTTAAAACCCCCAGTTCTCCAAAGGGCCCTTCTCGGACAACTCGGCATCGACTTTTGAATCTCCAAGGCACAAATACATGACACCAGCATTTTAAAGTCGTTTTATGTGCTACGGCATCTTTATAGCACTGCTGTAACAGCTACTAAAGCCAGCTCAGGAGCACTAGCACTGCTCATCTCACCATCCTGGCACCGATCTCAAGAGCGGAGATCTGAATTCATTGGTTTGCTAAATCTAACAAACGTAAAAATGCAACCAAAGATCTTCTGGAAAACTTTTTTTTCTTTGCAATACAAATGCCTACTATTAAAAATGCCTGTAATACCACACTGCCTATTACACTACAAGATAAGAAAAAGCCCTAGAATACACAACTGAATTTTGATTAAAATTAGTGCTGGGTGTAGCTGGTTAAAAGAAGTAAGGAATATACTACAGGCATATACCATTAACTTCCTTCCCTAAAAAGATATTAAGTGAATACTTGCAATAGCATTTGAGAAAGTTAATTCCTGACGGCTCACATACCTAGAAAGACATTTTCTTGGGAGGCCCAAAAAGGAAGGTGAATCCCTTTTCATTATAGCCTGACTTTCAGATTACATTTACCCTTGGTCTCCCCGTACTATTCTATCAGCTATTTCTGCAATTATGATCCATTCCACTGCACGCACATTTCTTCTTCCCTCCATCCCTTCCTCTCCCTTCCCCTAGACAACTGCGTAGGCCTTTGGGCAAGGCAGAGGAGGAATCCGCATTTTAGGCACCGAATTTTACACATTGCCAAGTGAAACATTACGAAGAGGATGAGTACAAAGTTTTGTAATTCCAGTCATAGATGAGAATTAACAGATTTAATTTACACTCAGCCTCAAGGAGAGAATGTGTACTGTGGTACATCCTGCCCTGGAATGGTTTGGAAACTTAAGATGACTGATATGACCTCTGATTAGCATATAGGTGGCCTCCAGACTGTTTTAGAGTGAAATTAAGCTGACAATCTGTAGGCATGTCATTTTCTGCATTTTAATAACTCTTCCTCCCCATCCCTTGGCAATAGAGAGGCATGAATACCAGTAATCGCCTCTACATTTACCACTGTGTAACTGACAAAAATTTAACACATACCTAGCAAAGTAATACTCTCACCCTGCTGCAGACACCCACAGTCTCATTCATCTGGAATGTTTTTCTTCCAAGGTTTCCTAATGCTTCTCCCTGCTACACTAACCGCAGATTATCTAGCTGTTCCAGCTGCTTAGTTTAAGGTTTGTTGTTTTACAAGGTTTCCTCTTCTCCAGTTTCTGACAGCTTTTCATTTCCAAATAAGGAAGGTGAATTATCTTCACAAACACATTTTATCCAAGAGCCATCTCATTTGGAAGCAAGCGTAGCAGTTTAAAGAAAACAAAAAACAAAACAAAAAAAAGGGAAAACCTGTGTTGCTGGGAAACGGTGACTAACTGAGCTTCTGTTGTAAACATCAGATAAATATTTTGACATCCAAGGCTTAACAGAAATAGCTTTTATTACAGCTAACTAGGGTACAGGCTTTTCAGATTCGGTAAAATCTCCAAAATCTGAATTTTAAAGCATGACAACATACGAAAATGGTTATTCAAACTACATTCATCGAAAGTTGTACTACTAAGCAATTATTTAGAAAAAAAGTTAAGCTGTTTCGCAGGTTGCTTTAACAACAACAGAAAAAAGAAGCACCATAAAGTTAAATAAGTGCTAATGATCAAATTCACGCTCCAACTCTTTTGGTTTGAGCAATCCTGCATGGTCAATCTGACCTAATGCTTGCATTAGTTGGAAATGGGAATCAACTCCAGAGCTTCCTGCTAGTCTTCAGAAGCCCTCATGTTTCATACAGGCAAATACAAGTGGGAAGCATCTGCCTGCTCAAGATCTGTATCTCCTATCTAACTGACATGACTAAATGGAATGGTTTTTGCCTACCTGTAGCACCAAGTGGATGTCCCTTTGAAATCAAGCCACCACTAGGATTAATAACCCATTTTCCTCCGTAAGTATTGTCTCCTCTGTCAATCAGGTCACATGCTCTTCCTATAAAACAGTATTTATAAAAAGAAAAATGTTCCTTTTTTGGTTTTAAGTGATTTTTTCAATTCTGCTGTCACTTACCAAAGATACTGTGTGTCAGTCAAAACCTAGGAAATACTACGCCACAGATTTTACAAAGAGCAGATTGAAATTAGCCAAGCGACATTAAAGAGACTTGCTTATGCTACTGGAGAAAGTGTAACTTGGAAAAGAAGTGTTTGATACAAAAGCTTTTTTAAATTTGCTGTTTTGTTGATATACAGTATTATGATATAATCAATATAATGGAGCTGTTCATTATTTTATTAATGAAACTAGAGTGATCATTATGTTTTTTGTAAAAGTCAATTTGTGACCCCCAAGACATGTGGGTCCTGGTGAACACCAAGCTGAACATGTGCCCTTGCCACAAAGAAGGCTAACGGTACCCTGGGCTGCATTAAGACATTAATATAGTAAATGAAACACTCATAAGACTAATGCTTAGATTTGCTTAGCTTTCCAGACTAGTAGTTCCCATGCCTTCAGCAGACAGTTCTCCCCTTTAACCAGTCCCTTACTTTTTTATTCTTGTACCAGCTTCTTCAGCCTTCGTTATTAAAGTCTAAAAAAGATCTGCCACATTTATAACTGTATTTATAACTTACTTCTGCCATTAAATGAGAACAGCAGGTTAGTCTTGCACATCTAAAGCTACAGTGTGGTTTATGCCATTTCACTAATCTCTATGTCTAATTAGTCTACTGTTCCAAGATAAGTTTCACATACTGTTAAGGTCAGGCTGACTGAAAGGTGGTGAGAATTGCACTATTCAATTACCATACACAAGACTTATTGGTCAAATAGACAAGTACCATCAGGATTCTCCTCTATCTTCAATTAAAGGAATGAAGGTAAAAAACTTTATGTACCTATTTAAGTAATGTAAAACATTTACCATTTTTACTGCAGATACCATGAAACCACAGTAAAGATGACAGTAAAAAGCAAGCATTCAAAGGGATATATTTGAAGACATACAAACACATAAAAAGTCTTCCTGAAGATCTATGAACTTCTCTGTTTCAGTGAGAAAGCTTAGACTTAATACAATACACCATCTAGTGACAGAGTATGATATTTCCTCAAAATTAGTTAAATTAGGGAAAGATTACAACGTCAGATGATTATTTATGCAAAGTAAGAATACATTTAGAGTTTAAATATATCAAATACTGAAGATTAAACAAAAACCTCTTCAGCAGAAAATTTTAATGGTTTGACTTACATACACAGAACTAAACTCCACTGCCATTTAACCTGTTGTAAATCCACTCACTTCAATGAAACTAAACTAATCTGGACAGATTGTGCATTATTACACTGTTGACTTTAGAGGCATGTTCACAACTTGCCAAGGACTCTGTATTTTCAAAGGCAAAGATGTTTCAAGATTTAAAAAAAAAAAATCATATCAAAGATACGTAACTTGGTAAGGACCTCTATAGGTAATTCTTGTCCTATTTTTATCTTCTTAAAAGGAAATACAAAGATGAAGGGATATCTTGGGGTAGGTAAGTATATAGCCTTGAAAAGGGGGCATAATACTGAGAAAGATCGCAAGAGTCCTGAATTTCCTTGCTCTGCTTGCTTAAAAGAGCCATCCCTGCACAAGCTAGCCATATGATTTATCATAGTTGTCCAACACTTTAATTTGCCTTGTATATTTCTTCAGAAATCATAGTAACACGCTCATTTGTTAAACTAATTCTAGAGTTTGCAGGTCTTCCTTATGTTACTACAGTGGTAACTTGCTTTTTCCTCTTATGAGGTTAGCTAATAAGACTTTCAAATATAAAAGATCTGTCCAGCAGACAACTTGAAGTTCTAATTACATGAACAGATAAAAAGATATTTTTAATGCTTTCCATTTTAATAAAATGATCTCCACAGATGCTATTACCTTCTGGACAGAGTCCCAGAGCTTCGTAGGTAATGAACTCATTAACTGAGAAACAGTCATGAAGTTCGATCACATCAACATCTGTAGGTTTTAGGCCTGCTTTTTCAAAACATTTTTCTGCAGCTTTTTTAGTCATATCATAGCCAACCTGCAACATGAAGAAATTGTACGTTAAAATATCATTAAAGAAACATAGCTAGCAATTTCCTTTCTATGCTTAATTTTAAACATGCTTCTATATACCCGTTAAGTGAATCTAACCTGTAGGAGGTGGCATTCTGATTTATTTTAATGCATTACATATCACAGCATTTAATATTCATACAGTATGAATTGTATAGAAAAAATAATACATTCTAAGTCTCATTGTTGGCATGTGGAAACGTTTCTGGGGAATATCCTCTATTTTCTCAACCTTGCTCACAAGACAAATTGCTCCTTTGCATGACTCAGACCAATAGCCTTGAAACAAATCTTCAAACTGTCTTGCTACCTTTTTCTGTCAGCCATCTGACTAGAATTGTATTTGAAATCCAGACAGAGCATGACTAGACTAGAAACTATGGGTATTCTAATGGTTTGACATACATCCAATTATTTTAGTCAGTTTGCAGTGGGATCCAAATTTTGCAGTTCAGGTCTTTCCCTTCATTCTGCTTAAGCAAGTAATCATGGCTATACCCAACAGGTTATTTCAGATTCAGTACTACACAGACATAAGTAAAATTGTTTTAAGTTTCGTTACTCTCAAAAACAGAAAAATTAAAGAAATGTGTGTCTTGCTGTTCAAATTGTTTAAAAAGTAACCTTTAAATAATTTGTTAAAAACTATAAACAGGCTATCAAAAACCTAAATTTCTTACTGTTATTCCACAACCATACTCTGCTTACTCCACCTGCCCAAATGAAATTACTTTTACATTCACCACAAAGTATAATTTGCTTGCTTACCGACATGGAAATGTCTACAATATCATTAGGACTAGTAGGTATTAAAAAAAAAGAAAAACAAACAAAAAAAAAACCCAAAACTGAGGAGTATCAGGGAATACAGAATTGTAAACCTACCATCTTCATACAACTGTTTTCTTCAAATGTGCTTGGATAATCAGTAGCCATCACCTGGGCTAGAATTTCCACAGCTTTTGGCTGCAAATTATGCCTTTTCACAAACTCCTCGTTAGTCAAAATTGCAGCTGCGGCACCATTTGATGTTGGACTGATTGAAAGAAAAATGATGTCATCATTCTAAATTAGTGATGCCAATCTTTCATAGAATTATCTTTTATTACAAACCAAAAAGGACAAACAAAAAAACCCTTTCGTTGGCTGATGCCACTGAAACTACAAATTCCATCAGTGTTTGCTGGACACTTCTGGTAGTATTTATAACAGACATTTGAAAAGCATGGCATCAAAATAGAAACTTATCAGTAAGGTTTTTTAATTTAGAAAAAAAAATCAAAGCTTCTACTTGGCTATAAACATTGTTAACAACAAGCCTTTCTGGAGTGGATAGGAAAGGCTGAAGAGAAGAATTAAGACTTAGCAGCAACGGATGCATACTGGTAAAAGATACAGAACAACGCGCGAGCCCCAAAGTACAAAACATATTTCAGCTTACTGTATTATACTGTGAGCAAGTATCTAGATGGGGGATCTCTGTCTTGACCAAACTCTATTTGTTTTTTTTTTTTAGAAGAAGTTTTACTTAAAATAATCTGTAATTTTTAATTTACATGCGAACAGACTTTTATTTAAATAGATGTCCTACCATATTTGTCTTAACATCAAGATTTATTTCACAATGCTAAGTCCTCTCCTTACCAACACTGTAAGACAGTCAAGAAATCAAAAATTTTGCGAGATTGCAGAACTTCATCTAATGTGTACTCCTGTTGGAACTGGGAATACCTAAGGAAAACATACAGATGCCATCTTAGTTTTAGCACAGCCCTTAGCAATAGACATCCTAACATCACACTATTACGCAGCTATAAAGCTGTTTTTACAAAGTGTAGGGCACTAGATATAGAATTTATGCTGGGTATAATTCTCGTGCCATCATAAAGAATATAATCTGCAAAATATTTCTAAATATAAAATACTCAGTTTTCCATAATTTTTTTAACAGCAATGTATGTTCAATATAGAGGTAGATTACATTACTCACGGGTTATTAGTTGAATGGTTATGATTCTTCCATGCAATTTTTGCAAAGTATTCTGGATTTGTCCCTGGAAGGGGAAAGAAAGCTGTGTTGAAATAATTTGTTTACCCGAACAGTGCTAACATCACATTTTTAGTATCGTGTCATAAGAATTTGACCTTTACAAGCCTCTTTACAAGAGGCTCATTGTTATCCAGGCTTTCCTTAGAACTCAACTTAGGTCTAAAAATTAGATAAAGACTACTAAACATGGTTGAGTTTTAGCTAACAGAACATCCTACCTGGATATTTAACACTTACTAACATTAAAATACAGAAAATAAGTGCATTTTATGTGAGGTACTGAAACTTGAATGCTCATTTTCCTATCAGTGCAGAACAGCTGCAGTAAAATACTGGAGTCTAAGTAAAATTTTTTCATATACTAGTCCAAAACTAAGTGCAAATAAAAGATGCTCAACAGGCCAGCCTGTTACCTTGGAGCCAATTCCCTTGTCTGGTGAGAGGGTAAGAAATGGCAGTGGCAGCAGTCTAGTACTATATATTGAATCAAATACCTGAAAGCTTTTGTCACACAATTCAGTTCCAAGCCTATCTACCCATCCTAAGACACAAGGAAAATATGCAGGAAGTTATGCAACCTTATCGCCCAGACCTTATGGAAGCACAAACCACACCATTAGCATGATTACCAGACACCCTGTATCACACCCTTAATTTTGTCTTCTGATGGTTTTATTTGCCATCACCAACTTTTCTGTAGATAACTCTTTATCCAAATGTATTCCCATGTGTTAGCTGTAGATGTTGCAGTTGTAATACTTGGGTAAAAGAAAGGACACTGAATGCTAACATTTTTAAAAAATTAAATCCTAAGATATATTTTTCAAGTCACTTCATTAAAAGAGGACAATGAAAAAAATGTATTTTAACATACCATATTTCTCCATATGTTCTTTGCCAGCATTTCCAAACATCTGTGGTGCTACTGGAGCACTTGCTAAGCCGTATTTATTTATCATAATTTCCAAATGTTTGTCCATTGGATTAGTTCTGTCTGAAAACTAAAAAGAAGAAAAATAGTTATAAAGTGAGTCATAATTTCCTTTTCTTTACAACATTGCCACATAAGTGCCATGGATTTCAAGCAAAACAGAGATTTTTCTGATATTTTAAGAATTCCACCAGACAGTATGTTGCACTTCAGTGACATGTTTTGAATCATTCATAATTTCCCAACTATAAGAAAGAGTAAATAAGCAGAAAATCCTTAACATTATAATCACTGCACTGATTCATGGCAAGGACCACTCCTATGTGATTTCTGTCACAGTCACTATTTTCAGCAGAGGACTTCAGGTATTTTTCACCTCAGCTTAAAATCCTATAATTAATAGAGTTCCAAGTTATAAAATTAATATGTCTTAATATTTTCAGTGAAGCTTAGAAGAAATATAGTAAAGCACGTTAAGGATAACTCTTATTCATTTCAATCCATTGTTAAATTTAACATTTCTCACCCAAACCTCTGCATTATCAAATTTGGCAGTTCTGTAGTTAAATGACATAGGGGCTCTAATGTTGCTTGCCACAAGGCAAAATACAAACAAACCCCCCACACTTCTCCAGTAAAAACAAAGAAGAGACAAGAAAGAAAGGTCTACAGAAGCCCTTAGTTTTTGGGAAAGTGTATTAACTGGTCAACTGAGTAAGCATCAAGCCAAAAGCCAGAAGACCCAGAATGTCTGATTTGCTGTGTCATTTTGAGAAAGACACTTCAATTGCTCAGTGCTTCAGTATTCTATCTGGTTTTTTTATTATTCCCTATTAACATTGCCTTTAACATATTCTTGACAAAATACTAAAAGCATGACATACTACATAAAATTAATTCTAAAACATTCCATACAAAATTTGTATACCATAGCTGCAATCAGAATCATAAAACTCATTAAAAGTTTCCGTGTATCGAAATAATGGTTTATTTTTATAATCATCTACAGCAACATTTTAAAGCAACTGGTCTTTATGAGAATATGTCTCAGAAAATGAGGCGGCGTATTTCATTTCTGAATACAATGACACATTTCAAGTGTTTCAGACACTTACACCTGAAGCGAGGGATCCTTTTGCCATCCTCTCAAAGCCAAGTGCCAGAACACAATCTGCCAAACCTTAAAATAAAATTTGTGGCTATTTAAAACACAATGTAATTATAAATGATATTATGTACTAACAACTACTCAATTACAAGAAATATACATAAACACCTACCAGCTGCTCTTCCTTCTTTCTTCATTTTTGAAAGGGAGCCAAATTGGGGTGGGAATGGTATTGATACAAACATATTGATACTGAAGAATGAGATCACTACAGGGTTTGGGCTTATTTTTAAACTGTGACAGCAATTATCCTAGATGACCAAGCACTTATGTCTCTGCTACAAATACTAGAATAATCATACAGAATGTTACCATAGTTTTCATTACAGAAACATGAGCACTTACGTGCAAGAAAGTATCAAAGTCCACAAAGGAACTGCAGAAACAGAAGGAAACACTCATCTGTCAGTTCAAAGCATAGTCTGTCACAAGGCATTACTCTCTTTCCCTCCCTTCCAAAAATGCATTAGTCAAACACTTGTGTTAACTTCAAGTTAAAGAAAAAAAAAGCTAAGCTTTTTAGCAGATTCTTCTCTCCTTTTCATCCTGCAGTCTAGTCTCTTGCAGTACTATAATGCAACTTGTTCTGCATCTCTCCAAACAACTCTTCCATAAAAAGCTTAAAAACTTAACTGGCTTACTACTTACTAGGTTCATACAGCTTATGACACAGGGAAGAACATTTGCAGCCATATACACCGTCTTACTGCATCACAGACATAGTCTCTAGGGTGCACACATAATGCCCTAGTTCATAGTGATAGCCTTACTCCTTTAAGTGCTTGGTCTTATATTTGTATATACAACTGACCAACCCTTTCAGCTAAGTGAGGCAGAAAACAAACTTTTGCTTATGAGGATAGGACATTACTCACACATTCACTAGTTCCATTCTTCATTCAAGTTATATTTCTAGAAATAGAGAATATGTATTACCCAGCCCCAGAGCAAAACAACTCACCTCCTTCTACTAGTTGTCTGGCCATGAACAGAGCAGTTGATCCAGTAGCACAGTTGTTGTTAACATTAATAATAGGAATGCCAGTTAAACCCAAACCATGATAGATCGCCCGTTGTCCACAGGTTGAGTCACCTTTATACAGAGACACAACATTAAAATAAGGTACATACTCAAATCTCACTAGCAAAAAAAAAAATCCCACCATGTATGTGCAATGATACCACAGAAACTGTAAACTCGAACTTTTGACCTGTCATCTTGAGTATGTCTCTCAAGTATCCACAGTACAAGAACCTTAGAAACAAGATGAAAACCATCAGATTTTAAAAAGATTAGTTTATCCTCCTATGATAACAGGCTGTCAGTCAATGGAAGGTAACTGGACTGGACAGAAACACCTTAAAGGTGTGGCTTGGAGGCTGCTACAGGTATCACAGCTGACTGACCCTACTTCAGTTGCCATAATACAGTCATTAATAGAAAAAAAAAGGAAGAAAGCAAGCAGAAAACTCTTTGGAATGGAAACAGATTTCCCCATAATAGAAATCTGATTTTGACTGCTTTGAGAAATGCATCAGGCATCTGTGAACTGGAGTGACAGGAAAAGTTTCAAACCAGTCATTTAACACCATCTCCTCTCACTACAATAAGCAGTGACTGCAAGTTAAAAGCTGCTGCTGAGGGTGTCTACTAGAAATCTGTTGACCGTTTTGCTGGTTTTGGCTGGGATAGAGTTAATTTTCTTCACAGTAGTTAGTACGGGGCTGTGTTTTGGATTTGTGCTGGAAACAGTGCTGATAACACAGGGATGTTTTCCTTATTGCTGAGCAGGGCTTACACAGAGTCAAG
Source organism: Morus bassanus (assembly GCA_031468815.1). Taxonomy (NCBI): domain Eukaryota; kingdom Metazoa; phylum Chordata; class Aves; order Suliformes; family Sulidae; genus Morus; species Morus bassanus. The sequence goes on along the minus strand of CM062576.1, from coordinate 17,600,570 downwards.
GCCTTTTCTGCTTCTCACTCCACCCCACCAGCGAGTGGGCTGGGGCGGGGGCACAAGAAGCTGGGAGGGGACCCAGCTGACCCCAACCGACCAAAGGGATACTCCATACCAAAGCAGTTTTCTTACTTTTATCTTTCTGATTCTCTCCCCTATCCTGCTGATGGGGGAGTGAGCAAGTGGCTGTGTGGGGCTTAGTTGTTGGCTGGGGTTAAACCACGACAAGGGTCCTGCTAGTAACGAAGGCAGGGCAGCACTGCATCGGTATACGAACAACTTGGTTTTGTCTCTACATCAGTTGTGAAGCATTATTCTGGAGCCATACTAATGCATGTACTCTCAATAATCTTATACAGTACATTAAACCACAGTTATGTTTCTATATATCTCCATAGGATTAAAATAGTTATGAACCTCTCACAGAGTAGATCTCATCTATCACTTAGAGTTGAGTCCAAGCAGATATCTCTTATGTCCTCTTGGGCTGAAAGTGCAAGGACGCAGTACATGTTTGATCCCCAAAATACCCCTAGCAAGTGTCTTCAACAAAAAAGCAATGGATAAAGAAGCACATCCATTCTAGTGTACACACAGCATCGCACAAAAAATAAAATAATTTTCAATTCTATTGCCATAAACATTACAATACATAAGTTTTGCACCACTTTAATAAATGTACTGCCTGATCTTGCTGAAAGAGCTACTTGTATAAAACACATTTGCAAGACACAGTTTTATGGAAGCCTTTCCATACTCGTGACTAGAACTGTAAACTCCACAAATAAGCAGACATAGATCTGCGATCACTAAAAATAATAATTTTTAAAAAAGTTTGAGAGAGTTCTCCAAACTGAGACGATTAAATATTATAACCTGAAATTGATGGGATCCCCCATACTTTATCCACACAGATGTGGATAAACTTTATCTACACAGATGTCTGCAAATGTCTGCAAGTGTCATGGATGTCACATCCCAATCAAATGACATTGCTTACCATAAACGTAACCCACACATGCCTGCTTCACTGCTGAATAAGGAATCCCAGCATCAGCTAAAGCCTTCTGGCCTAAAAAAAAGTTTAAAAGTTGAAAGAACATGTAAAAGTTGAAGAAGGAAAAAAAAAATAGCAGCTCTCACAACCATAACAAGCAAACCTAGAGTAGTATGTATGATTCACGCATTCATGCATTCACAAACAAGAAAAAGAGAGAGCTGTAAAAATTCCTTATTATATGATGTGAATAGTTAATATAGTCTTGCATCTTAATTCTCATAAGGACAATTTTGCAGTATTCTGAGTTCCTAACAAGCTCCTTTACCAGAAAATTTCATGCAATCAGTTCTGTGTTCACGCACAAAGGTTGGTTGTTCCAATGAAAGTATGTTTGAATAATATAGGTAGGCAGGAAATTATTTAAGTGTGTCCAATTCATTTTAAGCTATCCTTCTGACTTCAGTACTGGAAGGCAGTGAGTTGAACAGGTCAGTTATGGATTTTGTGAATGTTCTTTTATTATCAGTTTTAGATTTGCTTCTTATCTGTATCTATTTACTGAACAGTAGCTGTTCCTTCATATGTATAATAAAAAGATTAACTGCATGACCTAAAATAAGTGTCAGAAATCAAACTAAATGCTTTCTTTATTATTCAATTACCTGCCTCCTTAGCCATGTCAGGATAATCAACGCTCTTCTCACTAGGCTTTGTGAACTGACAAGAAAAAAAGAAAAGAAAAATAAAAACCCAAGAACAAATCACGCTGAGATTTCATACATCTTTTTCTCAAATTGGTATATTTAAAAGCTTTATATTTAACTTAGAAACAGGTTTGTGAACAATCAGTTTTAAATAACGCAAACAATTTAATTGACCCAAAAGTGCATGCATAAAATCTGCACAATTCCCAAGTGCTACTCAGACCTTGTGATGGCTAAAGCCAGGAAATAGTGCAATTTTATGGAAGCTGAGGACCATTTTTGCTCAGTCTTAAAGAAGATCGGTTACTTGTAAAGAGATGGTCAATAACCCTGTCCAAAGCTTGTGGGTGGGACAGAGAGTAACTGTCATCTTCACTAATTCATTACAATACATGACATAATCTTCACTAACGCTTTGATAAATACTTCCCTTCCACTTTACTTTGTTATACTCCTATTTGAAACAAGAAAATCCTTGTTCTTTGTACGGAACTTAATTCTAGAGAAGCCTCCCTTTCCCAAGCCTTATTCCAATTTGTTACAAATCATACTGTACCCTACCCCTCACCATAGGAGTAGAAGCTATATTTCCATTTTCTTTGTAGTATGACTCATTAGAGTCCACCAACAAATACATGTTTTGCATGTTTACATCATTAACAAAAAGTGTCACTGCTAAAAAAAAATCCTCATACTAACTACTCATAGTTCTACAAAAAAATGTTATGTTCGCTGTCAGTATATAAAGGTTAATTTGCTACCTCCTTATGCTTACCTCCCCAACTCCAGCCTTTCGCAACATTAGCTGTACTTTCTGTAGTGCCTCCTTTCCTTAATTTAGGCAGAGAACCTTCATACTGAAGGTCACAAGAAAAAGCCATCAGTGAATTGATCACTGTAAAAGTCTGTAAGAGCGACTGATGCTACCTGGGCTAACAAAGAGGGAAAAAGTATTGACAATTTCTCAAATCACACTAAACTGGTAACAGATGATCCACTTTCGAAAATGAAAGGCGTTGTCTGTAGAACTGACAATTACACACACAGGAAACACAGACTGTTGTTTTGAGAAGGTATACCAATTTTAGCAGATACTACATCATTAAGATTAAAAAAAGAGAAAGGATACAATCCTAAAAAGACTTCATAATAAAACACTTAAGACGCAATACGGTGTCTGACAAGTTTTAGTTGTCTCTTCCATGCTGTTCCTTCCTTGAGCACATCATAAGTGAGTTTAAGGTAAGGTCCAAGTAACTTCCAAAACTACATTCTGTGATCCAGTCCGATAAATGTAATTAACAGAATGAGAATGAGGTCTTTTCTCTTTTATTTCCTCCCTTATCACACCGCATGCTGGAGAAATACTCGTGCAGGAACAAAGTTACTTAAAAGGTGGTGGGGGAGGCTCTGGCAAATACCAGAGTTGCCTCAAGTCTCATCCACCCAGACAAAACCCGTTCCTTCAGCTTTTGCTCCTCTTCGGAGACGCGCCCTGCTGCGTGCGCTCGCTGTCGCCGCCCCAGCGACGGGGCAGGGAAGCGCACCGCGAGGGCGTGACGCGGGCAGCGGCTCCGCCGGCTCGGGCTGCCCCGCGCCGCTCGGCTCCCGGCCCCGAGCCCGCCCCCGGGGGCGGCAGCGTCCGGGACGCGCTCCGGCCCTTGTAACCGCGTCACGCCGACCCGCCCGACGGAGCTCCGAGAGGTTTACCTCGGCCGGGGAGCCGCCCCCCCCCCCCCCCCCATCAACCAAGGGCGGACTTTGCGCGGAGCCGCCGCCGCCGCCGCCCCGGCCTGACCCGCAGGGCCAGGCTGGGACCGCCCGCCTCCCCTCCCCTCCCCTCCCCTCGCTTCCCCTCCCCTCCCCTCCCCGCAAAGGCCCTCCTCAGGCAAAGACCGTTATTTCGCGAGGGGCCTCACCCCCCGCTGGGGAGGGACCGCACGGCTCCCGCCCCCCGCGCCCCCTCAGCCGCCGGCGGGGCCGCCTACCTTGGTCATACCAACGCCCACCACGAACACCCGGCGCTGCATGGCGGCGATGGCGGGGGCCTGCGCACCCCCCCTTCTCCTTCCTCCTCCTCCTCCTCCTCCCGCTCCCCTCCGGCCGAGGCGCCGCCGAGTGCCCCCGCGCAGGCAGCGGCGCGCGACAGCTGCGGGAAGGGGCGGGGCGAGGCGGGGCGAGCGCCCGGGAGGCGGGGGACCACCGCCCCCTCCTTCTTAAAGGCGCCGCGTCCCTCCGGGCGGCCGCGGAGGCCCGGCCCCTGGCTGCCCCCGGCCGGCGGCGGAAGGCGGGGAGCGGCGCCATGATGCGGCTGGGGCGGGCGGGACGCGAGCTGCTGCGCTGGGGTCGCGGCGGGCCCCCCGCGGCCGCCCCGCGGCGGGGCGCGGAGGTGCTGGTGGGCGCGGCCGGCGGGGAGAGCAGCGGTGAGTGCGGCGGGACGGGTCCGCGTCCGCGTCCGCGTCCGGCCCCGGCGCCGGCTCCGAGGGGTCCGTGGGGCCGCCCTGGCGGCGGAGGCGGCGGCTCTCCGGTGCTGCGAGGAGGGGGCGCGCTCGCCTGCTTAGTTTTACCAGCTCCCGCGCAGAACGCGGCGGCGGCGCCCGACCTGCGGCGAGTGGGACGGCGTCCCCAGCCCGTCCCGGACCTCTGCTCCGCCGGGCCGGGCTGTCCCTCCGGCGGGCCCTGGCGACACGCGGGCTGTGCCTGCAGCACCGCCCGGACAGCTTGCACCGGCCGCCGGCCCGCCCCTGCCCTAACGGCCTCGCGGCCCCAAAGGGCGTCCGCCGCAGGCAGGTTGCCGAGAGTCTCTTCGCTTTAAGTTGTGCCGTGATACTTCCCCCAAGGACACAGCTGCCCAGCCAACAGCCTTCCGGCCCACCCCCACCCCCCAAGTTACGCATGCGGGAGATCTCGGTACGAGGAAGTTGTGGTTTGCATCCCTCAGACTCTTCTGGTATCAGTAACGTGCCGTGCGAAGGTAGGGCACGGGCAGCGCATGTCTGTGCGTATTTATGCGTGAGAGTCACTAAGCAATTTGAGTGTTGGTTCAGATCGCCAATGGAATTACTTTCTGGTAACTATTGCAAGAGCTTATAAACAGCTCTTGGTAGCTCTTCTAGTTACATACACGTGAATGTAGTTACCCAAATGGTGAATTTCCATTGTTTGCTGGTGCCCGCTGTTACCTGTGTCTTTGTTCCTATGTGACACATCTCTTGTTTACTAACTGGCCGCCGGCATAGGCAGAGGAATAACAACAGAGTCCTCCTAGCAGGGCAGAAGGACCTGGTGTGACAGATGCAAGGTGCCTCTGTGCACCTACAGCAGCAGCAGCGGCATCTTACAATCTTAAGACCTGAGAAGGGAGCAGAAGTCCAGCCAAGGAAACAGGAGCTGTTTTTTTTTCTCTTCAAAGCATACAGAAACTGTTGGATAACAATTTACAAAACGCAAGTGCAAGGGAGAATTAGGTAGATGTTGTGGTCTCATTTTACCGCTTGGACTTAGGAACTTTGAGTGAAGTCCTTTCCACTGATGAGCTTATTAGCTTTAAATTGAATGGAGCTGCAATTTCAAAACAGTTCCGGAACATGAACTGTGAGTGACCAGGTTGTGCTATTCTCATGCAAACGGCAAGCCCAAGAGGATGGTTTTCTTCATTAAGGAATATGCTTGAACTCAGTAAGACTGTACAATAAAAACTGAATTAAGTAGCGTTTGAAACAGAAATCTAAGATGGATCGTTTGGGGTTTGTGGTTTTTTTTTCCAGTCCTGCAGTGATTCTAAGACATATATTCTTGGATGTCATGTTCATTTTCTGAAAGTCTGCTTGTTTATATTATTCACAGTGCTACTGAATTTTACAGTTGACCTGCATAACTGGGTTTTGTAGACATGATCTACCATCTCCACTTTTAAAATAACTGATTGTTTTAGAATATACTTTATATGCATTTTCAGGAAACAGAAGATGCAGCACATGCAGATATTGTTCCCAGTTGAATTACTGTGTCAGAGAATTAAATGAAGTATAACTGAAATTGTCTCCTATTACTAAGGTATTGCTGAAATCCTAATGAACCGACCCCACGCAAGAAATTCATTGGGAAAAGTATTTGTAAATGAAGTGAGTATGGGCCTGGCCTGTGAACGTGTTTGGAATCATGTTCAATAACTAAATGCAATAAGAATAGTTGTGGGAGATCTTGAAACAAAAACTTAATCTCTTGCTGAAGGTCAGTGGGAGACTGCACTGGGGCAAGGCAGGTTAGCCTGAAGAAAAAGAGATCGTGAAATGTTTTTACTGCAGTAACTTCAGGTGTGGACTGGACAGAGGTACTGGAGGAGTTAATTTATCTAACTTCGATGCAAGTTAATGTCCTCACTTGTGTAATTATGATAAAAACATACTCATTGTCAGACCTTAGCAGATGATCTGTTCAAGGGTGATGACACATTCTAGAGAAAGTCTGGCTCATGCCTGGACAGGAAGGGGAGTTCAAGGTACAGCAAAGGTTCATCTCTGAATGGAAGAAAAAAAGAGAGGGGGAAACATGTCATTCTGAGCATTCTGAGGCTGTCATGGAAGGATCCTGCTGGCTCCACATATATGATTTCCAGGAAATTCCTGGCACCTGCAGGGCAAAAAAAAAAAAAAAAAAGGAAACTTTTATCATAGATTAGGAGCTTGCTGTAAGTTAGGTATGTACATCCATATGCTTAAAGTTTTTCTTCTCTTGTTTGTACTCCCTCCCTCATAGCTGTTCAGCGCTCTGGAACAACTCCGCTTTGATGAGAAGGTTCGCGTGGTGGTGTTCAAGAGTGAGGTGAAAGGTGTATTTTGTGCTGGTAAGTAACAAAGGCTCTGCAAACTATTGTTAAAAAATTTGATGGCTCTTAGGGCTGTGTGCTGATAAGATTGTGCAGAAAAGCAGTTGGAAATGCCTGCTAAAAGAAAAACAGGCTGGCTTTTGTGTAGCAACTAACACATTTATCTCTTTTGCCTCTCTGCCTCTGGGGTTCAGTGATGAAGACGTGTGTGATGGAGTGAGCCACACAAGCTGCGTGGTGCTACTGTTTGTTTTCCATTTGTAACCATCTTCAAGCACAGGTGCCTCTGGTATTGGAGTCCTTGGTTTCCAGTTTTATGGATTATTGTCCTTACAGACAGTGACTGGTGCTCCTCTGTGAAATCTATTCAAAGGGCACAGACGAGCACCCTAGCCACTGCTCTAGCCCAAATGTCCACACTCCAGCTTCCACCATCCTCACTTAACCGGAACACCATATTTCAAGACTTCTGAAGTGGTCTGTCCTCTGGGATGGACAGGAGGGAACACAGTTCAGATGTCTTTTCCCTGTTCCTGGATTCTAACCTTTTTCTTGTCTATTTAGGTGCAGACTTAAAGGAACGTGCAAAGATGGATGATGCAGAAGTTGGACACTTTGTTAAAAGGCTGAGAAATCTCATGGATGAAATAGGTAAATGGTTATGTCGGATGGGAATTTTGGCCTAGATTGCCTGTACTGAGACATTTAGAAATCCTGCAGGAGGGGAAGGATGCCAGCACCAGCAGGTTATCTGTTTGGAAGTAGCTTTGCAAATGTCTGGAGCTTATGCCTGAAGCAAAGATGTGATTAGAATTAAATACCAACTATCCTGCTGCCACTCCAAGGACAAGATGCATTTCAGTACTGCCTTCTCCATGATGAAGAGCAGTGCACACACATGCATTTAAGTACCTGCTATAACAAAGCATTCTATGTACAGTTCTCTGTAATCCCTGGGAGACGGCACTAGACAAAATGAGCTGTGTTGGTTGTCTGACTTTCAATACACACTCTGAAGCACTCATGATATGGCGATGACCTAAGAACATTGATTTTGATCTCTGAATGGATTTGTTGAATGTCGGGGGATTTGTAGCTACAACTCCACCCCCACCCCCTTCTTTTTTTTTTTCCCAAAAGGAATATGGACTTCTGCAATTGATTTTCTTCCCCTACTTATGAATTGATCTGCTCTCAACTAGAGAAGAATACCAAAGTGAAATCTGACTAAAATACTGATCCGAATTGCAGTAATGAAAAAAACAAACTACAGTGTAGAGAGAATGACCCTGTCTCACAAACCACAGAAGCAGTTGGGAGGTGGGGTGGGATGGGATGTGGGGGGTTTGTCCCAGTAGTTACAGCACAGAATTAGCACACCTCTGAAGTCTGCTTTCAGCTCCGTGAGTATTTAAAAAGGTAACTTACCAAGTAGCTAATCTCCAGGTACCTCAGGTTCCTCAACTGTGAGTTGACAACAGTGTTTACCAAGTTCAGGAGCCTTGGCTAACAAAAGCACCAGAAAAGCTAATCCTTGTAACGGTGACTAGGGATGGTGTCTTTGTTTTGACCGTTTAACTGCAATAGCTGGATATTCAGGTCATAAATTTGCAAGGAGACAATTCATCCTGTTTTGTGTTGCAGTACTTTGTATTTGCATGCTTCTTTGCATGTAAGAAGAATGTTTTGCATTCTTACAGAGAAGGGAGAAGTGGAAAAAGACAGTTTCTACTATTTAGAGACAGTCAGAAAGTTTGTGGCAGAAGAAAATGCATTCTTTAAAAATTTTGAATTGGAGAACTACTAAAAGCTTTAGAATTTAAACATTTAGATTCCAGAAGCGAGCGGAACAGAACTTCTGGAACAAAACTATATACTCTGTATTGTCTTCTCTAGCTGCCCTGCCTGTACCCACAATTGCTGCAATAGATGGCTACGCATTGGGTGGTGGACTAGAACTGGCGTTAGCTTGTGACCTCCGAGTAGCAGGTTTGTGTGTTGCTTAATATAGGATTCTTCTTGTTATCAGTGACTGTATTTTAAAGAGAACTTATATGCATAGCTGACTGTTAATGGAATCCAGCAGGCTAAGAGAGGAACTTACACAGTCCAGGAAATGAGTAGGCATTTGTCCAGAAATTTTAACATTTAGTTACTATTGGGAAAGCAATTTCCTTGCTTAAAAAGTAAAGCTATTTTTAGACAAGATTAGGATTCCTTCAGAAAGCTATTTATTGGTAGAATTAAATAGTTATTATCATGTAATAATATTGGATTATTGGAACTCTGGCTAGATTCCCTACTTAAATCAGCTTGGAGTGGAAGCCTTCCTTCTTCCGTTTCCCTTCTTCAATCCATTACATTTCATCTAGGATGGACCCAAGGTTCATTTTTCTAGGTAAAATTGCTACACTGGGGGTAAGCAGCCATACTACACATCCCCCATCTGACTTGAGATGGACGTTGATTAAGCACTGTAGTATTCAGACTTTCTAGCTACCTGGAGAAATGCAGTTCCAGTTCAGTATTGACAGTCTGTAGTTTTGTTAAACAGTTCACTATGGAAAATCTGTAGTTACACAGATCAAAACCTCTATTATTTATTATAACTAAATTATATGTAGTTATATATTATTATATTATTTATAACTAAATCCTCTTTATTTTTTAATAGCTTCATCAGCTAAAATGGGCCTTATTGAGACCACAAGAGGGCTTCTTCCTGGAGCAGGTAACTGTAATTAGGTCTTCAGTCTCTTACTTTCTCAGCTGTATAGTAAATATTTTGCCATTAGAGCACTTGAAGTGTTTTGCATGTAAGTTAGAAGTAGCATCTTACAGTGACCCAAGAGATCTATGAATCCAGAGTTCTGTTCCAAGCCCTGTCTCAGACTTGCTACGGATTTAGGAAAGTGCCTTTACACTTTTCCCGTTTATCAAAACCCTCAAAATGATGCTGATGCCTTTCAGGTGCCTTGCAAAACGTTGACATCTTCAGCTAGTAGTTATTAAAGAAACACATGATCCCTTTATTTTTCAAACCTCCTTGTTATATAAGGAGACAAAATGCTATTGGTTTTTTGGGCATTTCTCAGAAAATGGTGTTCTTGCTGTTGTCATAAGGTGGAACGCAGCGCCTGCCTAGATGTGTTGGGATAGGTCTTGCAAAGGAACTCATTTTCACTGGTAGACAGATTGATGGACAACAAGCCTTCTCAATGGGATTAGTAAATCACACAGTGCCACAAAACAACGAGGGAGATGCAGCTTACCAGAGAGCATTAACTTTGGCTAAAGAAATCCTTCCTCAGGTAAGTGTATTATTCATGTGATCAATGTAAAGAAGGCATTTCTGCTTCCTTTAAGAGGGAGCAAATAAACAACTGAAATTCCTTTCTGTGAAATATTAAAGTCTTCGTTCCTGATGTTTAAATTTCTTAACTCTGTCCTTTTTTGTGAATGCAATTTCTGTAGGAACAAGCGTTAACATTCAGCTGCTTAACCCACAGGACAGTTTTACCTCCCAGTTGCTGTTATGCAGGCCTGCAGGACACATTGTAACCTTGCACCATATACATTTATTAACTGTAGATAATGACAAATTGTTTTTTAAAAACAATTCTTAACTTACTGCAAATTTCTGTAGACTAAAAGGTCATTTGGAGGTACGATAATGATATAATAACTATGCTATTATGAACTGATGTGACTTCATTTTTAAATGTTTGTTGTGGTTTGATTTTTGGTGGTTTTTTTTTTTCATAAAGGCTCCATTTGCTGTGAAAATGGGAAAACTGGCAATAAACAGAGGAATGGAGGTAATTTTTTTTTTAGTACTGAGGTAAATAAAGCAGACAGGCAGCTCTTAAAATTACTACAAAAAATGTTTAGAACAGAGGAGTTATAATACTTGTTTAGAGAAGGCATTTAAAACCATTTCAGAGGTTTCAAAGACTTTCTTTAAAGACAAAATTAATACAACAGGATTTTTTTTCTACATATGCTAACACTGTAGTTCTAATACAGGAGTGAAGGTCACTCGCTACAAGTGGATGTTTATGATTTGAGGGCTATACTTCAGACAATTCTCACTCCTTCCCTCTCATCCCCAGGTTGACATTGCGTCAGGGATGGCTATTGAGGGGATGTGTTATGCCCAGGTAGGTTACCTTCAGAATACCCTCCTGACAGGAACAACTGTACGTTTTCTAAAGACAGGTATTCACAGCGTCCTTTTGTATGTTCCTCTCTGTAAGAGAACACTAACAGCTAAATCTAAAGCTTTGAGAACATACTTGAGTGCAGTTCCAGCTATCTCTTTCAGAATATTAATTGTTGTGTCATGGATAGCTGCCTCTCTCAGCCTACCTGAGACCAAAGTCCTTCCTTAAATACCCTTCTGTTTCAAGTAATTGCATATTCTTAGTTTCAACAATATGATAACTATAGGATGAGCTTTACAAATTGTTTTAGTTTTAACAAATTAAAAACCAGATTCCTCCTGTAGTCATTCTTTCTGACAAGTTTCGAGAGCATGCTAATGGAACAATGTAACTGCTGTGCCTCTAACTGTATTCTAAGATGGTAAAGTATTACATTTATGGAAAACTGTTTTCCTATATAGTTCTATGATCTATGGTCTTTGTCTTAGATGCTTTGCTTGTGATTTACACTACAACCTAGTCTCTATTTTCCTAACTGCAAAATGTGGAAGGTGGAACTTCATGTATCGTTGAAAGAAAAGCAATCAGTGTTAGACCAGTACTTAGAAACACATTAGACTTGTCAATGACAAACATACCACCTTTTTTTTTTTTTTTTTAAATGTAGAATATTCCCACAAGAGACCGTCAGGAAGGGATGGCTGCCTTCAGGGAGAAACGACCACCTCAGTTTATTGGCAAATAATGCTTTGCAGCTTCCCCCTGATTTTTTGAAGGTAAAGGAGGACTGAAGAGGACCCACTGATTTCTTGGGATTATTTTTATGACGGCATTCTGTGTACTTAGCTCCTTGCCTTGGACTGCATTTTTGAATACTCCACTGGATCATTTTGCTGTAAGAATTCCCAAATAAAGATTTAACTTTGTACAGCTAATCTTTCTAAAGAGCATACATCTTAAGTCAGTGGTTATGGCTCTCAAACAGCTGTCAAGTAAGGAGTATGGAGAAGCTTTGGCTCACCATAACCAAATTTAAGAGGGAGGGAAAAAAAAGCAGAAGATATGCTATATCCAAACATTGATAGGAAAAACAAAATAAATCACTCTTCAGAGAAAGTCAACTTAGAAAGAAAGAAAACCTTCCTAAGCTTGCTTCCTGTTACCAGTGCTCTTCCAACTAATCAGACAGAACTAGCAGTATTAACACAGAGCAATGGAATTTCACCCCAGAGCTGCAGTGAAAAGTGCAAAACACTGAGCCAACTGAAAAACACTCCAGCCAACTGAACTTACGTCTCTTAGGTATCAGTGCCACCATATCAGTCTATGCCAGACATCTCAAGCATGTCATCTCTCTCCCATCACCTGTTTTCCTCCATTGCCTGACTGGAAATGGAAGTTATTTTCTCCCTCTGCTTAGAGGTTCTCCAGCACTGAGATATGCCACAAAATTTAGCTCTACAGCTTCTTCCCGAGACTGAGGCTTTCAAGCAAAAAGCAAATTAGTATAGTTAGAGAAATGTATTTTTAGTGAATACTTTATAGGTTATCAAAATATACTTACAAAATGTGGCTTACTACATTAGAACTGGGCATCATTTCATGCTATGACAGTCTCGAAGCACACCACACTTTCACTTGTGCCAAAAGTTAACTGAACAATTGTGTGGGTGAGGTTTACAGATTATACATGTACAAGGTTTGTTTCCTATGTGAAGATCGGCAAAAGTAAAGCAGTCATGATCTTCAGCCTTCACAAAAAAAATGGCAAATGCCATAGGTGAAATAGAGGAGTTTAAAAGTTGCTTCCAGAATTATTCTGCCCTGGCAGGAACTCCTGAAGCTGCATAGGAATGTGAAGAAACCTTTCTGTAACTGGCCCATGCAAGTAAATTTCATTGATTTATACTTTGTAGGCATTCCTATTTTTCAGCTTAAAATAATTCTGCTCACTGTTTGTTTACCTGAAGCATGTGGGAAAAAAACAAGAAGGGTATGGAAAATCATTTACTATCTCTGTGCTTGCTGGTTGCAGAACTTCATGAAGTGACAGATTCACATTCATTTTGTGCTGCCTGTAGTAGTAGATTTTTTTTTTTTTTCCCCACAGTTTTAGTTAAGATGCTTCAACAAGTCCTCCTGTTATTAGGAAAAAACAGTACTGTAAGGAGAGGCATCATCTTTATTTTAAAATCCTGTAGCAATTGACTTATATTCATTCTATTAACACCAATTTTGACAAGTTTCATGTTCCATTTCATTTAACAGAGATTGTGTAGCAGAAGTACCATAGCAGACATCTCAGAAGGGTGGTGGGTAAAGGCTTGCAGGCCATTTTTCATTTTTTGAACCACCTTCGTAATTCAAAGCTACAACCAATTTAATTTCTTTCCCAATCTAGAAAACTGTATATAACCAGATACACACATGAAAATGCTGCTAGCCAAATTATACCTTTGTACAAAAAGCAATTACACAACATTGATTAAATTACTGGATCAGTAACTTTTGAAGTTGCTGAAATACACAATAAGTAGATTATTGAAGATTAGAGGTGATGTTTTTATTTGAAGGATGGGAGTTGGGAGAGGGATGGAGTTAAAAATAGCAAAATATGGTCATCATGAAGAAGCCATCCCTGCTAGGAAGCTACCAAACATAAGTTTTCCTTTCAAACTCAGTTACCAATATATTTACAGAAGAGTCTCTGAATATCAATCAGTTGCCATGGAAATATGGAGACTAACCAGATGAACAAAAACAATACCTGAAATAAAACTGAATTTGAACAGACATGCAGTTTGCTTCCATCACTTGTATTTTATCAGGCATCTCTATGCTGTGCAATATGTTTCACTGAACACATCATTTGAAACCCATAGGTAACCCAAGAAAGAAGTTGTTACAATTAGCATCTTTATGTAAAATTTCACACTCCACAAAACAATGAAATTGACACAGGGCTTACATAGAACATTGGGTGATATTTTGCACTGTAATGACTTGGAAATATAATTCACTGCACAATACTGACAGAATATTTACAGAAAACAACAGAGCAATCATTAATCTCTTATTTATAAGGTGACCAAATATCCTGAGCCTCATATGAAGACATGCAATCCCCTTCATGATGAAGACAAGTCAGTATTTTGCTCTAATGAGCTTTCTCCTTTCCCCATCAGTATTCTAAAAACAAAAGATATCACACACAACCAAAAGGAGTCAAACAACAACAAAAACCCCTTCTTGTTATCAAGTTTAAAATCTCAAGCTTAGTTCATCCTTTCAGTATTGCATCTCCTTTTAATCCTGTTTCTATTGCTTTACTCTAGCAGGTTTCCCCTTTCCCTGATGCAATGCCAATGCCCACCTTACTAAGAGTAGGGAGTACTCTGGAGAGCTGAACTGCAAAAAAGCATTGTTCTAGCAGTAAGGAAAACAAAAGAACACAGCTTGCAGGCAAAAGGAAAAGGAAGTTGGAGACCCCAATTGTGTTTAGAAGGGTTATGAGACAACAGACATTTTGGTCGCCTTAGTTACAAGTCTCATTGTAACCTGCATGCACGTACTTTTGTTTTAATCCGTAGAAGTGTTGAATCTCACAACCACACACAGTTCTATTCAAACACCAAACTGGTAAACAGTGTTATGAACAGCAATCATAGGGATGAAATAACTTTCTCTCCCAGAAGTCACAAAACAAGATATTCCTAGGAGTCTTTTTTTCAGATGCACATATTGATCTGTACAAGTCCCATCTCTGTAGCCAGCAGTAATCCTACAGCTGTGACCAGCTCAAGCAGTGACCCTTTACAAGTTGCATATGTGGTTGCCACTGAAGTTGACATTCGCCAAAGGTTGTACGTGGTTCTGGGTACCACAATTATCGGCAAATCACTTTAATGGCGACCACTATATTACAAGTTACTCCAACTACACACACATCAGAAAGGATTATTACAGAGACAATACTTTACACTCCTATACCTGCAGTTCTCAGTTTGGTTTATTTTGTTGCTGTTTTCTACATGGAGGTGGTCTCCCATGACGCATAATGTGTTTTTCCAAACTATCCAGGATAGCAATAGCAATCCTTTGGACATGTGGATCAGTCTGGACGTTTTCCTTGATGTTGTATAAGTGCTGTAAACCACCTTCTTCAATTAACATGCTGCAGTACCTGGCAGCTGTAATATGAAAAAAGGGAATTAAAAAAAAAAAAAGTATCTAGGATAAGTGTAGCAGATACTGTAAACATGTAAACACTGATTGAAATCCACTTTCATCTCCTAGACCAGGCAGCATTTAGGACACTCCCTAAAGTGCACTTATACTTTTCTTTCCCCTTTCATTATGGAGTTTAAAAAGTTGAAAGCGCACCTACATCATCTCCAGTGTTACTACATGCAGGGAGCAGCTATAAAAAGAGCCGTATGTTTAATGTAACACACAAGCTTCAGAAGTTGTTACAAAAAGGTCAGGATGACTGTAATGCAATCCACAGAGCACTACCTCAGATGTGCCCAATTTCACCGTTCATCTCAGCAAAGCAACACCAGAGTTGTTTAAATGCTGACATTAAGCATTTCATGGGGGATCACATTTACTGAGTGCTACTAATATTTTAGTTAAGTTAGCTCATTGTGGTGGATGTGATATAGAGAAACAGCAAAAGGAGAAAAAAGTAAACAAGAAAAATCAACCCCATTCATTCTGGTCTACTTTTCACCCTCACCTAAAAGAGGAGGTCAAAGTATAATGCATCTCCTCTCCAGAACAAAAAGCCTTCTTGGTGCCAAGCACCAAAAGCTTAAGATTTTCCCCGCAAATACATCTCCATATTTCAGAATTAAACACATTTTCCCTCAGAGTAGGTTATTTATTACATTTGCTACCAAACATCTAGTTTCTCTGCAACTTTGTCCAGAAGCTTCTGGCACCAACTACTAACAGAACTAAACTTCAGGAATACTGTCTTGATTTCAAATCAGGAGTACGTCATCCAAGTATGTCCAGCGTCTCTAACTACGGAGCAGTTACTCACTGTCAATACAAACCTCTGTGGCATGTTGAAAGCCCAGAGGCTAGAGCAGCACAAAATAAACACTAAAAATAAATAGAACAAGTAGGCTCATACTCAGTTAACAGGGCTAAGGCACAAAGAGGGGGAGAAAGCTCGCCTGATTTCATTAATACAGAGTTACAGGGTCTTAATCAAAAACTGTTATCCAGAGTCTGACCAGTAAAACAACTTTGTCAGAGCAGTCATACTTCAACATGGGAAAAGTCCTCACAGACCTCTGGACAGTGCACCCTGGGAACAGTGTCTCATTACGGTTACCAGCTCTATGAAGAGTAGCAAAACAGTACTCTGTGCAATTACATATTGTGCCATGTTATTGCTTGGTCCTGAATAGATGTCTTTTCACTGTAGAAATAGTGATTTACAGGACAGGGATAAACAAGCATTAAAATGCTGCTGTCAAGATTAAAAAAATGGCACAGAAAATACTTTTAACACTTTCGAGGAAAGTTGCTTTATATCTGGTAGAAGTTAATGAGAATACACACAGGTCATACAAATATTCGGGTCATACAGATTTATGTCAAAAAAAAAAAAAAAAAAAAAGACATTAAAAGCCAGGAAGGTTTGTCCAGTCTTACATTTAGGTACGCTCAGGGGATTTATTTCCTTTCCCAACACTTGTGCATTTCATCACATGCTCTCAAATCATTTTACAGACAAGTCATTGGTGTTCTCATTTTGCAGATGGGAAAGACAGATTAAGAAACTGACCTTCAAGTCACAGCAAGTTATTGCAAAAAGGCGATTAGAGATGAGGAGTACCTAAAACTTGTGTTCTGATAGTAAGAGATAGCTACCTACTAAAATCATTGTTCTTAATTTAGAAGACATTTGTTGCCCATTATTAATATTTACGTTTCTGAATAAACACACCTGTGCAAGTCAAAAATATAGTTAATCTTAACACATGTCCACATTTTGGAATACCGTGCATTTAACAGTAAAATTCCAGTAAATAAAACAGACATAAAGAACTTTTATTACTGTCTTTTCCTGCCCCATTTATTCAAAGCCTAAATGTAGTTTCTCCAGAGGGTTAGGAATGAATACTCTAGGAATTCTTATTTTTCCCACTTCATGCTAGTGAATAATATGCTAAGAAATAAGAATTTTAAGTGTAATATTATCTTAATACATACGATTTTTGCTGCAGACGTGCTGCATGGCCCACACTGCCCATAACTGGACACCGGGTGTCATGAAACAGCCAAGTAGTGGAAAAAATGGATTGAAAGACCTATTAAAAAAAAGGAGAGGAACAGCAACTCGCTTTACTACTAGAAGTTATTACTCAGAGGTCACATGTTGTCTCCTCATTCAGCTACAGGCTTAACAAGGAGAGACACTTCATAAACTAGAGTTTTAGATGCAGCAGGCGAGCCTTTTAATGTTTAAGTCAATTACTAGCAAAAATCATATATAGTGGATATGTGGTATGCTTTTACCATAGCATTTGGATACCACCTGCTCCTGAAAAACAGGAGTAAAAACAGTGGAAATTATAAGGATTAGATGGACAGTAATTTCCTAATTGTACTTTTTGGCCTCAAGCTTCTTTATCTAGGACAGAGAGTGCTAACCTAGTGCTAGGCAATATAACCTTACTGGTTCATCTTCCTGTCTAAGTCTTTTAAACATGCAGCTTAATACCATTAATAGAAAAGCAGGCAGAACATTATATTTTTCTTTTACAGGAATTCCTCACCTTCCTTGGTCACAAAGGAAAAATTAACACACTGTATATTTTAAGCCAATAGGGTTTTTTCCACTGAACAAAACCATGTCTGGCTAGCAGCTCACTCTGCTTTGGGAACAAGTTTTAAATCTAGTTCAGTGTATCTTCCAAACTCTAAATCAAGACAATAATTACCTGTAAGCCACCATCTCACATTCTGGGGTTGGCCAATTCAAAATGGCAGAATGCTGCAAAATACAGAACCAAGAACACTCATTGTTAAATACAAACACTGAAAACACAGTAAAGAGTATGATAAAATTCACCATCATTTCTGTACCAGCTGTTCAAGGAGAGATGTCCTCTGGCTGCGACTTAATGTCCAGGCCTGCTCTCCTCGAGATATCAGATGAGCAATAATCCCTGCTGCGAAGTAGCTAACTTCCACCTCCACACTGTGCAATAATTTACTGATGTGGTCTATGAAGTCCTTCCACATTAATTCAGAATGGAGTTCTTTAACTTCAGCTATGTTATTCTGGAGGGGGGCGAAAAATGGAAAGAGAAAATATCGATAGAAAGAAAATAATATGAGGGAGATAAACACATAAACTTGAACTACATTGTATAAGTAAACACATATAAACACCAGGATGAGATCTTCACACTTTCTGATGACCACCAGATGCCAAAATGCTACTTTTGCTTTTGAAGACTTTTCCAGTCTAATACAGAAATTTGCCTCAAAACAAAGAGGTTTTCTCATAAGTAATTTTAGGCCATTAGCATGCAGATTACACTAAATTAAAGGCTAGTTTTAACATTCCCAAACACACTCAATTTCAGTAAACTTCAGCAATGCACAATTCTGAATTCCATTGATTTTCAACCTACTTTTTGCATTTGGACTCATCTGAAGCCTCACTCACTGCCCTTTGTTAAAAGCTCTTTTTGTTTACTGCAACCACCAATTTCAATATAACTAGTGCTTTTGGGGAATTGGTAAAATAGTCCAAAACAATGTCAGTTGTGAACAATGCACACTACAAAGATTAAAGAAGAATGTAAAAGTATCAGGCAAATTTTCAGATTAACATGGGGTAAAAAAAAAAAAAAGTCTACTTTTAAAGATATATATTTCAGGCTTTTTTTCCCCCCTCCTTCATCTCACCAGAAGTCCAAGAACTTTCTGCTGAATGGATGATTCCGATGGAAAAGACTGTGGAAAAAAGAAACAAATCATAGGTTACCATTTATGCTTATTATTGAAACAATGTTTTTTATAAACCTATGTTGATAGTCCACCACCAAAACTGTACTCCTCACCTCTAAGACCCTCATGAAAAGTTCTAGCCCTTGATTCTCAATGAAGTGCCGACATGTTGTTGGAGATTCATCAGTGAGGTTCCAGAGTGCACTCAATGTGAACTTGAGGGTAGTATCTACAAGATTCTGATTTGTTTTCTGTTTAACTATTTGTAGAAGTTGCTGGAAAAAAAACAATCGAAAAATCCCAGTTACAACTGCCTATCAAAAAATGTATTAGCTCCTCTGCTTCTTTCTGCACTGACTGAGGTAATGCATAGCTATCATTTATATGCAGAGTAAAGATCTACATGTTTAGGGTCAAACTATACAAAGTAAAAACAGCTATCAGACTTTTTACCTCCCCTTTGAACACGGCTGTCTACTAGAGGAATTCCTTTGTTTTCACCGTAATTACACGTGTAGTACTATTACAGATGGCAAAAAGCCATCCACAGAACTCTGGACCCAGCACTATTTACTTAAATATTCTCTTTTTGAGCATCTTTTGAAATCTGTTGTATAAGACAAATCAAGAGATGTCTTGCTATTATACTTTGTATTAATTGCGTCAAGTTTTTCCACTTTGGCTTCTTTTCATCTATGCTAATGTCTCCTTGCCAC
This sequence comes from Morus bassanus, assembly GCA_031468815.1. Taxonomy (NCBI): domain Eukaryota; kingdom Metazoa; phylum Chordata; class Aves; order Suliformes; family Sulidae; genus Morus; species Morus bassanus. The sequence goes on along the minus strand of CM062576.1, from coordinate 17,581,188 downwards.
TGTCTCTGATACTATTTCTAACAAATTCTCTAGGCTTTTCTCTTCTAAAGAATTTTCAAATGAATACAGGTTAATGTGTTCTCAGAGTTCTATCTACTTATGCTTATTTTGTATCTTTAGGAATACCGTTAGCAGGAATAGCTGGAGAGGATGGTATTTTTGACTGTCAGGAAAGTATCTGACTTACCCTAACAATGAAGAGCTCTGCGCCAAGTTGAGCTGTTTGCTCTGTTGAAAGCTGTAAACAAACAAAACCATATAAACAATTTTTTTAGACTTTAGAAATATTATCCTATTACCTCAAAGCTTAAATTTTTTACCTTTGCAGCAAGAATGGAAATTATAGCTACAGCCATCCTTTGCATGTTTTGATCTTCATGATTACACAGCCACTGCATAACAAGTTTGGCTGCTTCAAACCTGGAAGTTAAAAATGAATTTAATTTTCAGAAGTCTTATAAGTCTTAGTAAAAGAAAGATGTACATAGACAACACAACAGATAGAAATGCATACAAGACAAAATAAACTGGAAGAAGTATGCCGCGTACCAAAAAAAAGTAGAAATACACAGTCAAATTACAGGTATTGCATGAGCCTCAGTCAGCTTAGAGTTGTTTGCTTAGGGTCTCTTACTTCTAATTGTATCTCAAAGTACACAGGAATTGCTTCCAAAGAAGGAAGAAAAATTTGGCACAATCTTCTGAAACATCACACCACCACACTTCAAAGCATTTGGGCAAAACATTTAAGTAGAAAAATGTCTGCAGAAACCAATCCCATAGCTCCCCAGAGAAATCCCAACTTCTGTTACACACAATTAGTGATAGACCGGCCCAGGTGAAGTAAAAAAATACCTGTATACCAAAGGACTTTTTCCAGATCTATATTCAATAGTGAATTACAGGCCCAAAATAATATAGGCTAGATAAATTCAGCACACTGGAATGATTTAAACTGAGCAAAACTGAGACCAGAAACAAACCTTCTGAAGGAACACACAACAAAGAAAAATATTCTGCAATGCTACAACTCATTTTAACTGACATATAAAACTTGCCTGTTAAATGGAACATCCTGAAGGATTCTGTCACTGCATAGTGAAAGAAGGCAATTCTTTTGCAACTATGAGCAATAAAAAAGAATTACTTCATCAGAGACATATATATTTCAGAATACTTTCTTGCTATGAATCATTAAAAATAGTTCCATGAGGTCATAGTATGTGAAGAAACTTTCTGTAAGATCCACAAGACAAAGAATCCTACAGAAAATAACGAAATTTCATCTTTTACCTGTTGATGATTTGGAAAGTGTTCCATGGCCTTCAGGAGCAAGTGAGTGACATCGGCCAGAAGCCGCACAGGCATGCCTGCTGCTAAATCTTGCTTGGTTAGGTTGAAGACACATGCACTTGCTGCCAACTGCACAGGCAAGTTCAGGGGGTGATTTCTCATTCCAATAACCACAAGCTGAAATGCAAGAGTTTTGCCCATGTTAGTTAAATGTTTGCGCACACACCCCAAGAGCAATCCACTGTTGCTTGAGGCCACAACAATGACTCACAGCACCCAATTTCTGCCTCCCTTTTACTTAAGTGAAAAACCCATATGGTGTGATTTTAATTCTCAGGAAGAACATTTCCTTCTGCTCAGTGATTCAAAGCTGACAACTTCTATCTCTCCAAGTCCTTTTGCACTGGTTGTGGCAGCCTCTCAAAGAAGATGCTGCACAGAATGCAAGAGATTCCTAGAAAGATCCAAGGTTTGCTCTACACACTGGGATAAAAATCACCAAACCCTTTCAGAGATGAATGAGGTAGGACAGAGTTTCTGCAGTGTAATGGTAATGATGTAATGGCTTGCTGTTTGGTGACTAGCCATTTCAGATCACATCCCAAGCTGCTAGGTCAGGATATATTTTTCGTACCTCCTTCCTGAATTATGTTTTTGGCTATGTATGTTGATTCTGATCTCACCTACAAAATATCTTTCTTGTTGATTACTGACTGCCAAAGCCTTTTTGATACTGAAGCCAACAAATTCAAGGTCACTTGTTTGACTTCAAAAAGGATAGGAAAACCAAAAATCATCTGTCCTACTAATACCTCTTTGTACGATCACAGTAAAAAGTAAACCATTTCTGGTGTTCTAGACACGGAAAGCCAATGCCTAGAATGGATTTCTAAGGAAGTTTCTAGGATTTTCCAAGTTAGAGCCCAATATAGAACACTAACGATATTTATTCACACTGGAAGGTGGCAGTAGAGAGAAATATCACTGAATGCCTTCCTTATTGTTACTGCTTTGTAAGCATCAGCAGAAGGCACTGTTGTTCCTGGGGAATAACACTAGACAGACCTTTGATTTGACCCAGTACACATATGTTCTAATGACAGAATTCAGCATCTGAAGAACATTTTATATCATATTCAAAATTACATGAAAAAATTAATTTAGATGCTATTAAATTTAGATACTATATGTTATTCCAGATCAATTTTACCTAACATAAAACCCTACAGGGCATCTTCTACATCACTATTGTTTAAATAGTTGTTAGTTTTTATCCAACATTAAAATTTTAATCTTAAAAATCATAACCAAAAAATGTAAAAGCTTATAAAATAATTTACACCAGGGTTTTGGGGATGGGCTCAGTTTAAGAAACAATGCAGGACAATCATCAAAACTGTATTATTTTACCTTTAAAATTTCAGGCTTTGTTTTTTCCATTACATGCGTCAGGCTGAATAAGTGAAAGAGTGCTTCTCTCACAAAGAAGGCCCGTTCACTGTAACGCTTCAGTGCTTCAGAAATCTGAGTTTCATTTGCTTCTCCTGACACCTATGAACATAAAAATAATCTTTAGTTCAAGATGTCATCATTTTACTTTTAAAATGTTTTTCTTAAAAAGTGCAAAGCTGCAGTTTCAAAGATGGTGATGTTTTTAGCCAAATCCTGCAGTAAGCAAATGATTACTTTATCTGGCCATATTAATCCAGAACTACACAATCCTCAAACATTTTTCATAAAGAAGAATCCACATTATAAGCCAAAATAAGGCTTCAGTCATGTCTTTAAGCAGAACTGTATAAAACAACTAAGTAAAAGTAGCACTTCATAATTAACAAAAGCTGCTTATGACGCACCAAATGCCTAAAAGCACAATTTGTAACTGAATGCTCTGTCAAATGCAGCTGATAAACTGATGAAAATAGTATTTTGGCTGTAATTTTTTGGCTCTGGGTTCTAGCTGTGACAATAATAAAAAAAAAAAGATTTCCATTCTTTCTCTACATCAAGTTTCCTATAAGCTCTATCTGTAGCAATAGCTTTCCAGCACCATATTAAAGAACTAACTCATGCTCTCTGCAAAAGAAGTAATTCTTAAAACTAGACTTTAAATATATGTGAAAACTAAACAATGAGCTAAGCGAAGACTGCATTAGAAGCTATGAGCTGTTGACTGATAAGAGCTTAAGTTCAGAATATTAAATCAGCAACTAGCTGCAAATTTTTCTACTTCCCAATGTGCTATATTTCCACTTAAATATATTTTATCTACTTTGTAAATTGTGTAACTGTAGATGGTTTGTTCCTCAGTCCTACTATTTAATGAATCACTGCTGCAACCACTGTTTTCTAAAATTCTTAGAAAAGCACGCAGAACTTGTTCTACTTAATGTGTCACATAAAGGAAAGCAAATGTTCATAGATTGAAGTGTCACGTTCTGTGGATCCTGTATTGTATAGAGCCAAATTTTTCAAAACTTGCTAGATCAGGAATATATTACAGCCTTGAGAGAACTGATACTATCTTGGATTTTGTTTTATATTCTCTACTGATTAGAACAGGGCAATCATATTTACTGACATGTTTTGCAGCCAATTATACACTATATAAAGAATTTCCACTTGGCTTCATGTTCTCAACTACAATGTCTGCCTAGTGTTTAAACTTTCAAGAATTTCTATAATCAAATTTCACAGGACTGCTGTAAAGGCAGTAATATTTTACTTCTACTATCTCCATGAGTGTTCTGTCCTGTTTATTCTTTAGTAGTATCTAGACTAAGCACCTGAATATTTCAGTATAGTCACTAATGAATTTCAGGTCACAAAAAAAAAAGTGCGAAAAACCCAATCGCTGCCTACAGTCTCTTCTTGACAACTATGCCTTAAAAAAAAAAAAGGAAAGAAATACAAACTGCTTTTTGCTAACTACACTGCTACAAGTCCATCATGATTTTTGCATTACTAGAACCTTCTTCCTTCCTGCCTTTTCATAGTACAGTCATTTGTATGAATCATGTATTCTAAATACCAAGGATTATGTTGAATTATTTTATACCACACATGAGGTATAATTTCCTGATGCCGTGCATCAATCACGCCAAATGGGAACTTGCTTTCTTCAACAATGCATTTCAACATTCATATACCTCGCTATCAGCTGCGACAACTAAGTACTTAAGAGACTCGGCCATTAACAACTGTCTAAAGTTCCAGGAGAAAAAAAATTCTAAAATTGTGTAGCTGTGTTACCTCACTCGCCAATAACAAGAGCATTCTGAATTTTAAAACTGAAGTGCAAAACTCAACTTGCACAGGAGACAGACTAAACTATGGACACATGATGCAAACTTCCTCACTTCCCCTGCAGTTTCCATCATCTTCATGGCACAGCAGAGAGAAAAACCTCAAAGAGTCAAAGATGATATACCACTAACACTGACACTGACATGTCTAAACCATCTCTTTTTCTTCTTTAATTCTGACCCCTTCATAGCAGGGACAGGATAGGCTCATTCTCCAGTAAGTGTATACATATTCTACAGAACATGGAACGACGTCTTGTTGCCTGGCAGTAAAAGATAAATAAATGCACTTCAGCAAATATCATCTCATCCTAAGCGGCTAGGTAATTTAGGATTTGTTCAAGAAGAGGGAGTTTTTCATCCTATGTAGTTGCTTCTTACATGTTCATCACCAAAGACCTTTCAAGGTGGGTAGAAATACTGTAACAAAAACAGTGATGGAGTACAACAGCAGCTCAGTTATTAAGATTTTATTGTATCTGCTGGGTTAATCATGAACTGCTCAAAGCTTATAGAAATTGTATCTCCACCTCTTACATATTGCTGTCCTATGCTAGATACTGTGCTGGAAACCAGAGAATATTATTCCTGTAAATTACTTCAGAATAGATGAAGTTCTACTCTCTTAGATCTGATATGTTAAATCAGGATCTAAGGCTCAATGAAACCGCACAGAAAATAGATGCTTCTTACAATCGTATTATGTAAATTTAGCAGTTTCTGTGCCAGAATTAAGTAGGAATTCGACATAAAGTCAGTAATTACAATTAACAGTTAAAAAAAATGAACCTACAGCCTCCTTCTGAAACACCCACATACATTTGTTACAAATTATTAGTTCTATTTTTCCTGCACATTGTAATTTTCCAGTAAAATTAATTCCCCCACTTAACCTTTAGGTTTCCTTCTCCTGTTAGGAATTCTGAGTAGCCAGCATCAGTAGCTAGCAGTCCTACAAACTGCATTGTGGGCCGTTGCTGAATAAATGCTTCTACAGCTTTATCCGTAACATGTTTTCTTCCAGAAATGTCCAAAGACACAAGGTTAGGCAAGATATCTTTCTGTTCCAGTAAACGAAGTGCTATGTCTGATGTGAACTGTTTGTCATCTGAAATATCAAGGTGATTCAGGTATTTTAGTTCTCTTATAACATCCAGAATCTGGGTTGTGGTCATTTTCAAGCATTTCAGGTGGTGCATGGTCAAAGACTTGAGTCGGTCTTTGCAGGTGAGGAGTGCTGTTATGTCAGTGACAGAGGTGTTTGATATATCCAGACTTTCTAATCTAGGAAGTGAAGCAACATCTGCCAAGTCCTCATTGTAGAACAGAACATTGGTAATACTCAATGCACGAAGCCCCGACAACTGGCTGAAGCACCTCTCGTATGGGTCTTCCAAAGAAAGAGTTAGTGAGTTCAGCACGAGGCACTGCAGATTTTGTTGGATCCATTTATTGCTGCCAAGTCCACTTATAATGTCTGTGATTGTTATATCAGCATTCACCCCAGTGGCATCAAGTTCTACCAGCTTGTGATGGCAGAATGCTTTCCGGAAAGCCACAGCAGAGATTTTCGCTTTCCGGATACAAGCTCGTTTCAAACGCATCTGGTTGCCTCGGAAGATGCCCACAGTTCCATCATTCAGAAGCCCTGTTGGGAAACAGCATTAATGTTTGTCTCCAGTGTTACCGACCACCACTTTTCCTTTTAAGAACCCAAAGGGTACGAAGTGGTAACAAAGAAAATAAATTGTGAAGTAGCTTGTCTTGGATCATTATGCCATGATCCCAAAATTTTATATTTGAGATTCTACTTTTAAGATCACGATCTCACTTTTGGAAAATGCCAGGTTTAAGAATAGGACAGATAAATTAAGAGGTAGCATATACACATTACCTGTTTGGTTCAGAATATGGAACATGCAATAAATAAAATGTGGATATGATTCAAAACCATTCAGGCTGCTGCCTACATGTTCTGGATTTTCCAACTGAATTGGCTAGAAATGTGCTAAAAACAGAATTTCAAAATTTCTGAAAGTTATTCTTCCCTGGTCACAGTTCCATTAACCTCAACATAACACCAGCAGTCAATGACCAGTTCTCATCTTGCTTTAACTCAAGTGAATAATTCAGCATTTGATTGAATTCGTAAGTAGGATCAATACACTAAACTAAGCTAATTAAGTTCTTCTATATATCCCTCATGAAGAAGGTAGGAGTGTTGCTCAGAAACAAGCTGAATGTGAGAAAGAAACCTAAAAAGTGATTCAAGGAGGAGAAAGAGGAGGACAAGGAAAGGGTGGGAAGGAGAGAAAGACAGCAATGAAAAAAGGAAATGCAACAATCTTGTTTGAGATTATCATCTTTTTGCTCTGTAGCAAGAAGACTGCATAAGTAGTCTTCTCTTGCAGCATACTGGTAATATCCTAACTGAAATAATACATCTAGTTCCATGCCCAGGAATATCCAAAACGCTTTGAACACACCAAGATTTCTTATTTGTATCTTATCTCACATATATGGTATAGAAAACCATATGAGAAGGGTATGGTTGCACAAGAATGCACACAAAAAGAGTAGGAAGAACATGGCCTTCTAGTTTCACTTGAGGGTTGTAAATGTCAACACTCCTGCTTTTTACCTATCTTCAAGCGTACCAAACATACAAAAGAAACTGAAAATGCAATATATTTGACTATAAATATCATTGCCACTACAGTTTGGCTTTAAGTTACAAGCTAGTAATTGCCTCTGTGACAAAGTCAAATAAGTATTAAGATTTGCAGACCTTTCTGAAGAGAATCATAGAATCATAGAATGGTTTGGGTTGGAAGGGACCCTTAGAGGTCATCTAGTCCAAACCGCCCTGCAATGAGCAGGGACATCTTCAACTAGATCAGGTTGCTCAGAGCCCCGTCCAACCTGACCTTGGACGTTTTTAGGGATGGGGCCTCCACAACCTCTCTGGGCAACCAACACAAACCAGTGTTTCACCACCCTCATTGTAAAGAATTTTTTCCTTAGAACAAACAGTTTAGGCATTTCTGACCAAGTAGTTGGGGCATTCTTCTTTTGCAGGGAAAGCAAAAATATGGGTGAAACAACTGGTACCCAGCAGAAAAATTAAATGTTACAAATAATTATAATTTGGTTAAAGTATTGCCAAATTACTTCCTAATTTTTGCTAACCTTTTCATTTAAGGATCAAGGTAGGCTTTCTCACCGGCCTACCTTAGCCACACACTGTTTACCTGGCATGCACTTTTTTTACATCCTGCACTCTGACACAGTGACTATGATGTCTCCATGTCTGGGACTGCCTTCATTACTACTAGCAGTGGTGATAAGTTTCTGGTAATTCAGTCTCCTTGAATCTGATTTCTTGGGACTACTTTAAATAATTATGTATCAGAAAGTAATGTATGTTGAAGAATAAGAGGGGTTTTGGGTTTGTGTTTTTTAGGGTTTTTTTTTGTTTTCGTTTTTTTTTTTTTTTGGGGGGGGGGGTTTGTTGTTGTTGGTTTTTTTTGTTTTTGTTTTTTAAGGGCCATTCTTTCTGTTTTATCTGACTAGAACAACTTGAGAAAACTAGAACACCAGCATTTGCATACTAAGACCTAGTCAAATCTGCACCTATAGAATAGGATGCTTGGTCTATTCAAAGTAATTTTTCTAGTGTAATGTGTTATTCTCTAAATAAAAGTCTCCAGGATCTCCAGGAATGGGTCTCCTGCCTCTTCTCTAGGGTAACCTATACATTCACTCTTTTCATGCTAAGAAGCTTTTATTCACACAACATTCTCCTTTGTCATGCTGAAAGCAAAGAAAGGAGAGGGAAGCTGTCTTCCTCCAAGATGTGTTGTCAGAGAACAGGACAGGCCAGTACCTAAAATGTAAGAACACCACAATGTGGTTTTCAGAGATGTTTATACTACTATTGAAACTGACTGCTTTTGAGCAAGTAATTCCACTTCAACAAAAGTGCCAAGTGAGATGAGAAACTATTTTAATGAAAATCATAAGATTATTTCCTAGTTTAATCACTAGTAAAGTGAATCACAGAGTAAAGAAAATCACACAGTAAAGAAAATTCAACTAATTGCTCTGTGGGAGATACTGAAATATTTGAGTACTGCTAGAAGTAGTAGAATCAAATAAATCTTTTTTTAAAAGTGATTGAAAGAAGATCTATTAAAGAATATTCAATTAAAAGAACATTAAATTAAAATCATAAACCCAAGACAAAGGACTTTCTATTTAGAACTCTCTATATGGCAATGCAACATTCAGCTGAAGCTGTGGAAAAGCCAAAATAACAGAAATTCTCTATTAAGAGATTAAGGAACACAGTTTTAACAGCTGCAACAGCAGATTCTACTAGAAAATACAGCAGAACTGCAGTGTCACATTCCAGTAAAATATTTTCACTGATGACCCACAAATAACTGTTTTTACCATGAAATGCCATTGTCTGCAGCAATCGATCGGCCACTTCTTGAGGAAACATTCCTGGCTCCTGCAAGCATAGGGTTCCATCTTGCCTTTCTGTGCAAAACTTCTCTAGGTTGGCAGTCAGGAAATTCAAACAGATATCAAGTAAGGAATAAGGAGAAGCTTCCTCCTGTCATACGCAAAACACAATGAAACGAAGGAGATTTAGTCAAATCATTCTCTCTGTCTATGAGTCTTCCATTCCTCTATAACGTTGGTTTTAGGCATGTAATTCTTTTTTATTAGTCTAATCCTCACTGGAACAGGCAAATACTACAAAAGGAGACATCCCCCTTAGAGCCACGCAAATGTGTGCAAACATATAAGTCAGGTCACACAATAAATGACTGGCCAAACTGATGGGCAGCCTCCTCCCCCAGTCACCCCCAGCACCACATCCAGTCTGGTCTGCTGTGCTTGAGGCTGCTTGTGTTCACAAAGAAAAGTAACTGCTGATATGATTATTTGAATTTATGAAGTCTACTAGGAATTAATCAATCAAGACAGACTGAAAGAAGATTTAAATATAATTTTACTTCTTGATTTAAACTATTTACTTTAATCTTCCATTTAGGTCAACCCACATTTGAAGTCTACTAACAACCTACGTGAGAAATGTAGATAAATTTCATATATTGTTCGGAGCAATTTTTGATACTGAAAAGGGCAGCTAGAGCTTCAGATCAAAAAAAGGAAACTCAGAAAGAACTATTATATTGCTGCACAAAACCTGGAATTAAAGTAACAACCATTACAGTATTCCTTCTGATTATAGATATCAACTTCCTCCTTCTTATGCTAAGCACCTGGAATCATCTGTAGTAGAACCCTGGGTACAAAGGACAAGGCAGAATATAAACGTAAACTTTTCCTTCAGAGTTTGAGATTGTACATTGATATATGAAAATCTCAAAGGTTTTTTTATCCGATGTCTAATAATAGCCTACTGTTTTCAGTCACACAGATTAATCAACATAAAGAATGACTCGCAGCACTGTGAATCATCCCTAGCACTACACAAAAGAAGGCCGAGTGACTGGTACATACTCCCCCAGACAATTTTGAAAATAACAGCATCAACTGTTGCCAGATCTCATCTGCAGGAAAAATTGTAGCTTGCCTTTTATACTGAAAGTTCTGGATAATTTCATCTTTCCTTCCTAGCTCATTTAACTTCTCTCTGGTGCTTCACTTGCCTAATATGCTCACCACAGAAGTACGGAAATATATAAAAGGTTATAGAGAAGAAATATGTAAGGAAATGACAGAAATAAGCCTTCTGTAAGAGGTGCATCTGTCTGAAGACTAGGAGGTACCACGTTGGGGCAAAGATGGAATGGAGCTTATCTTTAATGCATCATGTATTGACAACAACGACAGACTGCAGTTTAATAGCTCCTGAAGACTTAAGTACAGGTTTGGGAACCAGAAACTCCAAATTATTCGAATACAAGCTCTTCCTGCAGCTTTTGACATGCAACTTTCAAGTCCTTTGACTCGATTTCGCTAAGTGCTTAATTTTTCTTTTAAAGCTTGCTTATTACATTTTTATTGATGAAGAAACAGGACTTATTTTGTGATGCAACTTGCTCACATTACCAGAAAACAGCAATTTTGGCTGCCTCCAATCTTAAGCTGATATGAAAAGGAAGGACAGAATTTGGAACTGTTAACGTCTTTTGTTTCTTCATGATGCGCAGAAATGCCTGAAATACTTCTAAAGAGAAAAAACAACTAATTATTTTAAAACAGTACATTTTTTGAGAGAGGGAGGAAAATTTTCTTTTTAACTTTAACCTGAGATTAATATACATGCCCAGGACTTCTATGACAGCTTCCGATTCAAACAAAAAACTGAATCCTTACTCAAAGGCATATGAAAATTATTCCCACCGAAGCAAAGACATCCTCATCTCCCAGTACATCTCGTGCTTCTAATTTGATGCATAAATATGACAAAAACAGAATACTGGCTCTCTTCATTCCTTCTGGCACTGTTCCATAATTTCTGCCAGAAAAGCTAAAACACTTTTATATATCAGTGAGCAAACTCCAACAAGAATTTTTCACTTTGCAGACTGGCCGCTAGCACATGATTCAGAAAACTATTTTTTCAACCAGTATCTCTAACTGGCCAATCTATAATTCGAAGATACTGTTTCAATTTCTGTACAAAATAATCATTTAGAAGTTCATACAGGACATCTCCATAAAATAAAGGAAAAAATCCACAAGCAGGGATCACTTACACTTGCAAACAACACAGTATCATTTTTATTAGTGCCACTTATACCAGTTACAGGAGACATTTGTAATGTTTCTTCAGCTTGCTGCAAAAAGGCTGAAGAAACACACCTAATGAAGGCTCCTGAGGTAACCTGGGCAGATAGGCAGAACATTTTTATCTATATCTAATAAAGTCCCTTGACAAGCATCATAAAAACAATTTCCTAGACTGTCTGCTACTGAAATAGAACAGCCTGAATGCAGCCTGTAAACCTTTTATGTGAGCCAGCGGCATTCCTCTTCTCAACTTCTCTTTACTTAAGGAGAATATTGCCCAGTTAAAGACCTCATCGTAAAAGTCTTCAGTTGTATTTAAGCTCTTACAAGGTTAGGATTTCAGTGGTTCCTTTCCTCTACCTATGCTTCTGAACATCAACTTGAAAACAAACCTGGCATTTGTTGTCAGTTCATTTCACTTTCTGGTTCTAATACTCTAATGAGACACTGTAAATGTGCGTCAACCACAGCGCAGGATTTTTTTTTTTTATTTAATAAAGATCATTCAGCAATATTTCAGTAGAACTTTTATTATGTATATTTCACTTTTTCATAGCCATCTTAACTATCTGATACTTCCATGTAACCTCACGGTTTCTTTCGTTCTATCAAATTAATTCAGTGGCCAGAAAATAAACATAAAAGTAAATTCCCGAAAACACAGAATTATGCATTACATGATGCAAGTCTGGGTGTCTTCATTAGCTACGTATTAATAAGAGTAATGTGACACATCTAAAATGAAGTAGCTTGTGGAATAGTAAAAAAAGAATTATTTCATTAGATGGGCTTTTCAAGGCTTATTTCAATTAATTCTTAAAAAAAAAGATAACTTTGTAAGTGCTTAATATAATCAAGGCAAACAACAACAACAAAAAAAAGTGTCTGGGGGGTGAGGGTGGAGTAGACAGCATGGCTACTGGCATCTAACAGTAATCCAATACACTAGTGGGCTGAAATGCAATACTGACTTCAGTACAACATTAACCTGTTCAGCTGATAGCTCATACACTAGTGCAGTTGGAAAGGCTCTCACAAAGAACACTATCCTCCACATTTTCTTTTAAAACTCCTTGAATCAACTTTAAATATTGCTAGAATATATTTACCCTATATTTCAAAATGCAGTTAAAAAGAAAAAAGAGCTTAAGGGGACATCTTAAAGTACCTGGAATAAGTTATAGAATCATAAGCCCAACATTATGCCTAGATTAACTGGCTGAGTGTGAGTATAAAAAACAAAATCCATCACCATGCAACCACCTGCTTATACAACAATAACTAAAAAAGAGAAAACATCAAATAAACCTCGCTATCAGTAATTCTAATCTAACTTTGCAGAAAAAGTAAATTCCACTGCTGTGTGGGCCTTTTTTTCTCTAAGTATTGTGATCCTACTAACTATAGCCTGAAAGATTCAGTTCCTTCTGACTTTGTGTCTCAGACTCATTAAAAATCAAATCTTTTTTTCCATGGGTAGGTTCCCCAACCCCCAATAAACCAGTATAAAACATTGGAATGAGGTTGAACTTGATGATCCTTATGGGTCCCTTCCAACTTGAGATACTCTATGGTTCTAAGACAAATACCAATTTCAGCTCCAACAGAACCACTTCTATGATGTACTCCCCAATTTTTATACCTGACCGCAGACTCAGTATGACAAACCCAAATGTGTAAGGTCTCTGTATGCCAGGCCCATCTGCTTTTTTCTCTTTGAAATCTCAAAGGAAGAGATGTGGTACAGGATAAGGGACTTTTCAAATCGTGGCTGTTATTTCTCTCAAAAAGTTAGCAGGAGATAAGAGGTAATTTAGAGTGTTAATCTTTGGTCTTGAACATACCATGTTTCTCACTGTTTCCCACCTCTCCACGGCCCCAACACTTCACTTACTTTCTTAAAATGACCATTCCTAGAATGATCAAGAAATAGCAACTCAAGTAACAGTCATCAAAATTCTTCTGAGCGCTAAGAAAGGAAGGGAAAGGCAGTGAAAAATAAACAGTTCAGTAATTTATGTCATGAAGAAAGCTTTACGATTATCCTACTTAAATTAAACGGAATGAAACAGAAGTAGGCAATTTATTAAACAGATTCAAGGAAGGATTATGCTCAAAACTCAAATTTAACATTAACTATTCTGGCACAACAAGTGGGAACTTACTGATTAAAGTTGCTAGCGATACAAAGTTGGCAGAGATCATGAGAGGTCTAAAATTAAATAGTGCCACATTAAAACTATGTAGTTAGGCCATATATTTCAAGATTAATATCAAGAACTTCAGATATGAGTTAATCAATTATAAATGACTGGAGAGAAGAACCTGAATGGTTTGCTTAACCACAAGAAAACAACGTGAGGCAGCCAAAGAAGGTATCAGAAGTATCACGCAGAAGTAAGGAAGTATTATGTCATTTTCAAGGCACTCTGAGATCTCATGGGGCTATTTATGTTAGGAGAGATCGGCACCATTTCAGTTTGAACATAGCAGCTACTAGAATGCTCGGGGGGGGGAACGTTGGGAGTAGGAAACAAAACCAGCTTTTCTTAGCCTAGCAGATCAAAAGGTGAGTGATATGAATGCCGCCTATACAGCAGAGTGGATAAAAACTACAGAAGGAAAAAAGCTATTAAGGTGAAGCACAGTGCCAGAACAGCAACAAAGGCGCACAGAAGTGCCATGAATTAGAATTTTTGCCATAAATTTAGATCTCAGTACACAGCTCCAAAACAACAATGAAGTTTTGGACCCTGGTCCACCGAATAGAACAGCAGGCGCAAAAGGTACTTTTAAAATAAAGATAAATAAACTTTATTAGGGAATTAATATGAAATTAGGCTTTTAATAACAGGAGATGAGGCCAGATAATCCAGGAAGCTCCTGCTAGTCCTTCAAAAGCAAATATGCACACTCATCTCTCAGAGGAGCAATCAAAACAGCACCCATACGTTCTGCTCTGAAGCCTGTCTTTAACAGAGAAGGTCTGTTTCTTCCCCGCCGGTCTCGGCTAGCTCCGCGCTCTAAGAGCATGCCACTACCCAGGATCAGCAAGGCCCTCGTACCCTGCACACCACACAACCCACGCTTTCGGTGGCACGGCTTCTTCCAGACAGCCCCCGGACAAAGCAAGCCCCAGCGGGAAACACGCCGTTGGAGGGCCGGGCCGGGCCGCGCCCGGAGCGGGGGCGGCAGAGACGGCCGTGCGCCGTCGTGCCCCTCAGGCCGGCCGGCTGCGGCGCTCTGTCCGCCGGGCTGCCGCCCGCTCCTGCGCGGCGGGAAGCCGCCCGCAGCCGCCGCTCCTCGGCCCCCGCGGCGCCGCGGGAGGAGCCGGCGGCGGCGGCGGCGGCAGCGCGCCCGGGCCGGCCGCCGCTCACCCTCGCGGCGCCGCGGCGATGCCGGGGCGCAGCGGGCAGCGCTGCCGCCGCCCCTCCGCATCGCGCCGGCCTCGCGCCTCCCCTCTGCCGGGCTTCGATCGCCCGTTTACATAAGCGGCAGGGCGGCAGCCGCAGCGGTTACACAAGGGCGAGGGGAGCGAGGGCTGCCGGCCCGGGCGCGGCGGTGCCCGGCAGGGGCAGGGGCAGGGGCAGGGGCAGGGGCAGGGGCAGGGGCAGGGGCAGGGCCGCCCGCCGCCCCGCCGGGCCGCTCCCGGCACTACCCCTCAGCGCCGGGGAGGGGGCGGGGGAGAGGCGCGCGCCCAGAGCCCGCCTCGCGCCCGCTCCGGCCAACGGCCTCACCTGCCCAGAGCCCCCCGCCCCCGCCTGACAGAGCGGAGCTCGCGCCGCCGCCATCACGGCCCCCTCCCCCGGGGCGGCGGCGCTTCGCCTCCGCTCCCGCCCGCCGGGCTCGGTCACCCCGGGGCGAGGGGCAGCCTGCCTGCCCCCGCCGGAGCGACGGCGAGACCCCCGCCCCCCTCCGCAGCGGCTCCGCGGCCCGGCGCCGCCCGCCGCGCTCGCTCACTCACCATCGCGGCGCTGGGTGCCGGAGGCGAGCGCCCAGCCAGCCGGGTCCCGCAGCTCGCCTCCTTTTTTTTTTTTTTCTTTTTTTTCCCCCTCCCCCCCTGTTTTTTACCCCCCCGACCTGGAAGTGAATGTGCCTCAGCCGGCCGGGAAGCAGCGCCAAGCCCGCCTCCCTTAAAGGGGCCGCGCCAGGAACAGGCTGCCGGCTCTCGGGGTGAGTGGGAACCTTAAAATCCAGGTTTAAGTACGCAAAGCGTAAAGTGTCAGGAGAAGGGTCTAACTCTGAACAAAGCGCATCAGCCTCGCGTGTTACGGTGTGCGTGAGACCTTCCCTGACGCCCAGTTGCTTTCCTTTCGGAGTAACGACACCGAACCGCCCCCGAGCCGAGGCTGCTGAGGACTGAAGGAGATGCGGAGCAGTTCCTTGTCTTTGGGTAACCTCTCGCGACCAGGAATTCAACCTCATATTTATGCTTGTTGCTCACACATCGACCTCTGTAATTTAAATCTGTTTCCTGCCGAAACTAGTTTCTTCTGGTAATATGAATAATAATCTGCTCCAGTACAATAGGTTCTGCCTCATGCTTCCAAATTGGAGAGGAACTTTGCCATAAGCTTTTACAGAAAATAATTTCAGGCTTCAGATACAGTAGCGGTGATGAAAACCTGTCTCCTAACAAATGTATACTATAATGTAGTGTTGGTAAAGAGAATACAGTTCTTTTTTATTTCAGGATACAAAGTAAAGAGTGATACAACTACCCTGACCAAGTAAAATGAAATTATAAAGAGTTTACAGTTAAACCTTTTCAGGAATTGCTGATTTTATATACAGAAGCTTTAAATATTTGTTTGCAAACCAGCGAAACACATAAATAAACATTAAGGAACAATTACTAAAGTCATTTGTGTTTCCACCATTAGAAGATGACAAAATATTCTACAAGCAGCATCAAACACAATTTTGCCTGTTTAAGGAGTATATGGCAAAGGTCAGTTATAGTCCCAATTCTTTAGGATGTTGATGTAGAGAAAGTAAACTACGTGCTCAGGATCTGACAAGAACAGCATCAAAAGTCCTTGTGTTCCGAATTTAACCACTTAAAAATCTAGTCTGCTTAGAAGAAATAATTTCTATAATTACAGAAATGGAAATTAGCTTAGATAAGTGAAGGGGGGGGCTAATACTGTTATTCTTAGTCCAGCACGTTTCTTCCACCTCCTAATGTCTTCCAGGCTGTTCTTTCCATACCTGTTAACAAATTCACCCATTCACTCCAGCCTGAGTATCACACATCTTGTCTTTACCCCCTTTTTCTCATTCCATCTGGATTTATGATAATATGATATGATTTATGATAAAATGATATCTTCTGTTCTCCTGCCTGGGCTCAGGCAGCGAAAACTTTGAAGCGCCGGGCTGATCCCGTGCTCTCAGTGCCTGCTCTTGGCCTGCCCCACTCTACTCCAGAGCCGCAGCAGCATGGGCAGCCTCGCTGTGCCACTTTGCTCTGGGCACGGAGAGGCCGTGCAGTTGAGTTGGCACCGACTCAACATCGGCATCAGAAAATGCAAAGACAAAATGCCAGCAAGAACAGACTCTTCAGGGATTTGAACCAACAAACGCAGAGTTTCTACTGAGCCTGTGCAAACTGAAATTTTTCAAAGCTGGATTTTCAGAGAGACAGTATTGCTGGTACAAAAGCAGTTTGTCTTCCAAAGGCCTTCTCCAGAACAGAGGACTTAACACAAAACATCTCCGACAGCAGTCAGCGTAGGCCGAATGGCGTGTATCTTCTTACTTGCCTTCCCACAGACGCGTCCGTCGTTTTGGTCAACACATTTTGAAAGCAGGAATTTAGCTTCATGTGGACGATGTTAACTCCAACCCAAATACTGAAAAGTCTGGAAAGTGTTAAGGAAACGCCGCAGGAGAGGTGGTGACTGGCAGGCATTTCGACAGCACCTCCGGGAGGTGGTGCTGCCAGCCCGAGCAGCCGGGCGCCCGCAATTAGCTCGGGCCCTTAATAGACAATCGGGTTTCTTCCTACGGGAGCCTATGCGCAGGATTTAACTGAGTCTTACTTAGACCAAAAGCTTGGCAAGCCAGCGTTATGTTACTGACATCATCTGGGACAAAGCGTTCACAAATGTTCTTTGAAATTCATTCTAACTCACATGTTCTTTGAAATTCATTTTAACTCAAACATTTTGTCATGTAAATTTCTAATGTGCTCAGAAAACTCAGTTTGTGCTCAAAACCGCTGGAACTGCATAGTCTGATGTGTTTTGTCAGTATCCTGATGTCAGGTCTGGCTTAAATTCGTCCATAACTGGAGAGCTAGGGTTTGTGGTGTGTCGCTAATTGCACACTGCTCCCCGGGTGTTTTCAAGAACCCCGGCACTGCCTGCTCAGCGGTGCTCGGACAGAGGGTTCCACCTCTTCAAAAAGCATCTCTAAGAGCTTTTCTTGACCCACAGAAAGGAATGGCTGCTGATAACAGTCCCTAGCAGTCACTCCCCCGCTCTGAAACTGAGCTGAAGATTATTTAGCAGTTAATCTGAGACAGAAACAGGCGGGCAACGACTTGGGGAAGTGGTCAGGCAGCCCTGGCTTCTCGGCCGTGCATGTAGCGTGTTAACGTATAGGGTGACGTCCGGACTTGGGGATCTGATTGTCCTGAACAGGACCTCAGAAATGCGCATCCGAGGGTGCAAAGCCCTGACAGTGAAGGACTAGCAACGGCCGAGCGCCCCAGACCTCGGAGGTGGCAGCCTGCGCCGATGCCCCGCCGCAGAGATGAGGCACTGCGGGCCGGCCCCTGGCGGGGGGGGCCGGGCGGCCGCGGATCGATCGCTCGGCGCTCGCGGAAGTCAGGCGCGGCATCGCTGGCTCGGCGCTCGCGGGCGGCCCCGCCATGGCCGGGCTCATCGACTTCGCGGACGAGGAGGAGGTGAGGGCCTACCTGGAGAACCTGCACGCCGAGTACAGCTACCAGTGCTTCAAGGAGAAGGACCCGGACGGTAGGCGGCCCCGCCGCGCGCCCCTGCGCGCCGCCCGGGGCCGGCGGCGGCCTCACGCCCTCGCCGCCGCCTTGCAGGCTGCCAGCGCCTGGCCGACTACCTGGACGCCGTGCGGAAGGACTTCGCGGCGGCGGCGCGGGTGCTGCGCGACAACTGCGAGGCGCACGGGCACAGCGAGAGCTGCTACAAGCTGGGGGCCTACCAGGCCATCGGCAAAGGTGGGCCGGGGCGGGCGGCCCGGGCGCTGCCCCGCCGCGGGGGCTCGGCCCGGCTGCGGCGGCCCTGCCGGCGGCGCGAGCCGCTGCCCGCGGGCGCCTCTGGGGAAGCGCGCGCCTGGCCTTCGCGGGGGTGCTGAGCGCCCGCGGCCCCGCCCCGCCCCGCCCCGCCCCGCCCCGCGGAGGGGCTGCTGCCCTGCCCCGTCCGCGGTCGCGTAGCGAAAGCTGGGGAAGGGCGGAAGACCTTAAGTTGCTTCCTTCTGCAGAATCGGCTTTAGGTTAACCGCGCGTATTATTTTCTATTACTGTGTCTCTATAAGAGGTAAGTATATCCAGTGTTGAATGTTGCTGGGTGTCCTGGTCTTAAAATTCGCATTTCTTCTCGTCTCGCTGTTCTTTTTTAGAGAAAGTAAGGAACAAATAAACTTACAGATGTAATACTCCTTACAGATACATAAGCAGGCCCCAAGTCTGTCCAGCATGATTCTGCTGGTACGGTCATTGGAAGCAGCTAAATTAGTGAGTCTTCTTCCAAATGACAATACTAGGAAGGGAGATGATATTTACTTTTAACTGTAGCTAAAAACTAGTAACAATCTCAGCGTACCAATAGGTATACTGGCAAAAGAATACTTAGCCTAGCGTAAGCTGTTAAGAAACCCATAGATGTAGTAGTGGAAAGAGTGTTTTGTGTTTTGGGTGGGTTTTCTTTGTCCGCGTAAGGTGTGATTACTGGGGAGTGGAGGAGGGCTTCCTCACCTGAAGACGTTAGCAAAACCTTTGTAATTGAGACAACAATAGCGTCTCTCAAGTCCTAAATTTTGTCTGTAGCATATGAAGTGAGGGATGCTGTATTTCACAAAGAGCAGTGGGGAGCATGCTGCAAAGCAGAGAGCTCCCATCTGTTTTAGCGTGTCCTTCCAGTAATCTTTTGGTTTCTTGGCTGACAGGTGGACTCGACCCAGATTTGAAAGCTGCCTACAACTCTTTCATGAAGTCATGTGAGAATGGTGGGAAGAAGTCAGTAAATGCGTGTCATAACGTTGGGCTGTTGGCCCATGATGGGAGAGTAAACAACGATAAACCTGATCCCGTTGTCGCTAGAGACTATTACACAAAAGGCTGTGATGGCAATTTTGCTCCTAGCTGCTTCAACCTCAGTGTAATATACCTCCAGGGAGCACCTGGGGTCCCTAAGGACATGAACCATGCTCTGAAGTACTCGCTGAAAGGGTGTGACCTGGGTCACATATGGGCATGTGCCAATGCCAGTCGAATGTATAAACTGGGAGATGGCATTGAGAAGAATGATGCTAAGGCAGAGGATTTGAAAAACAGGGCAAAACAGTTGCATAAAGAACAGAAAGAAGCCTCAAGTTCTTTAACGTTTGGGGAGTAAAACTGTCAGTTGCAGTTTGAAATGGCAAGTGAACTTGTTTAAATTGTGAGCATACAGTTTTCTTTCATAACAAATAAATATCCTGTAAGTATTTGCATATGCAAATAAACGTCTATTTTTGTGGATGCAACAAACATGACCAACTCTGCTGTGCCTTTCTACATTTGTAAATATACAAGTTCCTGGGTGTATTGGTTAGATCCCTCCTCTTTAAGGAAGGCAGAAACCTCTGGCCTTTTGGAGGTTTGTCCCCATGGTTTCAAGTATGAAGGGCTGTCATGTGTAGCGCTTCAGTCTTGATTGAGGCTTGTGCTTGGACCAATTTTGACACACACACAGAGACACACACACACAAAATCACAGCTGCAAGGTAATCCCAGCGTGGACATTCAAAACTGTGCCATCTCTCTTAGAAGGAGCTGTGGAACTTTGGGAGTGTGTCCACTTGTGTGGTCTGCTCTAAGGCTGCTTTGTGCCAGGATGGCTTGAGAAACTTGAGCAGGTTTATTTGCTGAAGGTATTGTTATCCTAAGGTTGTATTTAGACTTGTTGATTTAGTTACTTTGTCATCATACCATCAAAACAGCACTTGCAACTATGAGAAAAAAAGAGGTGACTTGTTACAGGGAGAAATAATAATTTGATATCTTGCTGACTTTTAAATTATATGTTTAATGTTATAATTTCATCTGAGAAGCTTTGATTTCTCAATTCATTCTGTAGGTTTTACAGGCTGTTAGTATGATTATTTCATTTGTGCAGATGTTTATTATTTGATTGTAAATCAGTGTTATGGAGTTATTGGATATGCTTTGATTTCTAAATAATTAAGCATTTAATTGGAGCCAAGCCAAAAATTTCTTGTCCAAGAATATCTTCAGTAAAAAACTGGGTTCAGGAAAAGGCCCAGGTGGGAAAGCGTGAAGAAACTGAGGGGTGGATCACTTCAGCACACAAGTTAAAGCTGTTCTATAGCAGTGTACAGTCTTGGGATGGAGTTGTACTAAGCTGCTGTCTTCTTAAATGGAGGTCTGGCCTACAAAATTGAAACGGGTTTCTGTTGGGTGACAGCCTGTGAGTGCTGGTGCTCTGCCATTGACAGCATGAGCTGCATCCGTGTGTGCTCGTTGATTTGAAGTGCCTGCCTGTGCAGGCCCCTGCTCGGTGTGTGTGCCTGGCTCTGTCACAGACCTCGCTTTACCGGGAACGCTGATTTGCACAGGGAGCGCCCATGCAAACCCCATTGTCACTAGTCTCCTTCCTGCTTAACTTCGTGATTTGGTGTTATACTCAGTCGGATGACTGCTTTTTGGTCCCATCTGCCATTTTTATATATTCATTGACACTGCTAAGCATTGTGATGTGATTCTTCTACAATACTTTTTCCTGGAAAAAGCAGCTCACCGTTGCTTTGCATTATCTTTTAAATAAAAAATAGTACCTCTCAATCTGAAAAGAAAGAAACAGATGCCTTGGTAACTGAGGGTTAAAAATGACATCGAGAGTTAATCTACAACACATGTGGGATGTGGCACTCCACTGCAAGTGCTGGATGCTGCACTCAGTTGCTGGGTTTGTGCCATAAATGTTCAGAATGCATGAAGAGGTTCTGTTAGAGCTGCTAACAATCTGGACTCTCCAGTCCAAAATGAACGTTGTGCTTGAAGGACCAGAGGATAGTTCTGGATGCTGAAAGGATGTCAGCTTGCTTGGCAAGTTAGCAAAGTACCTGCATTCGTGTGCTTCTCAGCATGCTCAGCATTTCAACTTGCATATGGCCATTGCAACAGCTGAAATTAAAGAATGATTTCTAACTATTTTTTACTTTTTTTTTAGGAGGAATAGTGAAGTAAGTATGTTAGTATGCTTCCTGGTACCTACTAATTAAAAAACTCAGAACATGCCAGATTTGCACAAACAGCAGCTGGCTATTTCTTCCTCCTCTTAGACTGTGGCTTAAAAGTCAAGTTGTTTAAGTCCTCTCTTAGTTCTTTCAAAGCTGTTCTTAAACACCTCCGTCACTGAAGCTTCACTATACTGAGAAAGCTTCAAAGTGCGTTAACTGATTCATGCAACTCTACTATCTTAAAGACAGCATCGACAAAGCTCACTTCAAGTGTCTTGGGAGGAATTTTTTTTTTTTAAACTGAGATGTTTTAATATTTCTAGATCCAAACTTCAAATTTTGCATTTAAAATGGATTTTGGGTAAGTAAGGGTAATAAATCACCAAAAGATGCAAACTGAGAGGAAAACTGGAAGATTAATCAAGTGTACAAATAAACCTTGATACTGTATGATTTTTTTGTTTTGTTTTGCCTGTGACAACCTTGAGAGATACAAGTGAAGGGAGGTCCTTGCATATATTCTACTTCAAATATATTGAACAATATCAGTGCAGCCAGTTTTAAGACAGCTGTACATAGTTTTTATTGTGGAATTACATTGCCCCTAGATCTCCATAGTACATGAAGAAAGAATATAGGAATAGTCTGGAATATGGGAATACAGCCTGTATTTTGAATATAAAAATCCATAGTGACCAGTGGAAATAAGCTTCAGTGCATTACAGCATCAAACTGAACAAAGAGCAGTCACACACAGTGAGTTCTGAAAAATTATTCCTTAACATCCTTTTTTTTTTTTTTTTTTTTCCCCCCTCCAATGCAACTGTTTATAACCAGGAACTGTACTTCTGTACTGGGCTCGGGCTGAATAGCTTGCTGCCGGGTAAAGGTTTCTGCTCTTCAGAGACTGTCATGAATCCTCCATACTTTCTGAGCTAACCTCCTGCTGGAACAAGTACCGATTTTGAGCTGCTTTCACGTGATGTTTAATTCTCACCGCTTCCACTTTAAAACTGTGCTTATTTTGCTGTCTCTGGCCACAGAAATACCACCCTCTGCTTGTACTGTCAACTTGATTAACTGTGAAACGTTTGTCCAGGCCGCATGTTGACCCTGGACAGTGCCTCTTGTTGTCTGTGATGTTTCCAGGTCCAGGGGGGGCACACTGCTTTAGGTCCTGAGAGTGTGAAGCTTTTCACTGGTCAGCTTAGATCTAGAAACGTTTAAGT
This sequence comes from Morus bassanus, assembly GCA_031468815.1. Lineage (NCBI taxonomy): Eukaryota > Metazoa > Chordata > Aves > Suliformes > Sulidae > Morus > Morus bassanus. Next base: position 17,558,144 of record CM062576.1, on the reverse strand, counting down.
CACGTTCAGACCAATGCCAAGCCCGAAACAGTAATGAGCCTGTATGCGAATATGTACATAGAGACATCTATGCCTGTAGATCTTGCAAATGAAATAGGCACGAGAGACAGAGGTAGGAGAGAAAGGAACATAATGAGCTCTGCTGGGCAGATGAGCTATGGGGGCAGAGCTTAAGAGAGCTGCTCCAGATTGTACAGGAATTAAGTAAAAGAGCTAGGAATTGGCCTAGTTCTACTGAACTACAGATAAGTATCTAAGGCAGGAGATTCCCTTTCAGACAGGACATGCGCGCAGGTTTTAAATACCTTTAGCCTGAATGTTGTTTTTAGCATCTTGCCAAGTGGTTTGTCACTGTGTATCTGAGTGCCATGTGTGCCTGACTGCTTCAGGATTGCTCTCCAACACGCTGTGATGACCCCTTATTCGATTACACACAAATTGTTTTACTTTCCTGCCAGCTTCTAAAACATTATGTTCTGGTTTTTATAATACAGATTTAGGGAACCAGGTGCTAACTGATCAGATTTCAGACTCAAATCCATAGTTTATATATATGCAAACTGTAACTAAGCATACATATTCTGAAACGGCAGTCTAAATAAGGAGGGCAGTATACGGAAATGCATTCATGCACTGACACAATCTTTTATAATTTTTGTGTGTATAAATATATGCAAAGTTTGTGATGTGTGTGTATATGTTTTGCTGTAAATTTACTGCTGATTTAGAACACTGGTCTGAATAAAGATAGACGCTTACTACTGAAATAAGTGGGAGAAAAAACAACACTTATTTGGCTGTTGCCACAATTGAAAGCAGAATTGTTAGAATCTCATTGTATGCTGTCTCAGGCAGAGCATGTATGAATTAAAGCAGTTATTCCAACTTAACTGCACGTTTAACAGACTTCTTGGAAGGGATATGCTTACTGCTGGAATAAAAAACCCAGCGGCGTAGTGTAGTGATGAAACAGGCACGCTGGAGCGACAGATGGCAGTATGTGAAAACCATTCTTGCATGCCGTGGGTGTCAGGCCTATGGCTCTTGTTTTCAGCAGCCTGAAAAAAAAACCCAGCAGTGATGACAAAAGTGAGATTAATTTTTCTGTTAACACAGTTAATATTCTATGGCAGTTCAAGAAGGTAAAGCTCTTTTAGAGGAACACACTTTGCCCGATTCTTTGCTAGGTAATACTCTGGCCATTTGTTTCACTTGGGAAAGGTAAGTAAATGCTACCTGTGCAGAGCGTAACGGTCTAGTAACAAAACAGTTGGGAAGCCATGTGTACAGAGTAAGCAATTACAACTGGCTCAAGGTGTTGGAGAATTGGGTGACATTTTACGCCCTGATCCTTTTTTTGAGCTTGTAATGCTCATTGCCTCCAAGTGGCTTGTTCACATCCTCAGTCCAAACGAACCTGCCGCACTAGAGCGGGCTTTCTTCCAGGAGGACTAATGATTGTCAGTCATCCCCCTGGGGAACTTCCAGTCAACACAGCAAACAGGCAGCTGGGAACATCCTGAATAAAAGTGACAGCATTGCAAATAATTAAAGCCACATATAAAGTGCATGTTGCGGGGAGTTTTTTTCGTAGCACTTGAGAACTCAGAGACTTGCAGAGTTTAAATATTATAAAATGAACTATCTTCCTAAAAGCTGTTAAGAGTGTTAGTACAGATAAGTTTATGAAGTATTATCCAGTTTTGTACCACCGGTTGAAAAAGCAAACCCAAATTAAGGAAGGCTCTTTTGTTACACTAAAACACCATCAAAAACAGTTTAAAGTGTTTTCAGGCTGTCTCTGAATGGTTTGCTGCCTGTTCTGGACCTACCTATGTCTTTTTTACACAGATATTGATGATGCTGTAACAGATGCATTAGATGGGTAAGGCACTCTCCTATTTGACTATTTTCCCTCCAAAGTGACAAAGCATAAAAAAAAAAATGAGCCACTCATTTTAGTGTATTATAAATTATATGTGGTTAATGCAATCTATAGCAGAGACTATAGACTCTACTAATAGCAGTCTGTTCTCAACCTAGAGATTATGTTCAGGAGACATAATCAAATCCGTTAAGAGGTGAAAATTATACTGCAAATCTTGGCTTATAACCATCCTGCTCTGATATTATGAGGGTATTACGAAAAGGCTGATACCTTCCTGCTCTGTCTTTTTACCTGATGTTACAAAGGCTAAATTTTATGTCCTCTTGGGAGGAAAATTGTTCCTCCAAAGCCTGTGAGGTCATAAAGAAAGAGTGATAGATATGTGGTCATAATAGCATACTTGGAAATATGGAAGACCTGTTGATCTCTTCAGGATCAGTGGATTGTCTAAGAAATAAAGGAGTTTATCTCAGCTTCACAGCTCCTAAACCACTGTCTGATTTCTCTTTCATTTGTGTTGATCTAAGCATACAGCCGACCTCCTTTAATAAGGCAGCAACATACTTCAGAAGGAATGGTGACCAACTCTAATTAATTAAATGGACTTATGAATACATAGCTTTAAATGATGAAAGCATTCACTGCAGGATGGTTCCTGCAGCTGTGAAAAGGTCACCAGTGGAGTGCTGGTTTTGTACTGAGATGTAGAAAACACTGGTGCCACATCACGTTGTGTCGTTAAGTGTCATTTGGATTAATTCTGGACCAAAGATGCTGTCCAGTAAAGAAGCCACATGACGTTGTAAAACCAGAAAAACAGACTTGTTCTGGTGGTTCTGTTCCTGTTTTACACTGTAATAAAAGCAGTTTTACAGCTCGCTTACCTTTTATTCAGCCATCAGTAACAACTCCTCTCTGCAGTATGTGTGAAGGTAGTTCTTGTAGCTGTACACACCCACCCAGGTGGAGGGTCTGGGAGACTTTATATGTGTAATCCCCACACCAAGAAAGCAAAATAATAGTGTTCCTTATTACAGTACAAGCTTTTTGTTCTGTGCGGAAAGAAATTCACTCTGTCGGCAATTTTTCCCTTCATCACGTGAGAGAGAGGAACTCTCCCAGGTAGCTCTTCTCCTCCTTTGGTAGATGTTGATAAGGAAGAATTCCTCCTTCCGTTGTGCTTCCCAGCATCTCATCCACTAGACCTCAGAATGATACAGTTGTGCTCAGGGTTGGGCTTTTTTGAGGGTGAAGCAAGAAAGCAGAGGGAGGAAAAGGAGTCATGGCACAGCAAGAAACAGATTAGAAAAAAAAGCAATATATCCAGTTGTATTATTATTGCAATAATTTTTGCTGGGATGACACCCAGGTGTTCAGTTCAGGCCCTGATATTAAGGCCATTTGTGTGCACCTGTAATGACACCTCCGATCCAGACTCCCGCAATCGAAGATTCAGGATTGTACAAAGTCCCTCGTACATATTTGAGTATCAAACACTAGTATCCTGCTCTGATTTTCCAGACACTGTATCAACAATATGGCCCAGAATCCACACAAAGCAGATTTCTCCAAGACTCTTAAGACTTTAATGATCAGTTCTGTGCCAAATTTTCAATGTTGAATTTCATATGCTGTATCTGTAGCCTCCCAGTGCTTTCATTTGTCAGTATCCACACTTGAAGCAAACACAATAACCACTAATTACACTAATTTCAGACTATATCACATATTTCTGATTTGTTGTTATTGCCTTCTACTCTAGCACTAGTTAAAATTGCCAATCATATATTTGTTCCAGATATGATGTTTTATACTTCTTACATACACACTTTGTTTTACAGTCTTCTTTGTAATATGGTAATATGGTTTTGTAATATAGTCTTTTTTGTAATCCTTTTTTCCCCCTATATCAACTAGAAATTTGTGTGATATGGAATTATAAAGTTAAGGCCACTTTGGGGTGGTGATTTCAAACGGGGATTTGTGAACAGCATAATTGTAATGCATACACACGCTCCACGAGTATAGTGGGAGTTCTCTATAAGATCTCATTCTGTCTATGCAAAACTGAAATACAGTGCTTTAAACATACCCTGGAGAGTTTTTCTTAGCAACTGCGAGGCTTCTGGTAAAACAGAAGAAAGAAGGATGAAAACCCCGCGTGTTTATACAGCAGTTGTCACCTGCAGCACTCTCGTGCACTTCACCCAGTGAATCACAGAGTTGCTTTTCAGCTCACAAAGCCATTACATACAGAGCTGGGGTAAGAAAGCCATTAAAGAAAAATGTTAATTGTTTGGCCATGATGTAATTTCATCACTTGAAGATGAGGCTAACCTGAATTTATGTTAGAAGTTCCTTAATCTGACAGTCCTGGTGTGACACTTAATGGCCTCGTCTGAGCATTTAATTGTCTCACAAAAAACACTGAAAATAAGTGAGCTGGTTTCCTTCCAGCTCTCCTGCAACTGGAAGCACGTCGTGTTCCTATAGAGCTTCCTGCCCAGGAAACTCTCATTGCTTTGCAACAACTTTTTCTGCAAACTCCCGAGAAGGAAACCTGTATTATCTCTATAGTGCAAGGCACTGAGCAGCTATTGAGTTATTTCAGGTCACACGGTATCAGTACAGGCCCAAACTGATTCTTCTCCGAACAATATTTAGCATGGCAAGGACCTGTCGATTCTTTACAAGCCAAGAAACGCTAAGATGGGAAACAGGCCTTTGAATGTTATTCTGGTGATATTTGTGAAGTATTATTTGGGAAAGATGCAATAGCCACCTCGGCACAAGTGTTATTAAACTGCTGAAGAGAAAATAAGCTGTGACACTGTCAACACTGCAAGCAGTCCTGCTGTGTTACCTTCAGGGAAGTTATTTTGTGTGCCGCCTTAAGTGGAACATTTTCTCTACAGCATTGTTTTGCTTATTTGTTCTGCAGTGGGTACAAAGGAAACATATAGTATCTTACTTGTCAGGTAGGCTGAGATGGAGTGACGTTAGCTGCTTCAGGGACCCAAACCTGCCTCAGACTGACAGCTCACACACCATGGTATTTGTGATGAACAGACACTGGCCCTCGGAGAGATTATATATAACTTGAGGTAAAAAGCTCTAGATCTTTTTGAAACTCTGGACCTATTCTAAGTTTTTTTCTGCTCGGTTTTGTGAGTTTTACATGTTTCTCAGAACCCAGGGGCTGATACCAGAGGATGCCAGGGACTGACATAGTTACAAAAGCCACAGAATGTATGAGCAACTTCTATACGAGAGATGGTTTCTATAGGAGCAGCAGAAAGGTTTTGTTATAGCAAACAGTAAGAACTTCCCACACCATTTAACAGTTAACCAAAATGTCTCTGCAGTAATTACAATGGCTTTGTAATTTCTGTTTTCTGTGTATTACAGCATGAAATACCTAACTGTGATGTTTGCTGACTGTTCTGTTCATTGCTCCCACAACAGGCTATGGACATTTCCAGATCACACTATCACACCGCGGTGACGATGCTGATCCATTGATGATTTAAACTGCAAAGCAAATTAAAAGCTAGTTAATATAGCACCATGGTGACGATGCTGATCCATTGATGATTTAAACTGCAAAGCAAATTAAAAGCTAGTTAATATAGTTCTATAAATGATAGGAGATAGGTGATCCCTAGTGATCAATTCTAATTCTCTATGAATTTCCTTTCCTAGTCTAATGCCATCTTAATATGTGTGTTAAACTAAAGCCTATGGTCAGAATGTATTTTCTTATGCAGTACCTGTATGTGTCCCTAGTGATCCTTAGGGAAGAATGTAAAGTATTCAGTCCATTCAAATGCAGGATGGTTCTGCCTCAGACATTGTGCAGTTACAAGTTGCAATCTAAGGCTATATTTATACCATAGCAGAGTCCCAGAAACATTTTATATATGTTATTTTCCCCATTATAATCTCTGGGGAACAATCTCAAGTGAGGGTTTTGATCTATGATTTGAATAAATAAATAGCTTCCACTTGATTTCAATTAATATTTTCCCTTAGCATTTTGCAGTACTGAGCCAGAATACTTGCTGTCATACCACAGCCAATACGTTGCAACAATCTATGAGAACTTCGAGCCAAATTGTGGAAAAGTTTTACATCTTAGAAGCACCAGTCAAAATGTTGCCCTCGGGAGAGCCAAAGGTGAGGTCCTTTGTCAGAGTGCAATGCCAGCACCGCACACACAACCTGGGAAAATGCCATACAGAGGCAAGCAAAGACACCTGGTGCTCAGGAGCCTACCGCTAATACTACTGAAGAGCAGCAAGCTTCAGGCTGCTCACAGTTCACTTAGTGCTCTTGAAAGGCATTAATGTTTCCTGGGGACATACATAAGGTGACAGAAAGAAAGTTAGTAACATCTTTTGATGTTTAAGTATGAAAGAACAAAGCTTTTTGATTCAGTTCCTCTTCACTAGGCTGAATCAGAGATATTGTGAGACTGGGAAACAGATATAACCTTGAAAACTAATTGCATTGAACCTTAATACTGGAAAATTTTCTTTCAGAATGGTTCTTGTGCAATCTGGGATATGGGATAGTTCTCTGCTTTTGCCATGACACTGCAAATTGATCAGATGAATGTGTGGAGAGGAATTGATTGAGTACTCTCTGTGCTTGGAGGCTTGAATTAAAATGTGACAAACATAAATGCTGTTTCTTGTTAGAAATTTTATGTGCAATACTGCTTAGCCTATGAATATAGTTAACACCAAAGGGACTCTGCACACTTTCTGCAGCACATCAAGCATCAGCTTCCCTCAACTGGGACCTATGTGATTGTTTTAAAGGACTTGCTGGAGTGTAACTTAGCTTGGCCCAAACACTCCAAGAAGATAGTTCATAGCACAGCTGTTGAAGAAAAAAAACAGGATCAAAATACTAGAGAGTCTGAAGAAAAGGATGGGTTCACAACAAAAATGAGCCAGAATAAATTGCATAGCAGAGGAATTATGTCTAGCTAGAACTTACCTGTCCTTATACAAAATGAGATCAACTGATTAATTAATTCAAAGTGAATTCTATTTTTTCTTATTGCTCAATCAGTAAAAGAAAAGGACAAGTAATTCAGTTTGGCCCTTGAAGCATCTCCTGATCCCATGAAAGCATTGTATCAAACTGCTTTCTTCCCTGATGTCTCCAGAGTGCAGCAAGAGCTACAGTAACACTGTGTGCAACAGAAAGCCTGCTAGGAGTCCTTATAGATGCCAGACTACCTTGTTTAACTCTGGAGTTAAACAGATTACAATTTCCAGAGCTTGGTCCCAGGTATGTGTGTTCCTAAAGGAACTCATCACAATCCAAAACCTATTTTGCTAATTTAATGAAGGAACCAGATCCAGATCATGGCATATTCAGATCAGGTCTTTCCTGGAATATAGTCCCAAATCAGATCAAATTAGCTCTCAGATACCTGTAAAGTCTCTGGACAACCTGAAACAGAAATCATTCACAAGTTCAATATCTCCTCTGTTAATTCCTCTACAGTCCTACGGGGTGAAACTCCCAGCAGGAATATGCCCCTGTGGCACCAACACATGGCTGTTAATGTCCATTTATTAAATAAAGGCCTGCACAGAGTTTAAACCCCTTGTGGGGCAGAGATGGTGAGGGCTGGAACAGAAACATAGTCTTTTATCATGGGCTTCTTCACTTTCTATCTGTAGCCAGGGCTGAACTGGTGGGTAGGTGCACACACAAACAGAGGTCTGATTTTTGGAAACTGAGCAAGTTTTTAGTTCAGACCCAGCTGTGCATTTATTTGATGGGATTGCAATAGCTGTTTGAAGCATTTTCAGAACCCATTAAAGGCTGAAGAGTGCCCCAGCACTTTAGATTGCAGGCAGTCTAAGCGCTCGGAATGGATAAAAGATTAGAGCTAGCCATCTGTACTTAAAAAAAAAAAAAACCTAACCCCACAACAAAACCCAAATGCTCTCATGATCTGGCGAGCCTTTTGTGTGCTGTCCTCTCTACATGCTGTTCAGCTGTGTTTTTCTTATTTTCCTGTGGGAGGACTGTTCCCTTGGCTACCAGTGCTGGCCTCGAATAGTTGGTATTTGGGCACTCAGAGCTAACAGGATGAAAATATTGTTCTTTTTTTCTTTCATTCCTGCAGGAGCACAGGGAACACAACTGGCCAGATTTCTGGTAGGCAATAGCTCCAGGTGATACCACTGCATCGAGTTATGTGATTTGGCCCTGCTGCACCCTTCCCTTCCAGGTGCTGCTCTGGTAGATCTCTGGATTTCTGCTGACTGCTGCCTTGTCAGAGAAGCACTAATGGGAGGTGATGTTTGGGGCTTGTTTCTCTGCCCTCCTGCACAGGACATAGCACACACTACCTTCAGCTGCTCCAGATGTATTTCTTTTTAGTCACATGCATCAGTAGCAGCAGTACCTCATGACGCATAACAGGCACAGCCAGTCTCGTGCTAACAGGAGGGGCAGGTCACAGCAGACACAGCTAATGCTGGGAAGCTATAATCAGTGTCTCTTAATCTTTCTGGCTTTCTGTATTAAGGACATTGTTGCTTTTGCATTAGAGGAATGAGAATAGTCTTGTCTCCTCTCGAGACCTCAAGGTTCTGCCTTCATTTGCCATCAAGTGCTCCATGAAACTGTTTCATTAAAGCCTCTGCGCAGTGACCTTTGCACAATAACCTGCTCTCTGTAGTCCCTCCATAGTCTGAGGCTGCTCTCATTTAAATTACTGTTATGCTGAGGGAATCAAATACATCTTTTTCTCTACTCAAGTGCCTGGAGCAAACTAATGTCCTTCTGCAGTCATGAAACACAACAAAGGGACCCTGATTCAGAGGGCAAGGTGAGGTTTGCTTTCTCTATGGAAACTGGAGACCAGTCTAATGACAGGGCAGATGAGGAAGCAAGAACACAGGTCCATCAGATGAACAGAAACCATTGGATCTCAGGTAAAAGTTGAGAAAACGAGGCAATAAATGCAGTGAGTGGACAACAAGAGTTGAACACTAGGTAGCTGGGAACCTGGTGAGGACCTGTGGTGATTTGTAATCACCAAATCCTATGGCACAGCAAAAGCAAATACTGACACCATTAACCAGTATTGGGATAAAAAGAGGAAAAGTCACAAATACAGAAAGGCTATACTGCTTTCTGCCCCCCCCCCCCCCCCCCCCGCCCGCCCTCTGTCATGTTTTCTGTTGTGGCTATACCAGATGACAATATGAGCAAATCTGATAATTCAGGGACACGCCTGGTGTACATGCTGAATGATCCCATCTTTGTAAGCAGGGCTGCTGGCTTTGCCCACCAGAAAGGCTCAGGGGAGAGAGAATGCAGCTCGGGGAGGAGGAACATGGGAGGCATTGGTGCAGAAGCTGCATTCAGGGTTTAGCTGTTTTCCAGGGATTTACAGCATTCCTGCCTACTTCAAGAACAGAGGGAAGGTGATTAGCAGGTTGGTTTGCTGAGCCTGTGGGACCTGCTTTGCGTTTCTTGTTGGGAAGATGTGAGGCCTGAAACCTCTCTTTTCAGAGGCTGAAGAGGTTAAACTGTAGGGTCTTGCTGCACAAAAGGTGTTAGAGTTCTCCTTCACTTTGACATCCAGGAGTCATAACCAAAGAACTGCCCTGAATCCAAGAGCATGGGAGTACTGGGTATCCAGTGAGTGGGTCCATCGAGTTAGGCAACCAGCCCAGACCGTGACAGCTCGTATCTTCCTATTAAACAAATCGAACTCTCCATTTTATTTCTACATAGCCTCTCTCTGTCTGTTCTGCAAATGTAGCTATTTCCCAGTGGTCCAATCATTTGTGATCACCTCATGATCTGTGGCTCTGCTTTTCCTAGTTTGTTCAAGAGGCACCACTTTCAAGCATGCCCCAGCCTTGTTCAGGGCACAGCAATGCACATTCAACCAGGCACAGCTCTTCAGTGTTTCGGCCGCTGCTTACCAGTTTTCTGTCATGAAAACATCATTGTATTTAGATGCAAAAGTGCTACTCTCTTCATTCTTTCAAATGGTACAAGGTAATTTTGTATGAATGTTCTCCTGGGGAAATCATATTTTATTGCAGTATGAGTGACATTAAAACCCACCACAGTGGGACACTAATATGCATATTAATAATGCTATTAATGCTATATAGAATCCTGGGCAAATTGAGCTAGAAGGGGCCTTGCAGTTATGCAGTCTATTTCTCTGTCCCAAGCCAGAATTATCTGTATTTATCATATCTGACAGCTACCTGCCCTATCTGACCTCTACTGGAGGCTTCACAATTGCTGCAGGAAATTTTTTCCTGTGTTTACTGATCTTTCTAGCAGAAAGCTCATGATTCATCATGGTGGGTGAAAAGCTGGACATGAGTTGGCAATGTGCGCTCACAGCCCAAGAAGCCAACAGTATTCTGGGCTGCATCAAAAGCAGCATGGCCAGCAGGCTGAGGGAGGTGATTCTGCCTCTCTGCTCTGCTCTGGTGAGACCCCACCTGGAGTCCTGCATCCAGCTCCGGAGCCCTCAGCACAGGAAGGACATGGACCTGTTGGAGTGGGTCCAGAGGAGGGCCACAAAAATGATCAGAGGCATGGGACGCCTCTCCTATGAGAAAAGGGTGAGAGCATCAGGGTTGTTCAGCCTGGAGAAGAAAAGGCTGTGGGGAGACCTTATTGCGGCCTTTCAATACTTAAAGGGGGCTTATAAGAAAGATGGGGACAGAATTCTTAGTAGGGCCTTTTGCAACAGGACAAGGGGTAATGGTTTTAAACCAAAAGAGGATAGATTCAGACTGGATATAAGGAAGAAATTTTTTATGATGAGGGTGGTGAAACACTGGCACAGGTTGCCCAGAGTGGTGGTAGATGCCCCATCCCTGGAAGCATTCAAGGTCAGGCTGGATGGGGCTCTGAGCAACTTGATCTAGTTGAAGATGTCCCTGCAGGGACACCTCCCTGCAGGGCGGGTGGACTAGACGACCTTTAAGGGTCCCTTCCAACCCAAACTATTCTACAATTCTATGATTTTATGATTTCCTCAACCATCATGGATACAGTGAATGAATGCAGTAAAAGGACAATATGCAAGCAAGCAGGAACGACCCTGTTCCAATAGCAGCACAGATGCAGAAGTCCTGGCAGTCTAAGGGAAGCCCTACGTGGTTCGAGCGTTTATTTGGTTCAAGTTGACTACAGTAGGGCATTGTCTACAACCAGGTGAAGAACAACAGTCCTTTCAGCATGCTGGGAAGTGCAGACAAGATATGATTCCTCAGCGTCAGAAAACATAGCTAACAAAGGTTCAGTGTAAAAATGCAGTTCATTGCAGTGAAAGAGAGAGGCAGAATAAATGAGAGTGGCCTCTTATACTAGTGATAAGGATTGGCCCAGATTTATTTTTCAACTGTGTCCAAGTATAACTGCTCTTCATTTTTATTGTTAGTGCTGTCATTGCAATAACATGCTAGAAATTAACGGCTTTATTTATTTATTGGTAAGAAAAGAGATTTACCAGCCATGTGATACGCTGCTACTTTCACACCAGTACAAAGATTGCATCAGAACTCCCAGCCAGCTGACTAATAACTGGAATTAGAGGAAAAGCCAATAGTGGAAACCTGCTGCTCCCAGTTTCTGTCCTAGGAGAGGTGCTATAAATTTCACTACACCCTGATTTTATTTAAAATACTTTTATTTGAAAATGAATGCTCTCCAGTGCTGTGGTCCAGTTCCCCAGAAAAGAGAGCCCCTGGCAGAGTGTCCATTGCTGGCACAGACAGCCCTGCTCTGTCACCTCCCTAGGAAGAACAGGCGAGAGGCCAAAGCTGTTGATCTGACTAAGCAGCCTGAGATGGTTTTCCAGCCCTAATCTGGTAAATGTGCCGCTACAGGTTTGTTTAATGAAATGGAATAGCGAAGAATACATTGTCCTCTGCACAGATGGCTTAATATATAATTTTTTCAGCCAAAAAATTCCCATTTCAGACAAAGGAAATCAGACGAAGCCAAGTGAGGACCATGTGAAAACAGAACTCATCCACCTGCTCAGCTCAGTAAAAGGCTCTTGGTGCAACCCAATGACTCACCCCATTTCCTTTTGAGCACCTCATTTAGCAGGCGGCCTCAAATCCCTTTCACTGACACAATTATCTCAGATTTCCAGGGGATAAAACACCAGATCCCATTTGCACATCCTGCTATTTCCTTTTGCATTAAAACTCTGACCTGCCCTTGTCAGGTCAGTGCTGCCTTATCACTCTCCCCAGAAGGGCTTCGGTCATATATATAACTGAATTAATATTCACTTCATCCCTCATGTCTCAGAGTTCACAATTTAAAATCCCAAGTGCTAGCTTGGTAGCTCCAGCAAACACCAGGAAGAATTGCCGGACTCTCTGTAACTCCCGAGCCCCTTGCTTTGGGCCTCCCAGGTACAGCCGTGCTCCTAGGGAGCATCTCCGACTGTGGGCTGCTCTCCTCAGACATAACAGACTAATGGTCCCAGTCGGAGCACCAGGGGTAACAGACCATAGTTTCCATTTAGATCAACATCATGATTTATTGACGCAAGTAACAAACACAGCCTAACAAAAAGAAGAGCTGCAAGGACACATTTTATCATTGACTCAAAAGAGAAATCAATACATTTGTATATATTACAGGGAGCAAACTGCATTAAAAGGCAGAGGGATGAGACAACTGTGTTGCTCATACTTGCTAGGATCCCATGGCTTTTAACATGTTCTAGTCCCTGCCTTAAGTGTCTCTCAAAAGCTGATGGGCTCACACAAGAGATCAGCCCCATACACCTGCCCTTACTGACCCCTGGAAAACCACAGGCAATTACCAGACCCTGCTGGGGAGGCATCTCCCCCAAAAGTACCTGGGGGAGCTGCAAGGAAGAGAAAGATTTTGAAAGATTTTTGCCTGTGAATGGTTCAGAGTGACTAGAAGATGCAGTGAAGTTCAATTTGACCATACTGACACAGCACAGGCTTGCATTTACTCACTTAAGAAAATAAAATTACATTGGTGGGGTTTGCGGTTCCTCTGATTGCCAGGAGATTGAATGGGGCCAATCCAGATCAAATGAACAATTTTAAGTGCAGCGCTTTGTGCAGGTATCCTTGTTTAAAAAAAAAAAAATCAAAAGTAACAGTGTGAGTCACTAACAGCCTCTTCGTCTTGTGATCACTTGCGGTTTATTTTACTGAAATGAAAATTTATTGAGACATAACTGCAAGTAATTTCACTGTTTTTCTTCTGGAACCAAAAAATACAAAGCATTAAACTGGTGTGAGCAAAATCTCCATCAGAGGAGGCAGCAGACATTGCAGGAGTCCACAAGTGGCACACACTACCCTGACTGTAGGAGGCCAGTGAGTGCAGATTTGCATGGTTGCAGTCTCCCCCAAACTGCTGGTCATACAGCCTTTTTCTATGACTAAATCCACTAAAAGATGTCAACTGCAACATTTGCTGCAACAGCTACATGAGAAAATGGTAATTTTTTTTACTGAAAACAAGGACCTTTCAGAGTGGTTCTGGTCATACATTGCATTTTGCACCTTAAATGGCTGTGGTGGCAGGACTACAGGACTAATAGTAAGTGTGGTGGAGAGAGGAACATTAACTGAGAAAAAGCACTTACCTGATACAGACAGCAAAATCACCAGCAAGGACTCACTGCCAAGTTCACAATGAGCTGGAAGCCACAACTCTACAAATGTATAAGCACAACTGCTGTTTCTCATGGTGCATGATCTATAAAGCATCACGGCAGCCCTGACAATACAAGAAGTGGCAATGTGTTAACTAAGGCATACAAGGTGTACATTAAGGGAAGACTTGAAGAAGGCAGGTCTACCTACAATGTCAAAGACATATTTGTACATTTGCTAATACCTTAGAGAAAAGACTCTGGGGAGGAAAGTCTTCTGTACTCGGGTAGCTACTCCAATGGACCTGGACTACAAACGCGGATCGATGATCACAGCAGAGGGCAGGGTCCTCAGCACCACTTTCAGCTTTGGAAATAGTTGCTGGAATCTGCCCTCAACTCCAGGTTGTGGTACTTTGGAAGAGAATCCTGAAAAACTCGTTAAAACCAGAGGTAACTAACTACAGATGACATGCTTTGTTTTCTTTAATCTGTCTTTAGCTTTGGTTCCTATATGCCAAAGAAATGCTTAACCCTTTACTTTGTCAAGACACACCAGACTCACCCTTACGCTGGAGTGCCAACAAAACAGCTGGAGAACCATGAGGTGTGCACTGGCTTGTTGTGCAAGGACTCACAAAGTTTCTCCTGCTTGGCACATGCCAGGCAGCCCCTGAGAGCAGAGGCACAGGCTACGCAGGGTGCCTGTTGAAAGCATGTCAGGACCAGCCATGGTGTCAATACGGGGACACTGATAGCAAGCAGGAGGGAGGACTTGTACTTCTGAGAACTTATCTACCTCCATTGCCCTGCTGAAGCACTTTCAGTTTTATCATTACTGCCTCAAAACTCTTATCAGGGTCTCTCCTTTCACCCACTAGTAAATGCTGTCTTGGCAAATCAGCTGTGTTGACATCTTTGCTGTGTGTTTGGCCCCAAGTGCAGCTGGGCTATCCACAAGCTAAACCACAGGAGGCTGCAGCACCACTCTCCATACAGAGGGGAGGCAAACTGACATGGTTACACTCATACCTCAACTTGCAGAGGAGACATCACTAAGTATATAAACACATTTTTCATTATATACTCTATATAAAAACATTGCATCTAATTGAACATGCTCTGTCTAAAATCAGTTTTTACTAACTCTCTGCAAACTTAATGGAAGTCAAGATAAGCCCATCTGTTTTAACCCCCGAGACTAATGTTGCTTCCCCTCTTTCATTAATATGAGTTTATCTCACTCTCCCTTAAACAGGAAACACATCAGCCCTGAAGTTTGATTAGTGGTAATCAGAAAACATCCACACCTGTATGTAGGCAGTGGGAGGCTTTTCAGTTAAAAATGGATTTTAAGAACATAACATCTGTTTTGAAAGGACAAATGCATCTTTCAAGGAATACAAGCTATAAAATTCATTTATGTATTGTGTTTCTTCAAGGATAGTAATGCTATCAGAGAATGAAATATCTTAATGTTGAACAGATTAATTTCTGCTCTTTGGAACTAAATATATAGAATGTCACTAAAGAAGTACTGGAGAGTTTTTCAAAGGGAGGATGATAGAACAGCCAGTGCTTATCATCTGTCTGGAAACAGGTCCCTTTTTTATTGCTTAGTTTGGGTTTAAAACACAGGTCCAGGGACTGTGGCATGGGGACCTGCTCCTGACACAAAAGCAGCCCAGAAAGTACTGAAGCAGGGCTGTGCATGGAGGAGCAGGATGATTACTTCTGAAGAAAGCAGAATGGCGAGGAAGCAGTGCCTGAGATAAGTGATTTTTATTCTTTCTGTTTCCAAGTCTTTACTATCTTTAATGCCTGTTGAAATAAAACATTTTGAAGAAAAATCCTCCCTGACAGATTAACTGTCACACCTTTCAGTTAAATTCTACGGATGTTTCTGCTCCTCATTTGTCAAGTTCCCAGTAAAGCCAGAGGAAGGCAAGATTTAATATTCCTGTTACACCTAAATGTAAACTGTAAGCAAAATTATAAACAACATCTGCAGGCCTCTTTCATACGCTATAAAAAAAGCTTAGAAAAGTACATCTGTGCACTTCTGTTTCCTTTTCATATTGTCTTTCACCTCTCTGCTTCTATATCCCTAAATAGAAAGGTAATAGTATTAATCTATTCCTTGGGGCTTTTCTGAAGATTCATCAGTTAATATTTATGCAGCAAAATGGAATAAGTGCTGTATAAGTGCTAAGCATCATTATTGTTCTCTCCCTCTTCATTAGCACATCATGTACATCCCAAGTAGACCAGATAAACACAGAAATTAACTGTTCTCATTGTAAGGCAAGTGAGAAAGGTAACATGACTGCTAGAGAGCCACTAATTAAAAATGTTTGTTGTGGGTGATGTCTGTGTCTAACAGAAAAACCCAGTAAGTTCTGCAGAATGAAATATATTTACTCACTTGAGCAAGTTCTGTCTGCAGCAAAGAAGCTCTGAGAATATGTCTAAACTAAATATGCTTCATGTTTCCATGTGAGTTGTGTGTTGGAAACTACACATATAGTAATAAACACAGGAAACAAACGAGATTTGCAAAGAATCACCGAGGATTAATATATATTAGAGTGCAAAACCTACTTGCTGCTTCAGTTGGATTCCTGTTCAAGACCCAGCTGCTGTGGGAGGGGATGGCCATGGAAGAGCAGAGGGACAGCTCTGCTCTAGAGCTCTGTGCTGGGAAACACCCTGTGCTGGACAAGGAAAAACAGAAAGAAGAATTAAAATCAGAAAAAAGACAAATTCCAGAAAAGAAGCCCAGTGGATTGCATCATGTCTGTGGATGGAAGAGCAGAGGCAAGCAGCAGCACACCCTGTTTGGTCGGGTGGGCCCTCCACCTCCCAGGCCCATGCCAGCACAGAGCCGAGGTGTGCAGCACCCACAGCACACAGTGCCCATCCCTGGCTGCCCTCACCCCACGGCTCACAGCAAAAGGGGGAGGCCCTGGAGCCCCCTGCACTGGAAAAGCCACTCTCTGCTCTCTCTATCCCACCTCCACTTAAATGCTGACTCCCTCCCCCCTTTTTTTTCATTACCAACAAAAATAACACTTCATTGCCCCAAGTTCTACCCACCATGTGATCATTTACATCTTCACCATGGATCTGTAAAATGCAGCATCCTGATCTGGCAATGTTTTACACTGGAGCACACAAAGGTGATGCAGTGTAAAGTATCTCTCTCAACTTAAAGACATGCTTTGTCTTGGAGGAGTTTTGTCCTGAGCTGCCATACTCTGAGCCCAATTTGCACGCAGAAGCCCCTGCTGCCTGCAATGGCTGTTGGAGAGCCATACACCCTACTCGAGCTAAACTGGAGCATGTTGCAGCAGTGGCAGGTGCTGCACAGCACTGCAGTTTGCAGCTGGCTCCATCTTTGCAACTACTATAGGGATTAATCCCCATTTCCACAGGTTTTTTGATGCAGGAATTTAGATTAGTCCCAATATCATTGGGACTTCTCACTCGTCCATCTCAAAGTCTTTTCATTTGGTCCATCTCAAAGCACAGCTGGTGGTTGTGTTTTTACATCTGTCCAGAATACCCTGGTTTTTGCTTTTGGAACAGCTTGCCTTCATTTAGAAATTTTTTCATGATGCAGCACGGTGTTATTTTCTAGCTGAGGCTGGCATGAACAGTACACAAGTACTTAAGCTGAAATAGTCTAACACAAATAGGCTTTTTATACTGCATCACAGTCTGACACAGAAAATTCTTATCGAAATGTTGCAGGGCTGTAATCGTAGCCACTGCCTGCTCAACTGTGCATCGGTGTGCATCTCGGTATGTCAGCAAAGGTACAAGGGGAAAAAGAGAACTTCATGCAGAGGTTCTTGCAACTGAAATCCCTAGTTTGGGAAAAAAAACACATATGGGACTAAAACCAGGCTATGAAACCCGATTTGCTTTTCTTCCCAGAAATAACAACTTCAGAACAGCATTCTGCTGGATGTGGCCTTCAGTTGTGGGGAGCTGACCTTTATTCCTGCTTATGCAGATGGGGAATCGAAGCACCCTTCCATGGAAACCCCACAGCCCTTTTAAGAGTGGGTTTACCCGCAATAACTGCTGGCTGGAGTGGCTGAGCCCTCGGCACAAGCAGCTCTTCCCTGTATCCCTCTAAATCACAACAGCCTCCTGTCCCGCTCTTCCAACCTCCAGCTAAAGCTGCTTCCTCCCAGGGTGAATCTGTGGAAGATGACTTGCAAAATGGCAAATCTTGACACTGCAGGATGTTAAGATGAGCCAGTTCTGTGGTGTTTTGTTCATCAAGCAGCATCTCCCAAACAAACTGATTAAAAGCCTGCAACCAGGAAAGGAATAAAGATTGTAGGAAAAACCAACTTCTCACAGCACCTGAATTTAGGGATTTGGCCTGCCAGTTGGCCAAATGGAGGCCCTGTTTTACTGAGTTAAAGTATTTTAATTATTACCATAGTAAAGCCTAAGAATCCTTCTCACTCACCTTGAACTTGTGGTTCTGGGTACTGCAGAGACTCAGTGAAGAGCTTGTCATATATAAAATATTTGTCCTTTGGGCATGCCAAGATGGGACAGCTCATGAATCACGGTTAATGCTGGGGAAGGAGGTGTCAGTAAGAGAATGCTTGAAACGCAATGTGCCTGTACATGCATACACCAGCTGTCCAGGAAGGCTTTAAATAATATTGTTTCTCATGCACAGCATTCTCTAGCAAAAAGTCCCTTTTGTCCGTTATCACAGATAATAAGAATGGTCATTACCTCCGGTGAGTGAAACATGAAAGGGATGGAAAAGACTCTGCTTCCTGGCATAAATCAGTTCCAGAAGGGTAGTCGCTTCCTCTGAGTCTCCCAGGACTGTTTTCTCCGTGGTAGTCCTTGTTCGATGGAGCTAATCCCACCTGCTTTCAGAGCCAGCCCTCTGGAGCATATGAAGTACTAACCTGAGAGAGCACAGCAACTCCTGTGTCCCTGCTGAGAAGAAATAATGGCAAGCTCTATGCTGCAGCACCACGGTGTAGTAATTTTGCACTTCTTAAAAATTATTAAAATCTCTGTAATGAGATTAAGTTTGGAAAGGTTTGGCTTTGTCTCTCCTCAGAACACTCTGTGGAGCTGCAAGATGCCAGATGATTTTCAGCAGTCAAACTGCTGAAAACCTGCCTGCTCCATGCCAGCACCAGCAAGTAAGCAGTCCTAACAGGTAAGGTGCAGTCACTGGAATCCTGGAGGAAGAGAAACACCCTTCAGACTGTAAATTGTGTTAAAGTGTACCAAGGGAAATAGGGGCTTTTCACATTTGCAGAGACCTGACAGGAAATTTGGTTTTGTTTCCCACATCTGCTACAGATGTCTTACATGATTCCTTTCTCTGTATCTCTGTTTTATTTCCTGTCCTACACAGAAAATGTACCTTCTTCTCTCACAGTGGTGAAGAGAAGGTTGAGAAGGGCTGAGAACTGCCAAGGTGCCTTCCCAGTTCTGCTCTTGCTTGAGTCCCTTGGGCAGTGTCACATTAATCGCTCTGCCTCAAACTGACACACCTGCTGCTTCCTCCTGCATGAAATTGTCCTGTTACACAATGCCAGGATTTAGGATTATGATGGAATTGCATCATCTGGGAAGAGGAGATGCTGGACTGTAAAGCAGAAGTGGACATGCCCTTCAGAGCAATAAGGTTTTACAGTGATAACCTGTTCCATTAGCTCAGATTTCATCGCAATGCGAATACCCTTGTCCATGAAGTGCTGCCTGATTTAGATCAGGCTTTATGTTAAACCCATAACCCATTTTCATTCTGGAGCTTTAGAAAATAATTTGCATGCTTCAAATTTTGAATTATTGAAGACACACCGATAGTTTAAGGAAAGATCCATAAACTGTATTTATACAGTGAATGCTGATCCCCCCTTCTCAACTAAATCCAGTCTCTGACCTAAGGGAATCTGGCCCATGGGCTGTGCTTCAAGTCAGAATTCAGCCTTCAGTAAAGACAAATTCACTTAATGCATTTTAAATGCAAGAGTCAAATCTGGCTGGGAAGAAAGTCCACATCAGCTACCAGTCTTTTATTCTGTCATATTACCAGGCTGTGTGCTACAAAATCTAAGCCAGATGTGTTTATTAATAACAAAGATTTTGTCTCTAGGAATATCTGGCTACCTGATGGAGTTTAATTAACCCTGACACAGACAGCTGTCATAAAGAGTATTGAACCATTTTTTGTTCTAATCATTTGCGTTTCAAGAATGTCCTAAAGGAAAAGGAGGAAGGATTCATGGCAAATGCTGTCCATCAATTTGCCTGAACTTTTCCTTTCAAGATGAAGAATAACCAATGAGAAGCAGTGAAAACTGGAGATGGCAGGTAAGAATAAGTGTAATGTGCATCTATAAAATAAAATGTCCATTTGCCATGGACAAAAGCCAGTAAAAGAAACTCAGTGAAGCAGGCCAGTTTTGCTCAAAGGTTTTGCTCTGATCAATGTGGTCAGAATCTGACTGTCAGAAGACAAAATGTTCTGTCTTCAACCAGACCATTACCATTGCTTTTTACATGCTCTTTGCATTTCAGAACCACTCCTTAAAGCAGCCTAAACTTCTGGGGTGTTCAAAACATTTCCTGATAAGCAGAGAGACACTTTGCAGGTAAAGGATAATAGCAATTCTTAAAAAGCAAGTTTGTCTTCACTTTTTATGTTCCTAGTAAATTAACTAGTTTTCTTCTTCCTTTTTTTTAGTACGTGTTTCGGTAATGAATTAATGGTTTAGTGCATTTTTCCATTCAGACTAGGCAAAAAACATTTAATCAATGCAATGTCTGGAGCATATTCCTCTAAAATAGCCATCTACACTTTGTATGAATGTTTCAACCTTTCTGAGCCTAAGGCACCTCCTTATACAACTGATTTTCATTATGCGTCACATGTAGTGACGCCATCCTGCAGCTTTGCTAGGATGTCACACACTGCTTGCACTTTAAATGTTAAATGCCTCCCCCTGCTACTCTCAGTTAGAGGTACGCCCATGTCCCAGAGCCACCTCCCTCTTGGCACTGTGAAAATGTTTGATGACTTTATTGGAGAGCAGGAGGAGCAAGGAGAGCATCATGAGGCAAAGTTACCAGCAGCTTTCATGATGGGTAGTTTTGGATCCTTGCTTACTTGTACCAGTACCAATGGATGTTTGCTTGTTTGGTTTTCTGCTGATTTCAGTGATGTAAGAACAATACAGTGTATTTATCAAAGTGTGAGTTGATCTGCATTTGGTATCTTCCATAAACATTTGTGAGAGATGGACAAAATCTTTATTCATCTCTGCTTTTCAGTGTTTACCTACTGTTAATTGTAAGCACATTGCAGTCTTGCCATTTGGGATTCGTCTCACCTGGCTATGAATATCTGCTCCAAGACAGCCACCTGGGTCCCTTCCAACAGCAAATGGCAGGAACACATGTTGCTACAAGGTGAAATATCTCTCCTGGGCCAGGATGAATTGCCAAGTGCTGGTTTCTGTCAACTATTTCCACTGGCTACAGGAGAAGTATGGACAAATAGCTGAAACCAGTTAATTTTTAGATAGTTAAAATAAGGTGAGACACATCTACCCTTTGCAGCTGTATCTGTTTTGCTTTGCTTTTAAAATATCTGCTTGGTTTTACAAAACATAAGCAAGATTCTTGCTTTCAGGATGAAGCCAGGAAGGTTAAAGAAGAAACTTCCTTCCCTCAGTGGCCCATTGTTATTCTTCCCTAGCCATTTACTACTGTTTTTTTTAACCTCCTTCCTGCAAAGCACATGGTAGTAGGCACTCTGAGGTAGCTGCTGGATTGAAATGAACCTTCGCATGGGTTCAAGATGGAAATTCAGCAATTCTGAATTCAGGAATATTCATGTTTGAAATGAATACTGAATCATGCACAGGCACACTGCTGAAAAGTTTACGTTTGTCTATCCCTTGCCCTTCCTCAATTACTAGTTTGAAAGAACATATGCTGTTCTACCAGTCTACACTGCAGGGAACCACTGTAAAACTTGTGTTAGGCTGTTTTTGCCTTGACTGGTTTTCGCTTTTAATTAGAGAAACATATGCAAAACCCTACTCCTGTCTAGAGTTCTATTTATGCGACAATGCATAGCAGTCCTTAACTGGAACTGCAAACTGAAAGGAGGCCCTATCAATTACACATCATTGACATCATTGCTACCAATTACGCAATGAAGGAGAAAAATCCTAGTCTTTTAAAAATAAGATACTAATTGTAGTAGTAGTTGTTAACTGCAATTAATTTGCAGGACTCTCAGAGGAATCCATAATGGAAAGCCATATATTATAGTCCACACCTGATGCTGGGAGGGACATTGCCTTTTACACATATCTGCTGCATTGTAACTATTTTGCTTGTACAGCTGTTTGGGTTGGGGGGAATGGTTTGGAGAGGGGGGTTTGCTAATGTAAACTTAAAATTAGCCTGGTTCTTTTTTTTTTTTTTCTTTTAACCTAGAACATTGTATGATTCCATCTTATTTTCTCACTTGTATTTACTTCTTTCTGGCTGAAGGCAGGTGAAGGGAGCTGGGGAGCACACAGGGAGGGGGACAGCACCTGTGCATGCCAGGGCTGTTCTCTGCTGGAAGAAGTGACAGTCAAAACTGCTCAAGTGTTTTACTGGCTCACCAGTGAACAGTGTGATTTAAAAAGTATTCCAAGAGGAACCACAGGGAATTAAAAGACCACTGAGGCTGACAGCTCCACCAGGCCAACTTGTGGAAATTATTACAAAAAACTGTATCAACAAGTCTATGGACAAACATGGTTGAGCAGGAGTCTGTCAGTGTAGCTCTTGTAGAGAGAAGCGTCCTTCCAGATCTCTGCAAGCTCCTGGCAGACAAAGCATGGCAAAGCATTTAGTAATTATCTTACCCAACTTCATTACTAATGTGAAAAGCAGTCAAATGTGCTTTAAGAGCAGGGAGGAGCACAACAGGTAAGTGGTGCTAGAAACTAAAGGGCTGAGATGGAAGGGAGGGAGGACACACTGCCTAAGTACTGACTGGTGCAAGCCTAATGTCAAAAGCAAGAGGGTGGCAAGAGGAGGATTCCCAGAAGAGACTGGGAGTAGGATTGTATAACGAGGTTACCACATGGACAAAATGAAATAATTAAAAGTCATGGAGATCATGCTAGGGAAACTGGAATAGTGAACTTTGTTCTTAAGCTTCTTAATGTGGTCTTAACTATCCCAGTATCACTGATGCTCATATGCATAAAAGGATGCTCTTATTTTATAACAATAAAAGATTTGTTGGCTAGCCTCCTCATCTGCTCCCTGGTAATTTAGATTAATGGCATTTATGTATTTTCTTTAAAGAAATGGTTATTGCAGCTTTCCCATGGTGCCAAAAGAAAGATGCTTATTGTTCTTCATGCTAATACTGTAATTTTTAAAAGTGTAAAATGTTTTTTACTCACTTGAAAAGGGAATATGAATAGCAAAAGTGAATTACATTTGCATTGCATAAAATAAAAATGAAATCACTTTTGTGGAGTCTTGATATACCCTTAGCAAGCATTTTAAAATTCCCATATTCCCAAAATGTACATATACACATTGAGGATCAAGAGCTTGTTCAAAGGATAATTTACTTCCTTATTATTTATACTGTTTGGCTACTGAAATTATATGCTTTCTTCTCCTTCCAGTAAGATTCTGGGTAATCTGAAAGGATCGTAGTCAGGTGTCAGTTCCTGTGGATGTAACTCCCTAGTCATCCAGCATTACAAGCTTTCTTGTGCCTTTCCCCTAGAGGATAAGAATTTTATGCCCAATGTTAAAGATGGTCACATTTTTAGCATAACTTGCAACAGCTCAGTCTTTATCTTTGGAGGGTGCTGGTTCAGTCCCACAGGAGGACTGCCCATGGTCCTTTACATAATCTTGCAGATGCATTAAAATCCTGATGCTTAGAGCTAATTTTATAAACTCAGGAATCAAGTAGCCTACTCTGACTAGCCCTTCAATACAAGGTACAGTATCTTACCCATCATTTGTGCTTGAAGTTCTTTATTTTGTTCTGGTGATGAAGTCCACAATGGTGATCGGAAATCCCAGCAAACCTAGAGAATTTAGGTGCCAAGAGCCAGTGGCCTGGTGTACTCAGAGAGGTAACTGGAGAGCAGTTGTCAGTGGTAAGTCTGCATGAGGCAATGGCAGTTCCCAGGCTTTACAATTGGATGTCTTCTTTTGTAATCCTTTGGCATATCAGAATAGGACTTTCTTAGCTTTTTCATCGGTGGTAAAATGGAGAGATTATCTGATTTGTTAATTGTCTGGGAAAAGGAAAAAACCCAACATTGCCACAATTTTGTTGAACAATTTGGTTTTCATTATCTACATACCCATATTGCTAGTTAATTCATATTCCCAGCTGTCCTTCACATTCCCTGTGAATTTACCTCACTCTAATAATTCAGTATCTTTTAAAGTTGGACTTGAATGAAGCATTTTTTTTTCTGAACTAATTCTGATTGTTTTGAATTTGGGAGCCGGGTATGACTTAGCACGTCACTAATACCCCTCCACACTCTTCAGTTTCCATTTGGCCACTGTAGAATTCTTTAGTGGCTGTGTGTCAAGTTTTAATTACATGGCTTTGCTGGAAAAGCTGTTTTATTTCAGTCCTTTACTCTTCTGAGCCACATAAACAAAACTGGGAAACTGAACTGCTATTTGAAAAATGGGTATTGGAAGACAACATGTGTACAATGGCAGTTCACGTACTTTTTGTATATCACTTAAAAATCACATGGTGCCCAAACTTGCAGCATTGTACTGTCCAAAACACCAAACCATTAGGATCATATTCTGGAACTGTGCTGAGGGAGTTATGATACAGTTTCTCTGATAATTGGTATGTATAATTAGGTTATATTTCATTTAAAGAAAGCACCTAGCAAGATGAATTCTGACTCCAGTCACATTAATTGACATCAAGCAAGATTTTTAATTACATTCAGATATCTGGAGATGTAGCAAAGTGCTTAATTCACATGGTTTGGTGGAGAAGTAGGCTACAGTCTGCTTTATAAACATCACTTCAACTTCCTTAAGACTGGCCCATCTTTCTTTTCTCTTCTCCAGCTCTCTCCTCAGCTCTCCCAGCCTGTGTTTCAGGCTGGCTGTGAGCCATACAGCTATGATAGCACAGTCCTGAAGCTGAGCAAATGCAGATATCAGCACAGAGTCAGGGCTTTGCGAACCCATTGTTTGGAGATGCTACTTTCCTAGCAAGCACAGAGTGAGATCATGTCTGCTCATAAAAATGTGTAGGCAGACCATTAGATATCAAGGTAACATCAATTATTTCTCCAAATTGCTAGCACATAGAGCAAAGCAGAGATTAAAAGCAAATCTGGCCTTAACGTTCTGTTTATGTGTTGTGCTGTTCAGGGCTTGACAAATGTTCTCAGCCTGCAAACCCACGGGGAATCTAGTTACTCTGGCTATCAGGCCCAGGACCATAAATCGTTGTACTAGAAATATGTAGGAGTGAAAAACATCAACATTATTTAACACTGTAGAGTTCTTTCTCCAGAGAAAATACAGTTGCTACAGGGATGAAACACAGCTTACGGATTTGGGATGTACTTGTGTCATGGCAAACAGAACCTGGGCTATCAAGTACATATGTAAGATTTTAGTGAGCCAACTTATTGGGAGCTCGCTGTCATTTTCTTAGCCTGCTGTGCTGACTCCAGCCTCCAGCTACGAATTGTACTTCTCTGGAGTCCCTGAAGAACACTTCTGAACGTGGAAGCTCGGTGGAAAACAGGGCATCGATTCTTATCGATCCTCCGTCTACACCTTCACCCTGGCTAGATGAAAGCATCCCTTGCTAGAAGTACCCCTGGGTATTTTCCAGTGCTGGTCTTGCACTGGAGAGCACAAACAGAGCAGAAAATGCCATCCATCTTTCCTAGT
This sequence comes from Morus bassanus, assembly GCA_031468815.1. Lineage (NCBI taxonomy): Eukaryota > Metazoa > Chordata > Aves > Suliformes > Sulidae > Morus > Morus bassanus. Next base: position 17,532,606 of record CM062576.1, on the reverse strand, counting down.
ACAAAACAAGGACAAAATGTTTTCTAGTTTACTTATGTGAACAGCACAGCACCTTGGTAATTAGTAGTTTAGGGATTTCTCATTCTGCCAGGTTTAATGAACATTAGCAATGTTGAGGAATACTGCTGTGAATAGCCAAACACTGCTGTAGTTGTTTATCAACGAAAATTTTCAGTCTAGGTCAGGCACAATGGATTAAAAAAAAGCAGTTTATCAAGCAGTACCGGGTAAAATAAAAGTCTTGCTTAAAAAACAAAAGGAACACAGAGGAAAGCTATTATACATGGTATTAACACAAAGAATTTGATCTTTAGACATCATTTAATGACTTTGTGAATCATTCTATAATGTTTTAGTACTGTTAATGCCACGGTATTTGATCAGTTTGCATAGTAACAATCATATGTTAACACAGCAAACAGTTTTGCCCTGTAATGTTTTCTCCCAAGATTTTCTCCTAAATCAATATTCACATAGGTACCTTCTTTAAAGTCCTTAGGTAAGAAAGTAACAGCAACATAATGGATTATCTCAAGTGAAACCAAGACGGTCCCAGTTTTTACATGGATTCAAGCCTTTTGCCAGGTCCTGGTATTTTGCATTTTTGTCTACACCAAGCTACCAATCACAAATAAAAAGCAGTCCGAAGCCATCCCTGACAATACCATGAGATGTTTACAAAAATCATGAGATTTTTAAGTAACTGTTTATGTCCTTGGGGTTTGGCAGACCCTAGCATGCAGATTTGCAAGCCTTCCCCACCAAAGAGCAAGCAATATCTGTTGTTTTTTAGTTTCCAGAAAAATGTTTGTTATAAATCCAGGATTAAGGCCAGGTGTGGTCACAAACAAGTTTGGGAAGGTGGAGTAATTGTTATTTGCTGAAAGTAATTACTTCCTGATATGATTACCGTAGCAATTAATGTAATTCTCTATAATACCTTTGGGAATAATAAAGTTACTGGAGAAGAACAGCACACAAATACCTTTGTCTGCTCTAGAAAACAGATTAGTACCAAACCTGGTTTGTTATATGGACAGCAGGAGAGCGCTATTGTCCTTAGCACTTCACTTTCTTGCTTTTAAATGCTTGGCTTAGTCAGAGTTATGAGAGACAATTAGGTTGTTGTCACTTAGCAACCATGGCTGGGTTCAGGAGCAAAGCACTTTGGAATAGACAGTACTTGACTACTAAACATTGCCTCTACAGCATACCTAGGATCACTCACTTCTGTTTAGAAATGGGGAGACTGGGATACAGAAAAACAGTCAAAGTACCTTTTAAAAGTGTTCACATCCCATTTTTCAAGCTACTAGAGGAGCTTTATGTTCCCCTGATTTCCCACCATCCCATCACCCATACAGATGAGGTTTTGAAGAAATTTTTGAGACAGTTAAGGATACAGGTAAGCACCTAAGAGTGGCTCAAAGCACCTAGGTGCTAATGTCACAAAAGTAACTGCATTAAAGCACCCACATGCTGCAGATATCCCAGTGGACCTCTCCTTCTGTATGATCACATGTATCACTTAGGTGCTTTTGAGTTTCAAGTAGGTACTTAGGATGTCCTTGGATGAATAGGAAGTTCTGAATGAAAAGACTATTACTGTAATTCTATATTTCCTGTAGATTATGGGACTTCGGTGCCTCAAAAGTGGTAGACGCATCAAACATTGGTGACAAAAATATTATTTCTTTGTATAAAAGTACTTCAAGTAACTCCTTTTCCCCTCTCCCCAAAGAATCCTAACTCAGTGGATTTATAAAAACCCCACAATCCCTCCTCTGTCTACTCTTGTAACATGCTGGAAGGGCTGGGGAAAGGAGTGTGGGGAAAGGGACTATGTAGCACCAAGCACAACAGAGCGGACATTCTGGCCCAGACCTTGATGCATACCCACAGTGAAAATTAAATATGTGCTAAGAGTTATTTGAGAAAATAAAACATAGAAGAGAGAAAGGTAACTAATTTGGAAGGATCATAACACTTAGTTAAGACTCAAGGCCTAATTCTGATATTGGTTAGAGCCATTCATACCAGGGGCTCCGAAAGAACCAAAGCCAACTTACACTGGCGCCTAGGAGGGCAGCATCAGGCCCCTTCTGCTTACAGCTGTGACCTGACAAAAGCACTCTGAATCACAGATGCAGAGTGGGAGGCTCGGGGCCACGCAGCATTGTCCAAGAGTGAGTCAAGTCTGTATTTTCCTAGGAATTTAAACACAGACTTGAAAAATGTTTGACAGATACTACAGGAGCTCTCAATGGAAGCAGAAGCCCAGTGTAGCTGGTCTCAGAGCACTAACGGGCGAGGAGGCTTTTGCTCTGATATTCTAGCATCCAGATAAACTGGTCGGTTCTGGAAGACTGAACAAACGTAGCTGACAATACCAGTAGCCAAGTATTTCTCATTACTTTTTGCTGCTGGAAAATGCAATGGAAAATGGAGGAAACTAATTTGGCTGGGACATGCGATGCTTGCCAGGTAGTCCCTAAGTATTTTGTTCAGCCCCAGTACACAGAAAAGAAAAATGTCTGAATGTATTCAGTGAGGGTCCAGTTCTCCACTTGTCGCACTAGGCAGCAAAGCTGTGACTGGCTGGAGCATGCTGCTGCTATCTGGGGAAGAGCAGCTCTCTCTTGCTACGCCACCTTGACTGATCTCTGGCACTAGTGACCTGCTTATTGATAATTCCCCAGAGGTTTAGCTTTACAGACATCATCTGCCAGAGGTGCAGGTATGCAGCAGAAAGGGAGTCAACAGATAAGAAGTGGAACCTGCAGCTATAGGGCCTTGGCAGCTGAAGAGCAATTGCCTCCCCTCAAAGCAGCTCAAAGCAGTAAGCAGAAGCGATCCACAGGAAAAGCCAGATTCTTTCCATTGTGATAGCAATATCACAAAAGTCTATATTTACCTGTATCCCTCATCGCACCATCTCTAACCCTCTATCCAGTCAAGTTCCTGGTTACATACCAGCTACGTGCATCTTGTGTGTATTTTTCTTCTTTACTACCCATCCACAGCTATTGTACCAAGCTGCCCTGTCCTTCTGGGGATCCTTCTCCATGCTGAGAGGCCTGTGCACTTCCATTAACCATGAAGCTCAGTGTCTCCTTATGGAGCAAAGGATTTTGAAGTGTGGGAAAGGGCACAGTATCAATATAGAGAGCAGAAGTCTCAGAAATGCTTACAGTCCTGTCTAATGGCACTCTTAGGCTTTAGAATACGATGTTCAGAGCTCCTGGGAACTGCAGTCAGAGCAGAAACAGTGCGGTGAGAAGTTATCACTTCCATGTAAACAAGCAGTATTCTGTAAAACTGCTAACATTGAGAGCTAGTGGCTACGTAGGGTTTCATGTCTAAAGTTCTTGTGTGTTGAAAATGAAATTAGTACAAGATCCAACAACATTCTTGGTATATTAGACATGTATTAATTATGTTCTATAGAGATATAAGATGACATTTAAATTGTTTCTAATAATCTAATTGCACCATGAAACTACTGTATTTCCTTATGCTAGAATAAGAAACGATTGTGATGATATTTTTGCTTAGTAAGAGATGCTATTCTTTTTAAACATGCTCCTCATTAGCACAAAATAATGGATAAGCACTGATCTATTTCTCAGGCTCAATTTATGCTGAACAATATGTTAAGTCTGCTCCTTAACTGCCAGAGAAATGTGTACTTCTGGGCATTTCCTTCTAGTTCCTTTCTTAAGCATGTGCAGGATTCCTGCCTTCTAAAAACTTGTTCTATAAAAGGCTGTTATTTGTCTTTGATACTGTGGGATCATATTCTTCCCAGCATTAGACTGGAAAGCCTATGTGTCACCCAAACATTTGTTAAAATATTCATATTCAAAATTGGTTTCAAGACGTACCTTAAAAAAACTCAGAAGAACTTAGATTCTTAAAGTTATCAGGGATTAGTCTAACATATTCCACTCAAACCCCAGAGTTTTAGGTACTGAACTGAATGTAGCGTTCCTGAAAGAGAAGGACAAATTGGAAAAGTGTAAATGTTAGGGGAGGTATAAGCCAGAAGCCAAAACTTTTCCCTGAATCATCTTGTGTTGTGAGACTTGAAATCTGCACAAACACTGTTCCCTCCTGAGGCAGAAACAAGGAAGAATTTGAAATCTGTAAGGCTGAAAATAACTTTCCTGAAAATCTTTCTCTGGCATTTCTGTTGCCATGTTAGACACTAGAAAAAGTACAGAAGTGTGTGAACGTTTGGATGTGAACACTTGACAATGTGTCATGCTGTCGTGTGATCTGTCATTAAAAGCAAGTCACAAGGGTGACTGTAATGCAAGCATCGCTGAGTACGATAGCGTGAGCTTTGGCAGTTGCAGAAGGATAACATGAAAGCAACCTGCACTGAATTCTTTTGCTGCAGCAGGACAGCTGCATCCCCTCTGGATCAATAAGCCCTGGGTGAAGAAACTTTTTGTCTCACTTCATCCATCTTTTCCTGTTTCTTTATGCACTTTTCAAATAGCACAAGAAAACAGATGGTGTACCCCTGGCATTGTGCCTCACAACTTTGTCCCAAACGAGCCTGAACCACAGAATTTTTTTCAGATTATGATAAAGCTGAACCTGGCTGTCTATTGCCCAGTGTCCTTGACAGGACATATCAACACAATTTTACCTCTGGTGTAAATGACCTGACAGACCAATGCCTTCCACAGCCTTTCTGTTATCTGATATATGCTGTAGAAAGAGTCCTTCCTAACTCCGTCCTTCCCTACTGTGCATGTTTGTTGCTCCTCTGTTTCCCTTTTCCTGTATGTTACTGTGTGGGATTAGCAATGGATGCTGAGCACTGTTTAGATACAGCCCAATGATCTGCCAGTGAACTCCTTCTATGGGTGTTTGAATTCCCCAAGTGTAACTTCCAGATTTAATTTAGTCCCATTATATCACTGAAACAGAATTCTGCACTTTCATTACTCTCTGTCCTGGGATATTTTATGCTTCCTCATGCTATTCCAAAAAGACACGCAAGCAGCTGCACAAAGCATGTTTTGAGATGGTTTTATTTTTGGCTGGCTCATAATTAACAGTTACCTGGTGAGTTAAAGTATTATTCCGCATTCCCTGTCTAACACTACAGAGTGACTCCTCAGTGCAACCACTTTACCACTTCTTTTTTATTATTATTTAAAATATTGTGGTATTCTGAATAAGTTAGAAAATTACTTTATTGAAATGTTACTGTTACCACTGAGGGCTGTTCAGCTCCTCATACCACTTACTGTTGCCAAGCTGATAAATATGAAACATCACCTGTTGATAACCTGCAAGGAACATTATTTTCCTCAAGTGGAACAAGCTCTCCAGTTATGACGTATTGGAGGGATCTTTACTCCAACTGCCACCCATTAACATGCTAATCAGCAGCAAAGTGAAGAGTCAGAGCCAACACCACAAATGCAAAACGTCATCAGAACTTGAAGGGAATCACTTGCATGTTACTCACCAGTAAGGCTGGCATAGATTTGCTGAAACTTTACGATCTTTTTGGTTTTTCTCCACAGAGCAGATGACATTTATGTGAGACGTTATTTTTCATACTGACTGGGTGCTTTAAATCCATACACAGAAGAAAGAATAATAAGAGAAAATGGTGAATCACCGCTCATGAATGAAAAGTGGAGTCAGAGGGGAAGGGGTTTAAGAATTAGAAATCTCCCCTGCAGTCCCAGAATGCCAGCCCCATCCTCCTCTACCTCCCTTTCACCACCCTCCCCTCTGCCCAGGCCAAACTGCTGTCAATAATTAACCCAAACTTTCACTCTGCTTTCCCAATAGTGACCTAGACTCCCCACCACCCCCAAGTGATCTGATCACTCCATCTTCAAAAAATGCAGTTAATTCACCTGAAAATAGTCCATGATCACCTGCTACACACAGCATGCCAGCATCATCCCTCTCTATAGGTCCTTGCTGGCTGGATGCATTCCCAAATATCTGCCCTCTTCCAAGCTCCAAGGTCTGCCAAGGCAACGTGTGTATCTGAATTGGCCAAAAACTAGGTCACGCCACTCAGACTCCTGGTCATTTGAAGGTTTATAGATACTTATTTTCCTTATAGTCTCATCCTTTCTACTTATTGCCTTAACATTGGAGGTGGGCCTGTGCTGCACGTTTGGGATTCATATTCATATCTGAGAGGGAAAGGCTTCTGTATCTTAAGTGGTAGTTTAACTCCTCATAGGTGGAAGGTTAAACTTTGAGAGAGGATTGGGTTTACAGTAAGAATTTCTTCCAGTCCCAGGTTTGCTGCTATTGAAAGGGACAGAAATGCTTTGGTCTGCATTAGGAGCAATTACTCTGCATCAGATAAAGTAAATTACATGTTAGACAATTAAATATGGCAGGGACTTTTAGGAATGAAGTTTTCACATTCTCAGATTGAACTCTTAGATTTCTTACCTGGAAAGAAATGAGATGACAAATGCAATTTGTGCATACCATTTTTGTCTCTAACACAAAATGAACGTCTCTAATGTGTTGGCTTAGGTGCATTTACCTCCACATTTTCTCAGCATGAGTACAGCTTAGATACAGGCAATGCTATGCAGGAGGTAGCATGCTACTTCTTGCTGACTGCTCTTTAGATCTCCATCCTGGAAAGAGCTGAGTGCTTTCAGGTCTCTATTCAGTCAATGAAAAGTGAAGTCACTTAACACATTAGAGACCATATCTTACAAACTCTGCCTGCTATAAAATCACCCCGAGTGAACTCTGGCATTTTTCCTCCATATAACCAAAATGAGAAAATGTTGCCAGGACATGACTGAAACCCAAGAGCTGCCAGAAAGGAGTCTGCATGGGTCTTATCCTGCCAGGGGCTGAGTTCACAGCCTGGCTCTTGTAGGATAAGAAGTGGGTACTCCCAGCAGTGGTTACATCTATTCCCTTAGTTCTAGCACAAAATCAGACATTTCCTTTCCATCTGTGCTCCTCACAGACTCACTTACACTGTTGTCATCAACACAGCCATGGTGTGCAGTTGTCAGACTCTGAGACTTAGAACAGTGGACAGGTGGACTGGGCTGAATTTTTCATGGTGCTAATATCAAAGAAGTGTCACACTGCTCCCACATGCTGCAGCGCTATTACAGCTTTTGAAGAAGAGGTCAGTATAAATTCAGAGGACTGTACATTTCTTTCTTATTTCCTTCTTTTTTCCTAGCTAATCCCACTGGAGGACTGGGATCATCCATGATAAACCCCAAAGCCTGTCACAGGGAGACAATATGCTTGCTGGGATCTCCTCCATCTTGCAGTTACTTTTTAGCATACAGGATTCCCTTTTCGAGCACACCTCTCTTGTGGGACCCAACAACTGCAGATGAGGAAGCCAATTCTGCTCTGCTGTTATGCTGGGAAGAGAGAGGGATGTGATGGGGAAGAGAAGGAGAGTGCTGTTTGCCTCCAGCCCTTCTCCTGCTGGAGTGGAGGTGCCATATGGAGCACCATTACAGCTCTGGGATGAGAAGAGGAAAGAGTGAAAGCCAAGGCACAGCAAGACCAAGACAAACCACAAGAGCCCCAAATAGAGCATGAGATTAGTATCATGATACGGATATGTCATGATAATATATATATCTTTAAAATCACAGTCCTACCACAGTACTGTTGTACCAGCTTTATCACCAGCTTGTGCTCAGGCTCAGTATGTTCATGCTCAGGTGCAGAGGTAAGGATCTGTAAGACACATGTACCACTTGACCCAGCTCTTCAAAAGATTTAACCAGACCTCATGACGTTTGCTTTCCCAGCTCCTGCCTTCCCATGGCAATGGAGAAAATAAAAAGTAGGAGGTATTCACAAATTACAGGATCTAATAACTTGCCCTTTAGAAGAATCATATTACTCAGAGGTGATCTGTACATATAGTCATTACAGCCAATAACTTTGGTAATTGATATCCCAACTGTGGCTCAAACTGTTACTACTACTTTTAAAAAACAAGGTATTGCATGAATACCAAATGTATTTCTTGGAGTTACTTAATGCCTCCCATTAATTGTGGAGAGATTCTGAATTTGTTGCCTTTGTCATGAATAAAGCTATTTATTTCACTGGAAATATCCAGCTTTTCATTCAATATGAAGAACTCAGATACCACCTCATGTGACATTAAAGTCACTGCACCTTATGTCTCAACATCATTAAAATAAGGAATAAGGTACTTATCTCTGCCTAAAAATGCAAAGAAAAATGATTCAGCTGCAATATTGTCTCTCTCTGTAGAAAGGATTTTGGGGTGACTGATCTTTTTTAAGAACGGCAAAATGCAACACAACATTGTGTTATAAAAATACCAAGTTTCTTAACCTTTTTTAAAATCCAAATGCATGAATTCTGACTCTTCCCTTTCCTCCCCTCACTTCTTTGCACCTAAAAAAATCTCTTTAGCAAAACCAGCAACAGACTGAAGGGTGCAAACAGTCTATAAAGCTCAGATGGGGTGAAAATCGAATTTTCAAACTTTGCAAACGAGTTGCTCTGAGTCAATTTTCCCACAGCTGAATCTATGCTCTTGTCTGTTCTCATTTCCCACAGGTAGTTATAGCATTGGCAATTTGAAGTATTTCCAAAATAACTTGCTGGTATTCAGCACAGTGCTTTATTTCCTCTCCTACAATTGAGTTGTGCTGGTTTGACATTTTGTTTTAGCACTATAAAAAAAGCAGACTCAATTTACTGAAATTTCCATGGTTGATGCATTTAGGAAAAAATACTGATTCCATTTTGCAGTGCATTCATTAAGGGAAACATACTTACTTTACATTTGTTTGCAGAACCAAGCAGTCACTCATCAGGAACAAGAGGACCACCTTGCTCTCCTCCCTGGACTAAGTCACATCTTTGGGCAGGGACGGTTCTGACCTGAGGCCAGGTTTCAACAAGGTTTTTCTGGTTTCCCAGATGAGTCCAGCCCCCTGGCTATTTGAATGCCATCTGTAGAACAATTTTCGTACTCTCTTGACCCTACATGAACATCTGAAGGGTTTCCATCCGCCACACACTGTATGAAAGAGGAGGGAGAACACAGAGGCAGAGATAGTGGCAAAGGAACATGTCATTGCAAGGTATTATCTGTGGAATCCAGATTATCATGCTAAACATGAGAATTGACAACATATAATGTTAATCAGCCAGCTGTCTGCTCTCCCCTGCTGCTTCCCTCTAACTCTGGGGGCAAACTCTGGGTCTTGCTTCTGCACACCCTTCTAGAATTGATAGAGATTTTGCCTGAATGAGGGCTCAGGAGGCTCAGGATGCTGTCCCATCCACACCTCCAAGCCCCTGTGCAGAAGTCCATTCATAGCCAACAAAAGCCTCAACAACCTATTTTCTCCCAAAACCTCTAGGTGACACTGCTTGACCCAGATGGTGCAATGCTCAGCACAGTGGATGGAGCAGAGAAAAAAATCATGGTCCTTAACACCCTATTGCCACCAGCTTCTTTTTAACAATGGGGAAAGGGAAGCTGTGGTTTCATAAGATACTCTTCAGCTAGAGTATCCTGAAACATCAGCTGCAGAAAAGGTGCTTATATGCAGCCCTTGGTACTTGCACTGCTCCCAGTAATCAGTTTCAACACTGTGTTGCTGTTGCCATCAAAATGTACTCTTCTGTATATAAAGAAAAGCTCTTCAGGCTCTTCAACAGTTTTTATAATGCTTTGTGTTGCTGTTGCCATCCAAATGTACTCTTCTGTATATAAAGCAAGGATCTTCAACAGTTTTTCTAAAGGATGTGGATTGGAAAAAGCATAGGAATAATGGAGAAGACTAAAAAGATGTTTTTAAGTAGCAAGTGTATGACATACCTAAAACCTAAATTTTAGTATATTGGTCAGAGACTTATGGATGCACAGATTCTTCCCATACAAAGGCATTTTACACAAATGTGCTAGAGACACACACACACATATACAAAAATCAACTATCTCTACCTGTTGACCACACTCTTATGGTCACTAAGGAACAGAATGACAGAAAAGGGAAGCTAAGTGCAATAATCCTGTTGATCGCTAGAAACCAGCATCCTGTTTCCAAAAATCTGCTCCACAAATAAATGGTGGTTGGGAACTCGGACAAATCCTGGCGTTGGTGGTTGTTCAGATCAGGTTTTCAATTTTTTCAATTTTTCAGTGTAGCAGAGATCTCTTTTTCTGAACCAGAAGTAGCTTCATATGGCTAGGAACTGACCTTCCAAACACTTGTCCACTGCAGAATTCTCTCATCCTCTGCTTTTAATTCAATGTATTAATGGGTCTTTATCCAACTATTCAATGTCTGTTAAAATATGAAGTCTATTTATATTTTTTCTTAACTTTCTAAACTTCCAAATAAATGGCTAAGAAAAGAACAAGTAGATCTTCCATAGACCCCTACTAATTGGCCACTCCTCTGACCTTATAGCTATAATCACTTCTAACTCTATTTGACAAAATTTTAAATTCCTTATCTCAAATTAAGAGAGACAGGATTTTTGTGAGCTTCAGGCCTACAGATGAAAACTTAAAAGCTTCTCATTTGTATTCCTAGGAAATAGCTGAACCTTTACGCTTTTCCTGCCTCATGTTTTCCAAAACTTGAGGATGGAACAATCTTGAGGATCTTTAGCATTTTTCATGTTAGGAAAACAATTAAAACAGACATTATTTTCTTGCAGTAAAACTGTGACTTTTCTCTGGTCTTTCTTCCATAATTTAGAAATTGCAAAGGCCAAAGCTTTCAGGAATTACACTTAAATAAGGTGGTTAATTATAAAAGTCATTAAGTATTTGGTTGATATTTGTGGGACCACTGATTTGGTATTTCCTACTTAGACCCAGAGTCAGATTAAAGATTACAAGTGAATAGCCAGTTATTAATATTGAAATACCTAGAGAACTATAGGGATGAGAAGGGTAGATCACTTTGGAGTAAACTGCCACTTCTGCCAGTGTGACTCCAAAGAAAGATGCAGCTAGTCCCAGAACTACCAGTGGGACCCAGCCAGCCAGGTCCCAACAAAATCAAGTCAGGGACTGCTTCTCGTGCTGCTCTGCTGGTATCCAGAAATGTACAGAGATAAAGCACGCTTTCTATATCCCACGGCCCGAGAGGCCCATTGCATACTATTGCACAATTCTTCTCCCACTTTTATTCTGCCCTTATGATTAGAAAAATTCCTCAACTTTGAAAAACGATAAAAAATGCTCATAGCAACTCCCATGAGTTTTATTAGCTTCTGTAAGGCTGATGGTAGCAGAACAGCCCTCAGTTTGCTTTACTATGGTCATTTAAACAACATAAGCTTAAAATATTCCCAGGGCAAAAACTAGGGCTTATGCCTAACTAGTACATTAAGCCTTATTAAGTCTATTAAGCACAGGGAGCCACCCTTGTTGCGACTGCACATTACTTCTGAAAGCTGTTACAGACAGCATACTGAATTCCCTAATCAAACCAGCGTGGGAGGTACTTTTTTGTGACATTTAGAAACCCTCAATTACAAAATAACTAGCTAAAAGGGCAAAGAAATGGATTTTCCTAACACAGTACAGAAAACATAAACAGGCACTGGACATAGGCAAAGAACTGAAAACATTTTTTTTGCATTCTGGTTTTACTTTTTTTCTGTTACTTTGGTATCATAAGATATTCAAAATGAATAAAAAGCCCAATATCTGAGAGAAAAGTAACCTCATCATTTGAGGAATCAAACATTTAGAAATTGCCCAAGAGACAAAAATCATAGATATTTTTGTCTGCAATATTCAAAATAGAGTATCTTTTATTACTTTAAAATCTAAAAATTACAAAAAGTGCTTGTTTAAGATTGTATGAAGTTGAAATAACGTAAAAGCTCTTTTTTTCATTTTCTGTTAAGTCTTTTATCAGTGCTTTAAAAAGAAGCATACACTTGCAGAATGTGTATCTCAGGGCTGGCATCCTCAAAGGAAACCAGATGGCAAAAATCATAAATCTTTTTCTCTTCTGCTCTTTGACAGTCCCAATCAAGAAAGTTATGACGCTGGAAGATCAGGTTCATGTTCTATTGTTACAAAAATGTTTTCTTCATGCATCCAATGTGGTTTTAATTTTCTGTAAGTCCACAGTAGCAAATGCCAGTTTAGTGAGATAGTATATGCAGTTATAGAAAGAACATATACCACATTCTCTATCTCTTTTGGAAGCACTGATGTATTATTTCATACAAGTAATGTGACTTAAGAGTAGCTTAGACTGGAAACAGTTCCAACCTGGAACACTACTGGAAAATTTTTAAAAAGTTTGCTTCAAAATAAATATTCCAACCTATTTCGATGTAGAATCTGCAAAACATTTGTGGATGTTTAATCCAATTCATTTCAGCATTTACTGTTTCCTAGAAAAACAGCTATTGAAATCAAAATTTCCCTATAAAAATTCATTTTTTACTAACTTCACTTTTTTGTTGGAAAATTCTCCCATCAAAGTAATTTTAAGATCTGTGAGAATCTTCTGAGGAAACAAAGGTGGGGGAAAATGATAAATTAAGAAAAATACAACACAAACTAATGCCAGATTTTATTGAGGCACTGCATTCACATATGTTTGTGCACTGAACAATCACATTTGGCTAAAGACAACCATATTCATGATGTGTAGACACCACATTAAGACGGCACACAGGAAAAGCTTAAAATAAAGCTTCATCAACATGGTGTGCCAAATTCTGCTCTGCTTGACAACTGTGTTATCTCATTGGAACTGCACAGCGTGAAGACTACAATTTGCATGAAAATTACTAGCTGGTATGCGTAAATCAAAATATACTACTTCTCAGTACAGTAATCATACACAAATACATAATCCTGGCACAGCGTCAGATTGGCCTCTGGTTATCGACAATGGTTGTAACAGCCAGGAAACACCTCTGGAAGAGTGAGTCAGGTTCTTGTGCTCACAGTCACAGTTCCTCCTTGTGGCTCAGGAAATCTCTTCAAGCCACCTGGCTTTGTCAACAGCTTGTTTTGGTGGGGGCCTTGTGAAGGATGCAGCTCTGTATCTACAAAATACCAATCACAGTGAAGAATTAGACTGAACAGGGAAGGATGTTTTTCCTCTGCTGCACAGCAGAATTGATAAGGAGATCCTACAAGCAAATCCAGAACAAACCACACAGCTCAAACCATTTCACCAGGATTACTTCTTTCCAAGCATCTCATTATATTCCTAACTTTTATCATGTGAAGAATTATATCTCTGAAGGGCATCACTACAGCCATGAAACACTAAATGTTCTCATCTGGGGATGTATGTGGATGGGTAGATCTGCTGTTGCTCCTCTGCTGTGCAAGTGAGGACTTCACCTTGCATGTCATAAATGCTCAAGGCACAATGGTGCTAAAAACAAACAAAAAAAAAGGCATAGCAGACACAGACAGAGTCAGAGTCACTCATCTAACATTTCAGTGCAGCGCCTCTTGGAAAATGCACCACTAGTATCTATATTAAACTGCACATTTTGGGTTTTTTATGATAGACATACTCACAATGTGTGCCTTTAATCCTGAAAGATACCAAAATATATTCCAAACTACACTTGAAGAATTTCTGTACAAAGAAATTGCTCTACTGCTTATTAAAACAGGATTGCTTCTGAGGTGAAGCCCAACAGTTGTTGGTACAGCTGGGTTTAGAAGCAGATTTTTGTCTGGATATGCAAAAAACAATGGACATGCACTGAAATCTGGCCAGAAAATCTCAGCTAATTCAGCTACTGACAGAAGTTCTGAAGTGTGAAATCTTGGATTTCAAGGCAGATGGCAACTAGCAGCAAAGAGCATCGTAACTAGCAAAGAACATCACTTCAGTACTGGTTCATTGAGAGGAATGACGCTTATCTGAGTTGTCAGTGATACTTTTTGTAGATTTTAGATTTTCTTCTGCTTAAGGCTTTGAGGATGGTTATACATTCCTGACCAACTTAAACCAAAGCATGAGAGACATATAAACTTATATTTGTACCCTCCCCCAGTGTTGCCATCTGGTTGACAGCAGGCTCAATATGAGTCAGCAGTGAGCCCTGGCAGCCAAGAGGGCAAACCGCATCCTGGGATGCATCAAACACAGTATAACCAGCCGGTCAAAAGAGGTGATTATCCTGCTGTATTTAGCCTTGGTGCAGCCTCACCTGGAGTACTGTGTGCAGTTCTGGGCCCCACAATTTAAGAAGGATGTTAAGGTACTCGAATGCATCCAGAGGAGGGCAAAGCAGCTGGTGAAAAGGCTGGAAGGAATATCCTATGAGAAGCGGCTAAGGACTTCGGGCTTGTCTAGTTTGGAGAAAAGGAGGCCGAGGGGTGACCTCATTGCTCTCTACAGCCTCTTAAGGAGGCAAAGTTGAGAGGGAGGTGCTGATCTCTTCTCCCCAGTATCCAGCAATAGGACACATGGGAATGGTTCAAAGCTGCACCAGAAGAGATTTAGAGTGGACATTAGGAAGCATTTCTTTACCAAGATGGTGGTCAAACACTGGAACAGTCTTCCTAGAGAGGTGGTCAATGCCCCATGCCTGCCAATGTTTAAGAGGCATTTGGACAATGCCCTTAATAATTTGCTTAAACTTTTGGTCAGCCCTGAAGTGGCCAGGCAGTTGGACTAAATGATCATTGTAGGTCCCTTCCAACTGAAATATTCTATCTCCACAGACAGCATTTCCAATTAAATACCAGATCAGAAGGAAACTCAGACGTTCCTATTATGGCCACCACTTTTTCTCCAGACTAGGGGGCAGACCCACACACAGTCTGACACAGCACCCAAGACTGTCTCTACTCAGAGCAGCTTGACAGGCATTTCCTTCCCAGACCTGGACAAGGTCTAGCAAAAGCCAGGGGCTACTAGTGTGGCCTAAGGGATGCCTGGGGCTAAGACACAGCCCCCTACACACAAAGGCTGTAGAGACCCTTCATCTATCTCACTTTGACAAGTGTGAGACTAGCCTGTTCAAGATGCCCTTGGAAGAAAGTCCCACCAGTTGCCTCGTTGGTTGGTCCAGTACTACTTCTACCCTTATGGTTTGGAAGATTTTCTATTACTAAATCTGGATCTACTTCAATGTGAAATTCAGCATATTACTTACCCTGCCTTGCAATACCCATGGAAAATAATCGTTGTCCTCTGTTTTACATAACTGAACACTGTCACTCATCTTTTCTTTTCTAGACTTAAGTCAGCTTAAGCCTGTCCTGCTGTTCCAAAACCTTTATAGTTTTCTCAGTTCTCTCTTCTCCAGTATGTCAACACCTAAGAGCATTACTGTAACAGAGGCACTGCTGGTGCTAACTGGAGCAAATTATTACCCTACATCCTATATACAGTTCCCCTCTTCAGTATGTCAGACTAAAAGAGCCCAGAGCATCAATACTCCATTTATGGCATACTGTAAATCCCCAGATATTTTTTCCCCAAATTACTTGGTCAGTTTTTCTCCCTTAGGTATATTTCAGGATTTGATTTCTCCTTTTTAAGTACAGTACTTTGCTTTTATCTTTATTGTATTACACCTTTTTGATTTCAGACCATTTTTCCAGGGTACTAAGATAATTCTGAGAGGTAGTTTTATCGAGCTTTATCCACCACACAGGCTGGTGTCATCCATAATTTTATACATATGCTCTTTACTCTTTCAGCCAAGCTCTTACTACCCAACTGGCATAGAGTACTGAGACATCCTTCCCTCCAAAAATGTGTTTGAGAATGAGACACTGAAAACTTCTTTGATTACATTTTCATAAAGACCTCTAAGTCACAGCCACTTGTTCCTATTTATCTGACAGGCAAAAGTACCTTGACAAAGAGGGAAATTAGACTGGTTTGCCATGATTTGTCTTCATGAAATCTGTGTCAAATTTTTCTTGTGCATAACTCAATTGTTTAATAATTTGATGTATTATCATCCAAGTTAGAAGCGATGCCTCCAGCTGCCTAGTTCCCCTCCGTTCCCTTTTTAAAGCTAAAAGTTGTGTTTGTCCTTTTGCTGGAAAAGAGCATGCAAACAAGCTTGAATTGTATGCTGAACAGTTGCAAGGGTGTAGGGAGTCCTGTTCCTGATTAAAGCCCAGTCAATTTGGCAGAGGAAATATGCATGCTAAATCAAATCTAATTGCTACACGTAGCTTTCTCACAGCGGTGGAAGGTTTGCAGCCACTGATGGACTCTCTGGCTTATCAATGCACTGTGAAGGGGCTCCCCGTAACAGGTGAGGGCATGAAATCTGCAACAGGCAGGCAACATGAAAAGCAGAGGACAAAACTATTAGAGACCTGGAATTTCTACCAACACTTAACTGGATTATCTGTTGAAGTTCAGAAAAGAAAACTCAGAAAAAGTTCTCCCTTTTCATTTTCACAGAAAGTTGCCAGCCGCTCCATTCTGGATCTGGAAGCAAAAAGACTCACAGGCTAAGGGCATAGTTGTCCTGGTTTTAGCCCAAAAAGAGGTCTCAAGTATTTTGAGTCTTCATGATAATGCCAGCCTCATTTTGCCAACAAAAAAGGACTGGATAACTAATCCACAAAAAAAGCTTCTAAATTTTTTGGTCTTTATATAACCCGTGCATTCAAACCCTACCAAAAAGTCCTTTGCAGCTGGCCTTTCAATTCTCTTCCTCTGTTTCTCTCTTTCTGTAAGCAATAATGGTTAGCAGGCTACACTTCAGGGCAATCCATAAACATTAGTCTCTATAACACAGTGGAAGGCAGGCAAACTGAAGGCCATAAGCTTCTCATTTCCTCATGCTTCAGATAGCAATGCCACATTCACAGACCTGAACTGAGGTCTCATCTCAGTACTTAGTGTCTGCCTCAGATATTTTTGGATTTTCTCACTACAGACGGCTTTCTGACTGCAGGATCCTTTTTAGTGTTCCAATGGCATTTTTCTCCCACAAGCCACTTCATTTGCAAGAGCAGGGAAAAAAGTGTGGAGGTGGTTAGGAGTTTTGAAATGAGTTTTGTTACACGTAAGTATTTTCATGAGGACAAGCAGCCCAAACCAACCTGTTTGCTGATGCCAAGAAAGATGCATTTGCACTTATGGTGCACAGGATGACTTTTTTTTAAGGATACAAGAGAAAATACATGAAGCAGGGAACTCTGACACATTTACTTTCCTGCTGATCTAAGAATGACTGCTGAGCAAACAGGCTCACTTTTTTTTCCTGTGGCAGATATTGCCTATCTATGGCTATTCTCACATTCTGTGGCTGTTTAACCATGAGCTTTCACACCCTGCAGAAAGAGAAATGCATGTTTCATGTCATCTGAAGTCTTTTGCATTATTCATAAATTCCTCTTAAGTCTGAAGTACAATTCATCTGTACTGGCGTACATTTTAAATACTATTTTGCACGATGTGTGCCATAGGCAGTCAGTTTGACGTTTAAACAATTTCAGCATAAAAATCAAGTCAGTATATGAAACTTCATTTTTTGCATGATAACCCTCTTCAATTCTCTATCAGACTTGACTTAGCACTTTGTAGGTAGCATCCCCAAGAAGCAGATTATGAGTAAACTACCCACCAGATACTTCACTGCTCTTACCCTTTGTCACACAGGAGCCTTTCTAGCAGTTCATCACTAAAGAATTTCTTTTGAATGATAAGTTACGATGGCTGCCTCCTTAGTAAGCTCTGGTGCATCCTGGACAGCATCAGGCAAAGGACAAAGACAGTATAAGGGGAATGTAATCTTATCTGGCACACAACCATGAAGGGGTATTCATGTACAAGTAAATCAAGAAGAAATTTCTCTGTGGAAGGACTCTGTTCAAGTGTCTGCAGATCCTTCCCTGTGCAAGGGCAGAAAATCAAACAGACAGTTTGCTAGTGCTTTTCAGAAAGCTAAAAACCCACGTAAAGAATCATGACATTTTGAAAAATGCTTATCGTATCTGCATCACCCCATATAAAACAGAGCAGAGGGTACACAAATACAATAGAGTAAGGTGAAAAGAAATGTTCTCACTGTACCTGTTTTCATTACAGCATTGGTAGAATCCATCCAGTGGCTCTGGTTTTTAACATATCGAATTCCCTCTAGTCTCACTGTCTGTAAAACAAAAGCATTTTTAGTAAAAATAACAGCATTATTCTTCCTTTAGCTGCAAGCAGTAATACATAGATGTGCCCACTGCACTAGAAAACACACAATTCCTGGAACCTTCCTCCACAATCTTTAGAGGATGGGATAGACCAGAGCCATTCCACTTTCTATTCCTGAGCCTATGGGAGGCTGCAATTATTAACTTACGTGTGTTAAAAAGGAATAAACATCAAGATGAAGAACAGTTTAACATAGAAGAACTGTGATATAAGTAGGACTTATAGCAGAAAATTGGAGAGTGTCCTAAAAGAAATGGCAGAAAAATTTCCCATATTCAAGAAAACAGATCAGAAAACTCAAACTTTCACCCCTCTCCAAACACAATCAGTCACTATTGCCTTCATTGCACCTTCCATCCAGCGATCCCAAAGCACTGCATGGGGGGAGGCTCACAATACTTCTTTGCATGAAAGAAGTTTCACCCTTGTTTTTCAGAAAGATTGAAGGGGTGACAGGAACAAATAAAGTAATTTTTAGTTAGGCATTTCACCAGTTGCCTAGGAAATCTTAAGTTCTGGCATCTCCCATCTTTTGAGTCCTTGGTTTCAAAGCTTAGTAGTATTTGAATATTGTTTTTCAGAGACCAACTTCATAGGTTAAAATAATAATTCTTTAAAATTCCACCAGGTAACTGATACAGACACCTGCTTGGAGCAGAAGACCTTCAATCTTTAGATTCAGTGCAGACAACTTGAGTTTGCCCAATTGGTCAGAATAACCAAAGCAAAAGCAGTCTGCAATGGGTCACTGTCAGGAAGGGCGAAGAGAGATACTCTGTCAGTAGTATCACTGATACCTGCTGACAGCAGAGAAAGCAAAGCTCTAGGAGAGACTTTTCTGACCACACTTTGAACTTCATTTCTTTTCTTTCTTACCTTATCTTCATTCTTTCATTCCGTTCCCGCTTTCCTCACTCTGTTTCCAGTCCCAATTTTCTGCTACTGTACTTCCCATGCTAATCCCCATCTCCATGAATGAGTTCAGTTCATACTCCCAGTCCCTCCTACTTCTCTGCCCTAAATCTCTAGTTGTTCCAACCCTGCGCATGCTTCCCATCTGCAACGCTCCCTCTTCATATCTCTCCCCAAGCACCTGCCTCTGCTCTCCAGCCCACCCACAGCCATTGTTCCACTCCTTGGCCCTCCAGGAGTTTCCCCATCCCCTCTGGCATCATTGCCGGAGTGCTGGTGGACAGCAAGTCGGCCATGAGCGAGCAATGTGCCCTTGTGGCCAAGGGAGTCTGGCGTTTTTTTGTTTGGTTGGTTGGGGTTTTTTTTATGTTTGAGCCCATTTGGCTGATTTTTCCCATATACAAATATCTGAGGCAGATTGCTGGCGAAGAGGAAAATAGCCTAACTGGGGAAAATTTAAGGCCAGCTGCAGGAAGACCAATAGTGGAAACTGATAAACCTAGAAAGCAAAGCTATCAATGCATACTCCAAAAACCAAGCACAGTGTCTCTGAATTCAGACAGCAGCTATCTGGTTTTGGAACCAGTAGAGTCAGATAATTCTGCTGAGCTAAGAAGGAGAAAGTGTGAGAGTTTGGTGCTTTTTCATCAGAAGATCTGAATGTTTCATATATTTGAATAGTGCCCCATGAGGAATCTTCAATTAAGGTGAGACATAGTGCCAGGAACATAATCTGACTATTTTCTGAGCTGAGTTTTCCCTTATTATGAAATGAAGCCATGAACTTTTGCATACTATCATGTCACTGTTTTGTAAGAACAAGGAATTAACCTCTTCTATTAAAATACATTTTTCCCAGCACTTATGAGTAATTTACAAGGCCACAGTTCTCTTCACACTCCAACCCAAAGGTCCCTGTTGTCTGACTATGAATGCACTACAAAGGTCTTCCTGTGCTAAGTTTTAAAGGAAAATGTTAGTTACCATCATAAAATGTAATTTGCTATTCTCACTTTGCAGTAGTATAGGACACCTCACCCCAAGGTCTTCCTGGACTAACGCTGGCAGAAATACAGGGGCAACTCAGAAAATGTGTTTACAAACTCTTTGGGTCACCAAGGTGCAGAGTCTCCATCTACCTTTTTATCTCTAATGCAAAACCCATTCTAAGGGGCCAGCACAGATGGCCACTTCTCTACCATCAGCTGCCTGTTTGAGGGAAGCATTTGTGCACCTTACCTTCTCCCAGTGCTGAGCAGCAGATATGCCTCTGGATTCCTCCTTTTCTGCCTGTTTATAACTCCTCTCCTGACATTTATGAAATCTTTTTCTCAGTCCTCCTCATCTTCCCTAGACACTCCAGCATTGTTCACTCAGCCTTAACAAAACACTTGCAATCTTGTGACTCCTTAAGTCCCTACATTTTGAAGGGGACAAGCCTTTTGCACAAAGAAGTTTTTTTGCTTAGAAGAAGAGCAAAGCATATGACCAAATTCCCTTTTATCTTGGGAAAATCCGTGACGTTTGCATTCTCAGGGCTTGGATTTCTTTGGGGCCTTTGTTTACTAAGAAAAAACACTTCTATAGTTCTCCAGCCTTCAAATGGGAGAAACAGAAACACCTACAATTAGTTCAATGAAAAATTCTTTCTCTCAGAAAGAGCTTACTGAGCAACCTGTATGATTAAAAAGCAAGTTTACTATGCTAAGAAAAAAGATGCTCAATGATTTGAATATTCACCTTGGTCTCAAAAAGCATGGCTCAATTCTCTGTACCACAGAATTCCTGTGTCAAGCTAGTCTTAGAGCCGTGCTTTTAGAGGCATCATAAGCAAAAGGACAAAGGTCTTCTGATTAGTGATGTCCTTTCAAAATTCCACTGGATGTAATGTCTAAACTGACACACAAAGCATTAAAAATATTACACTTCCCTGCAGTTCTGTCTTTGTGAGATGGGGCTAACAGCATCTCCCTACTTCAGAAAGGTAGCTGTGATGATAAATAGAGGAAAAACTGTGAAGCACTTTGACACTTCAGTAAGGCAGACCGTTAACCCACGAGCCAAATCCTCGGTGAACCTCGCATTCTGAGGCACAGTGCAAACAATAAGAAAACAATGTATCAAGAGCTGAGATTTTGCCTGTGAAAAGAGAAGATTTCAATGAAAGATGTAAATAAAGTACATTGCTGCTTTTTATTGAGAAATACTAGATTTGATAAGAAACTAGACTGTAAACTCCTTGAGATATGGGATCTTCTCATTTGACTGTACACACTGTCTTGCATATAAGGGATCTACTCTGCATTCTACACTGTGATACCACAAATAGACATGAGTATAACTCCATTAGCATTTAAGTAGTTACTCCTGGTCTACACAAGTAACAGCTCATTTCTCCTGAAATTCAGTTCTCGGATTAAAATGACAATTTTTGCTAGGGCTAACAACATGCTTAGCTAACTCAGGAACCTCATATGTAATATCTATGTTGATGCTATTGAAGACCATTTGTTCAAGACTAAATAGAGGCAAATTCCAGCTGATCTGCCTTTTGCAGAGTCAGAAACTTCAACAAAGGCCACACATCCAGTTTATTGTTAGATTTATGACAGATCTTGAAATTATTTCCGTAAAAATTCAACAATTCCACTTCTGTATTTAGGAGATCTTGGATGAGCCCACAGAACAATGACCAACCTTGACTATTACAGGAGGGAGGAAAGGCATACAATAATCAATTGTATATTTAATGAAATACAAAACTCCAACTGAGCTGATATATTATGGGCGAAATTGCATATAATAAAAAAAATACTGCTTTCATAAGTGCTCTCTGAATGTTCCAGGGGTACAGACGTTGCACAACACCTAATGTGTGACACAGCCTTCTTTTAAAGGCAAGACTATGCTAGTTCAGAAAAAGCAGGGCTGAAATAAGTTCACAGTTAAAATTCATGGTCCTAAAATTTTCTGAAGCTTCTAAAAAATGTTTTAATTTTTTAAATTCATTTTTATTGCTTATATATGATTATGCTCAAATCTCAGAACTGAAAAGAGGAGAGAGGCTGCTTTTATTGCTCCCCGGGCCTGAAAGCAGCTAACCGCTCATCTTGTACAATACTCAGACCTTGCATGACTTCCATGCAAAAGAAGCCCAAGTATGATGAAGATAAGCACTCAGGCTTGTCAGTGAAATCCTTCAACATTTTCAAAAGATCTCTCAATCTTGGTAAAGCAACTGGCTTTCAATTTTTGGCAACCCACCTCATCAACAGCTAAAGCTATCAGAATTTAGATGTGAAATAATTGTCATTCAGAGCAGCTAAAGAAGCAGAATAATAAAAGTGAAAAACACAGGATGAGAGCAAAGTCAAAACAGTGTTTAAATACAAAGCAATGCAGTCTGAATAAAGCTCAAAACAGCACAGGAGATGGTTAGGAAAAAGCAAAGATCTCTCAGCTTCCTGGAGTTGTAATACCTCGAATCATGAGAGACAGGATGCCTATGTGAATGCTGGGTCATCAGTGGGGGAGCTTGAGATGCTGTTTGCCTCATCATAGTAAGAGAGGAATGATCTCTGATGCCAAAGCAGGATGTGGTTTTGCAGCAGGGTTCAAGTTTGTAGAGAAAGATGGACTCACAATAGCACCTGCCTCCTTCCCAGCTCCCCATATGCCAAACATGTTTGGCACAAAAATACAAAGCATGAGAAAAACAGCACTGCTGTCCTGGCAATGAATTAAGAGCTGATGCCATAGCAGGAAAACCTGAGGGAAGAAGTTAAACAGCAACACGTTCAAAAGCATAATGCCAGTTATAATTAGAACACAACTGTCTTGTAAAAGATCACCAGGCATTTTGTTCATCCCACTCAAGAGTTTATTTAGGCCGTTCTAGGTAGCAGGTCTTATTTCTACTCTCTCTCTCCAGGACAGGTGTGAAGTTTTCAATTTGCAGATTAGTAGCAGTTTGCTGAATGCATGACTTTCACTTCAGCAGCTTGTTCAGCTTATGTAGCTCCAAAGGGAGGCTTTGCATTTCCTGATGGCCCTACAAACCACTTTTAGACCAAAGCCTGCATTCTCTGGAGAACAAAAGACGACACAGTAAGTTCAGTATGAAGTAGACTGTGTTAACTAGACACTCAGGAGGAGGCTTACTGCTGTATAACAGGCTATAATTACAGTAACTCATTGGTCATTTATTGCCATGCAGGTATGGAAGCATTTTAAAAACGAGTAAAATAAAAAAATGAATTTGAGGTGAGGGGACTTTTTTTCAAGAATTATTCCCCTTTTTCAACTTGTTCAACTTCCAAGGCCTAAATAAGTACAACATTCCCTTCACTTCCTACAACCTTACTAGTTGAACTACTGAAGCCACATTTAAGCATGTAGGAAGTAGAAGACAAAGGGTGAAACTTATCACACCCCATCCCAACAACACCACTTGCGGACAGATTTCACAAATGCAGTGAAATGTAGCAGCAGCAACAGGTTTTCCTATGTGAGTGGGCTAGCGCTGGCTACATGCGCTCTTCCTGCAGTCATCCACTGACGCAGTTTGGGCACAAAGGCACGGACTACTGGGACTGAAATAAAGAGTCTTGATTTCAAAGACTGGATCCCACATCAGGAAGAAAGAAAAACAAGAATGATCTCTCCTTGTCACAAGAAAATACACTTAAAGTCTCTTTTGGGATTCTTATTCCTAGAATGAAATCACTACTATATGTTTATGTGCTCTTGACAGGAAATCCAGAGCAAGTAACTCATTAAGCCTCTTCTTGATAAATGGACTTATTTGTCGCACATTTACTCAGTATTGCAAAGTTTTACATTCTTCCTACTACTAAATAAATATACTGAGCTTGTGCTAAATTTTTTCATTTGAGTTTGGTACAGATTTCATTCAGAAGGTAAAACTTGTAGCTTGACTACATCTTGGGGTCCCCATCAGAAAGAAAACATGCGCTGTTGGATTCCTCCACATCCATTTGAAGATGGAATAAGGCTTTTTCTCTGCAGGAGATAATGTATTTTAATAACAACTGGTCTTACCTGCCATCTGTAAGCTTAAACCAGTATCCAGTTTGCTGTGTGGCTTCGTGCTGATAAACAAGTAACAGAGAACACACACAGTGATGATAAAAGCAAAGAGGACCATTGCTGCTATCGACAGGCCGATGAGTGCTCCAACACTACAAAGAGAGAAAAAACAAAGAAATTAAGTGTACAAACAGCCTAGGACACCCATTAAGACAATGGTCAGGATGCTGTCTGGAGGTTACTTGTACTCAGGCAGGGGAGTGACTGTGTATTTTTACTGCACACAGAAGTTTAGAGCTCAATCCTCAGGTCACATAAGCTGGCATTATTTCATTGCCTTCAGAAGGGTCAGTGTCATTACACAGCAGTTAAACATCCGGTCCTTAGTGACATTTCATGTTACCTATGCATACTACTCCCGAGTCCGATTTAAACTGTGTTTATGAAAATCAGAAATAACTTCATGCAGTAACTGGCATCAGTGAGATCAAAAACTTTTCCAACGTAGTGCATATTCCCAGATAAGCATAATATCACATAAATATACATGCATATGGAAAGAGAGATTCCAGAGCTTCAGGCAGCCCATGCAAACTCCTTTTTCTCAAACAACATGACTATTAAAGCTACATTTTCAGTCTGAAATGCCATTTTTCTTGCAAGAGCAGCCTGTTAGAGCACTTCAAGTATAAGTTTGTCACAGACTTCTCACTAAGGATGACATGCCCATAAAAAATGAGATAAAAACCATGCAAGCCATGTTATTCAAGTCTCTTAGCAGCTCTGTAGAGCAGGGTAGAGTACTGTGACCACTGCTGTGCCTTTGTGTTAATGTAGTAAATCTCAAATCAAGATTGGAGAAGTTCTTCTATGACCTTTGTCAGGGTAAAACAAAAACTAAAGATGAATTAATTTAAACACAATATCAAAGGCATCAAAGGAACAGGAACGGAATATTCAGGAGGCCAAACATACAGTAGTATATGCAGATTTTATCAAGGTATTACCTCTGCAGGATAGAAGTTACTTTATACTTCTATTATAGACATTCAGCGTGATAGCATATGTATATACAGAAACCTCTTCAGTAGTTTCCTTATTTCCAACCCTTCTTTTCAAGTCTTTTCCTAATATAAAATTCTCATGATGAAATAAAGGATCACAATTTACAATGCAGTCTAGCTATCATTTACTATCCTCTTCTGGGCCATTTGCTACCTTCAGTTCCAGTCCTCTATTCTACAGTGCAAGCCAAAGACACTGACTTCTGGTGAAATTAAACAGCAGCCTTTTGGTCACAGATGAAGAGAGTCGGAGGACTGGTAATCCTTATATTACTACTCTGGTATATTTGCAATTTTAACGGATGTAAAAAGGACAGAAGAGACATGAATGTCAAACTCCATGAACTCCATCCTCTAGTAATAAAAATGCCTTTACATATCACCACTATCAGTGAGAAGTCACTTCTACTGTGGCCTTGCAAGGAGATGAAAAGAATTGTGCCTTGGGATGTTTTTATGAATTTTACATTCAAGCTATTGCAAAGCTTCTCTACAAGCTCCCATAACATCAGTAGACAGATATGTCCACAGGACAAACTCTTAAGATCAGCGGGATGAGAACAGCATATATTGGTATGACTTTAAGATGCAGTTTGCTTTAGTTATCTGTCAGATCCATTAATGAAGTTTGTGCAATGTTTAGCTCCTTGCACAACTAAAATAATTTGTTATCAGCAAAATGATTAGTTCTGGAAAGAATAACTTCACTCTTACAAAGATTCTTCATGGTATTTATCACCTGCATGAACTAGAGTGTCCTTATATGTTTGTGTATATATGCATGTATTAAGCAAATTTTTCCTTCTCATTTTTTGGCTCAAACAAAACCTACAGGCAAGCAATATTCTGCTTAATATGGAACCTGAATATGTTCTTGCAGTCAGAGATCTCGCCTGGGTTCTGGCTTCATTTTTGCATTTTCACTTGGAACACTGACCCAAATGGACATAACAGAAGAAATATACTACACTACAGGAGGCTGAGGTGAGCAGCCATCAAACCAAGAATGATCTCCACAGCTGCATCTATTCGAAGAAGTAATACAAATCCAAAGGCTCTTCATAAACAGGTATTTGTGCTTTTTTTGTCATGTCAGCACTAGCCCTATTTTAAGATTCCATTTAAATAATGGTCTGCAGTGCAGGACAAAGGAGGTTGCTCACCATTATCCAAACATCAAGCAGAGTCAGCTGTCCTAAAGCTGAATAGATCAAATACATATTAACGATTATATGTTTTTTCTATTCAGGCACCTATTACTTCTCAGTTCTAGCTCTCCTCCATGCAGTCGTAGAAGATTACATTAACAACACAGTGTATTGTACAGCACAATGCATCCTCAATATCACTACTTAACTTGTGCAAGATGCTTTGTGAATTACAAATGGCAGAGGTTAGAAAAGCAGTTCCTGAGGAACTCTCCAGTATTTCCTACTACAGGTCAAAGACTTATCATAGGTTACATGCCACTAAATGTTTTTGTCATGCTCCAGCAGCAACATGAAAAGATCTCACCCAAAACGTGGAGATCAGCATCACAAAACCAAATAGACACCATGGATTCCACTTCCTAAATCAATCAGAAATTAAGATTTAGTTTGTACTTACTCTTTTTAAACATAATGCTTCAATACCAGATTGTTCTCAACATGCTGAAGACATGAACCTTCTTAGAACATATGATTAATTTCTTTAAGGTTAATTTTGGGTTCAAGTCTGGGGATGGGGGGTTGTTTCTTAATTTATTGAATTAATTCAGAGGAATTTAGTATGCCTTCTGCAGCTCTGAACACTGAAGTTTCTTAACCAGAACACAATCTTGTATTTCTTTCTTTTTAACAGTTAAAACTGTTATCAGAAACAAAATACCAAAGTAACTATGATCACGGATCATTTTAATGATCACGCTCTTCTGAAAATAAAGACAGCTCTTCAGCACATCCTCTAGATTCTACAGCAATTACTGTGGTGCTGCATATCCATCCAGAAAAGCCCTTGCTAAAAACATTTTGCTATCTTCCCATCTTTACCTTAAACACCAGGTGTTTAAGGTCCACCCAGCAGTCCACATGGTAACAGTCTGCAGGCCTCAGGGTATGTCTTCAGATCAGTCTTCTGACAGGAGAGATGTTAAACAAGCAAACTAGAAAGTCACTCTTGCCCAAAGCTGTGGTCTTATTAGCAAGCAAAAACCTCTGCATTAATAATTCACCCACCCCAAAATGATGATCTAGCGTAAAAATGGCAATGAAGGCCTAGGGGTAATCCTGGCAGCATTTACACAACTCTTCGAACACGAGCAATGCTAAGTTTGGTAGAAGATCCACAGACCGAACAGAACTCTCCCAAGTTACTTTCTACATATGATAAAGATAAAGCCACGTCACACATTTCCCTGATGCTCCTACTGCTATTACACTGAGTGCCACGTACACGCTTGCAGCACTGCCACACGTCTCTGCATAGCCAAAGGCTTTACTGAGTAGAGAGGCTCCACTCTGTCAGCAGATTCCCCAGGGCTCCCTGTGCTGCTATCCAGAGAGCTGCTTTGTGGATCATCGACATTTCTGTCAGTGGATGCTCAGCATCACACACCTACAGTGATTTTTAGCCCACAAAATTAGTCCATCCACACCAACAACAGCTAGGAAAAATTTAAATATTGGCTAAGCAGGTGCAGTATGTCCACTGATAGATTAAAAGGAAGCTCATGAGTCATCTGGATCAGAGTGAATCAGATGTTCCTAATGCCATTGCTGCAGTGATGTGTTGTACGTAGTATTTGCAAAGCAAACAGATAAATATTCCCAGGAGACTGGAAGAATGGGCATATAGGGACAAACGACTTGCTATTTTGGAAAGCCAAAACAGACTTCTGGAGATCTGTACAGCTAAGCAAAGCTTCGCTAAAGCATTAGGTCACCACAGTTCTATGCGTATTAACTAATAAAGCATTTTGAATAAAATCTATACTTGGCCTGCCAGAGTTTTAATTAAATATGTAATATTACATGAAACTTAAAAGGTATGGATTTGGAATGGATACTGTAATTCCACCTGATACTGAAAGAAGCCATTAAATTTGAAAAATAAAACTTAATTGAACAGTGACAAAAATAATTCTAAGATATTTTAAAACAATGAGAAACAAAAAAGGTGCTGCCTGAACCTAACTGCATCACAGTTCAGTACAAATACTACATGCTCAGCATCTCTCCCCTTCCACTCAGCTTTGTAGGTAAAGTAGATGTCATGACGACCGCATGTACGTGTACAGCACATGGCTCTGAAGGGTGAGCTGTTCACTGTTTTGCTCACTAGTGTTTGACAGCATCTGTGTTCTGAGGCTTCAAAAGCTGCATAACCTTCTGGTGAATTTTGTATACCCCTGCCTTTTCCTAATGTTCCCTTCCCTGCTCCATGGGCTCCTGACTGCTGTAAGACATAGAAAAAACACATCCTTCACTCTTCTTTGCTGAGGTCAGCTTTTCAAGAAACGTGGAAAGGGAACCCAAAAAAAAAAACAAACAAAAAACAAACAAACAAAAAATACTATTTGATTTTAAGTACCAGTGAAAAAAGAAAAGATAAGTGAGAAATTAATAATATTAATTCCAGATAATAAATTAAGGGGAAAATAGGAAATTCAGAGTTATTTATGACTGTACAGCAGCTCCTAGTATAGCAGGTGTTAGGATGCACTTGTCAAAGAATGCAGTTTTTGCAGGAGTGGGAGGTGAAAAGATGGTTCAATTTTGCCATGGGATAGTGCAGTATATTGCTCTAAACATAGTACAGGAAATGGTGATTTCGCAAAAAAAGAATAGCATAGGCCTGCAAGCACCTGTTGCTTCAGGTTGCCTAGGCTGCTGGTTTCTCCATGAACTGCTTCTGTCAGAGCTGGCTGCCAAGTGGTCTGGCAATGCACCTCCCACAGCAGGAAAAACACAACAGAAACATGCAATAGCTCCCTGAAATTCTACCTGGCGTGTCACCAAACAGAAGTAATCCCTGAGATGCCACCAACCACTTGATGGTGCATTCAGTCACTGCTTTCAGATTAATGGAGGGGAGTCAAGCAAATGAAAATTTAGGATGAGAAACTTAAAGCTCTGGAGTAACGCAAAACCTGCAACAATTCCCCATCAGAGCTTCCAACTCCTTTCCCTTCCTCAGTACATTCAATCTCCAGATTTACCTTGACTGGTTTTGCTAACTCTTTGAATAATTTAAGGGTTTCAAGTCTTAAAAGTCTGTCCTCAAAAGCTGTAAGAAGCATTTGAAGGATTATTTTAACATACGGTTGTTACATACTGATATAAGTAACAGTCTGAGACAAAGACAAGCAAGGCAGTGATCACCAAAACATTCTGAGACCAGAAAATGTTATTTTCACATTTTTGTTAAAAATAATGGAACTATCATGTGCAAATGTATAGAGTTTTCAAAGTGCTGATATACTGTAGGGTTTCCAGTGTGATAGTAACTAAAAATTGTGATTTGGTTTGTTATTGGAAAACACTTCTGAAAACAAATTTCAATTTTAACCACTCAGTAACTTTGCTTAGAGAATTATATTTATTCACCTCTTCTCTATGGTGAATATAGACAGTCTTGGCAGAAGTTAAGCACAACCAAAACCCCACCAACTGCAATTTTCTTGGATCCTTTCAGCAGCTTAGGGCCATGGGGTGGGGGGAACAAAAAAACCCAACAAAACAAATCCTGAAGTTTCAAAGTTTTGGACCAAATTTCTGACCTAGGTGGAGGCAAAGCAGTCACACTTCTCAGACCCTAGAAAATCTTTGTAAAGGAAGATCCCTGGAGACATGCTTCATTAAAGCCTCTCGTAAGAACCAGTCCTTTGAGGTACTTTCGAAAAAGATCAAGCTTTAACAGTCTTCACTACAACATCTCATCCAAATGCAAGAGCAAAAGTTTTTTATCTTAATCTTTCAGTAGTTCTGCCATCCTGAGAAGGCTTTCTGTGACCAAAACAGTCAAAGACTAAGTAAAAAAAAAATCACGTAACATTAAAACAGTATGGGTATTTGACGAGAAAAGTTTAAAAAGGGACACGTGGAGATGTCTTCTCACGTCAGAGAAGCTGAGTAAACTGTGTCACAGCAGTGGATGGCTGGGAGATTCCCACATTCAAACCAGACAAACTACATTTTAAATAATTATACACTAAATATTAGACAAGATACATTAAATGAGAGTAAGCCCACATTATTGAACACCATTCACCCAAGAGCCCTGAAGGAATTCATAGGTGAACTTGCAAAACTGCTGGCCAAGGCGTGCAACCCATCATTACATAAGGCCACTCTGCCAGAAGACTGAGAGCCTGGGAGTGTAACTCCAACCTAAAACAGGGCTCTAGAGGGGAACCCAGGAACTACAGACTAGTAAATCTGACTTCCACCCCAGGCAAGATAGAAAGGTCTGTACAAAAAGGAATAATATTGCTAAGCCAAGAGATAATGCAATGTCAGGGTGCTGAGTGCATCTGGGTTGCACAGGGTTGCATCTGTCCCTGGCTATTATCCCAAGCCACAATGCCCAGGCCTGCCCCGCTCACCTTACTTGGATACAAGGGACAGGTCCTTTGGTGGTGAAGCCACTACCCCCATCCACCTTGTTAACACGCTCTGCCCTCAGGAAGCTGCTAGCATTGCTGCTTCCTGACACAAAATCTTTCACTAAAGAGTCAGCATTACAGTAAGGGGAAAATATTGCCTTGTTAACATGCTGGAGTCTATGAAGGGTCAATAAGCAGATGGATAAAGGAACCCAGCAGATACAGGTAGATTTTCAAAAAGGCTTTGACAAAGCCCCACACTGAAGGTGGGACTAAAATGACTGAACTGACACAGGATTAGTGAAAAGGTTCTGTTACAGACTCGAGGCTGCTTAAAAGAATAAGGAGCAAAGCAGAGAGCTAAGTGGTCACTTTTCAGTATAAAGAGAAGTCAGAGATCAGTGCCAAGACTGATTTTATTCAGTGTCTTCATCTATGACCTGGAGAAGAATGAAATTTGAGCTTTTCATGATCGTAAACCCCTACGAGCAATCCAATGCTATGAGGTCAAGGAAGGCCAGAAGACTTGCAGAAAACTGCGTGAGCTGGCAAAAGTGATGTAGATGAGCTTCAGTGTACATAATGTAATGCAAAAATAAAGAAAACCAAGCCTCCATGACAATGAACTCAGAACTGGCAGTTCTGAATACAAGAGAAGTTTTCAAGAGTCATCAGTGACAGCTCGCTGAAATCACAGAGTTAATGTGCACCAGCAGCCAAAGACATCAACAAAACGTTGGCCACCAACTGGAAGGATTTTGAGAGCAAGACTGAAGATAGCATTTTGCCACTGTGTAAAACCTTGCCATACCCACATCTTGAGTACACAGCTTCAGGTTGTGTACCTTTAAGAGCAGCACTGTGGAATGAAAAATGGTATGGATGAGGGGCAACTAAAATGATCAGTGGGACAGAGTACCTGCCTCAATGATAATCCAAAAGGACCAAGACTGTTCAGTTTGGAGATGTGAAAGCTGAGAACTAATGCACCAAATGCTTCCCAAATTTTGAATATTCTGCATAAACTGAACTTGCAATTGTTGTTCACCAAATCCCACAATATTAACACTAGAGGGCACTCCAGAAAACTAGTAGGAAACAGTGTAAAACAGGTAAAAGGATATATCTTCAAACAGCAGGTTTGATATATCTTCAAAACTGCTGCCACTAGGGCTACAGAAGCAGACGGTAGAAGCAAGTCCAGAAAGGGATTAGACAAAATTAAGGATAAGAAGTCCACAAAACCAGAGTGAAAGCACCATGCAGAGGTGTACTAACACCCTGACAGGGCCAGCACGGATGCTGAGGGCAATCGGGCACACCAGGCTGGCTGTGTGCAGCTCTCGCTGCCACTGCTAGAGATCCAGTCAGAGCTAGATGGACCCCCCCGCCGACCCAGGAGAGCACAAGTCTGATTATCTGCCATCTTCCAAGTGGAAAGTTATGTAGTGCTTGATGTTACTACACACGCAGAAGAGTAGCTGAAGTCATGAGGAACTTCACGCACACGGCACCTTACACGCTCAGGCCCCGGGACAGCCGTTCCCCTCACACCCGGAGGGCGGAGGGACACTCCGGACGCTCGGTACACAGGCGCCGAGCGCTTCACAGCGCTTCCTTACAAAGACCACGAGTTATTTCTTTCAGAAACCACCCCGGCACTAGCAGAAGTCTCTCTGGGCAGCAGCTGCAGCTCTACCGCTACTCTCAGCGGGACAAAAATAGCCTGAAAGCGCCCGGCTACGAGTACCTCAGAAGCACAAACCCGCAGGCAAGCCGGGGCGATCGCGGGTCCCCCGCCCGCCGGGGCCGCCGAGCCTCGCCCGCCCGCAGCCTCCCACCGCCCGCGATGCGGGACCGGGACCGGGCCCGGGCGGGTGCCGCCGCTCCCCTACCTGAGCCACCACATGTAGCTGTGCTCGTAGGGGAAGAAGCTGTGGGGGTCATCGCAGCAGTACTTGACGTCCTGGAAGCCGCAGCAGTACACGGCGCGGGCGTCGCCGCCCGTCCGCGGGCAGCTGAACCCGCTCACCAGCACCTTGTCGGCGTTGAGGTAGCTGCTGCACTCGGCGCTCATGGTGCGGCGGCCGCCCGCCGGGCTGAGCGGCGCCTCGGCTCCGGCGGCGCCCGGGCGGGAGTGGGGCGGCGAGCGGGCGGAGCCCGGGCGGGCGAGGGGCTGCGCTGGCCGCGGGCGGGAGCCGCCGCGCACGCCCCCTCCCCCCCGGCCGGGGGTCGCCGCCCGCGCCCTGAGGTGAGGGAGGGCGGGGAGGGAGCGGGCGGCGTGGGGCCGGCCACGCCCGGGGGAAGCTCACCTCAAGGGCAGCGCTGCCGCGTCTCTCGCCGGGGCTTGGTTCTCCCTCAGGTCCCGGGTTGAGGGGAGAATTGGGGTGTCCACCCCCACCCATAAGCCTGGGCGGGGCCTCAGGACAGCCCAAGCAAGGAGGTAGTTGAGAGGGATCACGCCTTGGCAGTTGGGCTCAGGCCCCCTGGGTTTTATGGAGGGGTAAAAACTCCAGATGCTATTTAGTGTCTCTGAGAGACCAGTTTCCTATTCTTTTC
This sequence comes from Morus bassanus, assembly GCA_031468815.1. NCBI lineage: Eukaryota > Metazoa > Chordata > Aves > Suliformes > Sulidae > Morus > Morus bassanus. The sequence continues at coordinate 17,499,268 of CM062576.1, read as the reverse complement.
AGGGCACATTTCCTTTCAGTATCTTAGACCACTTTTTTTTTTTTAAAAAAAAGCAGGGCCCCAGGCAGTCATTCTGTTACCTGTATGAAAGAGCCTCTCCTGAGGGAAAGGTGGGTAGGTCTCAGCTGAAGATAGCACACACACATTGCCCCTTCCAAGGACCTGGTCCTCCGCCCTGCTGAGGTCCATCTCCTCTCTAGATTGCGAGAGCCTGGATCAAGTGCTTTGCCACATAAGTGACCTCCTCAAAGAAAAGTTCAGATTTTAGAGAGGAATGGAAGTTGTGCGTTATCAATAGAGCTTGACTTGAATTAATAAGACCACATTAATTCAACTAACAATTTACATTTTAATTTCAGGTCTTGCCTTGAGATGAACTCCAGGCAAGTGGTCATTTCATGTCTTCTAGCTATCTGCCAGGAAGCAGCCAGAGCCAGGAGCAACGGCAGCTTAAGGAGGGGCAGTGTCCTCACCAACCGGGGAGCAGTCCTGCAGGATCTGAACAAGGCCAGGCTGGTGACATTGACAGGTGCCATCAGCAGTCCCAGACTAAATCAAATCTAGGAGACAGAACAGGAGGCAAGTTACCTACAACATATGTCTAAAGTTCATCCAGGAGGACCAGCAAGCAATCCAGGTCAGCAGAGAGGACTGAGCACAGGCATACCTCCAGTATATCTTAGGGAAGATCAGGCTGTCCTGGCATGAGCTTAAATCAGGCTCCTGAACCAAGGAGCAGAGGGTGTGGGTGTGGTGAGGACCCAGGTGATGCCCATCAGGGCCTGTTAGTGGTCACCTAGAGCCCTGACACTGATATCTTCCAGTACTACATGCAGTCCCCCTACATTAGGGTGTTTGACTGTACTTGCTAAAAAGTACGAATATTCTTCAGTTGCTTGGTTGATTTTATTTTGTGAAATCAACCCTGACTTAGCACCAGTTGAAATGCATGTAGAAATTCAATCAGAGTCTGCCTGCTGAATCACAGATTTGCCTTCCTAATATTTAGATGTATATGTGAATAGCCAGGTGAGATTCAAATTATTCAACTGTTGGGTGCCTTAACCTTGAGCGATTTGAGAATTTAAGGACCTCAAAAATGGGCTCAACACTTAATGTTGCACTACACAAAGTGAGAGGATGAATGACAGTGAAGTGGCTGGAGCAAAGACTCCAGAAAGGGGGACACCAGGAGAAATCGATGAGTATTGAACAATAACAACGAAAAAGGCCAGATTACCATGAGATTTTGTAATTTCATCACCTGTGTTGTTCAGATGAAATCAGATTTAATGAGATCAATTTTTTTATGATAAAACTGAGGATTAATTTATTCAGAATATATACAGGAAGATGGTTACCAAAGACCAGAAGGCAGCCTTTTTACCTCATTTATGTCAATAGTGTCACTATGTGTTAGGATTTAATCATTACTCTTCTGATACTTAAGCTCTTTTTTAGAGACCAATCTCCTGGTCATTTTATTCAGAGCAAGTTTCACTTTAATAGAGTAACTTAGTCTTTCAAAGACATGGGGATTGTGTTTCTGCAATTGAGAAAAGAGCCTCTAGTGAGCGAAAAATGAGTGAATCTCAACTCAGAAGCCATTGGTTGGCCAGATAGTGTGTATGCATCAGTCAGCTATTCAGCATGTGACATGGTTGAAACCAAGCAGTGTATTCAGAATTTATTACTGAAGGATTGACAGAGCCACAGACAGCATAGCTGTATAGGCCTTGTTCTCTAATGAAGTCATGTTTAAGCAGAAGACATGCAAGAAAACAAAACAAAACAAAACAAAACCAAATACAGTGGTAGATGTCATGGTTCTGGAGACTGATCCAAGACTTTGCGAGGTTGTCAATAGTGTGTTCAAAAGGGAGACCTCATGAAAGTCCTACAACTTCCCAGGATGGATAGTCTAATAGATACTTGTCTTTTGAAATGTATTTATGCACCTTGATAAGTTGCTCATAGCTATTTTCTTCCAAAACCTGAATTCCCATCCTCATTTTAATTTCTAACTCTCTTTATCCCTCTGGATTTCCCCCTGCTCCCTCATCTTATCCTTTCTCTGTCTGTTTCCATTGGGGTTCTGTTCTGTTGTGGTTTAGCCCCAGTCAGCAACTAAGCACCACACAGCCATTCGCTCACTCCCCTACCCTTGTGGGATGGGGGAGAGAATCGGAAGGGCCAAAGTAAGAAAACTCGTGGGTTGAGATAAGAACAGTTTAATAATTAAAATAAAACAGCAATAATAATAATAATAATATAATGAAAAGAAAAATAATGAGCGAGAGAGAGATGAAACCTTGGAAGAAGGGAAAAAAACCCCAAAACTAAACAAGTGCTGCAACTGCTCACCACCCGCCGACCGACGCTGCCGGTCCCCGAGCTGTGATCGCTGCTTCCCCTGGCCAACTCCCCCCAGTTAATATACTGGGCATGACGTCACATGATATGGAATATCCCTTTGGCCAATTCGAATCAGCTCTCCTGGTTGTATCCCCTCCCCTCCCGGCTTCTTGTGCACCTGGCAGAGCATGGGAAGCTGGAAAAGTCCTTGACTAATGTAAGCACTACCTAGCAACAACTAAAACATTAGTGTGTTATCAATATTATTTTCATACTAAGTCTGAAATGCAGCACTATACTAGCTACAGTGAAGAAAATTAACTATCCCAGCTAAAACAATGACATGTTCGTACCAGAATCCAACAACCACAGCAAAAAGAGATTTATCAGAGGATTGCATCCAGGAGTGGTTCAATTTACCTTTTCAACTGAGTATTCTCAAATTCAGTGTTCAAGAGATGTTTAGGAATATAGGACAATCTCAGTTATTTTTGTATTTCACATTGTTACTTTACCTTTGGAGATTTTTGTCTTATTATTCAGAACTCAGATAACAATTTTCTACTCAGAATTATTGCTACACTGATCTGGAACAAATAGAATTACTTATCACAGTTTTACGCTCAATGTTACACAGTCTTCCACTCATACTTACTGAGTATAGGGCAGAACTGAGTTGGAGTTGGAGTGAGAGCGGATTCTTTCTCCAAACCTAATGAAGTTTGCCTTTGAAAAAGGCCGAAATGTTATGAAGGGGTAAAATCTTTTTTTTTTTTTTTAATCAATCAGTAAACTTATTTGTATCGTGCAATTAATTTGTACTTGCCATGATTCGTGGGTGATAATAATTAGCATGCTGTTTTGTTCCAATTATTTGGAATGATTTATATGAAACATTAGAAATGAACTTTATCTACCTAAGTGACTGAATTAACTATATAATTGCTGGAGAATTGAAATAAAAAATCAATCTCTTTTGATAAGACGTTCAGCAACAGGACTTGAAGTGGGAGTGGGAGGCTTTTCACAGACCAGTGGATCATGTGCGTAGTCTTTTATATCAGAAGAAAGCCACATCAACTTGTTTTCCCATTCCAATTACAAAACACAGAGCTCTTCTTCCAGTAAGAACTAGTGGTTTGGACCTCATAAAATATGTTGCACCCCTATGTATCAGAGGGGTGGATGTATCATTTTATGTAACATAAAATATGTTACAAAAGGACAGAGAGACCTCTCTGTCTCTCCACCATTGCCGATATCAATTTAAGTTACTACACAGATGCCTGCAACAGTTCTCCCCACTGAGTGAAGAGTGTGTTTCAACCTAACAATGAGGTCATTCAGCTTTCAGAGAAATGAATACAGATCAAAGACCTTTGCAGGACACATGTAAGTAACAGACAAATTATCTAGGTAATTCAGGAGCAGCTTTCAGAACAGTATCCTAAAGAGGATACTTCTCTGAGTGCTGAACTACCATCTTTCTGAATATGAGTCTCTTCTGCAGTGAAGCTCTAGCTCTGGTCTAAGTCTGATACTAAGTCTGGTAAAACCTGCCAACTTTCTCAGATGCCTGCAACCCAGGCTGTTCTGCAAATCTTTAACTGACTTACTGGTATTCATATTGGCTTCCAAGAGATTGTTTTGGCTGTACTTAAAGCCCCTTTTCAAAATACTTGGTGCCATGGAACTGCATCTTTGGCTTTCTATATCTTATAACTATTTTCAGGCCTTCCCAATGAACTCATAAACATATGTGTGCTGTACTATGCAGTAATTAGAACAGTAGCAATTCTTGTAATCATTAAAAATAATTGTAATCTTCATCTAAACTACAATTAATGTGAAAAGCATACAGTCTTTTATTTACTTATCCTGACTCCACAATATACTGGCCAGCAGAGCCAGGCTGGTTTAATTTTCCAGCAAATTAAAAGAGTTCCTCTGACTGAATGCAGCTCAGAACAAAGGGCACTTGAGGAAGAAGATAAACCTTCTGATTCAGCCATTTTGTTTGGAGACAACTCAAAGTGAATTTTACCCCTGTACTGACTGCTACTTAAGAGCTGAGAACAAACATTCATACTAACAGCTGTAGGACACATTTCTACCAGCCAAGCATTTAAGAAACAGAAAATTGATTATGAACTACCACTAGAGCTGTCTGGATCAGCATCAATCCTCAGACCTACATGGTATGTTTTTCCTTAAGAGCATAATCTAATTATTAATAGGCAACAGCTGCATAAATTACCTTCAAAAGTAATCTGGTGGCAAATTATACAATTAAAGAAAATTGTCATGCCAAGATGGTGTAACTAGCCCTGATTAGGAGTAACAGCTCAAACTGACATCAGGGTTACCATAGACAACATGTTTTATCACACATGAGTAGTAGACAGACGACAGCATAAGGTTCAAAACTGAAAGGGGAAGAGAAGTTTAAGGGGTGCATACTTGTGGTACAGTGAGATGCTGTTACTCAGAGGACAAAAAAGGAGGACTGATGCCAGGAGCAGTATCAAGAGGAGTATCTGCTTTGGCACTGTGTTGTTATTTGACTCTTATGCATTAGTGAAGGACTGAAATCTGTCAAGAAGATATGGTATGTCTTGGGTTCTGCACTCAATTCAGCTGATGTACAGCTGTAAGCAAATTGTGTTCCCTGTGTGTGCTTCAGTTTAACTCTCTGTAAATTTGTGATAGTGATGGAGTTGTCTGACACTTGTTTGCAAGTGTTTGTGTTTTGAGATCCTCTCTGTGAAAGTGAACATGTATAAAGTATCGTTATGATTTTTTCATGTCACTCTAGATCCTACCGATTTTTCTAGTCATTTTACCTTACTTTCATACACATTATTCTTTAACTGATTCCCCCAGTCAATACATAGTATAGATTTTGCCTTTATACTGTCTCTCCTTTGCTTTACAGTGCTAAATAATGAAGAAGGAGAAAGTAATTTTGAGCATCAAGAATTAAGAAGAGGTTTCAGTCAAAATTTAAAGGAAGAGGGAAAATCAGTGAAACAGTGAAATAGGAAGATTTATTTTAAGTGTTGACACTGGTGATTTTGAGGTGAGGATGGAGCTCTGATAAGTAGTTTGTGTTTGTATGTGTAATGGCCTCAGTATCTACAGTTTTTTATGTGCTGTTATTGGTAAATATTTCAGAATAATGGCTCACTTAAGCAAATTTTACCCTCTTACACTTACTAGTCTATCTAGAAAAAGAATAATAAGATGGATAATATAGTTTCCAACAATGAACCTAGCCAAATAGTCTTGACTGCAGTTTGTCTTCGTGGAATGGGTTTCATTTCTTTTTCCTTTTCAGAGGGGAAAATTCTTTTTACTCAGCTGAGCTTTAGGCACAGAAATGGCATGCCACTTACCAAACATTTACATTGTGACACTGGCTCAATCATTTAAGTTTGTTTTTATTTACCCTGCTTGTAAAATATAATTATTTGTAATTTTAGAGGTACAATTCTATGTTGTAATGCAATTTCTACTTGAATAGGAGGATACAGATTTTAAAGGGTTCTAGTAAGAATGAAGTTTCTGCATGTAAGGGATGATTATGGGGGTAATTCTGAAACTGAGTTACTCAATTGCAAGGATGTTAGAAATTATGGGCCTATTATTTCAGACCATTTAAGCAAGATATCCATCAGAGAGAGCACTTGTGAAACATGTAAGTCATTTGATCTTTTCAACATCAATTCTACATTAATACACAAAATAGAAAATTATAGATTCATAGGCTCATAATGAGTTGTCAGTTTCTATCATGGTTTGAATTTAGCCTGTCTGAAACTGAAGGTTAAAGAAAAAGATCTTAAGAAAACACATATGAAGCACTGACTTCTAGATACCAGTGAACAAATTATACAATAAAACATCTTCCTGCCATTTTCACTGTAAATTTGAACTGAAGCTTATTAATTTTCTTCATTTGGTTCAACATCTTAGGACAATAATTTTGGTTTAGTCCTATTAAGAGTATTTTTAAAAAATCAAATGTTGATTTGTTATACAATTATATCAATATTTTTTACATATTTTTGTGTACCTTGGCTCAGAGTCCTTTCTCGCACTTGGCCATCATAGAGAACTTTCTTTCTAGTTTATAATTCAAAGAGATCCAGATGTTCATAGCAGCAATAACTCTTCCCCTTTTAACGCTCCAACACAACTGTCTTTATATTTTGGGTGCAGGGGGAAACATTGTCTATTGTTACAGTTCTGCAGCAAAAGAGAGGCTTTTTACAAGAGCCTATTTACAATTGCTTCTTATCTTACCAAACTTTATTATTGGGACTGATGTTTTCTATCCTGTGTTTCTGTCTCCTGCTAACTGGTTTGGTTTTTTTTTTTTAGTTTCATTCAGGAGTATGCTGTGAGGCTAGAAGTCATGGAAGGGAGACTGAAACTGAGTGAGAAGTCCAAAAAGAGTAACAGGGACACCAGTGGAAGGGGCTGATGGAAGGGAGCTGAAAACAAAGAAATGGAAGGGAGGTCTGAAGGCTGAGGTGGAGGACTAACAGCCCACCTGATAAGACAGGAATTGAGTGAAAGATGTTAAGGTCAAAGGTTTGGGGTCTGACCCAATTTGCGGTAGGAAACTGGAACTGGCGTGAGAAACATAAGGTTAAGGGCTGGGATTTAGTAGTTAGAGAGAACAGGGCTATGATGAAGAGATGGGAGTAGGAAAGAGTAACCAGAGGCAAACTGAAAGGACAAGGCAAAGAGGACCAGGTTTTAGAGTAACAGGAAGAAGTCTGTGCTCACTAGAATTCATTTACCTATGAAGCTTGGAACAGAACCGAAGTTTCCTGATTGTCCCCCTTCCTTTTCTGTCAGTAAATATGTTTCAATGTTTGCTTCATTTAGTTCTCTTTCACACATACAATGACAAACAATGACTGTTATTTATTTCATTAATCCATGTGGCAAAGTTCTGTATGATAGTTTGAAATATTTCAGGGGACTCATGTGGTTGCCAATATGAAATGTTGCTCGTAACATAAGAAGTTACATGTACAAAATTACAGTCAAAATATTAGGTTAGTCAGAATTTAGAAATGGCAGACTTACAGCTAATAATATGATCACACACTATTTTTTAAGAGATTCAATTTCATTTGGCAGTGGAGTTTTTAAGGATTTTATTTTCTTACTTTTTTCTAATGCATGGTCAAAAGTTTATCTCTGCATGTCAACCATACGTACTGTGAATACAGAATTATTTCAGCCATGTGTTTCTGGTAATAGCTATGACTGCTTCACAGGTACTAATTCATTTTTCCAGTGCCCTGCGAGATGAGGAGATGGGATATTTATCTCTTTTGCAGATATAATATTTTTTTTTCAAATCTGTCTCTCACACCTGACTCCAGAGGCACAGATGTCTATTGCACATCTCAATAGTTTTTCTTATGGTAGGAAAACTGAGGAGACATACTTATTATGTATTATTATTGTTATGTAAAATGCATGAGATCCTTCAGCAGAAAATTATGGAAAAGTTCAAAGTATTGCTTCTACTTACTACAACAGCATTTTATTAACATGCAAAAACATTATTACTAACCCTGGAAAGGGGACTTTTCTGTCTGTCAATTGTCTGACATCTGGAATGCATTTTTCCTCTGCATTTCAAAATGCATTGTAAAAGTGTTCTAATTTAAAAAAAAAAGTCAAGATACTGTAAAATTCCATAAGCAATCAGAATCATAATAGAAGCGTCAGTTCAACCTCATTATTGATGGCAGTGCTCTAAATCTGATTGGCAGGAAGTCACAGTGTGTTACTTCTTGGTTCATGTATGACATGTATTTGCAGGAAGATGGGAATTTGGACTTTTTGGTCCTGATATTGTTGTGTTAGTCACAAGCAATGACATGCCTTTCTTAACAACTGTTTTCTTGGCAGAGCTTCAGTTTTATTTTCTAGCTGCAAAAGTTCATTTTTATTCCTCTTTTCTGGTGCTGAAGGTGAGTTGGTTTTCCATCTTTGGAACACTACCAGATTTGGGGATGCTGTAAAGAGAATCAGTTTCCATAGCCTTTCTGCCTTTGGCTGAAGTTAGAAAGCCTTATTCCTTATTTCAAATCCCATTTCACTTTGACAGTGGAGACGAGGAACAGTTGTCCAAAATAAGCTGATAATCCAAAGTAAAGATAAAAAATACATTCTTATTATGAACACCTAACATAGCCTATGATTTGATAAGATCTTTCATGACATTAAACAAATATAGGCTACTAACAACTACTGCCTAAATGGGTTTGTATGTCTTCAAGACACTACAGGTCTTTCAACTCAATAACATTTGCACAATAGTTATTAAGATGCAACTGAGGCATGTGATTATTACCTCTTAATCTTATGTGTCCCTCATTATCAGAGCACCTGATTACCACACAGTCTGTAATGGAGGGAATTACTCTTAGTGATAGACTAGGCCTTTTGAAGCTGTGCCAGGTGAGCTATTGGTCAGGTCTCCACCTCATCAGTCCCGGTTTGGTCAAATGGTCACCAGTTACATCTCAGATGAACGATTCATTTGGTCCGTGTTGGTCTTAGTCAATAGTCAGTTGTTCTCATAGAAATTAGATGAAGACATAAGATCTATTATAACTGTTCATCCTAAGTGTCTTCTAGATGTTAATGTCCACTTAGAACAGTTGACAGAACAGCCTGAGCATGCTTCAACACTGTCTCGGTACACAACTTGCCCTCTTAATTCAAATAGCTGAAGAAGGCTTTTTAAAATGTCAGGTGGCTTTGTGTTGGTTTGGATGAGGAATGCTCACATGCTTTCACATGGACTGCTTTTCTCTGCGGAAGAAAAGAAATAAGCTGCAACGACTTCTTAAGCTGCTCCAGTTTGATTCATATTTGCTGCCTGACCACACTAAATCGCTAAAGAAAAAAATTGGTGACAGAGAATGAGCAGTAAATAAATATTAGAGCTTCATAGATGATGTATTCAGTCACACCAAATGCTTCCAAAATGAATTGGTTTTAGTCTGTCACTAGTTGTCTGGGAACCACTTCCCATTTTGGCTCTCTTGGGAGTGTTTGTATATAGAGATCAAAAATGCCATGTGCCAAAAGGTTAAAAGTCACCTTAGTTAATTTTCTCCCAAGTCTTGGCCGAGGTCTGTTGGTAGGATCATTGGAAGGAACCATTCATACTGTCCTGCTCTGAGGATACATCAAACTTCAGTTGTCAAGGCTTTTAGGTTGGTGCTTCCTTGTCAAATTTTTCAAGGCACTGATTAAAATGAGCATCCACAGTCCAGACAGCACCACTTGCTGAGAAGCATTGTGTGCATGAGAAGCCAGCCCTGATTTCTGTCTTGCACACCTGGTCCTCTGGGGATCTAGCAACTCCCTGGAATCTTTGGCTGTCTGGTGTCCTCTGCTTGTCATCTTCAAGTGGTGTCCTTGTTCTGAACATTTGACCATCAATCTTATTGTGGGTTTGTTGGTTGTTGTTTTTTTTTTTTTTTTTCTTTAAATGTTTTGCTTCTGGGCTCTATGTCCTGCCTCTAGAGTTGAAAGATAATCTTTTTGCCCTTAGTACATCTAGTGTAGCCACACAGAGTACAAACAGGCTGACATCCCATTTATCAACTTCTCTCCAGCACTGATTGAAGTGTCTTCTTCTCAGTCTAAGAAGAAAAGATTTGACAGAGAAGCTGTCTGGAACATGTGGGGGAATTTCTCTAGTTGCTCCTGAGTAAAGTACTTCTGTCTACTTTTCTCGACTTCTTGTGGAGAAGTAGGATCTCCAATGTCTTCCTTCACACAGTCCTTTTATTTTGTATCTTATGCTCCCCTATTTCATTCCTGATTGTCTACTTCATATATCTCAACTATGGCAGATATGTGGCTCAAGAAGAGACAAGAAATTGACTTTTCAACGGAACGCTTCTTTATCAAATGTTATCACCTATCTGTTTGGCATCCATTTTGGTCAGCACCTGGAAGAAGTTGATGAGCAAGTGCCAAATTCCAACATACACCTCTGCCTTTAGTTGGCCATATTCTTTCCTGGCCAGCCTGAGATATCAAAGAGATTGGGATCTTCCACATGAGGTCTTGTCTGCTTTCCTGGAATTAAAAAATTTTAGCAATACATACAGCCAGTACTTTCACAGGAAGTGTTTTCTAACTTGAGGAAAAAAGACACTTAAACACTTCTGTTTCAGAGGAAGTGAGAAGGTGAATCATTTGGGAAAGTGCCATACTGAAAGGTCCAAAGCCTGAAAAGGAATGTAGAGCATATCTTTCTAACTCTTTCATTGGAGTTAGTCATCACAGAAGATGTGTTTTCCATTAGCAAGGAGTAAGATGCGGTTTAGTGTGTTCAGTAATATGATGTCAGATGCAGTTTTTCTTCTGGCCAAGCCTAAGCCAATATACCTCTAATGAAGCCTATGGTATTCCTCATTCTTTCATACCTGGAATTTGCACCAGGGATTTTGACAGGAATTGTTTCTGTATTGCTACTGAAGTGGAATGTATCAGTGCAGCTCACTGTCACAGACATGATGAACATCTCAACAGAAGTAGTCAAAAGAAAATCAAGCTAAATTATCCTAATTTACCGTAGCATTGCTGTTTGGCTTTGGGAAGGCAATGAAATTACTTCTTTTGTCTGTTGCCTTGTATTTGTCACTTTAACAGCTGCCAAATCAATCAGCTTTTACAAGACATAACTTGCTTTCTCTTCTCTGTTTAACTAAAGGTTATAGATACATCTGTACAAACTTGGAACCAGAAGATTAAGTTCTGTTCTTTGCTTTTCATTCACTTGTTACATGCTTTTGAAAAAATGGTGTCACCCACATGCTTATTTGCTTCATCTATAAGATCAGTATCAAGCCCTTTTTCTTGATGCTGTGAGGTTTCTATAAGTCTCAGTGACAGAATACAGTCATTATCATCCTTGACTAAAAATGTTCCGCTTTACTGTTCTTTATTATTACTATAGTTCCTCCATCAGTAACAAACATGCTTGTTTTGAACCTCATTACGATTCAGCACAGAATAAATTTATAATAAGGCATATACCATTTCTCAAAAGAATTGAAAAAACTGTGTTCTAAAATTAAAAAGGACAACTGTTTGGGTTGGGTTTTTGTGTTATCTGTTTGCCAGAACTGGGGATGGATTTGAAGGTTAACAAAAAGATCTGCTGAGAAATTGCATTTCTATTGGCATAAGAATCCATCCTACTGGACTAAGAAACAAGTCTTACTTGTTCACATAATAACTGTCCAATTAGTGTAAATTTATGAAGGCAAGGCAGCCAAGGCCTGGCTGGTGTTAAACCACCACTTATGTAATCTGAATTGTAAGGAACAAGGGACCCTCAGGTGACAACAGGACTGCAAGACTTGTCTTGAGCTGTGAATTCTGGATTGATTCATAAAAGCTAGAGCCTATGAAGAGAGTTGCGTATAGCCAATTAAGTCATATAGTCAGTGGAAAAAGGTTACAAAAAAGACTGACATCACCATATCACTTTTGATCATGGATGTTTGCTAGAAGTCCATGTTGATTCACTTCATATTAACAAGTTCTCTAAAGCAGCACAGAGATGTTTTTCCAAATTAGCTTCAGTCCATGTACTGCTTCTGGACTTGAGCTGACACTTTATATTTTCTGGAAAATGAAATAGTAGGGAATATGGTGCAGTGGCAATCAAGCTAAATATTTAGGAGCCAGTTTTGCTGCAGGAGAAGTAATAGCTGTATTATTTACGTATGTAGATGTGGTGCTTAGGGACATGGTTTAGTGGTGGACTTGGCAGTGCCAGGTTAACAGTTGGACTCGATGATCTTAAAGGTCATTTCCAACCTAAATGATTCTGTGATTCTATGTGTAGTTATTGGGAAATGCTTCCATCATGCATATATACAGCTTTGAAAACATATATATCTGACACAAAGCCTCTTTCCTTCAGAGTCAGTGCAATAACTGTTAGCCATGACTGCACGTATATGAATACGATGAAATCATGCAGTTGGAGTGATTCTGCATTCTTCTTTTTACTGTTGACTTTAAATTAGCATTTGTACCAAAGTAAAGACAGATAAGAAAAAAGGAGGGTGGAATTTCAATTGTATTTTTATTTGCTTCACTGGTTGCTATTTTGTAATTGAATTGCATTTTAAATTTCCTATTCAAAAGGTTCAGACTGAGACACAAGCACTGATCTCCCTGTTCCAAAGGAAATTTGAATTTTTATCTCATTAGGGGTCTAAAATTCAGAATTCTGATCACACTAGACATTTTTACATCAGAAGTTCCTACTCCAAATTCTAATCTAATTTCTGCTTCAGAATAATGCCTATAGGAAATCTGTACTGCTTTTATATTACTGCAATTTGTTCTCAGAAGGTCTGAGAACTTCTTGTTTAAAAAAAAAAAAAGAGAAAAAAAAAAAAGGACATGCAAGAATTGTGGTTATATAAACAATTAAAACCAGAATCCTATATCAGGCCAAATGTAAATGATAATCCTCCTAACTTTTAAGGCTTTCCATATTATCTCTTGGGTGTGGAAATTTTGAAAGCCGAACTATAATACAAAAGTAGCCTTTATCTCTGGAAATTCTCCAGGTTTTGGGGCAGAATGTGAATAAGATCATATCAGCAGTATGGAAATATATGCATTAAGTGTTAAAGAACTTTGTGGGCTTTCTTTCAAAATAATGTAGTGACATTTCATTGCTTGCATTTAAGTCTTGCACGAATTATTATAATAACTTTAAAAGTAGTCATCTTCCACATGAGAATGTAAAAGGAAGAGAAATAACAAGTGTACTGGCTCACTGCGGCAAGCCTATGCCAAAAGCGAACCTGGCATGACAGTTAGGAGAGTGCTGAGCATTCATTACTTTTCTGGAAATAATGGATGTTTTACTGCTGCCAGTCTGTTCCTTTTCGAAAGTAAACCATTCAGCTCATAAATCAAGAGCTGAGATTTATTTAGAATAATGGTAACAAAATCAGTCCCCCACCAGGAAGTCACTTTTTGATGAGTCACCGTCTAGTCCCAGAGACATCATCCTACTATTCACGATGGGTAATTAATGCAAACAGGAAAGGGGACCAGGAAGTGGAATACTACTTATAAGAGTTTGTGTATATATTGAGGTTTTTTTAACGTATTTTGGAAGCTACTAAAGGATACAAACTAAGATTGCTAACCAAACTATGTTGATAGTGAGGTGCTAGAAGCACCACTGACTTGTTTTTTCAAATGCATTTTATGTCATTATTCCCCAGTTGCTGTGGCTCAAGATGATTTTGGTTCCTGAGAACAGCCGATTTCCTCCATTTCTGCCATTCAAGCTGATAGAGACCTGCATGAAAGTGAGTTTATAACTGGCTGTTAGTGATGTAATACACAAAAAGTGCCAAATCTTTATAAATGCTAGGCACTCGGCCTTTCCAACACATCTGTGTAGCTATTGCTAGTATACAGGCCTGTTTGTTTCTTGGTCTATGACTTCTGTTCATACTATATTGTATTTTTTGAGCACCAGCCTCAAAGTAGGATGTTATTTCAAGCACTCATTAACTCTCAAATATTTTATGTAGTATTATCAACTCTATTAAATGAGAGGAAAATGAGATTATAGACTGATTAATTCACATGCTTATTATCAGAAAGGAGACATTTTACAATGCAAGAAGCAAAGTCCAACACTGATAGTACCTGGTCTGGTCATCACATGATGCAGAAATCTGCAGCAGCTTCTTCACATGCAGTGCTTTAATGCATACATTATGCTTTCAGAAGGAGGAAGAAAATTATGTGTGTCTTTGAGAAAGTATCGAGTCTCCAACAAGGAGTTTAGAGTATAGCTTATTTGGAAGGACCAGGTGCGTTTCAGCCTAGTAGATATTATTTTAAACAAGGATTCTTCAGCGGTATTTTCAATGAATATTAAAGTGCTTAGAAATGACGTTTTGAAGGATATAAAATAAACAGAGACAAGTATTCACTGTAAGATTGGAATGCATAGTAAACTCAGGTCATTTTTGTTTGTTGATATTGTTATCAGTAGCAGTTACAGAGCTTGCATATCTGGTATAGAACTTAGGGAAGAGCGTATCTTAGGACAGACTCGTGAAAAATTTTTTACCTTGATCCTGGACAACTGAATTTCAGCTACATCAGTGGAATGTTTTTTCTAGCAGAAGCAGAGGTGGAGGGTGAGTCTCATCTCCTGAGTTTTATGGCACAAAAGCATGGCCCAAGCATTCTTTTAGAGCCACCAAGTAAGAGTAGTCCATTGTGCTAAAATCTAATTACTACTAATCCTGGAACCAAACTAGAACGATCCTTTTCCATCCTGTATGAAGACAGGATTCCCCCTTGAAAACATTGCCAACAGAAGCATCTTAAACATATCTTGTATCCTCTGTTGTCCTACTACTGTTCTATTCTCTTAATAGAGAAAGGGGAAAAATCAACACTGATTATGAACTAAACCAGAAGAAGGAGAAAATAGAAATGGCTTCAAATTATTACACCTTCCATTGTACCCTGTTTCCTCCTTTCATCTATTGTGTTTTTGACCTACTAACAGATGTTTTAAGAATACATTTTAATAGGCATTGTGATACTTTGTAGACTGAGGCTTTCAGCTGAATTTATGTCAGAAAGAGACATCAGAAGAAGAATAAAAAGAAATGGTCAGAGGTGAAAGGCTAGAAAAGCAGTGAACTTTTTAAATTGACAGGTAGAATTGACAGAGAACTAAATGAGACTGGATTAAGTAGTCACAGGGCAGAGAAATTTCCTGATAGATGACAAATGATTGTACATCCACTTGCCATACTTGCAGTAATACAGCTTTTTATTAGTAATAGATAACAAAAGAATGTCTCTGCTCTGTAATCTTCCTCTGGCATTGAAATAATTTACCCTGAACTTCCCATATGCACATGCAATGACACCCTTTCATTGCATACAACTTCACGTCTGAAACTTGGGAAAGGTTTATCCCTAATCAGCTGTCTGTCTATTAGTGTTCTCTTAACTTCTTAGATCTCAAAAAAAAAATCTGTATTATGTTCTTTTTTCTATTTAAGGTAATAAAATTATATTGATTACATGTTTATGGCATGGATTATTCATATTACATTAATTTTTAAGTCAGTTCTTTGAAATGTTTTGGTTTTCTGAAAACTGTTTCAGTGAACTCTTGGTTCCCAGTTTCTTAATCTTGGTCTTGACAAACACATTTACCATGCATGCACTTAATAACTAGAAATAGTGTCCTTCAATTCCCAGTATTCAATAAGACTAAATGATTCATATAATTCAGAGACTTGATCTTGCAATTTTACTCAGTGATTTATTCTTGTTGACTTCAGTATAGCTATGTGCCGAATAGATTGGCAGCCTCTGAAACTAGCAAAAATTTTTCAAAAGAATGTTTTGTTATTAGGAGTTGTCATTTTTTTTTAACCAATCTGTTCCCTAAGCTGAAACTTGCAGAAAAATATGTGTTTTGACAAAATTCATAGTACCAATTTTTAAGTTTTAAAATCTTCAAAGCTTTCTATATTGACATTTAGATTCTATTTCTTGGTTTGAAATTATTTTCACTTTTAATATTTTATTTATATTTTTAAAGTTTGAAAATATGAATATCAACTTTGAAACATTGCTCATCAATTGTATCCAAACAAAATGTTTCTGCTTAAGCAAACTGATGGTTTGGGGGTTACTTTTGCTTGAAAACTTAAAATATTTATACTCTGCCTGGATTTGAAAGAGGAGACTTCAAATGTAAAATGCTTATATGACAGGAAAACATTTCCCTACATATTTCTAGTGGTTAGTGGTCTCTCCAGAGGACAGTAAAGCACCAGTAATAAAATAACTAGTATTTTGAATACGGAAGTAATGACAAATCAGAATGAGTGGTGTGACTTATTAAGGGTTAGAGAAGCTGATTTATAATTTAAACTGGGAATTCAGTAAGCTCTTTGATTACAAGAACAGTTTGAATATTGTGCCCTTCTTTAAAAGATGGATGAACAACCTGTGGGTTACGGACATTTTCCTCAGCAGCTGTTCTTTAGTTATCATCGGATTTACTTGCTTGCTAAATAAAAATATAATGGTTTATCATATAATTCAGATGAAAGCACTAATTATGAAAGAGCAATGCCTTTAGGGAAAGGGGGACAAAAAAAGACAGAGGACTATTTTCTGTAGTACAATAATAGCTTTCTTACTGCATCTTTCACTTCAGGAAACTAAAACGACAGCTCCCTGAAGCTAGGATTTCTGTAATTTCTGTCTGATGGGGAAGTGTTCCACAGAACTGCATTTATAGATCATGTGTTACAGAAGTTTGTTCTTCAGTCTTTTCTGTTGTTCTAGAATACTATTATTTCCTTTTACTATTATTGTTCCATCAATTACTGCTTAGGAAAGAATCTGGCCCTGACTCTGTGGATGGTGTTATTTCTGTTTGAGTGGGGGAAAAGAATCTACATGAGCAGAATCACCTCAAAAACTTTCATGTCTGTGCTTACCTTCCAGAATACACGTCTGCTTAGTTAATAAGCAATGATCCTTCAACTGTTCTCATCTTCTGGAATTAGTTTAGAAGATCTTCTTGTTGAGCAGGTATCTTGCAATGTTTTGAGATAAAACAGCATGCCTTATCTCTTAGGCCTGTAGATTGACAGCTTGGATCAGGTTTTCTAGGCTAAGAATGGAAAGTTACTCAGGGCCAACTTCAGCTTGGAAAATGTCAGCCATCATCACCAGACAGGCCCCCACTGTTGCCTGTGCCTAGGTGCTGCAGAGTTGGCATAGAAGGTGTAGCTGAGTTTTATTGTTTCTCATCCTGTATTGTGGGCATCACTGTTTGTGAGCTGGCTAGATAGATGAGTTAGCTGCGTAGCATTATGTCACAGAGTCACCTCTGTGGTGATGTTCAGGTACAGCTCAGTCATTTCCTTCTGCTCTGTCTATCTCTCTGCTATGGAGCTTTAATATGGTTCAGAATTAGTTCTCAGATCTCTTGGTGCTTTTAGTATCTCAACCATCAAAGGATTTGTAAACTCCTGTGTTCTGTCAGTGGCGTTTTTACTCCAGAATCTGTTAATCATGTCACAGAGAATACCTGATTTCTCTGCTTACTTGACTCTTTCTGTGAATGAGTCAGAGGTAAGCTTGTTAAATTTCATTTGGCTCTATGAGTAGCTGCAGTATAAATTTACATGCATATGAAACGTATTTGCTTGATCCAATAATTGAAGGCAGCATAAAATTTGTTTCGCTTAATCAAAGGGATGTCCAGTCTTCTGAAAGTACTGACTATGGTCAGCTATTTATTGAATGAGATGCTGATGTGTTTGAAATGATAAACTGAGTACCATCCAGTAGAGAGAAATTGTGTCTGGTTTGCTACTGAGGCTTCCAACCAGAATCACAATAGAAACTCAAGTGAAATGTCCCTAGCAAATAACTAAAATACCAGATGTCGCTGTAAGGATAACTAGGGTATTTGGTTTTGTTCTCCTTATAATGCCAAAAAAAGGGGGTTAAACCCCCCTCTATTGCTCCATTCAATTGCTGTATTTCAATGTAGCATATTCCATTTCAAAAAAGAGCTTTAGATATATGTAGGTCTGATTTTACATTCTTTATGAGACAAAATTTTGAAAGATTAAATGTGTCCCGTCTAATTTTAAACTTATAGTTAGGCTTTAAAATTATTTCTTTTCCCTCTGGCATGCCTCAGGGAGCACAGGACTCCACATAATCATGTGTCTAGGTGCTTAGTTTAGTGTTTAAATCAACATGCCAAGAGTTTACACCTTCAAAGTTGCAAATTGTAAGAGATCAAGTCTTAGATGATCAAGATAATCACTCTCCATGCATAAATATGCTCATCTGTTAATGCACACTAATATTTTCTCTGCAAAGTAGACAAGTAGCAAAGAAATAGTCCCATGCTATATATTGAGAACTGTTTTACAGTTTTCAGGACTCACTGTAGGGAAGATCTCTGTCAGAGTAAAACAGTGTTGGAACTCATGAGCCAAAAAAGTAATTTCTGGTCTCTGCATGCCCTCTATATAGTCTCAACAGACAAAGTCAACCCAGTGCAATTTGCTTTGCAATTTTTCTGAGCAGGAAGTCATGAAGTACTTGTAGCATGACTACATATGAATTAACCTGCAACTGAGAATATTTACTTTTACTCTGTAACTTTGATTAAAAAACCAAAGCATTTATTCTACAAACTGATTCCAATGCAACAAAGGATCGAATATATGCTGCATGCTTAATTTAATCATAAAAATGTTTCTGTTAACTTCAGAGAGAGTAGTTACATGCTTAAAATCATGTGCCTGTTCAAATTTGTTGTTGTTCAAAGCTTGCTTATGTAATACTTACCTTAGTTTTCTTTAAATTGCCAAATTGTTAAGAACAACTCCAGCATGCATCGGTATTAAGTTATTCACAGCATTCAGACTGCAGAACTTCTTAGCTCATACTAAAATAATAACACTAACAATTACAGCCTCATTGTTCTTTGATGGAAACCCTTTGAAAATCCTGTCAGCAAGAACTCTTTTTATCTCAACAAAAACACAATGTATAGGTCCCCTGCTCTTAACCCCGGGATGCTTTAAGAAGAGTCTTGTCTTGTCCAATTGCATTTTCTCATCATATTATTGATGAGTGAAAGCTTTTTTTCTTGCTTTGTAATGCTTTTTAAGGTAGCACAAACAATATTTTTCCATAGAACTTGAACCCTTTCCAACTGATTGTTGCCATTATATCTCTTTAGGCTTCTTCTAGAATTTGTCTAATAGAGAATACAAGATCATATCTATGTAAATCTAGAGTTCTGTTTGAAGTTGGACACCCAAAATTGAAGTAGAGAGGGCTTAAAATGTCTTTCAAAGCATGGTCTGGGTTCATCCGGGCTTCAGTTATAAAATAGAAACATACTTTCTAAGGAGAAAATTTTAAGGCCTGCAGCACTTGCTAACAGCATGCTGGGGCATTGCATTAATATCAATGGACAGAGAAAAAAAGAAAGAATCTATAGAGTAATAAAAGACCTCCTTTTCTAGTAGTTGCATTCTCTGTCCCAGCACAGTATCAGCTGGGCCTGATTTTTCTTTCTTTGTGATATCCTTAGTAACCATTGTCTTAGTGTGATTCATTAAAAATAGCCTAAATGTCTGAATGGACCACAGAGTTCACTTTTCTCATCATCAGAGGAGGAAAATACAGACATATTCACTGCCATGAACACCGATTTCCTGCACTCATAAGTCACGCTCCAAGTGAGAATGAGCTGATATAGCTTGGAACATACTCATGAGTATGAATATGACCTGAACATTTCCATGCTCCGTTTGTTCCAAAGATTCTTTGGCTGCAAACTCTATTCATTTCCTTCTCATTTCTCCCTTCTTATTTGATTTCTCTTTTTGTTTCTGTACTTCTGTTACTTCTTCCTTTTATTGTCTCTTCCATGCCCCCCCCCCCCTTTTCTTTTTCTTCGCTAGAACCTAAAAAACCTTGGTCTCAGCTTCTTTCAGGCAAATTGAGTTTGTTTTGTGCAGTACAATGTCGGCCCTTCAGGGTCTTTCTGCAAATCTTAAGGTACTTCTAGCTCTTACTTCCTTAGACCACTCCATAGAACGAGTCCAAGACCTCAGGAGACAGCAGCTGTTCAAGCATGGGAACTCTAATGTACTCCAGGATCAACCCTTTTATTTCCTATAGTTCTTCAGTATTCGTCTTTCCCACCTTGTTCTGCATGTTCTGCAAGCCAGCACATGCCATACTACTTGCCTTTGATTTCATCTAGAGCGTGTTTGGATACTGAAGAGCTATAATGGCAGTGATGAGTTGGAAAAAGTTCTTACCATGGACAAGTCAGTTAAGGTTTATTTGTACACTTGGGCACTGACAACTATATGGAAAAATATTGTTTGTGCTACCTTAAAAAGCATTACAAAGCAAGAAAAAAAAAGCTTTCACTCATCAATAATATGATGAGAAAATGCAATTGGACAAGACAAGACTCTTCTTAAAGCATCCCGGGGTTAAGAGCAGGGGACCTATACATTGTGTTTTTGTTGAGATAAAAAGAGTTCTTGCTGACAGGATTTTCAAAGGGTTTCCATCAAAGAACAATGAGGCTGTAATTGTTAGTGTTATTATTTTAGTATGAGCTAAGAAGTTCTGCAGTCTGAGCAGATGCCCAAGTGCTATATTTGAAAAAGGTGCCATTAAACATTTGTAACATTAACGTGGTATTAAACAATGCAACATTATGCAACAATTAAACATCTGAAAAATTATTTCCATGGGAAAATGTTGATTCTCTAATGTTTGTCTGTACATGCAGCAAAATTGGGTGGTGTTATAAATTGAAAAATAAATTTAACATCAATTGTATGAGGTGAGAGTAAAGCTAAGGCAAAATGCTAATAGAAGAAAGAAATAGCCATTTCGTATAGACACTGGTCCTACAGATGTTCAAATGGCTATTTAAATACCATCTGATAATCTTTACTGGGTGAAAAAATGCAGAAATTCTTCTGATAGCTTTTGGAGAATTTTTATAGAGACTTTGTCTTCACATTTTTTTCACTTAAGTTATATAGATGTCTTTTCCCCATGCCCTTCTTAACTGACTTTCTAGGCAGATTGAATTAAATTTATTTGGCCTTGGTAACTAGAAAGACATATACCTATGTAAGTCTGCCTGGTTTGAAGATACCTGTTTTGGCCCTCTTCCTAGCACGTGCCTTAATTCAATCATGCACATTTTACTCTTTATCTTTTCATTCAGTTTGCGATCAAAATATGACAACAGAATTGTAGATGTCAGTGAGATCCCAATCAAGAAATTCTCATTATTCTGAGCCTTCTTCCTACAGGTACATGAACTGACTTCCTATAGTGGCACCAACAATTAATAATTTGAATTGGGAAAGAAACAATTGCTGATGAGTTCTTCCTTCCCAGAAAGGTCAAATTGAATTCAGTTGGAGAAAAAATTTAAATTACTTTGACCATGATAACTTGCTGTTTTCTACATTCTTAGGATGATGAATATAGGTTCCACTGGTCATGATTTCCCTTCCCTATATACTGTCTTTTGGAATGTGAAAAGACAAACTCCAGCTCTAATTCTCAATAATGATGTAATTGGCATGCTGGGATTTTTTAAAGTCATAATTCATCTTTCTTCTTCAGGATGATTTTCCTTACAAGTTCTGTAACATAAGGTCTTATTTCTTCAACAGAGACAGTAGAGTCCCAGGCCTTTACTACTTTCCCATTGGGGTCCACCAGGTATTTCCAGAAGTTCCAGGTTGGTTCTTCTCCTGTAGAATCTACAGGCAAAAAAAAAAAGCAGAAACTCAGAAAAGAAAACCATGTTAGCCGATGCCTGACATTTGTTCATGTCAATTTGATGATTACCCTCTCAGAGGAAGAAGGAATGTAAAATTAAGAGGGAGTTCAGTCTGCATAATAAGGTCCATTTTCTAACAGACAGGGAGCTTTAACTAGACAGTAGCCCCCTGGAGACTGATGGAAGCAATGAAGCTTGAGACAGACAGACAGACAGGAGAAAGCACTATTATCAGCATTAAAGTGTATGTGTGCATGTGTGTGTGTGTCTGTGCTATATAGACAAATCTGAAACAGTTGAACATTGATAGGAAAATGCAATTTGGCATAACAATATAGCTGTACCAGGACTGATTATTTGCTTGCTTATCCAGAATTTTTCCTCCAAAAGCACCCAGTGTCATGTGCTTCAGAAGAACGTTTCAAGAAATGCTACGTGAAGAAATAACAAAGTAAATTGTTCCAGGAGGTTTCCTCCTAATCGTCATCTACCACAGTTTTTCCCTCCATGACCACATACTTATTTTACATGAGTCACATTCTTATTCTTTACTATTCTGCTACCTGGCTAACAAAATTTTCAGGATTTTCAATCAGACCAGGAGCCTCATCCCACTAATAGCACAAGTACAGATGGTACAGACAAATTAGCGTCTTTTGCCATTGACTATATGTTGGGCAAAATCTCATAAGGAATCAGAAGATATTTCACAGTATCATCAAGACACAGCCAGAACTCCACTGTTGACTATCTTGTCATTATGCTGAATAAATATGCTGCCTCCAGCAGCCTCCCTTCGCGTGTGGACCAACAGGGAAATGGAAGTTTTGCAAGTTCCACGTGACATGTCTGCAATAACAACCCCGCTGGGCAAAACAGAAATGAAGGATGTGAAGAGGATTAAAGGGAAGTTTGGCTAGCAGAAAGATCCATTACAGACACCTGGAAGGAGATGTGGTTGGGGTAGTCAAAAATAATACTACCAACACTCCTTTAAATTCAGTGGTATGTGGGAGAACACTGTGGTGCTGGAGAGAAGCAGCAGCAATTCAGTCCTTGCAGAATGCAGCTCAGGTGATACCATGTCATATTGGGCTTTATTATACATCAGTGCTGGAAGACATTTCTTTCACATTGGATAAAGACTGACATTTTAGTTTAGCATTTAAATGGTATTTAGAGTATTCGTTCAGTGCAAGAAAAGTGGTGCCTTGATAGAGAAAGTAGTGCCTTGACAGAAAATATCCTGCTCTACAGGGCATTTTGTCAGCTCTCGGCTAAGAACTAGCAAAACTTCTTCAGGTCTCAGTGTGAGCTATAATCCAGATTAGAACTGGAGGAACTGTACAGTATAGCTATTCCAATGCTTGGCAAGTAATGAGGAAGGGAGTATTCAAGGACATCTCTTAGGGCCCAGTTTCACCTTTTGATTGTTGAAGTAAATTATGTAGGTGCTTTGCTTCCACTTATCCTACAGCTCTTGAGATGAATCTTATAAATCCAACCTGCAGCAGTCGTGTCACAGGGGAAGCACTTAGGAGACTGCAAAGTGGGAAAAGGAAGATCAGGTGTTGTATGCATACAGGAGAATGTGTGTTCCATGTAGAGGTTTATTAGGCTAGCTTTTACAGGGCATCTGTTATCATAGTGTCTTCATCCCTGGAGATCTTTTTAGAAGGTTAGACAAAGCTATCAAGGGTGACACAGAGAGAAATTCTGCCTTGTGCAGGAGGATGGACAACATGACTTCTGACGTCTTTGAGCCTGACAATTCTGCGCTATGGTTTTGTGAACACAGTCATAGATATCTTTTTTCTGTCGGATGGTATTTTGTGTTAGAGGAATTCTGTGCTGGGGAAGCAACCCTCCAATGTTCCAGATTACTCACCAATTAAGTACTTGAAGGCAGGAATTGCACCGGCTCCGCTGACTGCAATTTTGCTGAACATAGGAAAGGAGGCACCATAAGTCTTTCGCGCAAAACTCTCAATTTCTTTGTTAGTGTCTGGTTCTTGCTGCCCAAACTGATTGCATGGGAATGCCAGCACATTGAAATGATATGGGCCGAGGTCTCGCTGTAACTGTTGTAAGGCCTTGTAGTGGCTATCTGTATACCCACACTCACTCGCAACGTTGACAACTAGCGACACCTGAAGAACAAGAGAGATTAAAAAATGTGCTGCATGTGTCAGTTTTCCAACAGGTAGGCTGGGATGCAGATTATTTTCAAAAAATGAGAATGTCTAGACAACTGTGACTGAACGCTTACGTTTGAAACTACATTGCGTTCTGTTCACAATAGGAAGATTTAATATTTCTTTTATGTATTCCCATTTCCAACCATGAAGATAATCAATAAACTGGTAAGCAATCTTAATTCTCAGTTTACAGAGAATCTATGTTTCTCTGTTCTGCCCTTTGGATAGTTTCTAAGCATATTTAAGAAATGACCACCCAGCTAAGATGTATCAAGCTGCATGAAAGAAACTTGCAAATTAATATATTTTTGGTAGTTTATTTATCTGTAGTGAAGCACCTGTTCTGCAGTGTATTTCCTTGTACAGAATTTAATACTCATACAGAACTAGCTGATCCACTTATCATTGCTAGTGTAGATGTCTTGACCTAGAAGTTAATAGTGGCAGTTACAGGATTTTGGATTGGTCTATGTAGTATGGACTGTAAAATTTCTCATGATTTCTAGAGCAAATCTACTCAGTTGTGACAAAATGACAACAGTTTTTGCATAAAGTTTTACTGCCTCAGTTACAGATTCCAAGAAGTGAAGAATGTGCCCAATATCCTTTAAAGTCATTCCTGTAGCTGATCATCTTTGACATCGTGCACATTGTGTCATTCAGACATTACGACCAGGCATGTATCTGCCTGCGCAGATCCAGCAGAGAGGAAGATGCCAAACACAGATGAGCACCATAGGAAAATAGAGGCATATGTAAGGAGAATACATGGCGGAACAGACTCTGCCAAGAATTTCTTGGGGAAATTAAGTGACTTAACCTTGAGCTGACACATATTACACAGTTTCTCAAGCCCTTGAAGAGCTTTCCATTGGTTTTAGAGATATTTTATTCTTAAATAACTTCTAGAATTTATTTTTAGACTTATAGTTTTTATTATTCGTACACATTTTGTAAGTGTGAGTTGCCACACATTCTACATGAGGCCATTCTAATGTTTTCTTGAGAGTGAATTAAAGCTGAATGTCATAGATTTGTTAGATACAATATGATTTTATTAATAAAAATAGCATTATGCACTTTATAGTGATGTTTCTCTTACTTACAGCTACGTTCTGTTCCTTTTTTCAGAACAATTTGTAAGAGTCACAAGGCAATATAAATATCATAATACTAAAAATGTTTCTACCCACCTAGATTAAAATCAGGCATAGTGCAGAAAAAGCATGATTTGGGAACTGAAATTCTGCCTGGGTTACACTGAATTCTGTGGGTTTCTACAGATTGTACATCAGCCCAGAAGCTGGTCCTTCATTCCCAAATTGCCAAAAAAATTTAATTCAATCAAGGTGGCCAACACATTCCCCAGTACTAGTACAACAGTAGCTATTCACATTGGATCTTTCTACAAGAGTTTGTAAGTTTCCTAGAAGATGGCATGTTGGTTTCATTCTTGTCACTGTGCGACAGCAGTGTTAAAGGAGCCAATGCCACAAGAAGAAAGCCTGAAGCTTGAACACATTAACCGACCTGATTACACAGCAAGTAGCTGCAGGGCAGGAAAAGAAGTAAAAAACCTTGACTCCAGGTCTCATACTTTTGTGTCTGTGACCACTGGCTTTACTCAATTTAAACTTTGGATTCTAATGTTACTATTCTTCCATATTCCGAAGGGTATGTTTTTATACAAAAATATAAAAGTATATAGGAAATATGAAGAGAGTGCATCTAAGAAATTATATGAAAAATAAATGACTACGTGTTTCGAGTTTTTAAGGTTAGAAAACACACTGACATATAAAAGCCCACAGTCTGGGTAAGGTATGGGATAATAAGATGAAATCCTTAGAAGGGGTAGAAATGAGTAAAGAAAAAGCTAAGGGGATGTTGGTGTTTAATATAAACACTTACTTTGTGTATTTTGTACCTTCTATAGGTATATGGCTATATTTAAAGTGGTTTTGGAGTGGCAATGTTTTCCCCAGAAGACAGGTGATCTTACAAAGCAGAAGTTGATGTAATCTTCTTTGTGGTGTAGTGTGGCAACAGAATACAATCTAAGGAATCCTGGTACACTTGCATATGAAATATGACCTGGGGCCATCTAGCTAACTTCCAAAGCATCACATTCATTCAGACTATATTTACAAGCTCTACCTGAAATTTTAAATTCAGTCTCCTAAATCATCCAAAGATATGGTGTATAATTAGATTTTTTTTCAGAGAAGAGGTAATAATTTTATGATGCATTCCTGTTGCAGACTGTCAGCACTTCAAATAGAACTTATATATTGGATATAAAAAATAATTATTGGCAGTTCTGTTCTTTTAAAATAATCTGTATTTACCAAGCATAGTAACAACTGTAGTTTAGTATGGTTGAAGCAAAGACAAATTGTAACGCTAATAGTTGAAGTCACATGCAGTTCTTTCGTATAAAATTCCAGAGGGGTTTTTAAATATAGTTTAAGACTCAGCATTCTCATGATACAGAAGTATTCATATACCTTACTGTATTCATATCTTTTGGTACTTCATCTCAAATACAATGGTAATGTAAGAATTTATCATTGGAGGTTTGGGGGAAATAAGGTTGTATAGATATTATGTTCATATTATAACAGATATGAAAGATAACTTGCCAATGAAAACAATCAAGCTTTTATAACTTTTACTTGATTTTGAAGTTAGGAAGGCTTGAAAGAATCCACTCAGAAAAATTTTAATTTAAAGCTGTTTAAAACTAGTGGTTACTCAGCATGGTGGTGAAAGGCATGAGAGCTCACACTGCAAATTGTGCAAACTTCCAAAAGTTCTCCCACAAAATAGGAGGAAACTACACACAGCATTTCTTAGAATGGCAGACACATTCTGCTTCTCTGTTTTCCGTAGAAAAATGCATTCTATTACTGAACGTCATAATTTAATAGTGCAAACCTCCTAAAAGTATAACTAGCACATATAATAAAAAACTTTCAGGATTTATTAGTATTTCATAAGGAATGTTTAAAATGATTGTTTAAAAATCTTTACCAAGTTATCTTTCAAGTGTCTGGTACCAGAAGTGATTAAATGAGTTGATTTTTTTTGGTCTATATTTTATTTTTAATAAATAACAGTCACTCTTTTTGTTCTCATGAAGAGACTGTACTTTGACTTCTTACAACTATTAATGATTTAAATTAAGTTCAATATGCCTCTTGACTGACTTTAGGCTCCGAGAGAGCAAGTCAAGTACACCACCTAGTGTGCAGTGCAAACAATTCATCCT
This sequence comes from Morus bassanus, assembly GCA_031468815.1. NCBI lineage: Eukaryota > Metazoa > Chordata > Aves > Suliformes > Sulidae > Morus > Morus bassanus. The sequence goes on along the minus strand of CM062576.1, from coordinate 17,471,994 downwards.
GGACCTTACAAAAATTATTTAAGCTGAATTCTCTATTAGCGGTTGTCTAACCTCTTAATACTATCCTTTCCTTCCTTTTGCTTAGAAAACCCATGCATTCTAGTAGTGAACGTATTTATTTAACACTGCAAAAATATTTCTTGGTTTACTTAATGTTTACACCAGTGTACCTCCTCGAGGAAAAGATCCCTGGAGAAATTTATGAATCTGCTATCAGCTTCAAGTAACCCTTTGTGGATCGGTTAGCAGAGACAGTAGATACTTAGGTTTTTAGACCTGGAGATTCTTAACTGACTCCATCTGACTGATGGAAGAACCAGTGACAAGTGTCAGATTACACCAACTCACAGAATTGTTACCCTCATGGAAAAAAATAGCAATACTTTATACAGTAATTAAGTAGCTATGCTCTGTATTTATGCACATTCAGTAATATTACATTCTTGAATGGCAGAGAGCTGTGATGCAAAGTCCCTAGCATTACTTTCAACAGTAAAATAATACTTTACATTGTTAAAGTGCCTAATGCTTTCACATTATTGTAGTACCTTTGGTTCAAGGTTTCCAAAGCACTGCACTGACACTGCTTAATTACACCGCAGCACACTGTGCGTAGCTGTGTGGTAGGTAGGTAGGCAGGCAGGTAGGTATGTACTATTATATCTAGATAGGTATAAACACAGCAGGGAGCAGTTGATGCTTGGGAGTTCTGACTCCCAGATAGATATTATTTTTTGGTAAGAATACTGCCTCTTACAGCATATCTGACAGAGATCATAAAAAAAATATAAGCTTTATTGAATTTGACAGGTAGATAGAGTAGATGATAGAAAACTAATCTTATTTGGATCCTGTTGATTCTTTTCCAAGCACACATCCCTGCCCTTCATTTTTAATGTAGATGGGTCAACATCAGTATGGTAGCCTGGAAAAAGCATAGGAGGATGGCTGCCTTGCACAACACAGTAAAACAGGCAGATTTTTGTTCTATTTCACTTCTGGTACTCTTTTTTTCAGTTGTAATAGTCCTCCCTTTCTCTGCTTTCAGGTAGATGAAATATCACACCTGATTTTGTAGCATGTATGCCAAATTTTTTGCACTCTGGCAATGTAATTTCTTACACCCACATAGAAAGGGAGAACCCCCTCACATATTTTTGATATTTTTATTAAAGTGGAGGATAGGTTATGTCTGTCCACATTTATTTCAGAAAAAAAAAAATCTGTTCCTTAATTTTTTCATTTTTGTTATTTCAGAATTGCTAGTACATTTCTTATTTATTATATAACAGAGGGTACTTGTGATTTGTATCAAGATGCATTTGAATGGAAAATGAAATATCAGTCTTACTTTTTTTTACTAAGAAAAATTATCTTAATGATCTGAATACACAATAATTTATATTAATAATAGTTATTGAAGGAAGATTCTGCAAGTCATGAATTGCACTGATTGTTTCTACTTAGCATGGCTCTTGTGTTTTTAGAATTAGCAGACTTTTTTTTTAATACTCTGGAAGCCTTTGGATTTTTTCAGTTCCCAGTTTGTTTCTTGACTACAAATTAAGTAGTTATTTAACAAAATCAGTTGAGTGACTGAATTGAAGAAAATGTTTTTCTCTACATCTGCCAGAAAGTTTAAGGCTGTTAAAAGCAGGTTTAGCAATTAGCAGATAATTGTTCTAGGGGCTAACTAGTGAGTCACTTTCTTTAAAACATCAGCAGCACATACATAATACTTATATATTATTTGCTTTCTTTTAATAGCTTTAAAATATTATGATAAACCTACATCTTAACATTACTTATCTAACTGCAGATTTAAGTGGGTTTATTTTAAGAAATAAATGGGAGTTTTAATTAACTTTTGTCTACCTTGATATTGAGCTCTGACAAAATAATGACAGAAAGGGATGTGTTTTATTGCTATAATTTTCTTTAAAATTGTGTACATGCATTCTCAAACAGGAGCTAGCCTGAAAATTACCAGGCTCTCTGAATGCAAATCTTTTTGTTCCATACAGAAGCTGTATCAGTTTTTTGGAATAAACTATTCTGTATGGCCTCGCAGAGATCCAGGAGTACCATTCACCGGTGGCGTTACCTTTTCCAAGGTACGGCTCTAGAGCTCTCCCTTATGAAACCAGCCATGCCTTGAGGATGGCCTGGTGTCATAGCACCACTGGAGATACAGACACACACCCCTAACCTGGCGTGTTCAGGAGGTACCAGGGCAGGTTCTGCAGCTTATTCCAGAGGGAATGAACACCCTCAGCTCTCTGCAGGGTGGCTGTAATGAATTCCTCCGAGTTCCCCCTTTACTCCTTTCCATGTAGATTCTGGCCCTGAGGTAGAGAAGCTACAAGTGGTATTTGCTTATTTAGACAGATTTGCAGATGACCTGCAGACAAACCATGCCCCAGTAACAGGATTTATTGACAGAGCCTTTGGAAGGAACTCCTGAAAAAAGTAAATATTGCTTAATATTAAATAGGTTCCGTGGTTTTTCCAATATAGATATTTAGTGTGCATTGGACCAGTTCTGCTCTACCTGAATTGTGAATGGAGGGGGAGGAGGACTTTGACCAGGTAAGATTCAGACCTCTCATTTGGTCCAAATCTACCAGTATCCCTTTCTACGGAGCTCACAAAAATGTACATCTCCTCCCGTGGGCCTTCTCCGCCTTCCTGCCAATGTTTTAGCAGCCTGCTGCTATGGACTAGTGAGCTCAGACACCTCAGTGAAGTACCTGAGGAGGGGGAAAAGGAAGGTGGAAACACAAAGCTGGAGAATAAGGGTGAAAGTGAGAAGTGGTGCCTGCCTTTCTGGGCAGCAGCTGAGCTGTTGGACTGCCTGGCTGTATCACAGACGATGGGTCACTGGGGTGCTAAGGGTGGCAGTTGTGGGTTTCACGTTGATTTTAGCTTCTGTAGTTTGTGAATGTGGCTACGAGAGCTTATAGTATTATGCACCCTGTGCATAATAAAACTTCCCTTTTCACTCTTCCACAGGTACTGACCATCCTTCCTAGATGGTCAAACCACTAAAAAAAAAAAAATAATCAGGTTACATTCGAGGACATTATTCTTAAAATGGGAAGGAAAGCTCTGCCTAGAACTCCTGAATGTAATATGCAAATTAAATTTAAAAGACATCATAAAAGTATATGTGTGTCATGCCTTTCTTCATGTTGCTCTGTCACACTAAAAAGCAACAAGTGGAATAGCATGAGGTTGCTCCAATTTCGCTATACACCGATATTAAAACAACTACTTTATCATGTCTCTCGCTTTTTTACTAATTATGATGAAATCTGTTAACTCCATTAGCCACTGATTAAAACCCTTCTTTTTTTTTTATTGCAGAACATTAAAAAGGGATGGGGCTCAGGTAAAAATAATTTACTAAAAGTCATGCAGTTAAAAGGTTGAAAAAAGTTCCAAAAGTAAGTTATACAAAGGTACAAACTTCCTGAGCTTCAAATTTAACAGCCACCCGGTGCAATTCATCCTGCAGTGTGAAAGGCAGGCAGGCAGGCAGGCATTCCCCGCCTGCCACGTCTACAGGCAGCAGCCTGCACGAGGAAAGGACGCGGACACACACAGAGGTTAGACTGCAAACGTTTTATTTAAAGAGTGCAAAGACCTATGGAGCCATATCAAAGAAAGCATGCAGGCAACACTCCAAATCAGTTAAAGAAGAGTCGTAAACCCAAATCTTGCATGCGTGCACCAAGTTAATGTACAACCTCTCCACCCCCACTTGGTTTTTGCAGACATGCAAGGACTGGCTGGTTAGTGAGTCAGGGCGAGAGCTGCCCATCTCCGCGCAGACTTACCGAGCCCCTGTATTTCTCCAGAGAGACTAGTTTGCCCCTGATGTTTACAACTTTGAAAGTGTAAAAATCAGGCTCTTTCTGCTGCGTAGCGGAAAATGCTAAGAGCAGGAGTGCTGCAATTGCAAGGAGCATGGCTAGAGGGATGAGAAAAACTTTCGGTAAGGAAGAGGAAGGCTTGTGCTCCACACTGCCCTCAGGATCTAGCATGCTGCACGGCCGTGCTGCACAGACCCTTGCCACGATAGGAAAGCGCTGCCGCAAAGAAAGGACTGCTGCAAACGGAGCTTTTGCAACAGTCTGGCATCTGCAAAGGGTTAGAAGCTGTGTCCGCACCAGACCTCAGGAAGATGTATTTATGGAGGGGCTCAGACACTCTAAAATGGAGCGTTTCATGGTGGCAGTGGTGTATTAAGAAGTAAGGCCATTTGTGGGTACCAGACAAAAGAAAGTGCAACTTGGCTCAAGAATAGTAATGCTGTATGTGCCTGTGGGATACCAGTCAGATTTAGATATCTGCTTTAACTATGTCCTAAGAAAATCAGGGGTAGAGTTACTGTGATTTCTGATGGATTTGCAAGTGCCTTTTTTTAGTATACTAACTATAGCATCTAGTAACTACAGTGTAATGTCAAAGGATAGCAGTGGCTTGGTTGCTAGTGGTTACTGATGCAAGTGCTCTGAACAAGAGTCACCGCGTACAGTCAGCAACAACAGAATTACAAACATGCCATGCACGGTATCCTGTGAAATGGAGCACCATTAGCCAGGCCTTCAGGAAATTCGTCTCTGCGTGCACCTGGTTGATGAGAAGTGAGTGGCCAGACCACTGGTCCTGCCAGTGTGATCTGGGAGAAACCACATTACCAAAGGGTTTTTAAGCAAGAAAGAGGCATGAAGCATCAGGAACAGAATTTGGTACCAAAGCTTTCAGATATACAGAGACAAACCACTGCTTTAGTGCACTGATGCCGTTCTTGGGTCTCCAAGAAAAAATAGCCATTTGTACAATTTGCTACTAAGCCTGCTGGAAGAAAAGGATTTGTATATATAAAGTAACAATAGAAAGCATTTGATGGTCATTGATTTCTTCTTGGACTGAGAAACTGGTCCTCCATGTCTATGATTCTGATAATTCTTGGCAAAGAAAAGCAAAATGTAGTGATTTACAGAAAACAATTAAGTAGCACATCCAAGGCATATTGGAAATCTATTTTTTGAAGAGCAAATTACATTTTGTAATCTCACTTTGTGATTTTTTTTTTTTTAACTGAGTTTTGGTAGATCTTTGACGTCTTGATTAAATTTGGTTAGGTAATTCAAGCATAAGTGGCATTACTGTGAGTGAAGAAGCCATGTATAACTAGTTGAAAAAATTAATTAAGTCTTTAAACATTTCATTTTTTTAATGTTTTTATGTATTTCAGCTTAAGTAGACATCCAGCATCAGGAAATAATGCAATATGCTACAAAAATATATAGATGGAAAATCTTCTACCATGCCGTCTCTGAGGAAAATGATACATTGTGCTAAGAATCTGAAGTTCTTATCTTCATAGATAAGTGCTACCTTTCCATATACTTTCCTGACTGTAGTATTGACTAAGAACCTTTCCTTTAGATGACAGTCAAGTATGATTTCCTCATTTTATAAATAAATTATCTAAGAAACTTTCCAGTTTCTTCAGACACAGCTGGAGACAGAGAATAGGGCTTTAATGTAGTATATACATTTAAATAAATTTTTCAAACCTAGTAAATCCGAAAAATAATTTTTAAAAAATCATTCAAACGATGAAAATAATTCAGCATCAGCATTATTTGGCCAGAAAATTAAAAATAAATCTACACTTTTACATTTCTTGAGGCATAATGTTCTCGTAGTTTGGGTATGGGACTGAAAATGGGGCATCATACTGCAACATGAGACATGCGAGGTTTTGCTCTGGAAAGGGACTTTAGAGAATCTGCTTCCTACAGCTATTATCATTACTGTCTCTGATTTCTAGATAAAATTTAGCGGCTTTCAGAATTATATTTTCTCCTACAAACAGACCCCAGACTCTGAAAGTTTTTAATCACTGACACTGAATTGGGAATTTTTTAAATAATGGGCAGCTGGCAGTACAATTCAGCTTCCTCTTTTACTGCCATGTTTGTATATCGCTCCCTGCAATAAAACATTCTTTAACATTGGCAAAGAAGGAAGAATTGTTTCTGAATACACACAGAGACTATGTCAAAGACTGTTGGCTTTACGATTCAAGTTTTCAGAGCCAAACTGCACTAATGTTTCATATTAAAGTCTATCCAACTATTTGAACTAAATCTGATATATTCTAATAAACTGCAGCTTGCAGAAAAAATGCCAGTCAGGTTTGCAAACTGGTGCGTGTTGGCTCGCTAGCACGCCTAAATGTTGATCTAGGAGGACTGTATCCAGTAGCAAGTGTAATTTAGTTACTGTTGCAATTTACTCTTTGGTCTACTACACCTAATAAAAATCTTTGTCAAACAGGACTGGTCTGAAACCACCGCCCAGCTAACCTCAGCTGTCCCCCAGACAGCATTGCAGCGCTGCAGTTTCTGTCACTGCTGACCTGGACTGGATTGGCCCATGTTCCTAAAGGTGAAAGCCCTGTACTACATCCCGCTAGCAATACCCTGAGCTACCGAATCCTCGTTTCGTAAAATGTGAACTTCAGGTGAACCACAAAAAAGCAGATTAGCTTTAAGGATTGCACTGGCTTCCCAATACATTCAGAAGTATGCCTCGCCGGTATTTATAGAATCCACTATTGCGGATTTTGCAACTTTTGTTTACCTACATAGACTCTCTGAGGTAGTGTTGCCAGTGCTACTGTTCACATTATTTTTAATACTTTACCTTGAACCCCTGTAGTAGTTCAACATTAATCTTTTATGCTCCTTGTTTTTCTGGAAGGGCCTCCTTAGCCTGGGCTAGGAAGTGCCAACAACATGGCATTTCACTGCCGAGACGGGGTAGTACCGTACTGGATCACCAAGAGATTTGCCTTACGCAGGCACTTGCCACTTTCTTTAGGTCACCCTCCAACACTGCCAAGACCCAGGCGGGCTGGCTTTTCTCCCCCCGAGGCCTGCGGAACTGCCAGCAGACACGCTGGCCAAGATGCTGTCCCTAGCTGCAGCCGGGGCCAGCTCCGTCGCCAAGGTCAGGGAGCCAGGAGCCATCTCCCCGCGGCGTCCCTGTTCACCACAGGCTGCTTTGTGCGGAGCACACCCGCCCTCCTCCACCAAACGGCAGCGTCGGGAGCAGGGGAGGGGGGCACAAGGCGCCGGCTGCGGCGTGGGGCTGGCCCTGCCGGCGGGCCGGGCCCAGCGCGCGTGGGGAGAGGCCGGGCATGAAAACGGCGGAAAAAGCTGGGGTGGCTGCGGGGGGAAGAGGGGGAACAACGGAGCTGCTTCTTCCCACAGCCCCGTTTCCTGCCGCGCGCCGGGGGCGTTGGGAAGGCGGGCGCCCCCCCAGCGCAGGGGGAGCTCCCCCGGCGGCCGGGGCTGATGCGGGCCGGACGCGGCCGCCCCTCCGTCCGTCCGTCCGTCTGTCCGTCCGCCCGCCGCCACAGCCCCGCGCCCGCCCGGCCGCGCCGCCCGCCCTCGAGGCTCTCCCTCCCGCCCTCGCCCCACAATGCATCGCGCGGCGCGGCTGACATGGCGGCCGGGCCGGACTGAGCCGCTGGCGTCGGGGCCTCCAGCAGCTGGAGCCGGGCATGGCGGGGGCGCAGCCCCGGCACCCCTAGCGCCGCAGCCAGGTACCGGGCCCCGGGGGCCGGGGTGGGCGCCGCCCGCCTCCGCGGGCCTCCCGCGGGGGTGGGGGTGGCCGGGCACGCTCTGCGCTCTCCGCCCGAGCGGGGCGGGGGGAGGCGGGCGCGGGGGTGGGGGGGGCTGCCCGCGCCGGCGCCCCCCGCCTCAGCCCGCGGCGCCCCGGCCCCGCCCTGCCCCGGCCCCGCTGCCCGCGCCCCGCCTCGGCGGGCCCAGCGCGGCCTCCCGACCCCGCGCCCGGGCGGGCTGGCGGCGCCGGGGCTGCCCCGCACACCCGGCCGGGGGCGCGGGGGGTGGCGGCCCCAAGGTCAGCGGGGAAGCGGGGCCGGCCCCGCGGCCGCGTCCGGGCGGGCGGAGGGCAGTGCCCGGCCGCGCGCCCGCCGGGCTGGAGCGGCGTGCGTGCGGCTTGTTGTTCTCCCGCCCAGTGGAATGAAACGTTGCGGGGGGGGGGGGGCACCATTGCGGTTGGTGAGGCGCCCCGGGGAAGTGCCCCCCCTGTCCCGGGCCGTCCTCCTGAGCTGTGCCCCCCGCCCCCCCCGCCGTTTCTTGCCAAAGCGAGAGGTTCTGCTTTCTGTGGGTTATGGTGTGCCTGAAGTGACACACGGGCATCCCTCCGCCCGCGTCTTTGTGCTCTTCTGTTGGCTTATCTAGTACACGAATACAGCGGAACGACTTTTCTGCTTTTGCAATGTGTTGCAATTTGCCAGTTGGCTGAATGTGTCATATTACCTGAGGCCTTCTTGCTTTCACGGTTGTTTCTGGGTATGTCAAAGGAGGATGAGCGCATAACATGCAGAGAAACAATATAATCAGGTTTAGGTAGGCTTAGGCTGAGGTAGAGATTAGTACGTTAAAAAAGATAGTTATATCTAAGTATGGATCTAATAATTTTTTTTTTTCATATTCATGCCATCTCCATGTCACTTGGCTTCCTGAGCACTGTGCCCTGGATTCGGGAGTCATTGCATTTGCTTGAAAATAGAGGATATGTATTGTTTCTAGTTTTGACTCATGCTCCCAGTTTCAGTAGGTGCTTTTTGGATAGTATGACCCCAGATAATTATGACATAATTATTTCTATGACAAGAAAAGTGAACCAGCCATGGTAGTATGACTTAATTACAGTATCTGGCAGAAGATGCTGTATTAGGAGTGAGAGGTCCCCTTTACAAACATCAGTTTTGCAGTGAGCTTTTTAAATAATTTTTCTACTTAGGTGAAAATACCTTCATAAAATTAACGTGGGGATGAAATTACCATTTCCCAGAACATATGTATTGGGATATGTTCCCAGAAGATACATATAGAGGGATCAGAAAGTTCCTTCTGTGTTGTGTTCTTGCACAGAAGACAGCTGAGACTTTTCTCTCCTACCTCAACTAGCAGAGGAGAAGAAACTGCCAGATGCCACGGGACACCTGCATGGTGCGGGGCAATTACCTGGCTCTTCCTCTGAAGGGAATTGCTACTACAGGGAGAAAGAGAAAGGGGAGCAGGAGTTCCCTGTGTCCTAGTTGAAAGCAAGAGATCCCTGGGGAGCTCCTCTTAAATGTCTTGTGGATCTACTTGTCAGAGTAATGGTTTTGGATTGTGTATTGATAGTGATTTTGCCCAGCTGAGAGTATATCCTGTTTTCTAGTTGTAATGATTGCTTTTCAAATTTTACAAAGTGTTTCTACTAAATTAACTTTATTTTTGTCCCTATCTTAATGAAATAATGTAATACTGGCACTGACTTGTGCTGAGAACTCATAGAAAGAAGGATCCTGCAATTTGCTTGGTGGATTAATTTGCGGAATGGAAGCAATCCAGGGGAAATCAACATTTCCGATGCTTTTGGCACATTAAGACTGTATTGTATACTGTTTGATAAATTGTTTAATTGTACATAAATGATAGATCAGTAACTCTTTTAACTTAGCAGTACTGAAGACTTATTACATAAATTTAGTAACAATGCATATGAATCTTGTTTTTAATTTTTTTTTTAAACAGAGATGCATGCATACATGTATATGTGCTCATACTGTATCCTTGGTTCATAATTTTGGTTCTGATGTTTTAGCAAATCTTTGGAAAAAAAACCAATTTATCCTGTGTTCTTAGATTTTATTTTTTATTTCTGTTGATGTAGGAAATATTATTTCCAGCAAGAAGTAACTTTCAGATTTTAGTTTTTGGAGTCAGCAAAGCTGGACTTGGGAGTTTGGAATCAGTTTTGTGTTACAAACTGTTGTGACTCAGTCAGCGTGCCAGCTGCATGGATGTATTCTTGACAACTTTTCTGAAGTAGTGTTTTTCAGCATGTTTCTTTCAGTATTGAAAGCGCTGGATCCTGGTAAAGCAGATGTAGGGATACTGGTAGAAGATCCATTTGCTTTAGCTGTAGTTTGTGGACTAGTTTGTGACTGGCTTGAAGTAGTTCAAAGGCTATCCCTTCCTTAAGGATTAGAGTTTGGGTGGAGGGATCACTCTTGCTTAAATACCAGATCCCAATAAAATTCTATGCCACAAATACATACTGTTGTATTTTTATTTAGCAAAAGCGTCAAGTATAAATGGAGGTTTAAGAATAAGATGAATAAATTGAGTTTCAATGCATATCTACCATTTAAGCCAGATTCATGATCAGTTCAGGCCTCTGGAAGCTAGTTCAGACTCTGAAAGTCTTTAAACCTATGCAGTGCTGTCCTGTATTTTTCCAGCCTCCTCATCTGTATTGGTACAAATGTTGTGTTTGCTTGTTTTTAAAGTTAGAGCTGCCTTGGATCAGTTTCCTGATCTGGTTACAGCATGTATCTTATAGCATACAGCAACATTTGAGGCAGGTGGTACCCCTCTTCTGGCTTCAGTGCTTGCTTAAGTGGATTGTGAAACGTTTGAAGGACTATTACAGTAAAACGTAGGATCAGAACCAAAACGTACTAAAGCATTAGGAATCTTTATAGGAAATACAGAGGTAAGGAAAGCCATTGTAACTTAGTTACACAGCTGGCGTGACTGAGAGAGGATGGTTTTCCAGAGTTTAGAACAGGAGTCATCAGCAGTAGCAGGTTCAGAAAGTGGTAGTTCTTGGCGTTTGGTGACGTGCCTCTTTCTTACCTTCCCAGTGAGTCATAACGTGTTGTAGAAAAGACAGTGGGTGTCAATGCAACGAGAGAATAATCTGTAGCAAGCACATCTTGGATGGATCTCCCATCCAGCATATTCTGCTCATTTCATGAATTACTTGTAAGATACTTGCACCTACATATGTTACTAAGTTTTGTATCAAGCAAAGCCTTTCCTGTTACTTCAGTTATTCAGTGATACTTTTGTAATTCAGATGTAATCCTGTTTCAGTTTATATATATGCACACACTTGTTTATCTAATGATTACTCCTTCGAAGTTTTCAATCCATCACGTTGTAAATACAACATCAGAGCTTCCTACTGACTTAAGTGTCTTTGCAAGCCCAGAGTGCTAGTTTTGTTGTATCCCTGTTCTGTGTGTTAAATTTAGTGTGCACTGCACTGGCTTCCTTCTAGATAGATTTTGGTAGTATTATACTTACTAGCCTAAACTCTATAGCCTGTAGTAACAGGAAGATCTGAAACAGTGTATAGCACTTATGTTCATTACTAAGAATACTGATGGGTTTATTACTGGTGGAGCGTGAGGCGCTTTAGTGGCCAGTAATCTCTGATAGTTTTAGTTTTAAGTAGTTTGGAAAAACATCAAGGATTGATAATAGTTTGTACTAAGTTATGTCTAGTTCATCATAAAACAAACATAAATGTGTGATAACTTTTTTAAACTGTTGGCATAGAACATGGGAGAAGCTTGAATGATTTGTAGTAGTTCTCAGACAGAAAAATGGGCCTAAGACTGTAAACAATCTAGAAAAGAGACACCCCCCCAGCACATTAGAGCTGTCTGTAGACATAACCTGTGCTGCAATCTGAGCAGAGTGCAGAAGACAACCTTTCCTTTTGTTCCTGACTGTGGCTGTAACCTTTGTTTGCTGAATTTCATTTTATTTTTGTTGAGGGAGTTCAGCTGGGCTATATTGGTAATCAGGTGGGGGGGGACTGAGGTTAATTGCCCCACTTACTGTTGGTAGGCTGACTGGGGAGATTTGAACTTCAGGGACAATCATAATGGGACAGATAAAAGCAGGTCTCAGATAAAGTACAGGTCTGTCTATCTCAAAGGAGGGAGTGCTTTATAGAAAGAGGGTGATAATTATTATGGTTGTAGTACTTTTGGTGTTTATATTTAATCTAGTACTCCCTGGGGAAATGAAACTTATGAGACTGTTCTCTTTCCCTTTAGTTGCTCTGCTACACTCCTGCAGTTACTTCTGGACATTTCATCCAGTTGGGACCAAATTTTAGATTATATTTGAAGTAACGTCAAAAGATTGTTGAGTTTCTGTATATTTTCTGGAAAAATCATGCCTTGGCAGAGGATGGGTCTCTGCTGAGGGAAAAGCAGGAGGAAGTTATGTTTCCTCTTAGGGAGGTAGCCAAGAACCAGTCAGCATGTATGTTCCTTCAGCTACAGCACATCTCCTCCGCTTGCCCAATGGGCTGTGATCGAGAGTGTGACAGAGGAGCACAAAATGAACCTGTAGGAAACCAGGTGTATTCAGTTCTGCTGCTAATGTAATGATGAAAAAATAAACGCTTTGCAAAAGGGCAACTCAGACTGCAAGAGCTCACAGTTTAACTTGGGGTTCATCTTTGAAGAGGCCCTGTTATGGCAAAGTCTGACCCAAAATATTTGCTTTTGAAGGAGTAAAATAGTGTTGAACAACTTGAGAGGAAGGAGTGGAGGGGCAAATGGATAGAAATATCTTCCTGAAAGTGTGGTTTGTTGTTTTTTTTTTTTTCTCTCCCCTGTTTGGAAGTAAGCCTTACCCTGAGTTTTTCCAAATGCAGAATTTTCTAATGCTAGTCTGAGAGGAGGAAACAAAAGAAACTGGCAGAAATGAAAGTGAAACAATCTCGTTCCTTCATTTTGTGAGCCTAAAATGAATTCTACAGTAGTGAAATAGAAGCTGATTTTAAGCATTTTTTAACTTGATTGTTGTAGGTATGTATAGGCTTAATAATTTTCTGGAATTCGAGGTCAGATGGTATCTTGTCGAACCTCAAGCTGTTGTATTTCAGCCAGGTTATTTTTCTACAGAGAGCCAAGAGTTGAGCTAGATTTCAGAGGAGTAACTGGCACTGCACATTCAGAAAGCAGGGGAAACCGAGTCCGCTGTAACACCAGGATACTGAATAAATGAAATATGCTGAAATGATTTCAACAGGCTAATCATACCCTGCTTTGTAGATGCAGGTGAAAAACTTTGGGTTTGTTGCCAGCTTGCCTGGAATAAAATTATTCTGTGTTTCCAGGTCTGGCAATTTGGTATGAGCCTGAGCTTGTGAATAAGACATGCCATCCAGGTTTCTAGAAAGATGCCACCTCAGCACTGATTCACTCCACTTTAGTGTTTTGTTTCCAACCATGTTATTCTTTTTGGAGGCACTCCTTTCCCTCCTCCCTTTTCCCTCTCTGCCTTCTCTCACCTGTAGATGGTCAATATCTCACAGGAGAAGGAGGATCTTTTTGAGACTGTCTCAGGTTTAGTAGTGGTCTCTTTTTTTTGTTTTTCATGTTAAGTTTCATCAGTTGGTTTACTTTGCAGTTCTTTGAGATGGCTAACGTGATTACTATTGAGTGTGTTAGAGCAATTTAAGATTATTTTTTTGTTTGCTAAATCATTTCAGTATTAAAGAGCAAAAAAAAAAAAAGCAAAAAGCAAAAAAAAAATCCCAAAGTACAACAACATTATTATTGCAGTTGCATTTCAGATTCTGAATTTCATTGTGGAACTCTTAACTTTTTTTTTTGTACAAAATATTTTCTTAGGAAATTTCATGACCTATCTTCATTAATATTTCTCAGGAATAAAGAATATATCTGTGCTTTTTAACCTTAACTGCTTGCATTTGATTTCATTCACTCTCCTAATATGTAACGTTATCACAGTACTCAATTTATTAGCTGGGTTATAAAGATTGTTAGCAGTTTCCTTAGTTGTTTTTTCCCCGTCATATTTGTACATTTGATTAGAGGCAATATATTCTCTGAGTATATAACTGTGTATTTTATTGAATGGATGGGATCAAATCATTTGAGCCTACAGCAGAATTTTTGTGGATTTTTTTAAACCTTCTTGCAAAATATGAATCTAACAATTTGACACTTACAAAAAACAGAGCAAAATGAAGCCCCGCTTTTCCTCCAATGCCAGAGTTTCATGGTAGCTTTAAGCTGGAAGTGATGCCAAGAGAAGTTGTCCCCACCCTACTAGTTGTTTGTTATTACCAGCTCCTGCTCCTCCTCCTCCTCCTCCTGCTCCCTTGTGCCAGCTTTATGTTAAGCTGGATTGGTTTTCCGGTTTTGTTCACTGCAGAGTTGCACAAGGGAGGGAGCAGCCCGAGGAGTGGGAGTAAGTAGCTGGGGTTGGAGAAAAGGTGTTATTGCTCCTGTCGGAGTTGGTGCCTACGCTGCTTTTCAGTGATTGTGGAAGTGTGGCCTCAGTGTGCTCCAGTCCAGGGTTGAAGGGTGATGTGGATGTCAGAAATGAATCGGAAATGAAAGTGGAACTGATGTGTGTGGGGTGTTTTTGTTTTTTTGTTTTTTCCCCCTCTCATCAGGTTGAGCAACTAAAACATAAGGAATAGTTCAAAATTTGAAAAATCCTACTCTTTCTCTTTTAGTTACGTAAAAAAAATTCACAGTAGAGTACAGTTTAAAGATAGCGACATCCTGTACGTAGGTATAACATCTCACCAGTCTATAGAGCAGTGCTTTATACTATTGGTGGCTGGAGACTAGAATAATTTAGCCAACCTGTGGGAACCCTAGGCTCTTCTTACCACACTGAGGCTTGAGCAGTGCTGGTACAGGTGGGCAGTAGTTCCTGCTGCTGAGCTAATAAGAATTGCTGTGGGAAAGACTGACTGCAATCCAAAGGCAAATACTATTCAGTCTTTTCGATTTTTGGTCTTTGACTTTTGGTCTAGAAGTAAGAGCAGAGTGTAATCAGTGTTTAAGAGAAAATAGTTGAAATATTAATTAAATGTATTTGTGAGATTAAATACTTAACCATTGGAATGAATTTAGGAATACAGATTTTTTTTCTTTTTCAAGTTTTATATTTTACTAAAGACTGTGATGCTATCATCTTGTGTGTTCTGTTTGTTTGATTTTAATTTTTGAAAGATAGTATGTATTTTCAATTCTGTCGATAGAGGCTTAAGATAACCATTTTTAGTATGTGCTTTGTGTCCTGAAGTATTCTCTGATTTGTGTCTCTTTAAAGGAAGAGAGAGAGATAGTAACTACATTATATAGCCTGGAAAAAAAAATTAGTGTCCTTTATACTGGCAATATTCAGAAAGTAGGGTTTTTTTAACTAGACATTTTAATCTGATCCTTCTTTCTGGTTCTTATTATTTAAGTACAAAAGTACATTGTGATACTTCTAATAGTTGTAATTCATTGAGTTTTCTATTCTTATTTTTTTAATAAATGATAAGCTACTTATTTTGATGGATTCTCTGAAACCCGGAAATTTCCATGGATCATGCTTTTACCTACCAAATATGTAGCTGGACAGGAAAGAGAGAAACTCTGAACTCCATAGCTTGCTATAGTTTTATAAAATTTATTTTCTACTATGTCTAGTACTTCATTCTTCTAATTTTTATTGCTATCTCAAGGTTATTTAGAAAAAAACAAAACAAAACAAATTCTTGTTACAGATTCCCCTTTCTTTTTCTATATTAGTAATTCCTTACAAACAGACCTACTTATTCATGCTTAGCTTCCCATTGCAAAAACAATCTTTGAGTTGTCTCCAACATAAAGCTCAGATGATATACCACCTAAAGCACTGAGGTTTAGATAAGTAAAGTTAATCTGCAGCTTCACAAAATATTTACTATTTGTGGGGTTTTTTGGCTAAGCAAAATCTTTTTAATTGATGGCAGTTAACTTATATGAGAATTGGATGTGTCAGAAATATGCTTTAGTATCTGAGAATACAGGTGATAGGTCAGGTTTATTATTAATAGTTTGAGCTATATCTCAAAATACTTTTTTTTTTTTTAAATCAGTTAATAAAATGGAGTTTGCCTGCTGGAAACTGAATTAGTTTTCTCTAGTGGCTAATTTGATCTGTATTTTTGAGTGGTATTTTTTAGATGTGTTTAATTTTTCTTTTTTTTTTCCCCCCAGTGTAGTTGCAGACATCTTGGTTCTTGTTTTCTTCAGAAAGCCAAAAATAGGAAGGAAAGAAAAAAGCAAGCTGTTGGCACGTTTATCACTGAGTGTTTTTTACAATGTTCTGCCATTTTTCATCTCTTCATATCCCCTCCCCTTTTAAATAAGTGTCAAGATGATCAAAATTTTCATGAGTTTTACTTAATGTGGGATGTATTATGAAAATTTACTTATGCCTGTGGGGGGAACATGCTTCCTATAATAATTTGTAGTTACACTGTTCTTTAGGGAGGTTTATTCCAATGTGTTGTAGTCATAAAGCTTTGATATTTTTCCTTCAGTTTAAAAATATCTGTCATTATTTCTTCAGTAGACAATCAGCTACGATCTTTGCCTGCACAGTGGATTTAAAATCAACTGCAAATTGCTGAAGAATTGCACTTCAAGTGGTCTCAAGAGAGAAGAGAAGCAGGTCTTCACTATAATGGAAGAGGCCAAGAGCTCAAAGAATGGAAATCATGACCCAAGGAAGTCTGTCCGTCTTGTCTGTGAGGAAGGCAAAGCAGTCAAAGTTACAAATAATCAAAATTATAAACATAATAGAAATGACAAATCTGTGAAGGATATTGGGAGAAGTTCTCCAAGTGGGAATAGCAGCAAAAAAAGTAAACAAAATGATGTTTGTTCTGAAAAACAAGGAGAAAATAAATCATGCAAAGTAAATAGTTGTATTCCTGGAACTAAAGATATGGGGTCAAACGTTCAGGATCGAAGTCATGGAAAAGCAAAAAAATTTTCTAATTTATCACCAGCAGTGGAAAACCTGAAACAGACAAAAGCTCAACCAGTGGGAGAAAACTTTCCAGGCTTCCATGTTTCAGGGAATGGGATCAGTATGGAAAGCTTAACAGCTACACAGAAAGGGAAACTGGTGTTGGAAAATCCACTGGGAGTTCATACTTTGAAGACTAGTGTTGATCAGACTGGTGATCCTGGTACGACTGCTTCAGATCAAAGAAAAATGGAACATAAGCCTGATGACTTCAGTGAGTATTATTCAACACTGCTTTATTCGATTTTCTTCTGGTAAAATTGTTAACAATCTGAAATGGGCTTTGAAATGTTTCTATTTGCATATTTTTTCACATATAGTAAGTTGCTGATTGCATTTAGAGAGAGCATGCTATTAATACAAGCATATTACTTAGAGAATAAGAGCTTATGATAATAGCTGTCCTTTTTTTCTCCTAGGCCTAAGGGCCTAAAGACCTAAAGATCTTTGCAAGATACTTAGTGTGTGTGGGTTTCAGGCAGTTTTCTGCATATAGTGTCTTGGGAGGGGGGAACCCTTCATAATATCATTGCCATTTATGTAAATACCAGCTATTACTGCTTTTCAGGAAGATCAGGGGAAAAATCTGCAAGAAAAGTGGTTTTTTTTTAATAGGGGGGAAAATTATTAACTTTTTTTTCTGTGATTGTTGTGCTCTTTTTGTTACTAAAAATGTTTAAAACATGTTTTGGCAGATGGCATCTTGATTTAGGGAGCTCTGGAATACGTGCCATCCGTCAGTGGTTACCCTTATGAGTGTTCAATTCTTATACATATTTTTCAATTTCAGAATTAAATATATGGATCAGGCTTTGTCTCACTTCAGGTTAACTCCTTAGTTCAGGATTTGTCACACTTTTTCAGAATGCAGTTTTTTCTAACAAAAATGCTGTTTTAAGACGGAGTGCCAGTGCAGACCTTCTATTTGAATTATTTCCCACTATTGCAACAGCTAGCAGTTGCTTGTATGGAAATACTAGGAAAATATTAAAGTGCATATTTTTTTAGCTATCTTAACAAAATTTTAACATGAAAAACAAGTTGAAATGGCAGCATCCTGTGATCAGTCAGCTCTTTGTAGACCACCATCATGTACTGTAGGGACCATCTGTCACTGAGAAACCAGGACTTGAAAACTTGCTCAGTTTTGATTCCTAGCTAGTCTAGGGCACAGATCTCGTTTGAAAGGAAAGAAAAAGGAGAAAAAGAAAATGGAAAAAAACCAAACCAAAACAAAAAAAACCCAAACCATAAATAACCCTCACCTTTGCAGATGTAAAAACTACTGGAATAATTTAAGATGTAGATGTTTGTACAGATTAGTGGACTATGAACAATTCGTAGGCATCTGGAGGAACTGGCCTTTCGGAACTGACCTGCGTGTTTGTGCGTAGCAGTGTTCTGGAACTCCATGGTTGCTAGCCGTGGGCGGCAAGGTGTCGCAGTGTGTTCAGACGTAACTCCAGCAGCCTTCTAAATTGAGAGGTTGAAATGCCTGATGACTGGCTCTGTAAGATCATTTGGGTGAATGTCTTTAAGGCAGTTCTATGACTGCTTCCTTAACAAAATGTATTGTGTAAAAAATTTTAAGCCTAGTATTTCTTATTTGTTACATTAGAGCATCAGGATCTCACGTACTCTGTTCTGCATAACAAAAAAAGCCCTTTCTTGCCTTGAAGAACTTAATAGTTACTGTGAAATTGACTGAAAAACAAAACAAATCTACCTTCCCCCCCCCTTTTTTTGATAGCACTCTTAGTAGCAGACTAGTCTCTGAAGTCTCCAAAGTGCTGGTTAACATACTGGAAAGATTCTAATGTCTAAGGTGATTTTGGCTAGCTTTGGACAAAAAACTGGAATGTAGCTCTAATTTGTGTCCAGCTCCTTAGTGAGATGCCGTTAACTGCTCTGTACTCTAACTTTCACTTTTCCTCCCTTGAGTTACTCTGAAGAAAATAATTATTTCTTTCTCTAGGTAAAATACAGAATTCTGAATCAACTAAAGAACATACTTTGGAAGCTGATTATTTAGAAAACACCACTGTTATTGATGAATCTAATCTGACAGCTGAACAGCAACTAGGATTGAAACAAGCTGAAGAACGCCTGGAAAGAGATTATATCTCACGACTTGAAAAAGTAGGTTGTTATTTATCAGATAAAAAAGAAAATGGATGTCCTCCTTCATTATCGTCACCATATTTCTGGTTGGGTGGTATTTCTACTAGAGCCTGTTGCCTCTCTTTCTTCTTTATAATGAATCACTTCAGTGATCTAAGATACTATCCGTAGTAGTTGACTAGTCATTCATTGTGGCAGATGATATGGATTGGAAATTTAGTGTCCCTTTTGTGGCACATGTAGCCTTTTTAGACCAGTATTTCTTAATTCTGCAGACCTAAAGGTTTACAGTTCCATTACTTACCTAAGATTTTCTACAAAGTCTGGTTACCTGGAAACTCAGAATACAGGATAGAAAGGAACCTTGCGCTATCATCAGTATATTAGCCTTCCACCAGCCTGAGTCACCTATATTGAAGATGACTTCTTAAAAATGCTTGTCTGAACTGTTCTTAATACTATATCCAGTGAAGCATATTTCGAAGTCAGTAGAGGTAACACAGAAGGTTTTCTTAATGTCTAATGTAAGGTTTCTTGCAGCATTTTAATCCCTCGTACGTTATCCCAGGAAAATAAACATAAGTTTGTTATTTTTTTCAGCAACTTTCTACACATTTGAAGATCATTACCATTCCTGCAGTCTTATCTTGTTTAGACTCACTCTTTGTTCTTCGGTCTTAGGGGTTTTTTTAGTTACTGGTTCATTCTTGTTGCTTTTCTGTAGGCATCCACCATGTAACTGGTATCCAAAATTGGACATGCAATTTCAGCTGAGGTCTTACATATAAAGAGGAAAGCTGACTTCATCTTCTGAAATATAGCATTTGTGTTTAGGATCTCTGCTTTTTTAGCAACAATAGGATGTTGGCTTGTAGTTTGACCAGCCACAATCCCCATATCCTTTTCTTAAGAAATGCCCAATCAGCTGTTCCCAGCCCTGTATTGTTTGCAGTTGATAATACCTACAGAGGAATGATATTTTGCTTTGATATTATTCAATTGCAGCTTGTTTATTCCATTTCTCTAATTTGCTGTGATCGCTGAATTTTTGTTACCTTATGTCTTCTGTAACCTCTCCCAGCTTGGGATCTTTCGCATTTGTAGTCAGCACACCCTCAAATGCATTTCCTAAGTCTTCAACAAAAATATGAATGCTTCTGACCCCAGAAGGACCCCTGTTGAAAAATATTTGGCACATGCTTTTAGGCTTGTGGTGAACCAGTCTAGATACATACGCTCTGAGGACAGTTGTCTGAGCAGTTTTGCTCCCACCTTACCGTTCTTTATTTAGACAGTATTTATGATCTCCTTTTTAGACTGATACTATGACAAGTGACAAAAACTTTGTAAAATTCAAGATACAACATCTGCTGCTGCTTCTTCAGGCTCTATGATTTTATCTTTTAAAAAAAGCAACCCTAAAATTGGTTTAGTGCAATTTATTTATACAAAATCAGTTTGTCACCTGTGACCTGTTTTTTTTCCTATGTGCTTATTAATAATTTATTACAGTATTTTTCTGGATGCTAATTCTGACTGGTCTCTAATTCCTTGGCTCGTCCCCTCCAGCCTTGATCTGGAGCCTTCCCATTCTCTGTGAGTTCTTTAAAATACAACTGGCTCTGAGATGGATTAGCTCCCTGAATATCGAAGCACAAATTTCATGAGGCATCTATATCTTTTTTTTGTCTTGCTATATTGAGTTCTTGCCCCTTTCATTGGTGTTAAGCATAACTAGATGACTAAAAATGCCTTTACAATAAAGGCAAAATAAAAGGCGTTACATGATTCAACTTTTCTGGCAACATCTGTTGATGTAATACTGTAGATCAGTATTGTAAAGAAATACCCAATTTTTTTTTAATATGATTATTGCTGATAGTCAGTTTTAGAAGAGTGGTAGAATATTTTTGATCTACTTCAATCATCAGGTATCGAATACTTGAATGTTCCAAGCTAGCCAAGTGTAACTGTCCATAAGTTGTTTTCTAAATGGATGTTTAATTTCATATTACTAGGTATGTCTCATAGAAAATAAGGATGAAAAGAATTAGTAATAAAAGCATAATGACAATGTTATTTTAAATTGGTATTTACTCTGCAGTTGGAGGGTATCAAGACTTCCCCCCCACCCCCCAAGCAAAAGATCAAACTCAGTAAGTGGAAACACTTGCCCAAATTTAGCCGTGGTGTAGGTTTCTGTATAGTAAGTCAAATTTGTTTAACTGATATATAGTCCACCTTATTGTGGTGTTCTCTGTTCATTCATTGTTATGTCACTGTTTAAACATCTGGTGTTTTCAGTATACTTTGTGGTTTTAGTAAATATAGATGTATTAGAATTAGGATGAAAATGTTAAGTAGGGTTTTTTCTCTCCCAGTTATAAATGACTGCAGTTGTTGGAAAAACGCTAACAAGTGTGGAGGAAAAAAAGGCTTTTTGTTGGGGCCCTTTTGTCTTTGCAGTGAGCATATCAAAAGGTTTCCAATCACTATAGCTGTGTTTTATTAGAGCAAAAAAATACAACTGCAGGATGTGACAGATTAAAGTGGAGTATTCATGAGCACCCTCTCGTCTGTGCAGTGGGTGTCCTTTCTTTCTGCCTTTTAGTCTGGTAGGTAGGTCTCGGTGGTTTCCTGGTTGAATAAACTTCACAGTCTCTGCTCTTGGACCCTAGGAAAATAGTCATTTCCTCCCCCCGCCCCATCATCTCCTGAGGCTTGGCTGCTTCTTGCAGACTCTAGGGGGTCTCCCAGGTGGCAGCTCTCCATTTGTGTACCCCATCTCTCCCAGCCTATCTGTAGAAAAAGATGCTTGTTCTGCATGTTTCTCCAATTTTGAGCATCCCAAATTATTTATCAAAATGGAATAATCTTACCCCTTATCAGAGGATCCCACCTTATCCAGTCAGTAGTAAGTCAGAAACAGGCTATCTTCCTCCTTGTTGGCTAGCTGCACCCTTTTTAATAGAAGGAAAAATGCAGTACTTGCACAGTACGCTGCGAATATGCTAGCCAAACAACAACACCATCTGTCATAACATGTATAGTAGATCATATGATGAATACTTCCCGTTTTCTCATCAGAGGAAGGAGGATAGATGCTGAGATTTAATAAATCCATAGTTATTAAAAGCTTGAGCTGAGAAGGGAATGGCTTACTGGCCTTTAGGTCAGCCTTAAGAGGCATAAACTCTTCAGTCTTAATCGTGTCTCACTAAAATTTACTGAAGAGTGTAATATTCAAGTCATCTCACTTCCTTTCCTCGCTTTCTCCACTTGTCATATGGGTAAAAATCCATTTCCAGAGTTTTTTTAAGATTTCTTAATGTTTGCAAAGCACCTTGACATTACAAATGTTACATAATTGTTAAGTACAATTTATTTTTCAAAGAATTGAGTTTTTTCAGACACTATTGGCAGAAACATTTTCTTTTAATCTATGGCCATTTTTCCTCAGCGCTCCCCAGAATACACCAACTGTCAGTATCTATGCAAGCTCTGCTTAGTTCACATTGAAAATATCCAGGGAGCTCACAAGCATATTAAAGAAAAACGTCATAAGAAAAATATAATGGTAAGTTAACAAATAAAATTTTGACTGATTTTTTTTTTCTCCTTTTTTTTTCCTTTTGGTGGGGTTTTTTTTGTTTGTTTTTGGGTTTGGGGGTTTTTTCCTTAGGGTTTGGGTTTGGTTTTGGTTTTGTGTTTTTTGGTGGTGGCTTTTTTTTGGTTTTTTTGGTTTGTTTTTTTTTTTTTGGTTTAAAAATCTTTTTGTTATGTGGAATGTTTTCTTTGCTCATCTTCATTTAGGTGAAAGTTTGTGTGCTGAGCAGAGATCCACAAATTTCTGTTGCTTATTTTCTGTTTGAGAGGAAGGGCTTGATGATCTGTCCAGGCAGAAAGGAAAGAACAGTTTTGGTCATTGCTTATGAATTAGGGTCTCTGAGTAGTGGGCAGTTCATCAGACTTAGTAACAGAAAGCAAGGTAACTTAGGTGAGAAACATATTTAGTTTTTCTGTTTCTTCCAAAAATAATATTGCTGGTAGCAAGACTGGAGGTGGGGTTGGGGATGTTGGGTTTTTCTGTTTTTTCTCTTTTGTCTGACTTCTGGGATTTTTATCTACATCCTTTTTGTGGTGGGTAAGCAGACGGGATAGTGTGTCTAGACTAAAAAAAGAGAGTTGAAATAGGGAGGGATTCAGTTTGTGAGTCACTCATCTCCCTGGGTTTATGTATGTGTTTAATCTGAAAAAGTTCTAAGGTTTTCAAAGAGCAAAACAGTTTCCTTATCAGATACCATGGTATTACTGTTTGCTTTGCTTTAAAGGACTGTTATGTGTATGAAATCCAGTAAACGGTGCCAAAAATGCCAGCCCACTTTTGTAAATGCTGATGAAGAGCTACAAATTCCCAAGTATGTAGGGTTTTGTGATTCAGATGGTTAAAATTACTCTTCCTACAACCATTCCCCCAAATTCAGTCAATTACTTACTCCTGTTTCTATGTATTTCTTACCATACTTCTGTTTGTAATTAATGCTCTAATTCTATCATATATGCAAGCCATCCCCTGGAAAACTCTGAATGCCATAAATCCATTACATCTCAGAAAGTAACATTTTTGTATTATGTTCAGTTATTATTTGTAAAGGATTCTAGTTCTTTTGCTGTCTGCTAAATTGCATCATGGAAAAAATTTAATAAAACAGCAACAAACCAGCCCCATGTTTGATATGGAAGCACTTTCGTACCATGCTTTTCGTCTGGGCATGGAGATAAGAATTGAGGAATGAGGTTTCTTTACCACTGAATGGAAATGCTAAAGGACAGGGAGCAGTTTCAGTTTTAACACTTGTCTTCAAATAGCTTTATGTTGTGTGCCACAATACAGTGATAAGAGGTATGTAACTGTCTAAATGTTACTTCATAAAATACACCTATTTACAGCTCTAACTATGAGATACATGACTATCAAATAAGCTTAGCAGCAGCTGTGGCTTCCCCACTCAAGAAGAATCCTAAAGCAGTGACATTAAAAAAACTGCAGTCCTTAAATTTGCACATATTCTTTCTTATGCTAAATTTGTTCAAATAAGAACAGAAGAGTTGAGAGATGCAGCCTAGAACTAAGCAAACATTTTCATACTGGACTGTGTTTTCTTAGTGCATAATTATTTTCTGGTTAGTATTTATTTCTGTTGTCAGTCACAGATTTCATTTAGTTGATGAATTTGTGAAAAAAGTGATTGTTGCACTTACTCCCAAATGACTTGATGCATCTGACGTATTTCTTGCTGTTGGATTAAATTGATTATCATTGGATGCACTAAAAATAGCACTTTCTGGCACCAGCTGTTTAGGCAGCAATGGAACTCAACTTACCAAAATTCCTTGGAGCTAGGAATACTTTTTCTGCCTCTGGTATCTTTCCTTCAAGTACAATCCACTCTGAAAAGATCTGTGTGACATTAGAAATACTTCCTCAGCTCAGTTATGTTTATTATGTACGAACAATTACACCTTTTCATTTCCTTGGATGAATTTTGTTTCAGAACTGTCAGAAAATGTGGTTCAGAAATGTAACACAGCAGATTTCCTCCCCAGTTGGCAGCTGTGAAACAGCGTGTTCTCTTTTAAACACTGAGCATCTACTGTCATTTCTGTGAGCCACACTAGTACATTTGCCAGTTAGGCCCGGCAGAGTTCCTAACTCTGGAAGTGTTTAGTCGGGACACCATGTAAATAGAACACCACAAACAGCAAACAGGACATTCTAATATCATGCAATAGTATGAGATAACCTTTTTCTCTTAAAATATCAGTTTTTACTTTTATCATCCAACAATTATTCAGGAAAAACAAGAAGAAAATGAGCTGCGTGCCCTCCCACCCCCCTCTTCTGCACAGCTGGCTGCTCTGAGTTTTACACTTATTGAGGCAGCAAATGAACAAGGCATATCAGATGATGACTTCAGAATTCGTCAAGAAATTGTAAACGAGATGGAGAAAATTATTCAACAGCCCTTACCAGGTACTCATAGTATTCCCCATTTTCTTTAGGTGAAAATTTTTCTTTTTCTTTATTTTTACACAAATTTTGATACCTTCATTAATGATGAATTAATGCATTTGGGGTTAAATTATCTTTATATTATACAATATTAGTATATACAGGCATTTTAATACAGACTGGCAGATGATTTAAAAGGAGCTAACAAACCTACAAAAAGAGGAAAATATGATTGTGCTTATTTTTGCTTCTTTCTGGTATGTGTTTATTGAAGCTGTTGGTCCTCTTTAAAGTGATGATTTCTGATAAAGATTCAGGGCATGAAATACTTCCTTCCTGATTGTGTTTAAAGCCTCAGCCACTGAGGATCAACCTTAGACTCAAGTCCTACAAACCTTTCCACCTATACCTTACCTAGCATTACTGAATATCTGTGGCTGTTATAGTAGAGATTTTTTTTTCCCCAAAGTGCACTTAATTAAACTAATATAAGTGTAGTAGGAGGGGAAACTGAGAAGGAGTTTGAAATGTATTTTTTTTTCCGACTGGTCCTTCGGTTGTTTATAACATCTTTCAGGGCAGATAAAAGTTGCATGAGGCAATTTTTTTTTTTTTAAACATAGTTTTAGGGAAAAAAATTAGAGTGATTTTTAGTAGGCATATGGGACATTTTCAGTACTTAATTGTGATCTGAAATATCTGGAGGTACTAATCAATAGCTGTTCATTAAAACAAGTAATTAAAATCAACACGGGTTATTGCTTAACAGGTATTTCTTATGTATATTTATGGTTAATGGGCTCTAAAATGAGGTGTACTTTGAGATCAACTATAGCTCCCCAAAGTCTCTGGAATTGTCTTAAATAGGTCAAAATATTACATTTACTTAACCACGTATAAATATCGTACCTCATCTTTCTTTTTCTTGATTGAGTGCTTTATGTTGATTAAGAATAATGTAGGGAAAAAAAACCTGAGTAGGTTAAATGCTTACTACTACTACTACTAGCTACTTTTGCTTCAGTGGGTCAATAAAGTTCAGTGCATTAATAAAGTTCGTAAAAAATTGTTTGGATGAGTTGAATGGTAGTCTTTGCCCTCCTCCCCCTTCAGAAGTATAGTATGTTGCTTCAGTAGGACATGTTAAAAATTCTAATTCAATTTATACAACTGTTGGAAAATAAAATAAGTAATAAACAATAAAATAATCTTTGACATTTGCTTCTTTGCATTGATTTCCCATCATCTCCTGTAGTTAATATACTGGGAGTTTGAGAACTGATTTTTGGAGCTACAGTAATGTTGACATTATGTTAACAATGTTTTCAGTGAATATGAACAGAAGAAAGTATTAGTCTGACAAAAAATAAGTTTTCAAACTTTTTATTTCATCTATATTGAAACTGGGTTGATATTCTATACTGTCCTTTTATTTTAGAAATACCTTTCCTTTGCTCTATAAAAATACAATAGTAAGAAAGATTTTGTTTGTTTGCTGCAGGATGATCAGCTTTAGTTTTAGGAGCTGTATTAACTATATGCCTAAACTAAGGTGCTGAATAGATCAGGGGCTTGTAGGGTAGAAGTTTACTAATCTGTTTGCTCTGTAATATTGCCATATGTGGCTCCTAGTGCAAACTTCTGTTCTGACACGCTGTTGAGTTTTCCACTGGTAGTGTATTAGCACAGGACAAAGCAAAGGAAATTACTACTTTCACATAAACGCTCATGAAAATTACTGTGTTAGTGTTACTCGGCTGTCTGACTTGTTTGGACTGATGAGCTGATGTGGAGGTGTAGTAGTAGTGGAGGGGGAGTCTGTAGTAGTAAATGACAATTTGTTATTCCCCTTTTCAAAGCCCACTCTGTTTTAATGAATGTGTTTTCCCAAGTTGTAAATTAGGAAAAAATTAATTCATGCACAGTGTAGAAAACGCGGGATGTTCTGGCATGATTTTTTCCTGAGCTCTCATTAGAACTATGCAAAAATTCTTACTACTCTGAAAAACCATTGGAAGTAATTACAATTTATTTTATTTATTTACCATACAGAAACTCCTTTTGAGAGGGCTAGTTTGTAAGCAGTTGAAAATAGAGAAAGGTTTGTTTGAAGCTGTGTATGTCTAGGATCTCTTTTCTCTTCTAAGAATTATTTTGTTGTCATTCTGTTTGAGAGTTTGGTAAGAACACAAATAAACGTGCTAAGAAAAAAATACAAGAAGAACGCTCTTCACTGTGAGGCTGGTTGAACATTGGCACAGGTTGCCTAGAGAAGTTGTGGACTCTCCATCCTTGGAGATTTTCAAAACCCAACTGGATGAAGTTTTGGGCAACCTGCTTCAGGTGACCCTGCTTCCGCAGGATGTTGGATTTGGAAAGGATGAGAATAGTCTCAATTTTCAGCTGACATAAATATGTCAGAGCCCTAATATATATTACAGGAAAGTTTTCATGTACAAAAATTAATATCATGAAGTGGGATAAATTATTGTTTATGGAGTGGAATGACATTTCTCATATTATTACTGAATAGTTACTTTCTAATTAGTTTAGATCTGTTGTATATCTTTGCAGGTAAGGAACTGTATTAACTATAAAACCACTTACTAAATGGATACTGTACTTTGTCTTGGATTATAATGAATTTATGTTTTATATGTATGTTTCTTAATGAATTGTGCATAGGAACTTGCTAATGTAATTAGCAGATTGTAGCACATATAAACATTTTTTGTGACAAAAGTGTATGAGGCAACAAAGAATTTTATAATTGGCTAACTGCTGCAGTGAAATCAAGCTGTAGTTAAGAAAAGCTGGTAAATAAAATCCTGCGCTGAGATGGTGAGTTATTACTCTTTAATTTTATATTAAGAACAAACAAAACTAAAGCTGCATTGCAGAAATACTTTAAAACAGCTGGAAAAATTTTGGACATTTGGTAATTACACTATTTGAATTACCCCTTTTCCTGTGACGCTGTGTTATGGAAATGACTAGCCTTCGCAAGAGTGAGAAAGTGATTCACTATTCATTAATCTGGGAGTACCACTTGGGAGGTACAGTGTCTAAAGCAAGTTATGCATCATCCATTAAAGAATAATTTGTTTGCTAGCTGAAAAATAATTATGTTTCTCTCTCTTCTAGACTGTTCACTGAGGATGTATGGCTCCTGTTTAACTAGATTCGCTTTTAAGACCAGCGATGTTAACATTGATATCAAATTCCCGCCTAAGGTGTGTAGATATTATCTTGCATTAACTAAGACTGTTTTTTCAATCAAGGCCATCAACATTTATTTCTACCTCATTGCCTTCATCTTCTGTTGGGGCATAGGGTGTTAGAATAGCACAAAGCATATAAACTTTGATTTGGTGTCAAGTGTGCTATGAATCCAGTGGATAAAGTTTTCATTGCTTATTAGATAACTTTAATTCTGGGGTTTTTTTTGGACAATCTTACGCTGACCTGGTTTTTTTTTATAATTTTTTAGTAAGCTTTGAAGCAGTATGAAAATAATTGACTCTGGATGACTGTGCTTTTATGTGCTTGTGATTCAGACAGTAAAATCTTGTAGGTCTTCATTCCCCCTACTCTGCCTTTTAAAGGTGGGGCTAAAAGTGACTATTTTCCTTTTATGTTCTAGTTACTTGCAAGTGGGTGTCACATCCCAGTTTACAGTTTACTGTGGTACAAAATTCCTGCAGAGCAGTATAACTTGCCTTTAAACATTGAAGTTATTGGCTCATGTGTAGTATGTGATATTAGCAGCACATTCTTGTTAGAGGCACAATTGCTGAGCTTGCTCTTTTTTTGACTGTATGCATTACAGTGGAATTCAAGATACCTGTTTTGGTTACATACTTACACATCACGTTTTGAAATGATACTGCAGTTAGGAAGCAAAACTGAGTAATTTTTCAGACAATTGCATGTGGAGTGTACCATGTCACTTTTTCACAAAGGCTCAAAGGTGGTGCTAATTTTTAGGGGTTTTTTTTAACTATTAACAGCTTATCTTTGAAACACCACTTAGAAAAGAAAACATATTTTAAAATTATAATCTTTAAAAACCCTTGGGAAAGTACTGACATTAAATTTTTTTATTTTTGTGTGTTTCTAGTGGCATATGTTGACATTGAAATTGTTGAATATATGGAATTATTTTGTTTTAACTTTATGGAGGCTGTTAATGTGGAACTAGAACAGAAGTATTAACTAAAAAAGCTGTAGGCTAAAAGCAAGGTGGCTAATATGTTTACTAGTACCCATTTTCATATTGTGGACAGATACAGTTAACTTTTTCGTTAATACTCTCCCATGATTTCACTTCTGTGAAAGAACATACTGTTACCAGTTGTGCAACGTAAGTAGTTTTAAACAAAGTGTAAAATAAAATAAGTTAGTCTGAATAATGTAACTTGCTCTACTTTTTGTCATTTTAGATGAGTCAACCAGATGTTCTGATACAGGTGCTTGAAATCTTGAAGAACAGTGGTGAGTTTTAGTTGCATCTCATTTCTATTAATTAACATTACAACTGCTGTTCAGTTGTTTTTATGCTTAATTTTTCTGTAAACTTTTCAACCAAAGTATCTGAGCTATTTTTATGAATGTGATTTTTATGAATACCAGTGTTTGTGTAAGTGAGAGATGAGAACCTGCAGCAGGAGAATGGCAGCCCAGATAGTCTGGTTCAGATTGCCAAAATTTATGGTAATAGTGTTAGATGCCAGGTTGAAAAGTATTTAACTTTGTAGGAGAAATTCTAAGTGGCAAACCCGAAAAGCCGCTTTCCATTTGCATATGAACATCAGTGAGAACTATTACAAGACTTCCGAAACCTGTAGCCTCCTTGTTCTTTCAGGAAGTCATCTAACCCTGTAATCTGCACATCTTGAGCCAAGTGACACAAGTAGCATTGCATTTTTGATCCTTCAGGAAATTTTGATAGGTCAGCTCCATAAGTGGTTCTCAAACTACCCTGATGATTTGTCAGAGATTTAACCTTGTGTCTTTCAAATGTTGTAAAGACAGAAAGGGTCTAGAAGAGATACATACCAGCCCAGTTTCCTGACGGGGTTTTCCTTTTTTTTTTTTTTTTTTGGTTTTTGTTTTGTTTTTGTTTTATTTTGCATGGTATAAATGTAATAGTTTTAAAGACACAATTGAGGAAACTGTAAAAGACTTTCATACATAATGGTTTTCTTTTTTTTCCTTGCTTAGCTGTCTACTCAGATGTGGAGTCAGATTTCCATGCCAAAGTTCCTGTTGTCTTTTGCAAAGATGTTAAAAGGTACATGTTGAAAAGGATTTTTATTTTTTTTAATGAGATGCCAATTTCTATTATGCTAGTTCATAGCAGCTGCTTGCCTGCACTCCTGACAAGAAGTATTACTGTAGCATTTAGCTAACATTCATGTTAAAGGGGAGTTGCTTATACATGAAAATACAATCTAAAAAGAAAGCTTAACTTCGTTTTTGTGTCTCATAGAGCTCATTAATTGTAGGAGTCTGAAAATATCAGTTCTACTTTTCGTTAAATAGGGGAAAAGTGGAATGGTTTTCAGTTGATATTTAAAATTTCTGCCAGCAGTTTAATCCAAGGCTTTAAAAACATTTTATAAAATACAGATTACCAGTAAGGACACATCATCTGACAATTTCAGTTAATTCCTAAGAAGCAGCAACTTCCAAAATGAAACATGGTTGCTGTATGATGTCCATGTTGCTTTGACTGGCTAGAGGTATGTGATTGAAACTCTGGGGAAGTAAATGCACCAAAGATGGGCATATCTTTTCCTGTGTTTGGAGATTATGCAAATGCCTGTAAGTACTAAGAGAATAGAAATAATTATTCTGGGAAGCAAATGGTAAGTCCACAAAACATCTGGTCTAAAAACTTTCCAAGTCTTAATATGCAGCAGGCATGGGAGGTTTATTTATTTATTTATTTCACATATGGAAAGTGTGCATGGAGTTCAAGTTGTGTTAAGATTGCACCGTTAAGTAATGGCAGAACTTAGAGCAAATTCTTAATGCTGTTTTTTATTTTTAGCTGTAATGAACTTCTGTAAGTTCTAGATCCAACTGATGAGTTAATAATCAAGAAAATGTGATTATATTCTGTAGCTTTTGTTTAAAAAGTTCAGATTCTTACATAGGGAGCCACTGATAGGCTGCCCAGAGAGGTGGTGGAGTCACCATCCGTGGAGGAGTTAAAAAAACGCGTAGACATGGCACTTCAGGACATGTTTTAGGAGGCATGGTGGTGTCAGGTTGACGGTTGGACTTGATGATCCTAGAGGTCTTCTCCAACCTTAATGATTCTGTGATTCTTTGTTTTTACTATGGTGGATGTGATGCACCACCTCCCCCCTGCTCCAAGCATCAGCTGTATACACAAGGTGATAACTCTTTTTATCTGTTTTGCATTTGTAATTACAGTGGTTTGACATGTAAAGTAAGTGCTAGAAATGATGTGGCTTGCCTTACAACTGACCTGCTGGCTGCACTTGGTAAACTGGAGCCTGTCCTTATTCCCTTGGTTTTGGCTTTCCGCTACTGGGCTAGGGTAAGTTTATAAATATTGAGGATAATTACGTATGTTTATTTCCTGGTTTTGAGTACTGCATACAATGTAATGTATACTATACCATTAATAGGTTTGTAGAAAAGAACTTCATGCCACTACTTCACCTCTTACCTTAACAGGCTAGAATGAGACTGAAGATTTTGGTGTGAAACTGTAAAATATATATGAAGCTTCCACTATTCTGTTACCAAGCTGTTACACCAGTTCCTTAAAACTAGTTAATTGATCCTTGAAAACCAGTTCAGCAGAGCAATCGAATCTTGCAAACTTTCTGCTATTGAGGTCACATTGAAAAAAGTGAACTCGCTCAAAAAAGGGTCTGTCATTGTACCCTGCTGTACTTCTTACAGATGTCAATGGTGATCACAGGAGCCAAGTTATAATGTTCACAACCAGCATTTAACTGTCTTGTAACTTAGTCCTGAAACTGCTGCCATGCTATACTTGACTTATAATGTCTTTGCTTTATTGAAAAATCAGTTGCATGGTATTATTATTGTTGCTTGATTGAGCAAGGAGTTTCTACAAAAATTCCTGTGTATAAGTAGCAGCAGTAGAAACTACAGAGAACTGTTCAAAGTCTAATATATTTATTACATCTCTCGTGGGTTCCCATAGAAGAGATCAGTATCAGATTACAGCCAGATGCATAGAATCCCTATCTCCATACATGAGATATTGCACAATAACAAAAACCTGATAGTTGACTGAAATTCTAGATAGGAACATAAATGTGTCCCACAATCACAAAATGTGGTGAAGCTGAAGAGAATAACATGTAATAAAATAGTAATTCATACAGTGCCTTAAGTTATACTATAATTTGCATTTTGTCTGAACATGGCATGGCATGATGACTGCAGTTTCTGAGATAAAGGATTTTCCATTTCACTGTAGTATGTATCTCACATTTCTTTAATATTAGTCCTTTTATAGTAGATTTTAATTTAAAAATGCTGATGTTGCATTATAAAAGTAATGATTTATTCTCTTACAGCTCTGTCACATTGACTGTCAGGCTGAAGGTGGGATTCCCTCATATTCCTTTGCCTTAATGGTGATATTTTTTCTTCAACAAAGAAAACCACGTATTTTACCATCCTATTTGGGCAATTGGGTAAGTGCTTTGGTAATACAGTAACCTTACTGTTAAACTGTTGATGTTATTTCTGTGTTTTGCCAAGTCATAAAATGTGCAGAATTTGATTGCCTAAGAAATTTGTAAATAAAACGCATTGGTACTTAATCCTCCCACAGTTGATGCCTGATGATTCTGATGACTTTTAAAAAAAGGCACCTGCTATAGCCTGTGCAATTGTGTCAAATATTTTCTTCTTTACTTTTCTGAATTTATTCCTCTGACATCAGTTATTCTTGAGGGGGATAAATATCAAAATTGTTAGTGTTAGCTTTAGTGAAAACTTCTGGTTGTATGTATTTTATACAGTATTGTTTCAGAGCTACTTTAATTGTTGTTAGATTGAAGGCTTTGATTCAAAGAGGCCAGATGACTACCAGCTGAAAGGTATAGAAGAAGAGGAGTTTGTACGGTGGGAGTATAAACCACCACCAAATGGTGCAGCAAAAAACTCAGTTGGAACAGAAAGTAAGACTAAAGTTGAACAACCAAAAGGTGGTGGTAAAAAGGTAACAAGCTCAGAAGTGGACAACCAAAGTAATGCAAAGGAGAAACACGGCAATGTAAGTCATGGCTTTATTTCATTGAAAACCATATTCTATCTCTCAGTCCTGGTTTTTATCTTTAAACATTAATATTGAATGGAACCAGTAAAAAAAATAGGACTTTTCATTTCTTATTGAAGTTGAGCATTGTTGTCCATGTGTTTCAGTCTCTCTTAGCATTCAGAACCCCTCACCAAGTTTCACTGGGGCAACTGTGGTTAGAACTGTTGAAGTTTTACACACTGGAATTTGCTTTGGAGGAATATGTCATCAGCATACGGGTACAAGAACTCTTAACCAGAGAGAATAAAAACTGGCCTAAAAGGCGAATAGCCATTGAAGGTAGGATAATACCCTTTTCTGGTTCTGTAGTCATCAAGCATTATTATCTTTATTTAGCTAATACTTACAGGTCTGTCACAAGAAGTCTGGACAATAAACTAAATAATTGGAGGAGAAAGCAGATTGGTTTTTGTATATTTTGTCAGCTATTTAGTCTGTTTTAAAGACAAATTTTCTTTAGTACTACTTATTGCAAATCTGGTCCTTGAAGTACAAGGTGTAAATTTGTCTCAGTGATTCTTACCATTATGTTCTTATCTCTGTTTCATTCTTTCTATAAGATATTATTTATTCTTTTTTAATAATTCTGATATTATGAATTTTCATCACCTCTAGCTGCATTTCCAAAAACCACAATGTGTTTTGAGTGTTACCACCTATCAGTTTGTTTCCTCTGACTGTAATGCAGACTGAGCAGAGAGGTTAGTTCTGATCAGTCAACCGGAGAAAACCCATCGTTGTAGTTTCACCCCAGCTGGTAACTAAGCACCATACAGCTGCTCATTCACTCCCTGTATTATCAACACTGTTTTCAGCACAAATCCAAAACATAGCCCCATACCAGCTACTGTGAAGAAAATTAACTCTTCCCCAGCTAAAACCAGCACATTCTCCACGCCTTATTCCATACCATTTACGTCATGCTTAGGTCTCACGCTATCCAATATATTCTCATTAACCACCACCACCCTTCCCATCCTTTGATATAAAACACAGATATCATTCCCTTAGCCTATGGACCACCCCTGTGAAATGGCCATAAATGTCCCCAAAATGTCCACTGAGTTCATTCAGTCCATGACTTCGGGCTCCATCTGTTATGGTGGTCACTCGGGGCTGGAGAGGTGGTGTGTTGTGTGGAGTTACTGGGCACCAAAGCCAGCTCAGGTCGGGTCACTGCTGCACTTGCACTGCTTCTTGTAAAGCTTGTCCTCCAGTGGTTCAGGTGGTTCCTGCTATAGTAATTCCTATAACATACAACTCAAATCCTGGGTTACAACAGTTTAAAGGTATTTCCATTACAGTCTCCCTTGCTCTGGCTTGGACTTATCCACAGACTGCAGCCCCTTTAGAGGTGTATCTGCTCCAAGTGGAGCCTTATCTATGAGCCACAGTCTCTGCAGGGCTATACCTGCTGTGGCACAGACATAACCACAGCCACAGATACTTTGGGGTGTCCCTGTTCCCACGTGGGCTCATCCACAGGTCACACTGGAGCTCCAGCCTGTCCAGCACAGCAGCACAGAAGCAGCAGCAATGCCCCGGCCATCTGCCAGTCCAGGCGCATGGCCATTGCTGTTATCAGAATGTTCCCAGGCACAGCAGAGTAAGATGAAAAGCAGTACAGCAAGCAGCGAAAGCAAAAAGCAGCCACTAACAAGCACAAGACTCTAATACACAGTAAGGCAGGCAAGCCCCATGGCAAGCACAGAAGCCTGCCAATTAATAGCTAAATAGCAATAACAGCTATAAATTTGATCTAGCACATTCCAGTCAAATCTGTCCTTACCTCTAACCCTTCGAGCCCCATGTTGGGTGCCAAAAAGATTGTCATGGTTTAACCCCAGCTGGCAACTAAGCCCCACACAGCCACTCAGTCACTCCCCCCAGGTGGGATGGAAGGGAGAATCAGAAGAGAAGTGAGAAAACTCGTGGGTTGACATAAGGACAGTTTAACAGGTAAAGCAAAAGCTGTGCACGCAACCAGTGCAAAACAAGGAGTTCATTCTCTACTTCCCATCGGCAGGCAGATGTTCAGCCATCTCCAGGAAAGCAGGGCTCCATCATGTATAAAGGTTGCTGGGGAAGACAAACGCCATCACTCCAAATATCCCCCCCTTCCTTTTTCTTCCCTCAGCTTTATATGCTGAGCATGATGTCATATGGTGTGGGATATCCCTTGGGTCAGTTGGGGTCAGCTGTCCCAGCTGGGTCCCCTCCCAGCTTCTTGTGCCCCCCCAGCCCACTCGCTGGTGGGGTGGGGTGAGAAGCAGCAAAGGCCTTGACTCTGTGTAAGCCCTGCTCAGCAGTAACTAAAACATCCCAGTGTTATCAGCACTGTTTTCAGCACAAATCCAGAACACAGCCCCATAGTAGCTACTGTGAAGAAAATTAACTCTATCCCAGCCAAAACCAGCATACCCATCAAAGTAACACACACTCGCCCACCCCCCTGTTGTCCCTTTCCCTGTTGGTAGTATTTTCATACTGTGAAACAGAATGGCATGTCATAGGCTATGTTTCAGGGCCTGAATATCCTGCTACGGGAAGTACTTTTTTCAGGGAGTGAGACCATGTGAATTTGATGATAATACATACCCTGAGTTATATATGTTGGGGAGAGAAAGAAGGAAAATTATTTTGTCTGTTACTTCTTGATAACTGGAAGACATCTTTATTCTGTTCCTCAACTCAAGAAGATATGTAAACGATACTTAACAGGGAATGTCATAGAGTAATGCATGACATTCTGAATTGGCCTTAAAAATAGAGAAATTTGGTATTTGAGGAAGGTTAAGAAACCATTTAAGGTGATATTTTTATAAAAGTATAAATAATGAATTTTTGGACACTTTCTAGAGATGTTGATGAAGTAGCTTTTCTGTAACACATGAGGTGATGGAAAGGACAAGGAGAAATAGATCAAAGAGAATCATAAAGGCAGAGAATGAGTTACTAAAGGTATGTTGAATGACAAGTCAGTAAGGTAGAAGGGGAGTAAGGAGGAAAAGTAAAAAGGAGAAAAGCAAAGAAATGTTGAGGCACATGTTAAGTAGTGGGTCTTGAGATCACTCCTGTGGCTTTAATTTCCTCTCCCACTTCTTTTCTTCAGTCACGTTTAGCTAGAGAGTTTTAAAACTAGAGTAGTGTTTATTCAGCATGTGGGAATAAAATCTGTAAGATGAAAGGGCAAATTATCGATGAAGAAACAGGAAATAATTTAAAAATACAGATTGCATTCCGGTTCTGATACCTGTTATTGTTGGTCTTCTTGTGTTGTTTTTGTTTTATGCATTTTTGTTTTTTTTTTTATTTTTGTTTTATGCTTTTTTGTTTTTAAATGTTAAGTTTATAACTGAAATTATGAAGTAACAGAATCTCAGTTTGATACTATCTTCCCAGGCAAACTTATAGCAACTATGCAAGTGCTCTTTTTACTTGGAAAACATGTTTGATCTAGAAATCGCTAGGAAGGACTAAGAATGAAACCTGGTGAGATTGCTTCATATAATCCTTATAACCTTAATGTTACTCGTAGAGAAATTAATTTCTTAAGGGAAATGCAAATCCTTCTTCAGTTAAGGAAAAAAGTTCAGGCAGGCCTACATTTATTTTGCCTTTGTATGTTTATTTTCATTTCTAGTTTAGAAATTGACCATAATATAATGGTACAATATACCTGTGGTTTTCTTTTTAAGTAACACTATTTAGAATGGTTTATGATAGACAATCATTCATGGCCAGACATGTTGTGTTTTGTATGGAAGAAGTCCAAAAAACCTGGTGGGCCCTACATTCTCTAAGTATATCCAAATACAATTTTGGATTGTATTATAAGAATCTCTTTTTAACTTCTGTATCATAACTTAGGTATTTCAGCTGCTTTAGTGAAAAGTAGAAATTAAAGATTACTAATTAAATTGTTCTTTTTCTTCTTAGATCCTTTTGCACTAAAGAGGAATGTTGCACGAAGTCTAAATAGCCAGATGGTATTTGAGTACATCCTGGAGCGATTTAGGACAGCGTATAAATATTTCGCATGTCCACAAAGTAAAGATGGGATTAAATCCAAGCCAGATACCAAGAAAAAAGAAAAAGGGAAAATGAATAATAAGAAATCCTCAAGATCTGAAGAGCCTGTAGCCAACTGTTGCCTTCTACAAGGGGAAAAAGTAGTAGATAAACAAAATATAGGAAGTGGATGTAACATACCAGGGAATGAACTTGAATGTAATGAAGTGGTAGAAGCTGTAGCCAAAAGATGTACTTCCAGGAACATAGACTCTTTGCTACTTTCAACATTGGACTCTAGTTATGATGAAGACAAAGAAGAAGCTTTATCCCTTATTTCTAATGAATGCTGTGAATTAAAGCAAAAATCACTTAAAGGGGGGGATGATTTAGAAATTTCAGTTTGTATAACTGAAGGTGTGCTAAGTCACCATTGTAACTGCAGTGAACATCAGCCCTATGACACAAATTCTAGTAATGAATTTTCTGATGCTGAAAGTAGACAGAGTTTGGTAACAGAGTCTTCTCAGAAGAGTAAGTGCACTGGCACACCAGCTACCTCACCCAACTGCAAAGCAACGGTGGAAGCTCATGATCTCAAAGATGAAGGTAGACTCTCTACAGAAGAAATGCATTATGTGTTTGATAAGTTCATTTTGACTTCAGGAAAGGTAAGCTGTGTATTTAAGCAGTTCTGGTCATGTATCAGTGGGCTATTGCTTTTAAATCACTAAAACTAAGGGTGGATGGATGACAGGATTCTTCCAGTGATTGTTTCAGTCTCTGTTATGAATGGTAGCGCTAGCCTTTTTAGAGTACCTGTTATTCAGGACTGGAAAACACCAAACGTGTATGCCATTCGGATGACATATTCTGTTGCCCCCATCTTTGCAAAACTTTCTGATTTCCACAAAAAACCCCAAGCAAACAAACAAA
The DNA here is from genome assembly GCA_031468815.1 of Morus bassanus. Lineage (NCBI taxonomy): Eukaryota > Metazoa > Chordata > Aves > Suliformes > Sulidae > Morus > Morus bassanus. The sequence goes on along the minus strand of CM062576.1, from coordinate 17,433,839 downwards.
CAAACAAACCCAAAACCCAAACAAAAAAAAAGCCCTGGGTTTTGTTTTGTGTTTGTTTTTTTGTTTTTTTGTTTTTTTGTTTTTTTTTCCCTTCTTCTCCTACTTTCTTTTAGAATTTCCAGGTGCTGTTAGGCACTGTGAGAACTAAATGCAGCCTGTTGAGGGGTAGTGTTCTGTTCTTTGTAGAGACTGTTGCTGTTCAGATGTTAAATGTTCTTGGTTGCATGGACTTACATGGAAATGTTAAGTCTGTTGAACTATCTTAAAAGTAAAATTGCATTTGTTGCCCTTCCCCCCTCACCCAAGCCACCAACTATAGTATGCAGCATCTGCAAACGGGATGGACATTCCAAAAATGACTGCCCAGAGGATTTCAAGAAAATTGATCTAAAACCACTACCACCAATGACAGACAGATTTCGGGAAATACTTGATATAGTGTGTAAAAGATGTTTTGGTAAGTTGGAAAAGTGTTTGTACTCCACTGTAAACTGAACTGTAATCTGGAAAAAGTGGAAACTTTAGGGTTAAAGTATTTATTCCAGTAAATTCAGTGGGAAGAACCTCTTCCAGGTACCCGAGGCTACAAATTCACCAATATTTTTATTTTCATATAACCCATGGTTGTGATGTCAAATTCTTATAACAGATTTGAGAAACTAATAAGATGCAGGATATTTCATTGGGTTTGTAAAAAGTTACTAGTGTTCCCAGAAATTAGGCTCTGGGCAAAACTAATTTTTGTGTTTGTCAAATCCTATGGCTTCTTTTGGAAAAAGCCCCTTTTGGGTGCTGTGGTGGGTTAACCTTGGCTGGATGCCAGGTGCCCACCAAGATGCTCTGTGTTTGAATAATTGCAGAAAAATCAGACATCTGAAATAAAATCCTAACCACTCTAATGATATCATAAAAAAGAAAAACACATACTCAAGGAAAGTAAATGTAACAATAAAAAAAAGGTAACCAATACTTTTAATTAGCTGAAAAAGATTTTTGAGGTAGCTGAATGTCATGTCTGACTGTGTTTTAACCTGTTTTTACTTAGATGAATTATCCCCTCCTTTATCTGAGCAACAAAACAGAGAACAAATTCTGGCAAGTTTGGAAAGATTTATTCGAAAAGAGTATAATGGTATGTAACAGTAGGTAGTGATTCTTGATAATGCTTTCTTTATTCATGTTGTCCAGAGCATGAAGATGTAATTTGTCTCATTACCGCTCATTTTCCTTGCTTAAAGCAGTGGCATCTCTTTTCCCTCTGTATGTAAAGCTGTCTTGCAGACTTCTAAACTGAACATCCCTCAGTGCTATTCCATGGAAATGTCCCTAGAGTGGAGGAAGAGTTGCAAGAGTAATAATGCAGATACAGGACTATTGCAGTCAGAACAAAAAGAAAGTTTGAATGGGCCCTGGCCGGTTGGGTTTAGTGTTATCTTGGTCATGGGCCAAGTATTTTGTTGCCTAGTCGCCAGTGTTTAAGTATCTTAGAAATCTTCATGAGTTTGTTATCTTCACACCCCTTTATAAAATAGGCAAAAGTATCTTACTACAGTGGTGGAAGTCAAGGCACAGAGATGCAAAGTGATTTTTTGTAGATGTTGTGAAACAGTGCTAGAGCCGGGTACCAAACCCAGGTCTCCTGAATTCCAGTCCATTGCTTTACACAGAAGGCCATCCGTTCTGCTGTAGCTGGCCTATGATCAAGGAACTGTGAATTGCACTTCCATCCACCAGCTGTGCCCTCCACCTACTGGCAGCAGCTGAGGATTGAGAACTGTTACAGAATCTTGAAAGACTTAATATTTCCAATTCTATTAAAGGTTAGGAAAAAGCTGTGAATAGGTGTTATATATATTTTCCTAGCTTTGATTTCAGTTGAACAGATCAAATATATTCAGTTAGGAAGAAATTGCTTCCTCTCAGTTACATAATTTTGCTTTCCTTTACAAGAATTAAAATAAATTATAATACTGTGTTTCAAACAAAAATGTAAGCAAAACAATTGAGAAAGAATGTTCCAAGAAGTATATTAATCTTATTGCTTGTATATTCTTGAACAGTATGCTATGGTTTCAGAAACTTTACGGACTGACCAAATTTACCTAGTCACAGGAAGAATATGCAACCTAGATAAAGTATGAGTGGAACCAGAAATATTGCTTGGACTACCTTAAGAGTAGCTCTGTCTTATCTGTGGGGTAAAGCTGTACTGGTGACTGGGTTTGCACATTATTTTGATTTATTTAAAACAGGAAAGTGCAGTTGCATACCACAAAACATTGCACCACATTTAGAGATGCCATTTAATGGTTATAGTAACTCTGTAACATATACCTCACTCATAAAAATGACATGGGCTTTATCCTACCTTACTTTCTAGAAATAATTTCTAAAGCTTTGTGCTTCCTCCTTTATCAAAGGTGAAGTCTTAGAAGTGACATTATAAGCTCTCTCTTAAAGCTTTTTTTTTATGGGCACCTACACATCTCAGTTAAGCAATGTTCCATAGTAAGCACTTACCATTCAACCATAAAAGAACTTACCTTTTCTTGGTCTACTCTTTTGATCAGACAAAGCCAGACTTTGCTTGTTTGGCTCTTCAAAGAATGGATTTGGATTTCGGGACAGTGATCTGGATATCTGCATGACATTAGAAGGCCATGAAAATGCAGAGGTAAGAGTTCTGAAATTGATAAAATTTACTATTTTATATTCAAGAATTCTTTAAGGTTTTTTAATTCAGTTAAGATTTCTGTACACAGAAAAGGTAGAATTTTGCTAGGAGCACATTGGCTTGTTGGACTCTGCACAACTGCAGCAAGATAGGGCCTATTTTACTTTCAATGCCCTATAGACACACATTTAGTGTACTGTAGATGTCCACATAGAGAATACAAGTCAACAGTTTACATAAATTCATGTGCTGGCTTATTGCTTACTTCTTTTATACGTAGACTTTTCCTCTATGAAATAATGTTTGATAGTAAATGTGCTTGTTGAGATAGTATCCATATTTTAACATCTGAAGCTGTGATGTTTGTTTTTCCTAGAAATTAAACTGTAAAGAAATAATAGAAGGTTTGGCAAAAGTTCTTAAGAAGCATCCAGGTAGGTGTTTTAAAGTATTGTTTGCTTTATATTTACATTTACTATATATGTAGTTAATGGAAATGTTTTATGTACTAAAGTGTTGCTTCCCCAGGTTTGAGAAACATCTTGCCTATAACAACAGCCAAAGTGCCTATAGTAAAATTTGAACACAAACGAAGTTGCTTAGAAGGAGATATCAGTTTATACAATACACTGGTAAGCATCTGTTTGTGTTTGGTTTTGTGTTCGAAGAAAGCTTTTTAATTCATTGTAACTCACTCCAATAAGCATTTGAGGGAATAATTTTGAAACCAGAATGAAAATGCTTTTCTGTGTTTGAGGTTCTTTTTCCTATGTTGTTTAAATTCAGTGGTCCATACCCTCAGCCCAACCCAAGTAGCTGTATAACTTGATGGCAAAGCAGCATCATAGCACACAAAGCGTTTTTGTGAATGCTCTTGAAAAGCTGTTAGTGCCACATTCACCAGGGCCTTTCTGCCATCGTGAATAGTACATCTCATCCCAGCTTACATCTAGCGTAATGAAATTGCATGATTTCTTATGTAAAGGGCTCACAGTCATCTGTGAGGAAGACGCAATTTGTGGAATTTGTTCCATCGTGAGTCATCTTATGGACTTATTTCTTTGCTGGTGTTTTCCAAGGTTCTTATTGTTGTTACTGCATTAATACTGCCCTGATTACACCTTTCAGTTATGTTTGTGTGAGGAGTGTTGCATGAATTTTATGGAATATTGTTGTGATTTTTTTGCCCTCCAATTGTATTATGCATCTTCCATGCTTGAACTGCAGACTATACTATAATTAACCATGAATTACATTGAAATACCTGTTTGATTTCCACCCCACCCCCACCCCCCTTTTCTCAGGCGCAGCATAACACAAGAATGCTGGCTACATATGCAGCTATTGATCCTAGAGTGCAGTATCTGGGCTATACAATGAAAGTTTTTGCAAAGGTAATATAAAAAGAAGGTACTTACTTGTATAATACAGTGTTTTCTGATATAGCCACTGAGTTTACCTTTTGCTAATACCAACTGGAAAGGATTCAGTAGAATGCTATTAATACAAAGTGCACTTTCTTAAGCTGACTATGCTGCATCTGATTGTGTGTGTCAGAATCAAGTTCTTTACTCCTGGTATCTTCTGTTATCTGTTAAAAGATTTCTGTCTAAGAGGAAGCTGATGAAAGGAAAATGTGGGGGTTTTTTTGATTTGGGTTTTGTTTTTGTTTTTATTTTGTTGTCTTTTTGTGTGTGGTTTTGTTTTGTTTTGTTTTTTTTTAATTTCAAACCAGCTACAATGCAAAAAAAGGCCAAAACAAACAAAACTGGAAGAAATGGTAACTGTAAGATGTAGGGGCATGTGGCTGTGCATGGGCTTCCCAGGTTGCCATATCTAGGACCAGCCCAGAGATTACTGCAACTTTCTTCTGGCCTACTTGCCTTGTTTTACTTACTATAAAAGTCAGGAGTTGGTATGGGTTGATGAATGCCTAAGTCTCTATTTGATGTGCCTAGGGCATACACTTGACTTTGCGTTTGGAAGTATCAAATACCGAATCTCCTGCATCTGTTTTCTTACGATATTCTAACAAAGTGTTATACTGTACAGCCTTTGATAATTGAAACATGGTGTTTCTTTTTATTCAGGCTGTACTATTAAATACTGTCAAGCTTAGTGAAACAGGGGCAAGTAAAAAATTGGTTATAGAGAGTGTATCATGCTACCAGATGTTAATGTAATAAAATTGCATCAAGATGAAAAAAATAACTTTGTTCCCGAGTGGAATGGAGATGTTCATTATCCTATGACATAGGTTATGACATGATCATTATACTATGACATAGTCACCACAACTAGTAATTTTTTTTTCTGGTGTGGTTGCAGTAGCGCAGAATATTGCCCTGTCTCTTCTGTGTCGAGATGAAAAATGCCTTGTGTTGATAATAATCTTTTTTTTTTGTAGTATTGAATATTACTGTGTACATTCTAAAAATCTTACTGTAAAGATCAAGTTTCCAAGTTGTGGGACATACACTCTTGAATGTAGGCAACTTCATAGCTATACAAATACTCTGTGTTGAAGCAAAATGCTTCCTCCTCTGGATTGGCAGAAAAAACAGGAACAGCTGTCACTGTTGTTGCTAATGTGAAAGTAGTATGTGAATCCCTGTTTTTTTCTGGACCTAGAGGGTTAAAAATGTGGTCTTTGTTATGACACGTGCTTGGAGCAAATGGTAGCTTAGAAGCAGTTGCTGTAGAAAGGTTATACTGTGATAAGATACTCAAGCATTGTAAGGTAATTCACTGCTGTTTGTTTTAAGCTGTGTTGTGCAGGCTGGACCATGGTTTAATTAGGTATGTGTATGTCCGCTAGCAAAATGCCAGGTATTGCTTAAGTTGCCAGTACGACATGGAAATACTTGCCTATTAATTATTAAAAAAGAAGGGGGAAACCAAAACAATAAGGAATCAAAGAAGCAGCTCTAGTAACATGAGTTTAGGAAAATTTAAATTTTACAGTATTGAAACTTAGACATGAGATGTGGAGGTTTGTTGATATTTCTGTTCTGGGGGTTTGATTCCTCCCCCCCACAGTTTGGTACGTTATAAACTAAAAAAGAGTATTTTGGCTATGAGAAGCCTTTCTGTTTTTATGTTAGTCAAATTTTGCTGTGGATTTGCCAGATGGCACTTGACTCTAAGGACATATGTTTTTCAGGCTTCCTAAAACAATTTTTAGTTATGAGGTGAATGTATTTTCTGTTACTGGTGGGGTTTCTGTTTGCTCTCTGACATAGTTGTTAGTCTTGAATAATAAAATGTCAATTCAGTTTTTTGTTTAAAATGTATTTTTTCAGCGCTGCGATATTGGTGATGCATCCCGTGGTAGTCTGTCTTCGTATGCCTATATTCTTATGGTTTTGTACTTTCTACAGCAGAGAAATCCACCAGTTATTCCAGTTCTTCAGGAGGTAGGTTTTCAGAAAAAGAGGCTATGAAAATAGATGCACTGTTTCTTCAAGCCAAATATGAGGAGTCTGGGGTTTTAGAATCAGGTGGATGAATGAAATATGGGGCCCTTCTGCATTAGAAGGTTCCTAACTCCCGCTTGGTTTTAGTGGGTAAAACTTACCAAGAAAATGACAACAAAATCGGGAATCTGTTGGACCTAAGTTCTGCTGTTATGTTTACTTTGGGATTTTGGTCTTACGATGATATTTATACGCTGAACAGGATAGAAAAAAAATTGGCAGGTGGTATGGAGAGAAGGGAATTGTAATTATGAGACTGTGCCAGATGCTCTTGAGATGTGAGCCCAGCTCTTCCATCAGCTATTGTCAGAAGCATTATTTATTGCTCAACACCTTATCTGTAAGAGAAAAAGTTTATTTTATGATTGGATGAGGAGGGAAAAAAAAGATAACTAATGTTTTGGTACAACTTTAAAGGTACTATTTTACATGTGCCAGGAAACTTTATTAAGAAAATAACGTTCTGTACCTCCATTGCATGGGTGGGGATGATATAATTAGTTAGCTATCTGCCTCTTCCTGGATACACTCTGGAACTCCCAAGCACTTCTGAAAATTTTCCCTTTTTGACTTTTTTGTTGTCTGCTTGCAAGAGGAAAATTGGCTTAAGCGCTGCAGTTGAGACTTTGACTTTCTTGCTGATACTTCAGTAGTGGTTGGGGGTTGTTACTTTATTGCTACCCTGAGAGTGCATTTAAGTAACAGTGGATTTTCCCTTTGGCTTTGCTGAAGTCAAAATGTAATAGAAGTCATATACAGTCTCCTTAGAGATTTTGTGGGCAAGAGGGATGTTGGAATCTTGATGAGGTAATTCAGTCATGTTTTCTTAGTTGCAAAGAACGAGGAAAATAAAATATCCAAATAATTTGAGAGGTATAGCAATAATGCAAAAAGACTTTCATACTTCTTACCAATGGGAAATTCTGCCTATATAAGAAGTAATTGTTGAAATTGAAAGATTTATATTTTTGTATTATTTCTTACCAGCAAAACTGCAAGTCTTTTATCGTGATTTTGAATTAGAATGGTAACTGTGTCCCTCTCTATTTCGGCAGATATTTGATGGAAAACAGATTCCACAAAGAATGGTGGATGGATGGAATGCCTTTTTCTTTGATGACATGGAAGAATTGGTAATATTCTAATTCCAGAAGAGTCACTAAAACTTAAAGCGTGATCTTCTGGGAAAGAAATAAATTTCTAACAGTGTAATATATAAATGAGTAGTTAAAATTCCACATCCATATTATTATAACTTCCCCAATGAGTCCTGTTTTGCTGAAATGAGTGTCTGTTTTTTTTGGTTTATTTTAAATTGTTTCTAAATAACATAAATCAGGAAAAATACTTTTTACACTTAATAAACAGTCCAGGATTGAGGTAATGTTAAGTGTAGTGATTTAACCTTACTTTAACCAAGTGAAACTGTTCATGGTAGGCAGACTCATAATTAGAGAGGTAGTTCAGGAGGAGGAGAAGTACTTTAGTAACTGTAGCTGTATAAATTGTGTTTTCCATTGCATGCAGAAGAAGCGTCTGCCTTCTCTTGGAAAGAACACTGAATCACTTGGAGAACTCTGGCTAGGGTTGCTGCGATTCTACACTGAAGAATTTGACTTCAAGGAATATGTGATCAGCATCCGGCAGAAGAAGCTGTTAACTACGTTTGAGAAACAGTGGACGTCCAAATGTATTGCCATCGAAGGTACTTATCTGCTGAATGTTTGTTCCGTTAATGAGGGAGTGATGAACGTTGTTCCTTGAGGATCTGTTCTCCTTGTTGCACAGGATCTTTATGTGAGGAAACTACCATCAATGCTTAAAAAAAGTGTTGTTTGCAAGTCCTACAGCTTACAAAATGAGATTAGACTCCTAACTCGCAGTATACGTCAGTAAATTGCTCTTACTTAATTATGGTTAGTCACATTTTTAAAACACTTGGCATTGCTTTGCTATCATCTACTCTGTGAGTGCATTTAGAATTGAAATCTCGGTGTTAAAATAAAAAAATTTTGTTGCAGTGTATTTTTTCCATTTTCTGATTTGTTTTTCTCCCTTCTTTACACAGATCCTTTTGACTTGAATCATAATCTCGGTGCTGGAGTCTCTAGGAAAAGTAAGCTATTTGTGTCTACTGATGATTAATGGTCACTAATTTCTAAAGTGTTGTGCCTTTTCTCTTGTTTTCCAATAACTTTATCTTTCTTCAATAGTGACCAATTTCATAATGAAGGCATTTATCAATGGGAGAAAATTATTTGGTACCCCATTCTACCCAGCTGTTGGAAGAGAAGCTGTAAGTTTTCATAGTTTTTAGTATGTTTTTTACTTTTCTTCATCCACGGAATTGATGCATCCAAAGCAAACCTTTTGTATGTATTTATCAATTTGGTATGCACAATGTATGTAATTATACATCATCTGCATAAAATGTACAGCTTAGTATTGGGCTCCTGCAATGTAAAATTCACAGGAGTAGTTGGGTGGTTGATGAATATTTTTGGTAGGTTTGGGGAAAGTAAGCTTGTTTTGGTTTTGGTTTTGGTTTTTGTAAAACTTTCATTGTGTGACTTTAAGTATTGCAGAAAACTGCAAAATCGGCTATAAAACCCAGAAACAGCTTTACGAACTATTCACGTAGCTAAAGAAAACAGACTCACGAGATGTTACATTCTACTTATTTTTCCAGTTAGCAGGTAGAGTAAGGATTGCTGCTTAAGGAGGGAAAAGGACAATGATCAACTTTTTTTTTTTTAATCAGTTGCCCTTCAAAATTTGCGTAGTGAGTCAGGGTCAGGAATGTGTTCCTGCAACATTGTATTAGAGAAAGTACTCCTCTGTGCTACAGGGTCCAGTCACTGATGCGTAATAGAGAACTATATTTTTTAAATGAGCAAATAAATCAGCTGGAATTAATATTTTTAACATTTTTTCTAAGACAGTTTAGAGGACTGTTCTCCCAATGGCTTTCAACAGGGTTTTTGTTTCTAAGGGATTTCGAAAATCTTTTGAAAGCTTTTATTTCCCCTCATCCTTTCCTGTCGTCTCTTTTCCATTTGCTTACTTTATCTGTGTTTTTTCTGAGTTTGTATTAAAAGTTCTTTGATGCAATGACTGTGTTCTGTTTTGTGCTGTGCAAAATAAAATAGGACCTGTTTTTATTGGGGCTTTTGAGTACTACAGTTACACAAATAATAGTGAATTACAGTGTGGATGTAGTTATCTGTAACTGACAAATATGTGAGTGTATGTAATAAATATTATTGCTAATTAGTTTTTTTTTAAATTGTTCGCATACGTGTTCAACACAAGGCTATAGTGCTTCTGGAAAGCTTATGCTGTGTGTTTGTTTATGTGGTCATTTGTGGTGTTCTACCTCATCTCAGATTTTCACTGAACATTCTGCATGAGGATAAAAGGCAAGACAGAGAGCAGCCTTAGCATGCAAATGAGCTGTCTCTTATGTGAAGGAAATAATGCCAATAGTATTACATAGCATTTTATTTCTCAAAAATGCCCAACAAAGGAAGAGTTCTCAGTCTCCTTCCTAAGCCAGTGCCGTGTGTTGTAGCTTAGTGGTACAGAGAGGAAACTGTAGCAAAAAGGTTCAGTGAATTACCTGTCTACAGTAGGACTCTGTTCCTGAGCTGGGGTTAGGACATTTCTATTTGTACCTCTACTTCAGTCTTTCAGGCAAGACTGTACTTCCACAGTGTTTATGTTGCTCAGAGGCTGTAAACTATGGCCTTTGCGCTGACACACATCAGAACTGCAGCTGTCCTTAGCAAATTCCAGGGCGGGAGAGTGATACAGGTCAGTGTGCAGATGCTCCATCTGTTTTCCACCTGAACTTTGTTCTGTCTAGAGGGATATAATCGTGTTCTTTGGGAAGGGATATAGGCTGTTTTGGAAAGCATACAAGCAGTGACTCAGGTACCAAAATAGATCATATGCAAAAAATTGCCCTCTGAAGAGCCTTTGGGGAAGTGGAAGGTAGGCAGCAGGCTGGAGCCTGGATAAGCTGTTCTGCAAATTCAGCCTCTGGCCCTAAGACTAAATGCTCTTTTTTAGCCCAAACTGCTCCACATCTCTGAAAAAGCTGCCATTATGTAGGGGAAGAAAAGGACTAGGTATAATCTAAGTAGTAGTAAAATTTAGGGAACAATAGCAGGTAAAAGCTGTCCATTTTGTTTTCATTTCTCAGTCTTGTAAGTGAATGGTTTATATATTGTATCCATCTGATGTGTTTTGATAGGAATACTTTTTTGACTCAAAAGTGCTGACAGATGGGGAATTGGCACCCAATGACAGATGTTGTCGTGTCTGTGGAAAAATTGGTCACTACATGAAAGACTGTCCAAAGAGGAGGAGGTAAGTAATATACAAAGCTAACATAAAATCTTTGAGATTAAATCAGGAGGGATTTGGATATTTGAAGTTTTAATGGAAATTAAGAATATGCTGAATTGCAGAGACAATCAGAGCTTCGTATCTGATCCTCAACTTCCCATCCGATTTTTGCTTTTCTTAAGACTATTTCTGGTCATCTCTTTAAATCTTAGAGTGTTTAGGCAAGCACACACAGAGTAAAATCAACAGTCTATAATATGTTAATGCTTTTGCTTCATGATCTATCTGTAGTTACAGCTTACCTTAAAATTTAGATCTCTAAATTGTCTTTTTGTAGTGTAAACATTCATGTGGAGACCATATTACCTGACTGCACAATTTGTAATGTATTAAAATGGATTTCCTGTAGTGATCATGTTCAGAAGACAGTGTTGAATTTGAATTGTTCTGTAGATCTGATAACATACCTCTGCAAGGCAGGTAAAAGTTCATTTATTAAAATCTAGGAGTGGTTAAAATGTGCATAGTTAAGGTGCATTTCTGTGACGTTATACTAGTGTCAGTAACTTAGTGATCTTGCACTTGTACATAAATTGCACTTGTACATAAATTACACTTATGAGTTTTGGATCCAGTAATCCTGCAAAAGGAGTCCCTAGTGCATGCCGGTCAATGTCTCCAAAGAGAGTTTAGCAGGAATTGACGGAATGTGCACTCATCGCAGTTTTATGTCTTTGGATTTTTAATGGCCCATTTAGTGTAGGTTGTCTGACTTCTCCTAAAACCTGTTGAAGCCCTTAGAATGCAGATTAAAGCCTGGGCTTTTCATTTACTCCTCACGTTCTGTTGTGTGCTCCGTAATTCTTCAAAATATTCTTAGTCTCTTCCTGCTACAAAGTCCTTATTTACAGCCTTTTATTTAGTCATCAGAGTTCAAGATACGTGGAACCTGACTGGAGCTCTAAGGTCACAGGTTGACTATTTTTTTCAGCCACTCCCTTAACATACTCCTCACAAGCACTAGCACATTGAATTACATCAGCTCTTTCCCTACTGCTGCCTCAGGAAAAGAAGTTGTGATCTGCTCTTCATATAAACTGCTACTACAGCACAACCACACAGAATCTCTCTCAAGTTGTATATATAGCTCATGAAATAGTATTAATATTTAACAATCGTAGAGATATCATGTGGAAAAAGACCTTTATTTCTTGTCTTGGTTCCTGATCACTAGTTCTTCTGTCTGTTGTATTAGTACTGTGTCTGAAAGAGCCTCAGTGCTTTCTTTCACATCCTGTCTAGGCTGAGGATGCTAATATACTCTTACAGAGAAATATGCCCTCTCCAGTTAGGGGGAGGTTATATCTACAAGATACAGCTAACTTGTTAGTGTATATTCTGACTCAGTGGGATTGTTGCATAGAATTACTCCCAAACTAACTGGCAGGCTAAGCCTACTTAACTGCAGGTGTAATTCTGCGCTAATACAGTCAGATAGCTTCTGGACAGGTCTGGGGAGCTTCGAAGTTCATTAAGTTTATACAAACAGGTTGTTAACCAGCCCAGATTCTGAAAGTGGTTTTCAGGGATTCTTAAGATATTTGTATTCTGGTACAGCTGTTGGTTATGTAACCATTTCTGTTGAACATGCCAATATCACAACTCTACAGAGACTTTTTTTTTTGGGTGGATCTGTGATATTGCTAATAAAAATTATTATTATTCAGGTTGAAGAAAAAGGAGAATGAGAAAGATGATGAAAAAGAAGTGAAAGAAGATGATAGAGAAACAAGAGAGAAAAGGTGTTTCATCTGTGGGGATGTGGGTCATGTTAGAAGAGATTGTCCTGAATTCAAACAAACCCGTCAGAGAAATAATAGCGTGCCAGGTAAGTTAGTTTATGTGTTGTAGTATAATTGGAAAATTCTGGGATCCCTTCTCTCTAGGTTTCTATACAGACCTGGTAATTATCTTAAAACATTTCTGCAACTAATGATTTCAGTCATTGCAAATACAGCTTTTAGTCAAAGTGCTGCTTTTAGTCAAAGTGTTGCTTTTATTCAAGGGGAGTAATGCCTCCTGAAGTACAGTCTTTGCATGGGTGGTAAAAATTTACTCAGCAGTAAGTATCATGTACTTCAGGGTATTGCTTTATTTGTCGTCCACTCACAATGGGTGCATTTAGGAATAGTAATAATAGAATGCATTTCCTCTTCCAAATGTTTCTCAAATGTTAGCTAACCCTCCATCATCTGTGAGAGGTAAGTAAATGTATTTTCACCAAAAATCAGTAGTCTTAAAATAACACTTCCAAAAGCATACAGATGCATCAGGAAGCTAGATCCAGCTTTCAAATTACTGTTAGTAATTAGAGACAAGTCTAATTGCAGACCCTTTCAAATTAGGCCCTTAGGTGCCTGCAGTACTTGAAAAAGTAGAGAAAGCAGTCATAAATGAACTTCAGAGAGAACCTTGCTGCTTTTCTGTATTTTGATATCCCTTACTCACTCTTTTTTCTTTCTTTGTCCAAACATTTCTGCTGTTGCTATTTAAAATCCCACTGCTTACAGCAATAGCATGGAAACCTGTGTAAAGTAGTGCTCCTGCCTGATAGCAAAGTGAGCTTTGTTCATGCTAGAATTTGTATTACTCAGAATTAGATTTTGGGTTTAGCTGCTATACCTATTAATGTTGGCTGTTGCCAGTAGAGGGAAAGATTTCCACTTAAAGGAAAGGAGAGGTTAAAGTGATTTACCTGCTCTGTGTCACATGAGAGTTAAGGTATCGTTGACTCCCAGTTCTGTGTTCATTATTCTGTCATCCATAACCTTGCGTTTTTTATTAACATCTTTTTCCTTGATTAGGCACCCAGTTGGTCCGAAGCATAGTAAATTCACAGCTAGTGGCTGTGAGTCAGCAGCAAATGGAACGACCCTTGCGCACTAGACAGTCATCAGAATGTGTAAGTTCCCATGAGCCTTAGTATTGAAGTAAGCAAGCTGTAGCAAACCAGTGATCCTGGGCCGTGCTAGGAATAGGTTTGCACAGTTCTCAACAGATTTTGGACTTATAATGACAGCATTGCAGTCTGCCAGTTAATGAAGCTTTGTTTTATAACATAGTGTCTCTTGGAGAGCATTTATGGTCTTTCAATATGGAAACTACATAGTCCAATTTCATATGAGATAGCTTGCAATTCTGAAAGGCCGGAATATCTTTGAGATTTAAGCTAGAATGCTTTTTGAAGTCTTGCGCTTGGTTATTCTGGCAGTGTTCTGGAGTTACTAAGGGAGGTAAAGCATAGTTCATGGTTAACATGCTGGAGACTTAGGTTTGTGACTATCATGATTCTCTGTGGTGTAAGAGAACTGTGTTAAGGGACTGTCATGAACAGGTGGGGAATACAAATGAATCATACTTCAATTCAGATGTGATACACAGGGCAAAAGTCTGCCAGAGCACACTAAAAGCACATACAGAACAATGGGGAATTTTTTGGTAGTTTTCTCTTAGAATTTGTTAAAGTTTCTCTAGAACTGGATAAAATATGTTTAACCTGCTTCTAAGTGGAGATGGATAGCAGAGAGTATTTGAGCAAATACAGCTGTTGGCATTTAACATTTTTGGAGTATAGAATACAGCAGAAATTCATTAATTTTAAGCTATTATTCTGAGAAATGTGCCTGCTAATGAAGCTGGCAAGTAAGCAAACATAGTAATCAGGGCTGCTGATCATTAATGCTCTGTGTTCTGTTTACTACTTTAAGTATAAAGTGTTTCCTAACTGATCAGCAAGCATTTATTGGAATGTTTGCTCCAGTAACAGAGACTTCATGACATCATTTTTACTGTAATAATATGCTGTTAAGGAGGGGCTGATACAGCCCTAATCGAAGTGAAGGGCTGAACTGCCACCATGCTATCACATGAGACAGGAGTATCTTTTTAGGAGCCTTGTATTCCTGCTTGGGAAATTGAAGCTGGCCATGTGGGTGCACACACAGTCAGGCATATCATGCACACTGGACCTACTACATGCACATGTTCTTGCGTCATCTGGATGTCATGGACTCTGTGTGTGTGTTGCATGGTTGTCATTTGGCCAGGATTTCTTAGTGAATATATGCTGTCCAGGGATTGTTTGAGGAGAATGGGAAGGGAATGTTGAAGAAAAGTGACTGCCAATTTAAACAGACAGGTGAGCAGGCATGGATAGTGACAAGCTGCAGAGACCTTTAACTTCAGATGTTTGGCAGCAGCTGAGTTACTTGGAGTTTAGCTGTCTGCTGTAGTCTATGGAGGGAGACAAGCAACTCCAGGGGGAGACTGAGGTCTGAGGTTTGGGTAATCATCTCTGGTTTAGGTAGCTGCCTGTCCTTTGAATTTCTCTTTGGAGACACCTATCTTATGCCATCACCATCTTGTCTCAGTGCTTAAAACCAGATTAGGTTAATCCAGACATTGGTAATAAATTTTGGTGGATAAACTGAGGAACTCTTCTCCCAGCCACTCCAGTTCTTGAAGTGCTTCTCTGCTTAGTTTTGGAGTTTCAATTTCTTGTTTAACAGATTAAATAAAAATTAAAGAAATATTAGGAGCTTAATTTGGAATTACTTAAAGTGTCTGTAGTAATAAGAACCACTCTATTTAGAAGTAAGGTAATTAGTTAATGAGATTCTGGACTGTAAATAAGTAGGGTGGGGAAGAGTGATCAAAAATCAGAGAGAGATGTGTGAGGAATCTAATGAAGAGCTTGGGGCTAATGTTTGCTCAGAATGATGTTTCTGATGGTGGGATTTGCCACATTAACAGACCAAATTATCTGATGGTGGAAATCAGTGTCAGTCGAACTGCACTTATTTAAACCCACAGGAACTTGGGTGCAGTATTTGGGGTGTTGCTGGGGAGTGCTTTGTCTTTTTTATGAATAGTCAAATACAGTGGGTGCTTATTAAAGAAAAACACCATTAAATAGCTAGTGAACTAATCAGAAATACATACTTTTTTTTCCCCTCCAGTCTGATTCGCATCAGTCATCTTACTCTCCACAACCTCAACAATTTACACAGAATTCCTCTCAGCCAGCCTCCATTAACCAGACTCAGCCACAACCAATATCCCAGTCTAAGCACGTTCCGCAACCACAGCAGGGTGCACAGCCACCCCATCAGGTCCAGATGTCTTTGTTTAACTTTCCCCAATCTCCCCCAGGTCAGTATTCCACCTTGCATAACCTGGGACTACTTCAGATGCACCATCACCACCAAATTCAGCTTTCCAACACTTCTTGGCCTATTCATGGGCCCGTTATTCACTCTGCACCGGGTAACCCTCCTCATTCTACAAATGTTCCATTTTCTATGAGATCTGGCAGCAGCAGCACCACAAATAACCAGAGCAGTGTAAGCTTGAATGATCCCAGTATCATCTTTGCACAGCCTGCTGCCAGGCCCATGGGAATCCCCAGCACTTCTCATGAGGGACACTGGCACAATCCTGTGACTCCAAACTCACTGGTGAACAATGGCACTGTGGGGAATTCAGGTAACTCTTCTCTGTTGTATCAAACATCTCGCACTTTGTGTACAAGTGTTAAGTGTTACAGAAACAGCTAACTCTTTTGACTTCTTTTATATTAAAAATACAATGCTTAAGAAACTAAGTCATTACCTTCACTGTCTTAACATTTTCATAGGAAAAAAATTAGGCAAGTTGGATCATTGTAACTTTAGGCATTGGACCTATCTGCCATTAATGGCTGTGCAACACATGAGAAATCATGCATTCAGCTGAGAAATGTTCTAATAATTGTTTGAGTCTAAAGCACATTTCTGTGGATATGCTTACAAATACAGTTTCCATTTATGTTGTAATGTAGTTTATTAGATGCATGCTGAGACTGTGACAACAAACTTAGAGACTGGCAGAATTATGGTTCTGCAAGTTGAATGTTGCCTCCTTGCATTTAGTGCAATGTAACATGATCTTATGCATTCTTTTTTCCTGTAGTTTATCCTGCCACATTTAACTTCCATAATCTCAATGTGTTTCCTGAAAATACTTCATACAGATTTTCCCTGCAACAAATGGGCAGCAGCTTTTTGCCTCATACCAAAGCCATTTGTATGTTTGAGGCTGAGAAAAACAGTATGTAGTAATTAAAGCCCAGACGGTTTTCTGTGCAACATAAACCGTGACAGCCCCTGTATTTTAACTGTGATCTTTAGATCGTGATAATGGTCTTTTGATATATTCTGAGTGTGTAACTCCTCCTGTGTTTAAAATAATATATACATTATGATGCAGTTGTTCATCACAAGATGGAAATTTTGCATCTCCTGCACAGCCTTTCTCTGCACTAATAAGGTGATTGACAGCAAGAGTAGATTTTCAGCTGAGTCAACAGTGTTGGATGAGGTGTAATTCACCAGTGAGATTCAGGTATTTGTTGAGATGCTGGAGATGCACATTTTTCTCTTTGGAGCTTTGTGGGGAATATATTTTAGAGGATACAGAAGCTGCTACCAGTGTGTCTTCTGTGTCTTCAGTGTGCTTTGTCCCTGCCTCTCCATTTCTGATCTTTATTCTCTGTCCAGGCTCATCTGTTCTCTCCTCCATGTCCACCCCAGCCCTGACTTTTTCTCAAGCAGCTCCTTGCAATCCAAGTCTTCTTACCCAGGTAGCTGCCTCCTTTCAGACAAGCTCCCCAAATCCTAGCTTCTGCTCCATTCTCCCTTAGCGAGTCCCATTTCTCAACATGTATTCACTCAGTCCCTGCCTTCAATCTTTTTCCTTTTGCTCTATCTCTGTTTGTTTGTTTCCACTCTCATTGTGCCTGCACAGGTTTCTCAGTTTTCTTGTGCTGTCAGTCACAGTATGTTTTTTTCCCTTCCCTTACCTTCCATCTATTTCCAATCTTGTCACACTCCTTTTCCTAGTTCCCAGTCCTAGTATTTTTCCTCTTCGTATTGTAATCAGTTTTGTTTCCTTTTTGGCTTAGATGCTATTAAGATGGGGTCACTGGGTAGGCGCACAGTAGAGATGAGCTGCCTGCTCTCTGTTTGAAGCCTGCTTTCTTACTTGCTCTGGACAGTTTGAGAACAGTAAGTTTGTGGAAACTTTGTCTTGGCTTACATAACCTTGACTTGGAAGGAGCAACTTTACTTTCTTTTCAGTAGACAATTGATCAAATGTAGGATCATTAGAAGTTTCAGACAGACAACTTTTTTTCATGCATACTCCAGAGCCATGCTTTCTGTTTTATTGTATGAGAGTTACTGTTCTTTTTAAATGCGTAGCTTACTTTTATTTAATGAAAGTCTGTCTGGAAGCTGTTTTTTTTTTTTTATGATGAGCCTGAAGGAGAATGGATATACTGAGAAGGGTAGTTACTTAAATTTATATATTTATTTTTAAATGTACATTGATGGAGTTTTTCAATTAGCAGGCATCGCTGTGTCTTATAAAATTGGGAGCTATGAACAAAAAGAAGAGGATTAGTAATACAGCATTTGGCATCAACTGTTACGTGTCCTGCCTCCTTGGATGCTTGATTTCTCATCCTCAGTGCTGCAGTAATACTGGATTTGTAAATGGAATAGCTTACACTTTGTGTACATATTTCAAAAGTTTTTATTTTTCTCTCTAAAAACCAATTTTACGTTGGTCCAATGATCTAGATATCAAGTTTCTTAAGCATACAACTATTAGTGAAATTCCAGTGTACATCTGAGAATTTTTTCTTACAGTAGGATAATAGCTTTCATGTCACAGCTATGTCAGTGATAGTGAATATCTGTGTGGGATCAGATATTAGTAACATTGTTCACACCTCGTATTTTTCATCATGAGAATGACATAGGAATAGTGAAATTATAGGTCTTGATTTTAATACCAATTCATCCTCTGTCTTCCTCCCCAGTAAATTCTATTATAGTGAATAATGAAGTAATTTAGGTGTTAATTTTTACTGATGTATATTTAAAAAAGAGTAGCACATCAGCCTAATCACATTAAGTCCCCTGCAAACTGTTATTTAAGATGTAAATTGTATTTGTGACTTACTGTTTAATTATTTCAACTTGCAATGTGCTTTTCCCTTTCAATTGAAAAATAGATCAGGGTTTCCAAGGACAGTTTGGTAAAATGAACCCTCCTTCTGTCCCTTGGGACCATGGGACCCCTACCCATTTTCCTCTCCTCCGAGGAGCGTGGCCTTACAATATGCCTCAGAACTACATGCAGCAGGGAAATGCCAGCTATCCACCGAACAAACCTTTCTACCCTCAAGGTACTAGAACTAGTATATGAATCAACAGCTCATGCAACATGTCTCTTTACTGTCTCAAAGGCTTTAAAAGCCAAGGAATCATGTTTCACTTGGTAGGTTCCCTGGAAGTATAATGAACCCAAGAGTCAAATCAATGCTTCGGCTTCCTGTATGGATGGATGAAAGCCTTTGTGGGAGGGAAGGGGTTAAATAAAATTCTGAAATCTGAGCCAATTTGCAGTCTGTTGCACTTCTAGCCTCTTCCTCCTGTCTCACTGTAGAGCCACCTCCGCTTCAATAGCAGTTAAGATGATTTGCTCAGGAGCGTGTTAAGAATATGAGGAAATTTTTGTCCTAATTCATTTTATTTGGCTTTTTGTACCTTGCCTTGTGGAATGACTTACATAGATAAAAACTTGCAAGACCATAGAATAATTCAGGTTGGAAGGGCCCTCTGGAGGTTATCTCGTCCAACCCGTCTGCAGTCAAAGCAGCACTAGCTTCAAAGTTAGGTCAGGTTCCCTTATTCAGGGTACTTTGAAGGACTGACTTTATCTCAGCTCTTTCTGATGCTAGTGAATGGTAAAGGTGTTCAGCATCTGGCAGGATTGGGAAAGGCTGTAGGAAAAAGAGCTTTGGCTCCACTAAGAGAGAAGCTATGCCTAAATTTTACTTGGAGGCTTTGCAATTACCATGTTGCTGGGTCACCTAGTATAAAATAAGAGATACTGGCACCAAATCCTTTTTTCAAAATCTAATCTATTGGCTGTAGCAAGGTTTCCAAGGTTCCCATATTTAAAAATACTGAAATTATTTTTGTGAAGTAACTAAAGTAATGCAACAGAATGATGTACTGATGACTCTGAGGAAGTTTTGGAGGTAGGATTAAACTAATACTGCATTGTCCCATTAAATGGGTTAGTCATACAGACAGTGTTTGTGTCAGTCTAGTAAATGGCTTTATTTCGCAGTAAGATTAATACATTGAATATAGGCAAGCACTGTTAAATATATTTAATTTGCTGAAGTAATTGTAATCCATTTTCTTTTAGCTGGTCCACTGATGCAGAGTAACCAGCGGTTCTCGCTTCTGTCTCAAGGACACCCACACTTGAATCTGAATTACATTCAACAGAAAAAGTGAAATTGAATGGGATTGTGGGTGGGTGGGGGGAGGGGAGGAAAAAATTCAGGTTCTGATTTAAAATCTTAATGCAACATGTTTAGATACAAGATTATTTAAGACTGTTTTTAAACTGTATCATTTGTACATAGATATGAACTATAGTTTTTACTAGTATCACAAAACTGAGTGATACAAATTTCATCTATTTTATTACCCTATTTTTAAGGGGAATTGTGTTTTTGTTTTACCTTGATAAACTGTAAAGAGAGAGAATTTTTAAAATTAAGTTCTTTATTTTCTATTAGCTGTATTCATACTTTGGTTGCTTCAGACTTTATATATATTGTTCTAAAAAAATAAAATTAGAAGGGGATTTCATGTGTTTAAAAATTTGTCACTTCTATTCTTTACAGAACTATGTAGTGCCAAAAAACTTTTTAAAAGAAAAATAAAACTGCAAAAGACTTTTTCCTCTTCCCTATTTGTATGCATGTGTGCATTTAACTGCAGTTAAGAAACCAGAATAATAAAAATAGTTTTAATTTAGACATCTTAAAGAAGACATGAAAGACGAGCAGCTTTAACAAGTCATACAATCAATATACCCGTTTGTCCCCAAGCTGGTGTCATTGTACGTGCTGTTCACAGCCAATGTGTCTTTCCTGTAACATACTTAAGGGAAGAATATGCCTACTTTTCTGTTCATAAACTTTGCAAAATAATATGAAAATGCTCTAGAATAGGCTGTACTACGAAGTAGTTTTAAAGAAGACTTTGCATGAATTCACTGGGCATACTACTTTCTTCTCTTGTCAATGCTCATTGGGCAATATGTGAAAATACATTAGCCATAAATGGAGTGTTTGGGAGATAAACCTGTCAGTCCCTGCTCCTGCAGCAAGATGATAAATAAAGGGATAGTACACAAGGGGTTTAACACACTTTATTTCCTGTGATACATAATTAAATGTACTAAGATGAGAACTGGAACTTCAGTAAGAGCTTAATTAGTCTTAATTTGAAAAACAGGGACTTGCTGAATGCTAACTTCATTCAGAGAAGGTATAACTGAGCATAATTGTGTCCTATTCTGTCCCTAGTCAGAGGTAGACTGCAAACTATGCTCAAAGTAGTGGTTTACTGTCTTTAAATATACTGAATAACTTCTTGCCTGAGAAGTTTAAGCTTCTAAACTGTCTGATAGTAGCATCAGAAGACACGCATCATTACACTTAAGGATGATTCTTACAAAGGAACCAGTAACAGCTGTGTGTTGCAGAGTTGTTTCAAGTTAGCTCTTGCTTTTAAGTAAACACATTGGATTATGAGTGTCTTACTTCCTTTCCTGTACTGGAGGTTTGATAGTCCAGGCTGGTAGCTCTTCAGTGTGTGTAGCTCGAACATACTCTGACTTCTTTGGCAAGTGAATGCAGTGGCTGTTTGTCAAAACAACACCCTGATTTGAGAATGAAGCCAGCTTCAGCTAGGGGATATCTAAACAAAGTATTATGAAGGAAACAGCAAGGAGCCTTTAAAGACAAAGCCCCCTTTTTTATTGCTCTTCACTAGTTTTTACAGGCCGTGAGAAAAACAATTTAAAAACAATCCTCAAATTCTATCACCAGAATGAGTAACTACATAAAAAGTATCCTTAGCTTTCTATTCATTAAAAAAAAAACCCAAACAAACAGGACTTGTACAATAGGAGAAGGATTACAGAAATGGACTGCTGAAGCAGCCAGTACATATCCAGCTGTCCCGTAAAGCAAACAGGATAGCATTAGACTGCGGTTCAAGGTCCTTAAACTGTGTGCTGGATTTAGTTTGTTATTCGTTCCCTCGCCGACTCTTCTTGTGACTTTTCTTAGACCTGAAACAGAAAAGACATATGCTATATGACACAGTACTAGTAATTGTTTTCAAAGACAAAGGTGATTCATAGCAGTAAGTGGTGTTTTCTATGGTCAAATATGGATAGCGTGACTTGACTACAACACTGAGGGAGGTACTGTATGAAATATTTGATTTCCAACACTCTAAGACGACCTTCAATCTCCAAGATAAAATGACAAGTAAGCTCCTACGGCAGTACAGACACCCTTAAGAAATAGGCCAAACCTTTACCTTTCAGGTGATTTGGAATGACTTCTGTGTCTGTGACTACGATGATGTCCTATGAGATAAAAAGGTAACAGTTACTTCCGTAGACCCTGGAATTCTGTTTTGTTTTGCCAATGCAGTCTGCTTCTAGTGACCAAGTGTCCTAGATAATGCCAGAACAACCCTAGCCTTAATTAGGCACTCAAATTAACCTCCTGGCAAATATCTGAAAAACGTATCCAAGGCAATTTTGTATGTATTAAAGTTCTTCAGTTGTGCTTTCATATAACTAGCAGTTTTATGAGCCAGATTAAGCTACCTTCTTGATACTGTGACACAGATTTTTCTTGCAGTGGATGCTCAAGACTCGCCAGAGTTAATCTGTAAATGACAAAAATACCTGGAGATTTAGATCTTGATCTGTGGCGTCTCTCCCTGGATCTGCTCCGGTGTCGTCTCGGGCTTTTGCTGCGATGCCTCTCCCGGCGTGGTGATGGACTGAGAATAAGGAAGCTTTTAAGATAGCCATACTAAAAATGCACACATTCTAAGATTAAATAATGGAATAAAAGACTACCTTCTTCTCTTTGGAGAGCGGCTTCGCCTGTAATTGGGGGAGAAAAGAAAAAGTTGCTAAAAATCATTAGCAGAATCAGCTGTTTAATTTCTCATGTTCTGCAGCAACAGTGCCAGGGCTTCCCTTGCGCTCCGCCACGTCCCCAGTTAGTGTGTGTTTGGCCTGCTGCACAAGAGGCAGTACGTGCTTCTGGACTGGCCCATACAGTGAGCAAATGAGGTTAGTGATGAGTTTTTCCTGGCTTATTAGTAAGAACAATTACCAGGATTTTCTCTGCAGCCTCTGGCTTACATGAAAACAAAGCACTTGGTTCTCCTTAATATCTTCACTGTATTGTCAAATTTAGCTCAAGCTGGCCAGCAAGTTCAAGAGTTACTGAAGGACTAAAACAACAGACGGGCTGACTGTGGCTGTGCACTGCAACTCCTTACTTTAGAAAGTGGCTAAAGGAATTGGGAGGCGTAAGAGATTCTGGCTGAATTGTCCTCTTCATTTCTATGCTTTGCTCCAGCCATCTGCAGTACCATAGGTAAAAATATTGCTCAAGAAAAGCCATGTCACCTTCTTGGAGACCTGCTTCGGCTCCGCCTGTATCGCACAGCTGGAGATCTGCGAGGTTTATCAAGGTCTCTGTAGCCTCTTCTGCGGTGGTCAGGAGAGGGTGCTCGCTCCAGCTGGAAACAATGGTGGGGGAGAGGGGGGAAGGTTCTGTAAGTCTTGCTTCATCAAGGTTTTTATCCATCAGTAAAGATTTCTGAACAATTAATATAAATGACAAAAGTCATGCAATCAAGTTTCCCCATCCTCAAGTATTTCATACTCAAAAGTGAGTGGTACTGCCTAAGTTTGCCAACTGGAAGCTAAAATGGCCACCTCTCATACTGTTGGTTCTTAATAAGTACAGCAGAATCGACTATGATAGTCACCATAACTTCCATCATCACCTTTAGTTCTCTCCATTATATATGTATGTAAAACAATTTATCTGAAATGTGTTTAACACAGAACAGATGCAGATTTCAGGAGGCAGAAAAGCTTGACAAACACAGCACTTTAGAACTGCTTCAGGGTCTAAAGAGTTCTCACAAGCAGCTTACATGAAAATATGTTAAGGAGGGAGATAAGAGTTGCAACCAGCCTCCTGGTGCCTCCCCTCAAATATTTCTCATAGGCCATAAAGTGTTCTGCAGTGCTTCAGCACCAGCTTTAATTCTCCCCTTCCAAAATAGTTCACCAACCTTTTCATCTTCCTCTTCCTCCTCCTCACTAGATTCTACATCATCCATGTCTTCTTCCAAAGCACTAACACGAGGCTCGAGTTGCTCAGCTTCTTCCAGAACATACCGTTTCTGGGAGAAATTACAACTTTATCTTACATAACCCAAGCAAAAACAAACAGCTAAGGAGGCATCTCGTGCGCTAGAAGGGCCTGCACCATAGCTTTATGCAACAAGCAAAGAGCCGATACAGCTATTTAATCTGATGTAGTTAAGCATTCCATAACCATCTACTTTTCCAAACCTGTAGTCGAGGCAGAATGATATCGCATACACGTTCCTCGTGGAGTAGTTCATCAATAAATTCATCCACGTGCATAAGTTCAAATTCTGCGGGGGGGAAAGATGGGGAAGGGGGGGAGGGGAGGGGGGAAAAGCATTTAAAAGACAAAGATTAACACCAGTGGCTGTACAAACAGCAGTTCTAAAATCATTCTCAAGGATGAGGAAAATCATTAGACCTATCTTGCAAAAAGGAAATTACTGCACAGCTAGGATTAGCTGATTCACAGTGCTCAAACTGGCACTCAAACGGTGTTTCTTTGGTATTTATGAAACTGTTTCAGCGCCCAACAGAAAACACAAGCACTTGGGAAAGCAAAATAAGCAAGACCAGCAACAGACTATCCAAAGGATGAATAAGTAACAGCAAGGTTTCAAAAAGACAGTTACACCACAATTTTTTAAGCTTATATTACTAAATAGAATACTTACTTTTATCTAGCATAATACTTTTTTTTAACAAAAGGTCATCTATGAGGTACTAAGAAACCACAACTCAGTAACAGTGCTCACCCCCATTTCTGTTCTGACTTTTTATTTTTCGATAGTCATTGTACAGTGGTTCAAGATACTTGTAGCAGTCAATGGCAGTGCCTGTCAATCTCATGTACAATGCACCGAGCATTCGGACGTACCTGAAAAGTAAACCGTTTCATGTATCTGAGCTTTTTGCATAGTTAGCAGTTTAGATAAAAGAGAGTTTTTTTCCACGAGTTTCTGAGGAAAATCAGTAAACTAAAATAAAGAGAATACACAACCGTTTAGATTTTTCTCCTTCAAGTACTCAAATATAAATATATGAATATATATATACTCAAATATACATATATAATTTCTGTATGGGCGTATTATCACTGACAAAAGAAATACTGAAGAAAAAGTAGATTAATATGGCTTCCTTAATGCACCTTTTTCTCAATACTCCAGGTGGAGGTGTATTATCACAGAGGGCACATGCCAGAAAGGCAAGCCACTCCAACAGCCCAGGTGACAAGGAGAGCAGTCTTGAAAGCAAGAGGAAGGACATGGTTTTTAGCAGAAGAGTTTATCAGGGCCCACTAAAAGCTAAAGCCTGCACTGAGGCTTCCCTGGCTGTTTTGGACAGTTTCATTTAGTACGACAACCACAAGAAGGGAAAAAACAAGCTACCAACTTACTTGAAGTCCTCGTTTTTTATGAACTCAACGATGATGTCCTTCTCGGGCTGGATCTGCAGCATCTTCAGCGTCAAGCACAAGAAGGGCGTAGGCTTAATGTTCCCGCCATAGACGCCCCCCACGTACTTCAGCTCCATGGCCTTGTCCACTACCAGCTCGGCTGGGAGAGGGAGCGGCCGTCAGCCCGGGCGCCGCCCCGCGCTCCCCGCCGAGCCCCCGCCCCCGCCTGCCCCGCCATACCCGTCAGGCCGAAGCACTCCTCCTTCCAGTACTTGGACTCGTAGATGCGGGTGCGGATGATCTTCTCCACCAGGTACTGCGGGTTGGTGCCGTGGATGCTGTGCGCGTCCTTCACCGTCCGGTTGGCCATGGCGACCGCTCGGCAGCTCCCCTCAGCGCCGCGGCGCGCCGCCCCGCTCCCCTTCCCTGAGGGGCAGCAGCGCCTTCCGCTTCCGGGGCGCCGCCGCCGGCCGCCATCTTATCTTCGGGCCACAACACCCCTTCCGCCCGCGGCTTCGGCGCGCCAGGCGCAAACATGGCGCCGTTCCGCGCGGCCTCTTCCCGCCCCCTCCGCCCTGCGCGCGCGGCTGAGGGGCGGGGGCTGCGGGCGGGTTTTGGCGCGAAATTCCATTCTCGCGCCGCCGCCGCCGCGCTCGGGGGTCGCTGAGGCGCCGAGGTGAGTGGGCCTCGGCCCCGCGGTCCGTGAGGCGGGCGGGACGGCGGCTCTGGCGGGGCGGCGGAGCGCCTCGGTGTCCCTCTGCGCGCCCGCCCGCCCGGGCGGCGGTCACGGCCCCGCCTGATGCCATGGCCCCGCAGGCCGCCGGGGCGGGCAGCCGGCTCCCTCAGGCACGGCGCTGCCTCGTCTGAACCCGCGGGCGGGGGGGTGGGGGACCCAAAAAACTGAGCGGAAACGGAACGTTCGTGATGGTCTCGTCCGCCTGGTCGCCGTGTGTGAGGTCCGGACGGAAAACAGGAGGCCGTAGCCTTAAAAGGGCCGGCGGTGGGTGTGTGCGCGCCCCGGCCATGGCGGGGGTGGCCGGGCAGCCCCCGAGCCGGGGGGGCAGCGGGAGGGCGCGGTGGTTAGTGAGCAAAGAGCCTCGGTGATCAGCAAAGCGCAGAAGCCATCTGCCCTGATAGCTTGCTCTGTGAATAAGCAAAGTAGTCGGTACGAGGGAATCGCGTGTTTGTCGGGTGTGTTAGTCAAGCGCTGGGTGTGAAAAAAGGACTTGGGTAGTCCTCTGCTAAACACCTTCCGTTTTTCCTCCTGGCCCCGAGGAGAGGCGTCTGGAGGCCTTGGGGAGGGTAGGCTTCTCCGAATCAACCGATGCATGCCACGTTCTTCATACGCACTGGAAGAACTAATGGCACTTCTATGTAGCTGGTCATTCCCTGCTTTTATTTTTAAATAATAATTTAAAAAACTGATTTTGTATTTGTTTTAGATTTTCCTTGGGAATTATGAATACCCGGCAGCAAAGCAAAATTACCTACTCCTGGTATGGAAAACCCACGAGCTCAGACAGAAAACTGAGGGCTTTCCAGTACAGGTAAATAACACTTATTTCTGGTTTGCTCGGGTAAACTTAATCGATGAAGGTTTCTTTATCTTTCTGACACCCTTTAGGTTAATGTGGCAATCAGTCAGAATACGAGTAAGGTTTTGAGTATTGTATGCGTATAACAAGAAGCTCTTGAACTGTATAATTGTATAATGTATAACAAAAGCATTTAATTAAATCTGTGAATAAGTGTTAACTGTCTATTTGAAATACATATGAAAGCTTTTAATCAGGAAACTCAGCTGTAAGCTTTGCAAGAGGGAGCGTAACTAGCTGTAAGGTTGACAGGCCATCAGCTTTAATGATATGTGAATTATAAGAAATATGAAATCCTGCTAATCTGCATTTGTGCATCACTTCCTAGGGGAATCTGTATTAAATCAGAAAGAAGCAGAACAGAAAACTGTATACAACTTGGTGATTTTATTTTAGTAGAAGGGGAGAATGCAGATCAACCTTTCGTAGCACAACTCCTGGATTTATATGAAGATGGTAAGAGAAAAAAAGATTTGCCTCCTATCTGAGAAATCTTAAAATGTTTTAAAGATACCTATTGCATGAGGATGTATTTAGCTCATAACCCCGTATCACTGGCCTAATCTAAGGAATTCAGGCTTTGGTAATTTGGAAATGGCCTTTGAGGGAAGACAGTGTGAGCTCATGGTTTTTTTTAGAGACTGGAGAATCCAAATGGAGCAACAGCACTGCAGCCCTGGAATTTGCATCTTATTAGACATCAGGGAATTTAGCAATAAGATACAAGGCTGAATAAACGGGGCTCATGACTTCTGTCCATTGTAGAACTCCTCTTTCTTATAGATAAAGGTAGATACTAAAAGAGAAATCATGGAATATGATACAAAGACTATGTCTGAGTCTGAATTAGAAACTGCTCATTAGCTATGTCTGATTTCTTTGAGCAGCTTTTGTTTTTTGTTTCGGGCCATCATAATAATGTTTTGAGATTTTTTTAATTCTTTACTTTTTTAAAACACAAATACATATCACTCTAGCTTATTTATTTACTAATGCAGATTTATTGTAATATAACTGAATATTCTTTTCGTGCTGGAATGAAACCCGTGAAACCTCCTTGAAAACAAGATTTTTGTTTTATATCTTTTGTTATATATCTTTGACAAATGTGTTAGAGATATGTGGCTTTGTTTTTCATTCAGGGATGAACACCTTAAAATGCAGAGAGGAACTTCATATTCAATTGTAATATGTTTCAAATGTTTCTTTTAACTCTCCACACTGAATCTGTTCATAGTGTTTATTCAGACTTTCTTCTAGACATTTCAACAGCAGGATTCTCTGGTTTGTTAGGCAGTTAATAAATGTGTTTCTGGTTTACTTACAAAATAACATTGAAATTGCAAATACTGTTCTGAAATTTCTCACTTCTCCTTTTATGTCGTTCTTTTCAGTTAGTGGGGTCCGATTAGATCATCTTTATGC
Organism: Morus bassanus; assembly: GCA_031468815.1. NCBI lineage: Eukaryota > Metazoa > Chordata > Aves > Suliformes > Sulidae > Morus > Morus bassanus. The sequence continues at coordinate 17,405,531 of CM062576.1, read as the reverse complement.
AAATAAGGAATGTCTTCATTTGTGATAGTGAACTGGTGGACCAGCTGGTCTGCAGGTATTTTGTGATTGAGACCCTATGTAGGTGTTATCTTAGTCCTTAAAAGTCTCAACTCAAATGTTTTAATTTAGCTTCGAAAATGGGAACTGTAATCTCTTATTAGATGCTTTCTCACCAGTGTCTAGGGATGATTTCTATCCTTGATGGCATTTCAGCTAAAGTCATTGAGGTCTGGTAACAACTGTTCGTGATACAAATAAATTCTCAATGTTCAGTGACTTTTTTTCATTGTTATAGGTGCTCAGGAGAAACATGCAGTTGTGCAGTGGTTCTGTCATATTACAGAGATACCTCAGAACAAACGGAAACTGCTTAAAAGAGAGGTTTCTCCCCAAGAGGTGTTTTTTGATCAAGTTTCTGGCTATGACACTGATATAGCTGTGGAGACCATTATTAAAAGCGTCAGGGTACGTACTGTAATCCCTCTGCACATAGAGGGAAGAAAGAAACAGAAACAATTTGAAAAGCATAATAGAACGGTGCAGCTACTTTATTCTCTCTCAAAGCAAATGGGTGATGTATATTTGTTAACGCAATTAGCATAGGATAGGATAGTTGAAAAATGTTGATATTCTGTCTTTCCTCCATCCCAAAATGACTTTGTGTGTTGGCAGCCAGCTCATTTAGAGGTTTGTGTGGAAGGAGGTCATGTGATGGGGGTCCTCTAGGGCAGTAAACTTATGCTAGTGTAAATGTAGGTTGAAGGTGTTGCCCTATGTAATGAAGGATTGCATGAGTTCCAATAATAAGATCTGTGAATAGAAATAGTTGAATGTTAAATTAACAGTAACTGTTAAGGTATGTGTGTTTTGGTATTTTCTGTTTTTACAGGTAGTACCACTACATCTCAGGGAGGAACTACCTGTTACATTAAACAAGGAACAAACTTTCTATGTAAAACAGTCTTGGGATGGAAAATGCTTTAAGGCCTTGTCCCCTGACATATTCTCTAAGCTGAAAGAAGCTAATAAGAAAGAAGGTGGCATCCCAAACTCTTCAAACTCATTTATTCCTTCGGACATCATTTCAGGGGGGAAAACAGAGACCGAGAGAGTTGTTCGGAGTGCCACAAAACCAAAAAATGTTGAGTTGGAAATAGAATCAAAACATTCTGCTTCCAAGTCCTCCCTTGCTAAGGAGAGGCATTCACAAAGAGTGGCTAATGGCATCAAAACTCCAACAGCAAGGAAGAAGTTACAGTTAAACAGTATGTATATGGCAATATTCTGTCCGTTTGGTAGTTCTGAATGTGTCTTGTGCCTTTTCATTTTGGGTAGTTCAGACAATGGTAATATTCAACATCAGTATTTTTAGCTACCGTATTCAGGCTTTGGGGCTAGCCCAAGGCTTTTGGGCACATCAGTTGTTTGTCTTACGTCTGTTATTTCAAGCAACTATACTGCTTATATCCAACTGCTGTTGCAAATGTTTTATTTGTATCTAGTAAGTCTAAGTTAAAGTGCTTGTTGGCTGAAATGCTACCAATCAGCCTAACTTGACCTCGGAACATCTCTCTTTAATCTTCTGACGGTGCACTAGAGTGTTTACATGGGGCTTGTTGAATAAGTACATTTGATCCTATGTAACACACCATATTTTCAAACTGGAGCCTGAGTAAAGTTGTATTGATGGAGGTGGGTTAGAAAACTGAAAAAATCAGTTTGTATTCTATTTAGTTATCTTTTTAGAGGAAGTGTATGCCTTCTGTATGTATTCAGTTCCTTGTTCCTGGAGTGTAATGCTATCCCCTTTTGTTTAAATGACAGCCCCCTAGCCAGTCATACCATGTCTTCTGAAAGCTAACCAAACCAGCAATATTAAAGCCTGACAAAAGTTAATTTTGCTCTTGATTCCTAGGTCCCACGAGATCTCCTAAAGGCAGAATCCTGGGATGTGATGTTTTGGAACTTCTGGATGATGACTGTGATGCTGTAGCACTGTTAGAACCATCAGCTACTAAAAGAAAAGTGAAATTCACTGGCATTTTAGGCTCACCACCAAAAATAACTTGTGCTAATGATAAGTCAAAGCCAGTGTTTGATACTGCAAAGCACTGGCAGAGGTTTAGTGATACAATACGATTATCCCCCTATAGTAAGGACAAAGACTCCAGTGAGAAAGCCAGGAATCTTAATGTGAACGAGGACATTGTATCGTAAGTGATAGCCTTTTTATAATTATTTTTGTATGGGATTTCTATTTGTATGAAGTTTTCTTAAAGCACATTTATGAAAGACTTCTGGAGAGAAAAGCAGGTGAAGGCTCCATGTATACCATGTTTTGCCTGTTGAGATCACTGATAGAAGGGGGGATAGCCTAAATAGTTACAAGTGCACTGTGGTGAAGCTCTAGAAAGCATGTTACTTGGAAGTGAATGAATGATCAGGGAGATCATAAGAGGAGTTGACTTTAAAGATGGACACAAGCAGTTCGTGGTTACAAGAACAGAGAGAAGAGATTGGAAGTGGGAATGGTAGGATGATATGAAAGGGAATTGAAGCCATATTGATTGTTATGGTTTGTACTCATCAGCATGGATAATAATCTGTTTCCCTACTGTCACTGTAGATATGTCATACAGGCTCACGTGTGCCCTACTTGTGACAACTATTGAGATATGCTGAACTATAGAAAGGGATGCAGTTGGCCTCATGAGGGTTCTCATGATAATTGTGTGTATACTTCCATGCTAATTTTTATGTAGAAAAGAAATCAAAACTCAAAAAGTGTAAATGTTTAAGTGTATCTTCACACAGCCTTTAAAAATGGCATTAAGCTGGGGCAGGAGGAGAACAGATCAGATTTTCTTGTAGAAAATGTTGTGAGAAGCCAAAAACCAGTCATGTTCCTCCTTTCAGAGAGTAAAGATGTGGATGCAACACTTGGTGGATCTGCATCCCGTTTTTGTCACTTATTGTATAGCAAAAAAAAAAAACATTTACTTTTCATTGATAAGGTAATGGCATTTCATTGGTATTTATAGATCTAAAAAAAAGTTCTCAGAACTGTCTACAGATAATTAAAGTAATTCATTGAGTCCTTTGAACTAACAGAAAAGTTGTATTAACAATAAAGTGTTTCAGTGGTAGTGATGAAGAAGTGCCCAAGAAGACAACTGAGGAATCTCAAAACACAAACAGAAAAAGCCACTCCAAAGGGCAGATCAAAGAGATCCCCAAGGAAAATCATACCTGTTTTCTCTTTTCTCTTTAAAAAAAAAATCCCAAAAATGCAAACAACAACAAAGCCCCACAATGAAACAAAAAAACACTACTGTTTTGCGCCTTGTCTCTTCAGTTTGGCAGTGTTATATTTGCAAAATAATGTGGCTGCTAATTCAAGTATATTGGCATCTATTCAGTGCTCTTCACTGATGTGTATGTGTCCAACTAGGGAAGTGAGGGAAAGCTGTTAATGTGCAGCAGCTGTTTTCGGTTGAGGGTGCATCAGGAAGCAAAGTGGTATAATGTTGATAGGGCCCAAGTCAGAGACATGTTTTGAATTAATGCTAGTGCAGCCGCTATGGACACAGCATCATAGGTCAGCTAGTAACTCTTGATTTGTATGGGCTCACGGTCTCTCTTTAGACTTACAGCTTTGTGAACCAGTTGGGGAAAGTTGCTATAGAAAAACTTACACTTTACTAGAAAAATCTTTACAGTACAGACCATGAATGAACTATAGTAAATATTTTGTGAGGTTTTTTTCTTGGCAAAGATATATTGAAGAGAGAGTGCAAGAGAGGGGAGATTGTGCCGCCAGTATCCATGCCATAGCCAATCTGTAAATAACTGTAAACAAGAATTCATGCTGGATTGACAGCCATAACAATTGAGTCTGAGGTTTGACAGGTCTTCTCTCCATCTTTAAAAGTGTGATGCACTGAGGAAATACTAATAACTTTGTGTTCTTTCTTTACAGTTTAGTTGGACATCAGGAACTGGATAGTCAGAGCCCTGTATTGACCCCTCGTAGAATATGTGCACAGAAAACAAGGGCTCGCATTTCAGAGCAGATCAGGTAAACTTTTGCGTCCGTGATATCTTATTCAGATTGCTATTGATAGCTTGAAGCCTTGAGAGTTTGTCTAGCCAAATACTGAAATGCAAATGGCTCTAGAAGCACAGCTTAATTGCAGTGTGAGTGAAAAATGTCTTACACTCAGAAACGTAAAGCTGACTCGTGGTGTTCATCAGAAAACTGACTTTAAACCAGTCTATTAAATAGCCATGGAAAACTAATAGCTCAGGTGGAAAATATGTTGTCTTGCTGATTATGATAACTACAGAAAAAACTGAAAATGTACAAATGATCCTTTGCAGTGTGTAGAGTTGTATGTACTTTTTTAAAACTCACGTCGTTTCTGTTTCTCACAGCATATTAAATATGCTAGAGTTGGACAAGGAGAAGGATTTTCTGCCTAGCTCAGACAGCTCTTACTCCTCAAGTAGTGAGGAAGAGGAGGATAACGTGCTCTGTACACCACACAAGAAAAATAAATCAAGCAGAATATTCAGCACGCCAGAATCTTCAAGGAAGTCTTCAGTTCACACTCCTGCGAAGACCCTGAAGAAAACTGTAAGGTTCCATATAAAAGAGCTGTTTTTATTATTTCTGAGCCAATTATTTGAATGCTTGATGCCTGTGTACCAAAGCTAAGTATCTGAACCCCTTAGCTTTTAACCAAACATTAGCTTGAATCATATGATCTTTGATATGAGTAGGTTATGCAAGTGTATAAAACACTTGTGTATTGTGAATGTTGTGACCATGTTCATCAGAAAACTCTAGCCTAAACAAGGAAAATGTTGAATTGGGCTGGAGCCAAACAAACTGATGAATCCACTTGTGGCCACCATTTTTACTTTCATTTTAAGCTGTGCACTGAGACATTTTAGTTCTATTCCTGTATAGTCTTTGTTGAGTGCAGTCTGTATATATAGCAGAAAGCCGTAAGACCAACTTTGTGCTTGGCAGTTAGAGCTGTCTTGGTTCTTGAAAGCTTACTGATGTGTAGATGGTTGCCAACACAAAAGGGACAATCTACGGTGTTCATGGTCACACCAAAGAGTATGGCCAGCAGTTTCTTATAGTGTCGTGGCTGCTGATGGAGATGGCATACCAGGCTTCATGAATCTTAGGCCTGACTCATTATGACTGTGTTCAGCACCATAGCCAGCTACATACTGTCAATGGCTAATTTTTACTCTGAGTTTATGAAATGTCTAAAAGAGAAAACCTAGCGTAACTAGAACTTGTAAGCACAACAAAGAAGAATAATTAAGACATCATATGGCTTTTTTGTTTGGACAATGAAATTCAGATGGATCCATTTCTGGTTGCTTGCTGTTTCTTAAGAACTGGATCACTTTGTAACACAGCACTTCAGAAAAGCATTAACAATTTAAAAATTCTTTAGACAGTTAAAAGGTGTAACTGTCACCACCCCCTTTTGAGTTTCTTTTTTTTCCTCTGGAAGAAAAGACCACGAGGCTTGTTCGGCAGTTCCCTTTGTAAAGACTGTCTCTCTTTTCATCTTTTACTCTGGCATCCCCGGGTAGTCTTTGTGCATAAGTAATGTTTGGGAACCTTCTATGAATGATCAGTCTCTGATAGGAATTGCCGTATGTAGAAAATCTGTTTGAGGTTGTAACTTTTCTTTGCAGCCTTTACCAGCAACACCCAAGACACCCCGGAACGCAACTCCTGAAATTCCCAGGCGCAACTGTGAAGCACAGAAACCAGCCAGTATACTGGAAGAAGCCAGATTAAGGTAATGTGTGCTCAAGGGAGGAAGTAATCTTTTGGCATCAGGTATGCAGAACAGTAGTCTATGCTGAAATAGGGAAATGTCATCTTTACTGTATTGAATAAATTTGGTAAAAATGCATGGTGTTTTGATACCAGAAGAGCGTTCATGAATTTACAGTACTGCAAATACTAGTAGTATTAACAATTCTACAGTTTCAAATTATTAAAACCAGTCCGTGCTAAGTTCCTCAGAACAAGGTATCTGTCTTTATTCTGTGCAACATTAGAAAAACAAAGATCCTCTCCTATTAGCTTTAGACTGTAAAGCTACAATATCATTCTCTTGGTGTGTGAAAAAGCTTTACAGGTATTGTTGAAGATCTTAACAGTGGGGAAAAAAAATGCATTCAGGATTGACTGTATCTTTCAAACTGAGTTTTAGTTTTTTCAGTTTCCCCTGTTTTATCCTACCTCTACACTGACTTACAAATTTTCTGTGAATTGCAACAGCTAGATCTTTGCTGCATTGGTGTTCAGACTTTAAAGTATTTGAGAGACTTGAAAAACTACACACAACTGTGAAAGGTGGAGCATCTGGCTATTTGTTTTCCTCAGTAGGCCCTTCAGGTAGAACAGTGAAAATGCAACTCTTAGACCTCCTATTTCAATTTTCTTTTTCTTTTCTTTTTTAATCAAAAGGCTGCATGTTTCTGCTATCCCAGAATCTCTGCCTTGTCGTGAGGAAGAATTCCAGGATATCTATAACTTTGTGGAAAGCAAACTTATTGATGGTACAGGAGGGTGAGTTTGCTGGTGAGACTGTAACCAAGATCACATCTACCTATGGCATAACAGCAGTCAGACAATCAATGCTACTTTATTTAAAAAGTTATCACCATTTAGCTGAATTAAAGTTCCTAGTTGAATTTTCCTGGTATTTTCCTTCCTTAAGAAGGGTTGCGCATAAAAATAATGCGGGCTCCTTTACTGTACAGACTCAAATTGAAGACCGAAATAACTACTCAATTTAGATGGGAAGCCATTTTTTTTAAAGAGGTAAATTACATTTTTAAAGTATTTTAGGTTGTTAATAGCTTGTTAATTGTTAATAATAAAAATCCTCATGATTCTCCAATGTGTTATGTGTCCCAGCTTGCAAATAAAGTAACTGAAATATAAGGAATTGCCTGAAGTGACAGAGGAGTACTATTCAAGGCCAGTCTCAGAGCCCAGGAATTCTAGTTTATTAATCCTACGAGTGTTACGATTTTTGCTCAGGCTGCTGAAAAGGATTTCTCCTTTTGTAGGTGCATGTACATTTCTGGAGTGCCTGGAACAGGTAAAACTGCAACTGTTCATGAAGTAATTCGCTGTCTTCAGCAAGCTGCAGAAAATGATGACCTACCATCATTCCAGTGCGTAGAGATTAATGGCATGAAGCTGACTGACCCTCACCAAGCTTATGTGCAGATACTAGAGGTAAGTGAAGCCTCTTCAATGGCTCTCTGGTTTGCAAGAAGAAGAAATCTTATGCTTTGCCATCAGATTCTTGATGCATTACAGAATTCAAGTCACTTAACATATCAATACTTCCAAGTAGTCCCTCCGAGAGACAGAATGCTTTTATCTTAGAGCGGGTTAAAAAATAATTAACTTAAGGCCATGGTCAACTTCTTGACCTATTTTGCTTTCAGCTGCATAAGGGCAATGGCTGGGAAATAGCCTGATTTTATTACATTCACTCAGGTTTAAAAAATAAAAATCTAAACCAGATTCTTCTTATATTTTCCCCTTCTATAACTTTTTCTGCACATGTATGTTTAAAAAGTTAGAGATGAGAACTCTGAAAGTCAGCGTAGCAGTGGAATGATTACTAACAGGGTCTTAATGGTTCATTGTTCTGTCATCATAGCAATTCAGCTAAAAGGAGACTATCTCTCAACAATACTGTATTTCGGATTTCCATGGCAAACTAGTCTGCAGCATCTCATCTGGGACTACTGTCTGTGCTTGCATTTATATGGGTGTGAATTAACCTTCTGAGGACTGGATTAAGATCACCCAACAGGCATTAGACAGTAACTCCTGAAGACCTTTGTCAGTCTAGGCTAACTTTAAGTCGGTGACCTGGAAATGAACTGATGGTTTCCTGAAGCATCTAGTCCCTTTTCTTAAACTTCTGCCCCATTTATTTAAGTTTGACATCTTCTATCTGAGCAGGAAGTGGCATACATTGTTCTACTATCCCTATCCTCATAGTTAGGGGTTATAGTTACATATTTGCATCCTTTCCTCGAACCAGCATAGACAGCGTCTTGCTGAGGGATTTGCTGTAGCCAGGTCACTGTTTCTTTAGCATAGTGAAATCCTTCATGACAATTACCTTATCTCATGGTAACGTTCATGTATTTTAACACTCTTTATTCCTATCTCGTTCAGCATACATCCTTAAAATTAGTAAAGAATAGACCTTTGGAAGTAAAACTTGTTGCCCCCCGTGGGCCCTGAACTCTTTAAGCTAGCCCAGTTAAATATCCTTCAGGGGAGCACATAATCAAATGAACCTCTCATTTCTCTGGTTCCTTCTGCCTCAGCTGTTATCCTAGCTAGGCTGCTGCTACTTTTCTGATTGCTGTATCTCTTGCTGCGGGTCAATCTCAAGCTCCAGTTTGCTGATGTTTTGTTGCATCACTAAAGCAAATTCTGGCATGTTCACGACTGCAGTTACTTCACTGTCATAGGAAAGTTTATAGAGAAGGAACAGGGACAGGAAGGCCTGGACAGGTGGAGGAAATAAGGTTAAATACCTGGGTACAGTAAGTGTGCCAATTCCACCACAACAGACTGAACTCTGTGGTATATTGGATGCCCAGTTCCAGAGCTGTAGAATCAGGATCCTCTTGGATCCAACTGCTTTATATGACTGATTCAGACTGTCCTGACTGAATTTGAAACATGAAACAAATATAGATTATACATTATTGTCACGCTCCGACTTGTTGAATAATTATGAAATCTCAAGTCAGTTTTTAAGATTCTGGATTCTGGAGAACAAATACAATTTTCAAATGCAATCTCCATTTTACTTTACAGCTTGACTCTTAACTATGTTGCAGAATTGATTCAGCATATATAATGTAATTTTGAAATGTCATGCTTTAATTTCTGTATATCTTTGGACCTGCAAGGGAAGAGGTAACTTACAGTCAGCTCATCTGTTTTGCCACATGCGTTATTGCAGAAGCAGTTACCGTTGAATGTATCTTTTTAGCTTAGAGTTGAATAAACTATTTAGTTCTAGATCCTGCTGATGATTCATTAATATTTTAATGGGAGTCCAAGATTACTGAAGTCAGGCTATTCTTGTTGGCTGACTTTGGTTTTCAGTAGGTGTTTTGCATTCAGAGATATCCTTGAGGTATGCTAGGTTTAGCAGCCTCCTGAGACTGGGTTCAGGATTTCTTAATGAATGTATATTTAAGGCAAATTGCAGGAAATTCTAATGGCCTTTCTTTTTAGCTATGTATTCTTTTGTTTCCACTCTCCTTTATGGACAGTTTCTGGTAGACCTGAATGAGCTACTTCTCACTCACCCACCCCACCCACCTCCCTGTCCTGGAAAAAAAATCCAGATGCCTGGTGGTGTTAGAGAAAAGCTAAAACTGAATAGGCGTTAAACTTCCTATTTCCAGACGTTTGGTATGATTAACTTGCAATGTTGTTTAATCCTTGTCCAGTTACTGACAGGTCAGAAGGTGACAGCAACCCATGCTGCAGCAATGTTGGCAAAACTGTTCAGTACACCTGGACCGAAGAGGAAGACCGCAGTGATAATAGTGGATGAGGTGAGACAAAGAATCCTCATTCTCTTTCCTTGAAGTACCATAAGAAATTAGTTTTGGGAGGATGGAAAAAGATGTGCTTAGAGTATATCATATGTGATCTAAAAGGAATAGACTTGAGAGAAGACACACAAGTAGTTCCTCTTAGCCTTAGCAGGAAACTGAATTTAGACGGGCAAGTATCCTGTTGCTGTATTGTTCCCTTCCTTGGATTTCACATTGGTTTTATGTTCTGTTTTGGTCCAAGTTAGGGAATGAATTGTTCTACCAAGTCCTAAATACTGTAGAACTCAACTGTGTTTTGTCTGGAAGCTGCTGCTTTTCCAGTGAGAAAACTCACAGTGAAATAAGTCATAGCCAGTCTTGAAACTTCCTGAATGTGCTATGTTCAGTAATAAACAAATGCACAGTTGTGTTTTGCTGTAAGTTGATTCAGGCTCTCACATGGAGGGTCTCTTAATCTTGTTAGATGTAGTATTAACATCACAGCACTGTTTAAAAACTCCAGCTGTTTAATCACTCTGCTGTGATTAATAACATTCAAACATCTAGTAGGACTGTGCTTTTCCAAAAGAGATTAGAGCCCTAATTCAGAAAATGCAGTTCTATTAGTAGACGGATAAAGGAATCGCAACAGAAACAGCTTGTTCAGAATCATGTAAGAAGTCTTCTGTGGCAGAGCTGGCTCTCTCAAACCCCCATCAGGTATTGTAAATATAAGGCCATTCTTTTTCACTCTAACTCTTCTCTTTCTATCTCTGCAGCTTGATCTTCTGTGGACCCGGAAACAGAATGTGATGTACAATTTATTTGACTGGCCAACTCAAAAGCACTCCAAGTTAATCATCTTGGCTATTGCTAACACCATGGACTTGCCAGAGAGAATAATGATGAACAGAGTAGCTAGCAGGCTGGTATGTCCTAGCAGTTTTGTTGCTATGCTAAAAAATGAGAACAGATTAAATACTGTATGCAGTCAAAAGTAATCGAGCAGAAAGGTAGGATTGGTACATCAGAGGTTAAACAATACTTTTATAATTCCCTTTCCTCTCCAGAGGGCAGATAATGAACACATAAATCTTAGCAAAATAAATTTAGGATTCAGCTTGCTAATCAGATGTTATGCCACATAAGTACACTGTGTTCTTGTAAGAATGAATTAAGAATGCAGATGTCTTTTTAAACATATTAAGATCTGCATAATCAAATGCTGCGCTTCATGGTTAAGCTGCTTACTCTAGAGTTCAGAGGAATTCTCTTCTGGCTTCCCTTCCCTTTCATTCCAGGCACCTAGTTACTTCTCTCTGTTTGCCATCATCAGCTGGTAGATTTTCTGACCAAAGGTTTCCAACAAAGAAAGTTGGATGTGCTCTACAGCTGTGTTGAATACATTTTCCTAGGTCATCACTTCATCACCTGCTCTGAAAAGTGATTTGCAAAAACAGTGGTCTGTGTCTCCATCATTCTGTGCCTCAAAAATAGTTCCACAGTGTGTGAATTCCTCTCCCCCACCCGCTAAACCTGCAGATCAGCTGAGTCCGTATACTTACAAGAGAGACTAATTTTGCATAAGAAATGCAAAACTCAGGCCTCCTGTAGAATATGAAAGGCAGTGCACCATCTATAATGTAGATTGTCCTTCTCATCTGAAAGCAGTTTTTATTAGCTTGAGCCAGAAGAGAATTTAATTCTTGGCTGGTTGCTAAATGAAGTCAATAGTATACATGTGTACAGATTTGCTGAAGGAAAGATGAGTATTTTTCATAGCTTCTGCTGTTACTGTATTAAAAAATAAAGTGTAAACAGTTGTAATCAAACATTTTTGTATTAGGTGGCTGTGATATGTTTACAAGTTTTGTACGAGAAATTTGAATTCTAGTATCAGCAGCGCTTGCTCCTCAGGCCTTTCAGTGGGAAGGTCTGACCAGCAGTCCTCACCTAGTCACAGTTTTGTGGATTTGCACATTTATTTCACAGACGTGAAGTGGAATAAGTGATTTATCAAAGCATATCACTTAGAGAGGAAGGATGTGAAAGAGAGATTGCTCCTACCAGAGAAAATAAAACTACTAACTGCTAGAGCAGTTTAGAGTTTTCAAGCACTACAAACGCTTCTCACTGTATTGTGTTATTTACTACAGGGCCTCACCAGAATGTCCTTTCAGCCCTACACCTACAAGCAGTTACAGCAAATTGTTTCATCCAGACTGAACAGCATGAAGGCATTTGAAGAGGATGCAATTCAGCTAGTTTCCAGAAAGGTAAGCACAGTACAGCTGTATGTCCTTTGTGTTGTGCTAGCTAAAGAGTGTGGGGGCAGCTAGGGAGAATTTTGTAACAGTAGTCAAACTTGGTTCTGTGGTTATGTGTTCTGTATTGGAGACAAAGTGGGGCACAAGTAGCAGATCATACACTATGCTCTCTGTAAGACATACAGGGTATTTTTGCAGGAAACATTGCTAAAGCAGTGTCCTTGCTTTTTCCACCTACTTTGAGAAGGCAGCAGCATATTCCAAGGGCTGAAGGCATGACAGCAAGAGTCGTGATAATGCATAATAAGATGTCAGCTTTCTCCGGTGTTTGGCATAATGTGAGTCATTGGATGGTCTTGAAAAAAACCTAGTATGCCAGTGGCAGTGGAAATATCCATGATCCATGTTCCTTTTCTTTCTTAAGATGTTTAAAGCCTTGGTATAATAGATAGTATCTGTTCTGTTGCCAGTCTTAATACTCAGTTGTACAAAAAATAAATAATGCATTAGGGATGAGTAGCTTCTCAAATAAGATGTATACATTGTTAAATGTCTTGTGTTAGCAATTATATGTTAAAATAATCTATTAAAATTATGTTAGAACATCTGTCAACCAGTATACACTTAAACTTTTTCTGCTAAGCATCATTGTAGGATTAAAAAAAAAGGACTTATAAATATCCTACAAATAAATATAAGCATTTGTTTTGTTACGAAGGATCCACCTTTTTGTAAGAATAATAGTGATGATTTTGCAGACTGAATAATCTGCAGTGTTTTTCTAGTGTGATTTTTCTTCAGAAAATCTAGAAAAATAACTTGCAATTAGATTTTTTTTTTTTTAAGGGTTTCTCATACTTGGCTCCAGTTGGGTTCCAGGGCTTTCATATGTTATCAGCATCTACTGATGCTGTACTCTGTCCAGCGAGTCACACCAGGCCTGACTGTCCAGGCCAGTACTCTGTCTAGCGAAGGTTTGTAGCTTTATTAAAATTGTAAACCACAAGTGGGGTTTTAAGAACTATTTAGTTTCAGAAATTTCAGACACCTAAAAATTTTCAGGCACTTGTAAATGTAAATTCACTATCCCAGATGTTTCATTGAGACCTACTAAATAATATTAGTGTACTCTTAAAATCAATATTCTCAGTTTTTCCATACTCAATAGGAGTGTCTTGCCCCCCCCACCCCCTTTTTTTTATCTTTGCATGAATATGGATTGTGGCAGGGCCTTTATTGATAACATTTCTGAAAATTTCTGATGTTGAACTGAACTGCTCACATTGAATTTCCTGGATTGGTTTTTTTTTTAACCTCTTACTTCTGTGGTTGTAGAAGAAAGTTCAGTCTTGAATTTGTGATGACCAGACCGGGGTGGGGGTGTGGGAGGGTTGCTTCTGTTGGTTTTGGTCAATAAGTTTGTTATTTAAAATCTGGGATTCTAGTAACATAGTTCACAGTAGCATTGTTCTCCTGTTTTGTGGCTGGGTTGGGTTTGGGGTTGTTTTTTTTTGTCTATTGATTCTTGCTAAACTCTTTCTCAACCCATAGGAAACATTGCTACAAACCTGTCATGTTTACTTTCAGGTCGCAGCACTGTCTGGCGATGCAAGGCGTTGCCTTGATATCTGCAGAAGGGCCACTGAGATATGTGAGTTTGCTAGCCAAAAGAGAACCCCTGAAATAGTCAGGATGGCCCACATAACAGAAGCCATAGATGAAATGTTTTCATCGCCATATATAAATGCAATCAGGTAAAAACATTTCTCAGAGGAATTTCTTTGCTTTTGTGTCTTTTTCACTGGGCTATTTTTTCAAAAACATTCAGTCTGTCCTCACCACCCTTTGGGAACATATGTGGTGCATCATGCTTTGTTGAAGTATGATACAAAACAAACCTTGCAGCACAGCTAGGAGAGAGAGGTACAAAATAGGAGTTAAAGACAGGGGAAATAAAGTCATAGAAATCACTTGTATAAGTTCGTACAGGATATTTTCTCATTAGTGTGTTACCTCAGATCAGGAGGGGGCTTTTGAAATTTCCCAGTTGTCCCTGCCTACTGGACATTGATGTCACTGAACAGCAGTTTCCAAGTATGTGTATTTCAGTTCCTTCCAGCTGGAACTAAATCTGGAGGGTACACTCAGGAGCCGCCAACTACAAATACTACTGGTTATTCAGCATACTGGACCAGACTTTGAGCTAGACTGAAGGAAAAACCACTCAGTCCTGCATAGTGTAGGCTCCGGATCCTCAAGAGTCGACTATTCCCCTCTACGTATCCGCTTGTATTATGCCACTGTCTTTGCTCGCTTAGATGCAGCCACAGATGTCTGAGCAGAATGCAAGACCCTCCCATTTGAACTGGTTTCTTTCCTTAACACAAATACGTTCTGTTAGGACCTCCAAAAGGTTTCCTGGGAATACATGTGAGGAATTCTGTTGCCCTTCAGTGCTCTGTACACACTAACTGATGAAGTGCTTTAGCAGCTTCTCGTTAAAAGGAAGAGAATCTGTTTCAGCAGAGAAGGGGGGACTAAGGGGTGCAAATACAATATTTTGCTGGATATGCAAGTACTGCTTTTACTGTGCTACTTGGGCTTGAAAACCTCAATGTTAATTTGTTAATTCATAAATCTAAGTTGATCATAACACACTGCAGAACATGTATGATATTTGGAATGAAATGTTGTGTTCAGAAAGGTTGAAAGAAAGGTGAGGTGAAGTGAAATGCAGTGCATTGTGGTGCCAGAGTTGCAGGCTGTAATATAACGGCTAGTTGACATGAACTACCTGTCTTGGGTAGAAAAATACCCTGCATTTAAATATGTAGTTACCAAGCAATTTCCCTTCCAGACTTCTTCCTAAGGTTTCATGAGTTCTAAACTTGGCAGATTGATTTTTGTCTGTTTTGTTTTGATATTCAGGAATGCCTCACTGCATGAACAAATCTTTCTGAAAGCAATTTTAGCAGAGTTTCGCAGGGCAGGAGTTGAGGAGGCAACAGTTCAACAGGTATGGACATGTTTCAGAGTACTTGTTTTTTCTTTTACGAAAGGGGGGACACGGTCAAAATTATCAGGCAAAAGTGTAAATATTTAAATACTTGGGAGTTCTATTCTTCAAATGTGATGGAAGACAAGGTAAATTAGGGCATGGCTGTCCAGGCCAGGTGTAAAGCCTGTCTTTCAATGGGACTGAATACTTAAAATTGGAAACACCTGCTGTTTTATTAATGTTACCAGTGATCTGGATCACAGAATTATTTTTTTTGGCCTGCACCTGAAAATACTGCATGCCTCCACCTAACATGCTTTATAACAGGAAAAATAACAGAAAACCTGAAAATATCAGGCAACATAGTTCCAGGAGGAAAACTGAAAGTTGGAATCAACTTCTGTATCACTGTCTTTCTGAATAGAGGCAGGTGTGTCACTAATTGCTTCAATTTTTTAGTAGACCCATAAAATACTTGGCACCAGCAGACCTGTGAAGACTCTGCACAGAGTCCATGTCATAAATCACAGTATGGAAGCTAAAAGTTAGTACTTATAAAAATGTTTAGAAAGATATACTTATATATAAAATAACCTGCCAGTTTAATCTGGTTTTACGGGTTTGTAAGTAAACATTTTAATTGCATTTGCTGTTACTGGCTCCTGAACATCTGCATCAGTTGATTGCATAGATACACTGGGCAATTGGTTCTTGAACTTCAAAGAATATTTTGTTAGACTGATTTGTGACATTTTTCCCTTAGTTTTTCCTCTAACACCAAAAAGGTTTTCTTCTGTTTTTTCTAAATAAAAAAGCAGAAGACTGCAACTGATTCTTGTTACGGAGTTACTAGTATGCGTGATTGGTGACAAGTGCATTCTCCTTCCTATGCTTAAAGGTGTATCAGGCCTTTCTAAGCTGTGATCTTTCATGTTTGTAGTCAGTGTGACTCGTGCTTACTTGTCACTGGGCCTGAATATCACTTCTGAGGAGATTGATATGTAATTAGTTGTATGTCAGCTCTTAATCTTCTGGATAAACTTTAGTCCACATAGTTCGGGAGAGAAGAGGTGTAGTAACAGACAAAATGATCTGGTTGAAAAATGGCAGACAAGGTAGGTTGCTAACTGTTTTGCTTTTTTGCTATATAAAAAAATAAACTATTGCTTGGAATTGTTATTCCCTTGACAAAGTCCTAACAAAGTTTGTGCTAAGACAGCAGCATGGGTGCATTTCATCTGAACAGACTGGAGCTAGTTTTTTCTCCCCTCCCATAGATGTGGGGGGAAGGAAGCTTCTCTTTTTCACCTTGGCCTACTAAGTTGCAGCAGGAGGTAAACGTGACCCGTGTCCTTTTCTCTGTTTTAATAGGTCTATCATCAGCACGTAGCGTTATGTAGAATTGAAGGCATGCAGAGTCCTACAATATCAGAAATTATGGCAGTTTGTTCAAGACTTGGCGCCTGCAGGCTCTTGCTGGTGGAGTCTAGTAATAAGTATCTTCATATGCGGGTGCGACTAAATATCAGCCAGGATGATGTCATGTATGCACTCAAGGATGAATAAGGCAATAGAGATTTTATTTTTTAATATGTTATAAATATTTTAAATATTGTCTATTTTTAATTTTTTAAAAATTGTTGATAAAAATGGAAATAGTGAAATGTATTTTTTCTAAATACTATTTTCTAAAATACAAAATTTTCTAAATACTTTGCTTAAATGTTTTATGTATTAAAGCACTTTTTGTATAATAAAGAATTTGCTTCAAAGCATTTTAAATATTTGAAATCAAACTATTTGTTTTTAGAATATTTTTACATGCTGGTAACTGGTCCCCTTTCAGCTGAGGTGTATGAACTGAAATTGATTACTTGCATCACTACTAATGCTGAGGAGTGTTTAAGACTAGCTCTGTCTTTTTGTGGCATTGCAGTTTGTGTAGCTTTTCTTCATCAACTTTTGTTGAGTATAAAAGACACCATTAAAATGTGCTTAAACCTGCATTACTGATACAGTGAAAAGGAACTTTCAGTTTGCAATCAAGGCTGAATATTTGAACTGAGGAGACTGTGCTACCAGGAAGGTAAAAATGCCAGAAGAAAGTTGTCATTCCACTAACCAACTTTTGTTTTTTGATTGATATCAAGGGTTGCTTCAAAGAAATTGCCTCAGGTAATGCAGGTCTGTTGAAATCTGCTTTCGTAATTGAACTGCTTACCAAAATATGTTAGTCATTTGGAGATGGGTAGTTTGAAAACACTTTTTAAAATGGGGTTGCTGTGGAACAGGCTCCAAAAATTGTTCTTGTTGAGTGATCTTGGGCCACTTCCGTTTCTTTTATTTACTAAGCTGCAGGTACGAGAAAAGTGACTTCTCACAGACATCTTGCTTTTGTAAGATTAAACAATGAATTTGTAGGTGTCTCTTCAGCTACCCTGGCAAACTGAACGCGATCTTTGTAACAGGGCTGCATTCTGTATAGCGGACTAAAAACTTTGTAGCAGCTTCAGAAGGCTGCAAGAATGGATGTTAAATAGACTTGTCAGAAAAGTTAATGTCGGTGTGGGATTCTTTATTGTGAGGTATTTCCTAAATGTACCAGTTATGATGAATGCATTTATTCACGCAGACCAGTCAAAGGGGTAACCTGGAATTTCAGCATTTCAGCATCGGACTGCGTAAGGGAGAGGCCGGGGGCTGGGTGACCGTTCGCGCCGTTAACGCCTCGCTACCGCTACCCGCTCTGCCCCGCCGCCACCCCCCAACGGTGCGGCTCCGGCTTCCTGGGGCGGGGCGGCGGGGGTGAGCTGTGAGGCGGCCGCGCTGCGCCGGGCCCCGCCCTCCCGCGCAGGCGCCGTGCAGCCCCGGAGCCGCGGCCGAGGCCTGCCCGTGCCGGCCGAGCGCCGCTCCACCTTCGGGCGGGCGGCGGCAGGCAGGGGTGAGCCGGGGCCGCCCGCCCGCCGCGGGCCGGCCTGTGGCGGGGCCGCCCGCGGCCCCTCGGCGGGAGGCGGCGGGTGTTTACGGGGCGCTCGGCCTATCGCCTCCGCCGGCTCCTCCCTGCGCCGGGGCGGGGAGGGCCTGCCCCGCCCTCAGGAGGCGCCGGGCCCGGCGGAGAGGGCGTCCCG
The DNA here is from genome assembly GCA_031468815.1 of Morus bassanus. Classification (NCBI taxonomy): domain Eukaryota; kingdom Metazoa; phylum Chordata; class Aves; order Suliformes; family Sulidae; genus Morus; species Morus bassanus. The sequence goes on along the minus strand of CM062576.1, from coordinate 17,387,502 downwards.
CCGCCGCGCCGCTGCGTGTCCGGCCGGGCCGGGCTGCGGGGCCGGGTGCGAGCCGCCTCGGGCGGGGGGAGGGGCGCGGTGCGGCCGGGCCGGGCCGGGCGCCCGTGGGGAAGGCGGTGCTGACGGGCCCGGGCCCTGGGGAGCGCCTGTGTACCCCCCCTTCCCCTCCTGGCGCTGCCCGGTGCTTGGGGGTGCCGGTGAAAGCGGCAGGTCCGGGCACAGCCTGCTCGGTGCCGCCTGCCTTCGCCCGGTTTGCAGTGCGCTGAGGCAGGCGAGGATACTGACGTGCGATTTCGTGTGCTCTCAGTCCCTTAGAGACACGGTCCTCTGAAATTCATGAACCAGCATGCTTGGCAGAAGACCGAAGAAAAGCCCTCAGGCGAAGGGCCAGGGAGCTGCAGTTGCAAAGCAGGTGAGGAAACCTCCTACTGCTCTTCAGGATAGTCTCCTTCGGGCCTCTTGCTGCTGTTTTCCTGCTAGAATCTCTCATGCGTTAATAAGATATTGCAGTACCGTGAAAAAATTTAAACTTGTGTGGTGCTTGTTTTCCTGCTTCCTCCTTTAGCACATTCTTCTTAAAGTAAATACCTGATATGTAGCAGTGGAGGTCTTGCAGGGAAGCCACATGTTGTAATCTTTGCATGAGACATCATGACTCACACTTAGAGTAGTTTCCTACCCCAGCTACATTGCGAGTTAATAATAACTTCAATAATATATGGAGGGTTTTTTTTCACACCTCTGAGAAAATGGAAATAAGAAGACCAGAATATCAAATACTAAATTCAGGGGCATGTATGGGAGAACATTAAGGTGCTATACCAGGGGCAGTTGATTTTAATTTCCTTGTGTATAGTCATTTTTTCTTGCAACAGATAGACTGATAAGCCTATGTTCCTCTCCTGTAGCTAAAAGTGTGCTTAGATATGCCCACGGGTTGGGGTTTTTTTAATATTCTTCACCTTTGGGTATAGTTTCAGAAGCCTTGAGGCTTCTGAAAGGCTTGAGGCTTGAGCCTTGAGGCTTTCAGAAGCCTTGAGGCTTCTAAACATGATTTAGTCATGGTTGGCAGGTGTAGGAAGTCAGGCAACAGTGTCAAAATCAGAAATACAGTCAAGGCAAAAGTCTGTGTAGAATAGTGGAAGAAAAACAGAGTACAATTAGAGGTAAAGAATATGTTAGAACCGGAATGGAACTTTAGAAACCTTTGAAGGTAGAATAAAGGCAAGTTAACATACAGAAGAGGAATAACTGATGACAGTACAAGGAAATATGAAAAGAGATTGGAATAGGATATCAGAATCAAGAAATAGCAAAGATATTCTCTTTTGGCGATTTCTTAGGAACCAGTATTCTCATACTGGAGGCAGAATGGTTTAATGAGAGATCCGTAATGTCGCCATTGCTCTCATATGAAAGTTTGCATTTCTCAGTTGGAGAGGTAGTATGTAATTTAGCTCATTTGAACAAGAGAGAAGATAAAAGGTGAAAATATCTTTCCCCCTTCCAAAAAAGGAAGCCATGCTCAAAGAAGATAAAGAGTAAATAAAAGATCTGATTAACATATTTTACTAACTTCTAATTTAGAGTTAGTTATTCAGCCTGTCTTACAGCATGGAGGATTGTTTCTCGAAACAAATACACTAATGGCTTGTTCACTTGCAAATTAACTCAATTTAAACTGGTTTTGTGCTATGTAGTGTATCAACTGCAAGTTTTTTGTAACCTCTTTTTTTCTCCTTTATTAAACATTTCTTTAATACTGTTAATTTCATTGGAAATTTGCCTTACTGAACAGATTGAGAGACTTAGAGCTAGAACTGCTGGATTCTGTTCTAGCTCTTCATTTGTTACAACACTTGTTTCATTTTCCACACTTGCAGTTTGGTAATGAACAGATCACATGTGCTCCTGATCCATTTCGCACATTGATAAAAGGTGTATGTATGTTCCATAGAACTTGAATCTTTAGATCACCATTATAAATACTTCCTGATTAAATCTTGTCCTCACCTTCCTTCCATTCTATCCAAGACTGCAAATGTATTATTTTTGTTTTACAGAAGGGAGATGCATAAGGCAGAGGGGTGGCTAACTGATCTGCCCAGTGCCTTGCAGAATGTTGAGGGCAGGATAGGAGCTAATAAACAAATAGCTGCTGATTTTGAATACTGTTCCTGGTCCTTGGAACCGGTGCTTCTCACCTATGTTTCACGTTCTCCTTTGGGATTATAAAAGGGTTCAAAGAGGAACACAAAATATTTCAAGGCGGTAGCCACCAGCACCTCGGTTCCTATTGGGTTAAACAAAAAAGTTGTTATTACTTATTAGCACTAGTCTGTAAACTGACAGGCAGCTTCAGCTTCCGGCAGCACTTAGATCCTCGGAGGCAGGAGGAGATTGTTAACCCTTGTAATAATGACAACTGATGTTTATTCCTTTGTTTGAGAGAAGCTGAACTGCTGCCTACTTGGCCATGTGAAGACGAATAAGCCAACAGGAGCTTATGCTTTGAAAAAGTCTGAGGAAAGCTACTCTACCTACCTCATAGGATGAGTCTAGTTCAGTTAATTCATGTTTATAAAAAAACTTAGCATACTTTGAATAAAAATATTGTTATTTCTGGGGCAGTTAGTATCTTAACCAGCAATATAAAAATTGTGATAAAATGGCATCTCAGAGGAATACCTTTTAGACTAAGACCTCAGAGATTTGTCTGATGCTTATGACCTTTGGCATGTTTTACCACTGTTGAGTGATAACCCCCACTGCTTTGTCGAATTCTGATTACTGTTATTATTAATATTACCTGAGATGCTGTCGTTTAGCTGATGATCTGTTTCAGACAGTTGATTGTTTTCTCCAGTGTAGGGTAGGCATTGCTGGGTTTGTAATGGCAGTGTTTCTCTGTGTGTGTGTGTGTGTGCATGCACGTTCCATGTGTTTATGATTTACAAGCTGAGGTAACGAGAAATACAGAACAGTTCTATATATGTAGATACAGGTTATTCCAAGAGATAAAGGTGAAATCTCTGCAGTGTACGCATGTCAGACCTGTATTGTATGAACAATGATTGATATATAAATAATATCCCTGATGATATCTGCTTCATGAGGCTCAGTATAACAGACATCATTTTATTTTACCTTGTTATGTCAGACTATTAGATAGGTTTGATTTTAAGAAATTGTTGATTGTGTAGAGCTTTAGACGGAGTAGTTGTGGCTTATTAAGATTTATGTATGTTATGTCAGTTACGGGTGCCTGCTAGGCATTGTTTTGGTAATAGCAGTGGTATGATAGTGGACTTTAAAAAAAATGAACAGAATCCAGAGTACATGAAAATGTTTAAATAAACCATGCAGGGTGGTGTTTTTGAGTGTCATCTCTGTTCTAACTGCAGTATTTTTTTTTTATTTTATTTTTTATTTTCCCTTGGCTCTAGCTGGGGCTGTTTGTAGATTTCGATCCTGAAGAGATGCTGCTGGGTGCAGAGGAAGGTGGGGATGATGGGGACCTAGAAGCAGAGCTTGCTGCTATCACAGGAGCAAAGGTGAAAGAAGGGAAATCAAAACCAAAAGGGAAAAGTAAGTTAAAGTATCTGGATTTTATTTATTGACAACCTGAATAATTTGTTAGAGGTACCTATTTACAAATTACTGATTTATCTAAAATGTTTTTCATCACTGATAGAAGCTGGAATCGCAATTAGTCTTTCCTTTACTTTGAAAGTTTTAAGTTGTCACTCCACAAAAAGGGTCAGAGGGGTTTTTTTTGTCTATGCACTTGTAGACATAAGAAAAAGATATATGATGGCTAGCTAATTTAATGACTAAATTAACATGTGCTTGTTTAGCATATGAAGTCATAAAAAGGTGTAGTAGGTGCTAGATTAATTCAAAATGGAATTTGTGTTTCTTGTGGAGGGCGGGTTGTCTTTTGTTTGGTTGTTCTGTTTTTGTTTAAAGACTGAATTTAGTGAATGAGCATTATATTTTTAGTTACTTGGACTCTGTAACTGAAACTGAATACCCTTTTAAGAGGGAAATCCTGGAACTGATGGAATTACTGGGAGAATCCTGTAGTTTGTGTTATGCAGGAGGTTAGTGTCTCTTGGAATGGTTCGTTACTATTCTTAATATTTTAAGCATCTGTGAATTTTATCTGATAGTGTTTGCATTCAGCTGTGCAGTGTGTTACAGGATTGTTGTAGTCTACTATAAATTAAGGCTGCTGCTGAGAGGGGCAGTCCTTAGTGAGCATGCTCTCTACCTCTAAGCTGGTATACATATTTACGGAGCTGCGAGGTGAGCTGGTTCAGGAAACTGATCTATAAAAATAAACTTCTATTGTTGTGCTAGGTTTTCAGCTGAATCAGTTCCTTGATCTGGTTTGGTGCCTGCCTGTTTGAACGCTGCTTTGGCTGCAAGGGAGGGGTTGGCAGCAAGTGGTTGAGATGGGACAAGGAGAATGGGATCTACCCTTGCTTATGGGTATGTGAGCAGATGCTGGAAGGAGGAGTTAGTGCAACTGCAGCCTTATTTGCAGCTCTGCAGTAATTTGCCTGTAATATTTGAGGGGACTTCACACAGAGCAGCAGGGAAATGAAGAATTTTAAAATATTTAGAAGAAATTACTGTCTAAACACTAATTGATGAGAGACAGAGGAGGTGTTTTTATCTAAAACTAAATTCTAAATCATTTCCACTCTCCAGATTTCAAGATTGTAGTAAACCCTTAAAGCTAATAAGCACAATTGTGCTAATAAGCACAGTAGGAGAATTTCTGCCGTTGGACATAGGTTACTCATGGTTAAAACATGTGGAATAGTGTTTTGAGGATGAATCTGGGTGTCAGGAGGAGGGTGTCAGGCTGTCTTGAATGGTTGTCAGCTTTTTGAGTGCTGACTTCCTTCTGGCCCTGATCATGTCACTTAATGTGTTTTTTTCAGTCTCTTTATTCATAAGAAGGAAATGAAATTTCAGACAGTGTGAAGTTAACATTTACTATGCCTTCTAAAGGTATTTCCCAAAATCATTTACAGCAGTTCTGTTTTCCTGGTAGAATTGGGAGTATATAGATTAGAAGCTCATGGAAGATGAACAACTGGACAGCTGGCACTGGGGACTCATGAGACCTGGTACAGTGTGGTGATGGGGACATGGCAGGGGCAGGATGCAGGCCGGTGCCTAGAAAGGAGGAGGTTAGAGTAAGGACAGGGGAGAAACAGATCCTGTCTGGAGAAGGACAGAAAAAAGGAGCGCAGTACAATACGTACTAGTGCTTGGCTCTTGGCTGAACACAAGGTGCAATAATTCACTCCTGGATTTACATTTTAGAGCTCTGATGAGGGAAAAAAATTGATCTCTCCCTCTAGCTTAAAGATGCAGGCAGCAAAAGCTGTACTGTTGCAACATCTTAAGTACAGAGATCTCTGCTATCTGTGATTGATAAATGCCAGTTGGTCGGCCACTCAAATGTTTGAAATTGTAGCCTCAACTTGCCATACTGGATTAGAGCTGAACCAACCATCTGAGGAGGCTCAGTTGGTTGTTTTGCCTCTAGTGGGGCTTCATGGAAGGGACTCTCTGACCCTTGAAGTACAGCCAGTTGCCTTTGGATATGGCCTGCTATCTTAGTTGCAGAGTTTTGCTAGGGGTCAAATATATGAGCAACGTGTTTGATATAGGTACTGAAGCACTGATATGGTAAATTAGATTATTTGAACAGAAACAGCTTTGTATGTGAGTTAATTTTCAGCTGATTCAGCAAATGCAGGGAAGGATGGGATCCATTTTAGATCCATTTAAATTGACTGTAAAAGATGAACTATATTCAATGTTTACTGACACTGGTGAGTCAGTCATATGTCTGCATAGGGAAGCATCAGAGGCATTTACACAGACAGTTGGGATTTGCGTGCAAATAACTTCACCTTTGAGAGTGTGTGGAGGCAGTTGATAGTTAAGGAAGTTGTGGCTGGCACAGCATGAAATAGAGATGAGGACTTGGCAAAGAGGAATTAAGCAGAGTTTCCAGGGTGAAGACCAGAAACTTGAAGAGAAATTGCAGGACAAAGTAGCCAAGAAAGATTTGGAAAAGGGAAAATCTCATGGACATGAGACAGCAATGCAGAAAATGTGGAAGTGTAGTTAGAGAGGCAGAAGAAACAGCACTTTTTCTGATTTGCTTAGCAGTTCTCTGTGCCAGCGTTCTGCTGCTGCTCTTGGGTTCAGGACAAGTATGATGCCTTGATTTGGAGCATTTTATTTTTGTATGCCAAGTGTGACTTTGCAGTAGTGCTTGATGTGTAAAACAAGTAGTTTCTCAAGGTAGAAAGATTTTCTTGTCTTCCGTTCTTGCTGTCTTCAAACATATGGATAGTTTGCTGTGCCTTCTTGCTTGTCATGTTAACAGCCAGTAGTTTGGCTTATGGCTTGTGTTGTTCAGTATGTCTCTAGAATTGATGTTAATGTGCGTCATCATTTTTAAAGGATAAATATGTACCACATTTAACGTGAGATGGAGAGAGAGAGACATTCCTGTGCTTAAGTCTGTAGACTGAGAAAATGGATTGGCTGTTGGAGTCTCAAGTGTAATGTAGACCCTATACAGAACTCCAGTGATTTAGGTAGTTGTAGTTTGACTGGGAACTCTTTGAGCTCAGCACTATTTATGGTAAATGCCTTGAACTTTGTTCTGATTTATGGCTGTATGAGCTGTTGTAATATACACAGTAACATATTTTTGGCTTTGAAAGAAAATGCAAATAGAAGTTTTACTGGCAGGTGTGATGGGATGCTTAACGCAAGTGTCTGCATCTTATGCATTTAACTGTTGGGCTAACTTGGTCATATCCATACATGCAGATCTTTTGAGTTAAAAGTACTCTAATTCCCAATTAGTTGAACAAGAGGGAAAGAAGAAAAGGGATAGAACTGGGAGAAAGAAATAGTTTTTTGGCATTTAGGGATGGATGGATGGATGTGGACCGCTTCTGTTCCGTATGGGGTCAGAATTTATTCTGTCAGTCAGAATTCACCAGGAGTGAATTACATTTTATTAGGGCAGACTGACATGAGACGAAGGACACAGAACAGAAAGGCCTGACAAAGATGGTGGGTCCAGGCCTTGTTAATGACATGATGCTAATGTTGTTAATAAAATGTTAATAAAAACATGATGTTAATGTTGATGACAGTCACATCATAAATACCTTTCATAAATATCTAGCATCAGCTTAAAACTAGTTCAGGTGTTTATTCCTATTGGGGACAGAGGCTACTCCAATAATTCCCTTTCACAGACAGAAACTTGTAATCAGATTTATTCATCAATGGTTTATATTTATTTGCTCTTGTGCCACCATTGATTTTTGTCTTAACTGAGGAGTACAGTTTCGATGTAACACCCAAGAATAGTAGTATTCTTCAATTTTTCTTTGGAAAATTGAAGGCTTCCATAATGACAAAGTTTCTGTTACTAGTTATTTCTGTAAATAATATCGTAGAGGTGCTTGTCTGTATCTTAAATCAGCCTAGGAGCTCGAGGTGACTCCTAGTAATTTTTCCCTGAAGCAGTTGTTTCATCCAGTCCTACTTGTCTTTCTTACTCAGTCTTAGATGTCGTTACTGTGCAAACCTACCACAGTATCTTTCTCATTTGTGGCTATGCTTTCTGACCACTGGTGTGTCCCACCACACCTGCTAGTCTATCATAGTGCTTATGGTTTTTCTGTTCAGGCTCCTTGTATTAGTAAACAGACATTATTTCTCCCTGACACCTAATTTCTGAGCTAGGTTATCGGATGCAGGCATTTTCCTTGTCTTATTGCCTGCCTTCACTGTCACTCTCAGAAAGACTAGCCTGGATGTTCACTTCCACAGTCTTTGTCCTTTATCCATGAATATACCCTCATTTACCTATGACACTATCTGATAAAGGGACAGCAAGAGGAGAAGTCACTGGTCTCTTTCAGCTGGTAGCAACTCCTTTCAAATTTATATCCAGTGACTGCATAACTGGTACTTACGGTTTATGGCTCCTTACGGTTTCTGTTTACAGCTCCTCTGCCTATGGATCATATTGAAAAGATGGCTGCAGAGTGTATGAAGGACCTGAATGAAGATGAGGAGGAAGAAGCAGATGATGAAGACTTGGAGAAAGATACAGACCTGTTGGTATGCATAACTTTGTTAGCAAAAAGTTTATTATCTTAGGTTGTTGGTTTTTTTTTTTTTAAAACAGAACTGAATTTAGCAAAAATGTCTGTTAACTTTGTGGTGACAAGATAAAATATTGCAAAAACATTCCATTAGATATAGGGTTTTGTAGGATCCAACCCCTGCACACCAGAGTAAAAGAGTTTCTTAGCTAACGTTCATACGTGTGAGACTTTGAGAACTGGTGGGAACAGCGGGAAATCCCATTCCATGTCAGCTGGTGAAATGCAGCCAGGGACATTCTCCTTAAAGTGATGTCTGTCACCATTTTGCTACTGCTTCAAGTAGTGCTTGGCCTGAGAGAATATCTCCCATGAAATTTTTTGTCATTTCAGTGAGTGATCTAGTTGGCGGGGTTTAGGGAAGGAGTGTTAAACAGTGTTTTTGACTGCCATTGTTAATAGATGCTTTTCAGAAATTTGAAATTTGGGTTTGAATGATCTTTGTAAAAGTACTTCTCTGAACTTCTCCAGCTTCACATCTCTAACTACAAACTTGTGTGGTGATCGTGGAGGTGCAGTGTGGCTTTTGAGTGGTATCTGGCTTCCTGTTGTGAATACAAGTGGAACCAGTTTCATTTAAAAATAAAAAATAAAATTTAAAAAAAAAAAAAGCCAGATTATCAGATGTTTAGACTCTCTGTTTGGGCTCAAGGTCTATCCAAAGGTTTTAGAGCTTGAGACTTAGTTTTATTTTGTCTTTTGAGGAAATAGAAAATTTTGAGGAAGAGCCTTTTGTTTGCTTTTACTTTAGGCAGAATTGCAAGAAGTTCTGGGGGTGGGAGATGAGACAGGAAGCTGTGAGGATGAAATGATAGCAATGGAGCCATCCACAGCTGAACCAGAAAATGAGCAACCTGAACTGCAGCCACAGGTAGGAAAGAGCTTCATGTTCCTGTTAGTTTTGCTGAATCCCTGTTGTCATGCAGCTTATACGAGGGTTGCAAACAAGGATCTAGAGAGGTTGTCTGGTCCGCCAAGGAAGGAAAAACTACACTATTGCTGTCTTCTGTGGAAACCAATGCTGTATTGACATAGGTGAATTTTTTGCTTTGTTCAGAGGACGATCATAGAATGGTAGAATCATTAAGGTTGGAAAAGACCTCTAGGATCATCAAGTCCAACCATCAACCCAACACCCCCGTGCCTCCTAAACCATGTCCTGAAGTGCCACATCTACACGTTTTCTGAACACCTCCAGGGATGGTGACTCCACCACCTCTCTGAGCAGCCTGCTCCAGTGCCTGACCACTCTTTCAGTAAAGAAATTCTTCCTAGTATCTAGTCTATACCTCCCCTGATGCAACTTGAGGCCATTTCCTCGTGTCCTATCACTAGTGACTTGGGAGGAGAGAGCGACACCCACCTCGCTACAACCTCCTTTCAGGTAGTTGCAGAGAGCGATAAGGTCTCCCTTGAGTCTCCTCCTCTCCAGACTAAACAACCCCAGCTCCCTCAGCCACTCCTCATAAGACTTGCGCTCTAGACCCTTCACCAGCTTCGCTGATTTTTAATGTTAGCATAGAATTGAGGAGGTAAACAGTTGGAATCGAGCATGTCTTGTCCCTCATTATACATTTGAGCATGCAGACTGCAGTTCAGGCTTCCAGAGTTCATATCTTCCCACTCAGAGCATTGAGCGGTCTGCTGAAATTGTGAGACTTGTTATAACTCAGCATCTTTGACACCTTTGTGGAATTTTTGTCAGTAATACTAGCTTTCTCAGCTTAATTTGTCAATCCTCATGCAGTCAAATCCTTTATTCAGTTACTGCCATGTTTCTGTTGTGTGCTACAGATTCCAGTGCCCATATGCATTGGGCCCATTAATAAGGGTCTGAGAGCGTTTCTATAGAGATAATGGTGATAATTAAATCAGTAGCCATCTGAAAGGTCTCTGTAGCTGTGGAGTGTTTATAAGTAGCTACTTGTAACTTTGCTTAGGCTGCTTTTGTCACTGAACTAGTTCTAGGCTGGAGGAGGAGGAAAAAGAGCTGTTGTAGTAAAACCAGGTTGAAGAACCCCAGAAGGAAGTAAACTAGCATGTTTTAAAAATAGGAAAAAGTCAAGATTTGTGCCAAAATACCTCTTCACACCCTCTGTTGTTCGCTTTTGAGAGACTTTACTGTTCTCTTCACCTACTCCCTAACCACATGGCTCCAATTACGCTGTAACTGTGAGTTTTCTAAATGTCTCCACCCATTCTTCTCTATTACGCCTTTGAAAGAAAGCCCAGAGGTGGATCCAGGAACGGTTAGCATAGTACAAGTGCTCCTCTGTCTTAGAGACTGTTCAGTTCTTGCACTTTTGATTAATGGGAGTGTGTGTAGAAGAGGAGTATTTGTTTTTCAGTGCTGTGGGAAAACTCATATAGTTGGATGAAATAAGTTTTCTTGATTTGTTCTATTATTTTTTCTGAGACCACCTCACTTCCTGCTGTTACCAGTGAGCTGCAACGGACAATAGAGAAGAGAATTGCTAACTATAGGACAGCAATTTCTAACGCAGAGGAGTCAGGTGAGAGTGCCAAAATACGCCGATACGAAAGAGGCCTTAAGGTAAGTTGGATTCATCAGGCATGTGAATGACAGGGAGGCAAAGTCAGTTTTCTGAAGTGTATTTCAGAGTCTCTCCAGATGTGTGAATTTGTTGAAAGGGGAGAGGAATTCTAATATGCTGCTTTGAGTTACTTTAAAAACATTTCTTGTTACTTACTGCCAATGTGGTGTAGCAAATACGCAGATAAAGTGTGACTTCAAATGCTTTTTGTGCATCAGCTGTGTTTCTGTTGAATGTGACTAGTGGTAGGTGGAGGCAGGGTTTGTGGTATAATGCTGATGTTCAACTCACCCGTCTAGATCTGAATTTGACCTGTGATGACTGTTCAGTGTTACCTTAAAGCAAAGTTTAGGAGGTTCGCTAGCACATATACCTTCCAGTTCATCACTGATGCTTTCCCCTAGATGCTAACCTTCCACTCAGTTCTGTGAGACAAAGGAAGGTGATACCTTGCCCCTGAGTGTGTTGGCTGTGCTTGAAAATGAAAAGAACCGGATTTTTCATTAATGCAATTAAAAATTGTAGGAAGGAGTGGTTTCTTCAGCTTTGCATCTTTTCAGCCAGGTGGCATGCTTGTAGTTAGTTGGTAGTGCTTGGTGATTACCACCGTGCAGAGTGCCTTTATTTCCCTGTTTGCTTTCATCTGGCCTCCTGCATCACCTCAGCCAGCAGCCAGCTCTGTCTTGTTGAGCAAAGCTTTATAGCTCAGCACTATTCATTGAGGGAAGAATGTAATGTCTCACTAGCTACCAGGTGTCTTAGGGTACAAAGGGAACAACTGAGGCCAAACCCAGGGCAGGAAATGCACAAGAAAGGAGATGTCTGTATGTGTCCACTGCCTGCTAGGTCTGAAAGGAATGTACGTGAAACCACCTGACCTTTCAGAGAGCAAGAGGGAGAGGCAGACCAGCTCATTTCATCCAATAACGAAGCTTGGTGCGCTGTTTGCCACTTCATTATTTTTCAAGGTAGGGAGTTTCCCTGTGCCTAAGCAGTATAGCTAAGGGTAATAGTCTAGATCTCACTTCATAGCTTACGGTTCCTTAATTAACAAAATGACACGCCAACAAATCGTGTACAGTTCTCTCTTGTACGTAGTTCTTGGAACTGGGAACTTTAATCTCAGCATTTAATTCCATTTCCACTCAGTCTGTCATCCCACACGTGGAGAGAGGAGAGCCATGTGTGGGTTGCTGTACTGGTCTGAACCCCAATCTCACGTGCAGTCAGACCAAAGTATCTCTACCACTGTTGCTTAGTAGGTCAAACAATGTCATGGCTAACCAAAAATAGCAGTGATTCTGGCACTGACGAGATTTTGTTGTTGTTCTTGTCGTCGTCATCTTTCTGTGCTTCCATTTCACTTTCTGTGGAAGATGAAAGAAGTAAAACTTTTGTTTTGGCTTAAAGTGCATGGTGGTCTTTTGTCTGAACCTTAAATTAAAAAAAAATACCAAGGAAGGTAATATTTGTGGTGGAGGAACGATTTAAAAAAAATGAGCAGCAGTTAACCCATGTTACAGATGGTGAGAGCTTCTTTCCATAGGTCACCAGCTGAAGCTCTGTTTCCTCTGTTAGTATTTAATGGCTTTTCTCATTGCATTAAATAGGTATGCAGACTCCTTCTTTCCCTGAATCCACATAGGCAGTGACATTTCAGAGTAGTGTATTTTATTTTGTTTTAAAGACATAAAATGTGTCTACAGTTGGTATAAATGGCTTCCTTGGTGATTTTCTGTGACAAAGCTTAGTGGACCACATCAGCTATCCAGTAATTCTAGGTGTTGAGGTACTTGCAATAACAAGTCCTTCGCATTGTGTTGCTCTGATAATTGGACACCTTTCACTAGCACTGAAGTTGGCCTGGCAGAAAAACAGGGAGCTAAAGTGCAGCAATCTCTAGTGGTGTGTGTAATAGATCCCATCACAAACAAGGGAATGAATTTGTGTTTTAATGATTTTATGCTAGTAATATATGTTTGATGAAAATGCCTGTCAACTTTGCTGTTCCATCTCTCCCAGACACTGGAAACCATGCTGGCTGCAGTAAAGAAAGGCAAAAAAATCAATGAGGAAGAAATGCCACCTCCTGTTGCAACAGGAAGGAGTTCTTCACACTTATCTCAAGCCACTGGAGTGGAGCTAGAGAGTTCAGGAGATTCAGTCAGTGTCCTACCAGAGAATAAAGCTGGGTCTGCTGCACATGATGAGCAGAAGACTTCTCATGAGGCAGTGCAGCATCTGGAATCAGAGTCTCTACAGGGTCGTGCTACGTCTAGTCCTATCACGGAAACAGGTACCATGATCTGAGAGGATAAGCAGTTGCAACACTATTTTAATGCTACATCTTTCTTTGCGTTGCGTAGGAAAGTATAGTTTATGTTGGAACTTCCCTGCTGAATGATTCAGATAGAGTTATTGTTATAGAGCTCTTACATGTACTGTATCACTATCTTTCACTTAATTTTTCCTGTGCCTCAGTTTACCCTTCAGTATTGTGACATGTGGAATTCCAAGCTTTAAAGAGTTTTGAGATACTGACTAAAAGACTTCTTTTAATTGGGAAAAGTGGGATTGTTATGTCTGGTAGGACTTCTGGAGGCTGGAGGAAAAAGGACTTTTGTAAGATGGCTGTGTGATTGAAAGCAAAAGAGGACTAATGCAGGTTTGAATAGATGGACGTAGCAAGGGATGCATATCTTGCATGTTCTGTGTAAGTCTCAGCATTGTTGCATTCTCACAGATCTCCAGAACAGCAGCACACGAGCAATACTACTTAAGAGGCAGAAGGAGTATAAATTAGCAGCTCTAAAAGCCAAGCAGCAAGGTGACCTGGAGAAAGCGAAGGAATACATGAAGGCAGGCAAGGTATGCACGCAAGAAATCCTGAATGCTAAACATACGCTATGCTGTACCCATACGCACTGAGTGCCAGATATTCATTGTGGCAGCTAGCAAGTCTTGGACATACTAAAATAAATCTCCTGTTTTGTTTTTTCTGCATTAGAAATTTAATGTCATCTTGGAAGCTTTGGATAATGGACAGCCAATAGACCTCCAGAATATGCCTCCATCTCCTCAGGGTAAGGTGTATCTTACAAAAACCCTTTTAGAAGTCTCTCTGTGCTGTAATGGAATGATTCTGGATTTGATTGCAAAACTGAAAGAAGAATTGAAGATCACTTAGGTCTAAGGCTTACTGCATATTCAAATTCTAATGAAGACCAATGAAGAAAAATGAGGTATCATTATTTATATTGAAGTTACTCTCTGTGAATTACAAGTTCAAGTAGGTATTGATGTCTAATATTCCTATTTTTATAACTTCAGATAATAGCAGCCAGTATGTGAAGTAGAAGGAGAAGAAGGGTAATGGCACATTCTTAAAGTTTACTCTAATATTTGATGGTGTTATGTGTTTCAACTGAAGTTCATAATGATGAGATAAAGAGATTAACAAACAGATTGCAGTGCAGTAAAATTTAAACCTTAAAGCAAGTTACCAATATTAAAGATACTTGTAAGAGAGGTTTGGTTTGGTTTTTTTTAATAGATGTAGTATCATCACTAACAATTAATATTTGGTCTTTGCAACTCCGTGTTTTAAACAATTTACTTTGGATTATTTTATTCTAAGAAACTAAATTATTTTATTTCAATAAATCGTGAGATTTATGACTCCTTAAGTTATAAACTGATCACCAAATGGCATTAGAGATAAACTTCACCCATGATATAATCTTGCCTTAAAAAGTATAAGATTTTTGCAGCGGATATTTCTGTAGTTTTCTGAAATAACCACTGTTATACAATGCCAGAAACTTGGGTGTCTGAAAAGATGGTATTACTCGCTTCCCTTTTTCAGCACATCTTTTGTTACTAGGATATTTTAGTCAATTAGCAATCTTGTTCACTCTTTCCATCTGCCAAGATACCAAGTTATATTTTGGGGAGAGAATTCTTAGAATACTTGAACAGGTTTTACTTTTTTTTTTCCTCTTTTCCCTCAAGCAGCACTAACCTAAATTAAATCAGCATTTGAGATTTTCTATTATAAAGCATTTTCTCTGAATAATGGGAACCTTAGACTTAGCTAGCCGTGCAGATACTGTTTTGAAGCCAAAAAGCTTTCAGAGAGATGATGTGATCAGATTGATGGTTTTCTGAGTAACATAGGTTGACTTGCTGTTTACAAGTCACTCTGTGAAACTTCCTGCTTTCCTTGCTTTGCAGATCTTGAAAGCCTAGGAAACGTACAAGATCCATCCAAGCAAAAGGTACCAGCTCCAGTGGGAAGTTCCCAGGATCTCACAACACCTGAACCTCCGCCCCAAGAAACTCCAGGTAGGAATTCTGGATTTCTGTAGCAAAACATAAAAATAGCAGGGCTGGAAGGCACTTTAAGGTCTGCCCTATTCCACTGAAATGCAAGCAGGATTGAGTAAACCTAGCTAATGTTCCTGGATATTGTTTGCTGCTGATCCCATTTGTACTTTTGTTCTGGATCAGTAATGGAAGTAGAAGTTAATAAATTTTCTTTAGAAAAATTGTATTCATAGTAAGACTTTACAGTGATGTTTTTGTCTCTGCAAAAGGTAAGGAAGGGGAGGAAAAAAGCAGCTCATATGTTTTGAAATCTGAATCATGTGGCATTTCATTGTCTGTCTTATTTCAAGCTTCCCTGCAGCAGCCAAAAACAGTACTGGAAGCATTACAGCAAAGGCTTGAGAAGTACAAGTCAGCAGCAGCACAGGCTAAAGTGAGTGGGGATGATCGGAAAGGCAGGATGCACGAGAGAATAGCCAAGGTAAAATGAAAGTGTGGCGAGCTGCTTGCATACAGCAAAGCTATTTTAATTCATTTTCTTGCTGAAGACTTTTTCAAGGCTGAAGTAATTTGTGTATTGTCTTTCTGTTTGAAAAGAGCTCCAGTAGGGAAGCTGTAAAGCATTCGGAGGAAGGAGAAATAGCGACAATGCACATACTATAGCAAAATACTGTGTATTCTGCAATATTTATGCTGGTTAAATACAGATAATTGCTAATTCATAGTCAACTTCATTTTATGTCTTACTGAGTGCCTTTGATTACAGCAATACCAGGATGCCATAAGAGCCCATAAAGCAGGGAGAAAAGTTAACTTTTCTGAGCTACCTGTTCCTCCTGGTAAGTGTGAATATAAAATGTCCTAATACCAACTTCTGTATGTCTGCTGGGCTCTGAAGGAGGTGTGCAGATATTGCCTCCTCATCCTGTGAAACAACTCCTCCTTTTCCTCAGTGAGTAGGCTGGCCTTGCTATTTGATGGTGTTGTGAAACTGCTTATTAATATGCTCCCAAACTTTCACACTGGTGAATATTCCTGGCTACTGAGTGCCTGTTTGACAGCATTGGAACTTGAAACCAGCCCTATTTGAAAAGTTAAACAACTTAACCACGGGCAGGTGCTGAAAAATGTCACCTGTCTGTCCCCTGTGCCAACCCTCCTAGAGGAAAGAGTAAACTGGAGTTTACTGGAAGGAGATTTCTGAAACTGAAAAAATTTGCCTCGTGTTTCCTGTTCTGTTGATTCCCAGCAGGACCTTCAGAACTCTATATGTAAGTAATCATCTTCTTGCAACACCTCACAAGTCAGGTCAGTATTGCAGCTCTCATGGCGAGTAGAAGTTGTGTACAGAGACAAAGTAAATCATGCCTGTGGTCACACTGAACCAGTGACAGAGGCATAAACTGAACCTGCTTCCTGAGACACTCCGTGTTCTTTTTATCTTCTTCAGGACATGTAGTGCTGTGTTTGTAAAAGTTTGGGCAAGGTCTGTGAATGCTCCACCTCTGATTTGCATGATACTGTTCCTCCCCTAGGAAGCATCATTCCTTTTATCTTGTGCCTGATGTGTTCATCTGAAAAGATGCACTTAGCACTGCAAAGTAGTGTCTAGATTTTTTTAAGTTAGAAAAGGGACACGGACCTTGTGGCTTTTTTGTCACTGTCAAATGTGGCAATGGCAAGCACTGTAGTAGTAGTAAAGTAGGCAGTGCCAGCTCTGTCAGGTCATGTACTGCTTTGAAGTGTCTCTGCTTTGAAGCTGTCCCTGAAAAGCAGTTTCACATCTCTTGTTCTAGAACGTGATCTGTTTCTTCGTAAATATCAGTTGCTGTAAGAGTGAGGTACTCCACATTTACCTCTCTGAAAATATGCATAACTCAATTTCCTTATAGGTGTTAGCTACATGTTTTTTCAGCCATCTTTTAGAGGCCATATGATTTACATTGAAGTCAACTGTTAGGCAGTCACTGGTACTAGCAATGAGATTATAATGGACTGGCAGTGCATTTCATTTTGTGTGGATCATGATAAGTACCAGGCTTGACCTCCTTGGAGGCAGAAATGCTGCTGAGTAATGGATCAAATGTCACGAGGGGGCAGCAGCATAGGATTCTGTGTTCTGCCTGCTTGTGTACCTCGAACTTGTTCTGTCCCTGTAGCAGCCATCTCTAGGTTTAGAAGCAGTTTATCGTTATTTCTTGGCACTTCTGATGAGACTGGCAGCAAGAATACTTGCTACATATTAATGAGATAAATCTTATTAACAGACATTTTATAGTAGTGGCTCTTGGTCTCTGTTGTTTGAAGCTGACACTGAACTCATAGTTGTGGAAGTGAGAGTTTATCTTCCGTCATCAAGCCTTCCTCCCATCCTTAAAAGGATAATAAAATAGTGAAAAGAATTGTTCTTCATATACTTCACATTTAACTACTGTGATTCTGCCTTACTTTGCAACCTCTGCATTGCAGCAGATTTTCAGCAGAGGCTTAGTGTGTTATCCAGATGTCAGCGATGTCTTCTTTATTACTCTGGGGGGTAGCACTGATTTTCTGCTGGACTGTATACCAGCTAAGGTGAGGCAGCAGTGAGAGGGGAAAAAAAGACCCAGCAACTTTTTGTACAATCTGCCATCCTTTTGTGCAAAGGATAGAGAATAATTTCTTTGCTGGTTCTGGGGACATCTTTATTACCATAGTCTTGAGGTTGTGAGGTTCCTTGGCTGGCTGCCAGTTGCTCAACTTAGAAAAACTATGCTCTGTTATTGTATTGTTTTAGCGTCATCCCTTTAAGCCTGTATGTCTGTGAGACATCTGATCATGAGCCCATCACTCAGACTTTATCTATCAAGGCTTTGTGGCCTTGGCCTCAGCCTAGTTGTGCTGAATTCTGAAATATATTAGGCAATAGATACTTGGATAGAAATAACTTTACAGAAAAGAAGAAATATGGAAGACAGAACGTAGGTCTTATGCAACTCTTTACTTCTGTATTCCTTTCCTCCTCAGGATTTCCCCCTCTTCCTGGCATCGCAGCAACAGATGGTGACAGTACAATAGCTGCTGTTCTGGAAAGTGCCAGCAAGCTGGCAAACATGGATGAGAATGATGACGAGGAAGAGGTTAGTGTTTCATAGTAGGATGTGTAAAAGTTAAAATGCGGTCTCTTGTGGTATGCAGAGATGAGGCCATTGGATTTCCAGTCAAGCAAGGGTACTGAGATGAAATACATTTCCCAGAAGTCTGAAGAGTACAGGATCTCAGCAGTAATTTCAGTTTGCATTACAGTGTAGGAGAGAGAGAGATGAGGTATTTTTACAGTCAGTACCTACAGAGTCTATGAGTCCCGAGTTTGGCTCCTTCATAACTGTCTTGTATGTGGGTTTCATTTGCAAAGCAAACACTTCAGATCCTGGCCACCCCTTTACATTGTTTTAAAGTACTTAAATCTGTACTTTCATCCTGCATCCCAGTAGCTCCTCTGTTTGTATTTTCCCGGGATGTTCAACACACTGCGTTTTGTCAGGCAGTACCAGCCTTTAGACTTTGGTTTGATTTCTTTATCCCTCTAGATTTGGTTGCTGATTATTTATGCTTTCATCTGGAGTAGCTTTTAACAGAGAGAATTCCTGGATGATGATGATTTCTGCATGCATCTGCTTTTTTTGAAATCACTGCCTGTTGAACATTCCTTTTGTCCCTTCTATAGTGGAGGTTTCAACTACCTACTTGCGTGGCATGGCTCGTTAAACCTCCAGAAGTTAAAATTTGCAGTCTGGAATGTTACGCTCCCCTCAAAAGTGATACCAGAAGGCTGATAGAGTGATAACTATGGTTGTTGATGCTTGGGATGCTGTCCTCAACTCTGGAATAGATTTTACGCGTTTAATATGAAATTCTTTTTGTTATGCTAGAATGAATCTCTGACACAAGCCCCAGTTGCCAAGAAGCCTGCTCAGCTGCCTGGAAAGCCGACTCAAGTTGTTAAGCCAATTACAGTGCCATCTGCTGTAGCTGAGGAGGAGAGCTCTCCTGAGCATGTGAAACGGGCTACATCACCCTCCATCCTGGACAAGGCAGAGTCAATGGATCATCTCCCTCCAGCTGGTAAGGTGAAGGGATCATCATTCCCAGCGATCCATGTGCAAGTTTTTTGCACCAGTTTAGTTTAATACCTTGGTAAAGACTTCTTTTCATTATATATTAGATATGAGCCTGTGAATGTGTGGCATAGATTTCCTCTGACAGGAGCCTTAATATATGTCTCTGCTGGAGGGCAGATCCAGACCAGCCGTGCAGCTCTATTTCACAGAGGCAGCATATGTAATTATAAGGGTGATTGGGTTTTTAATTAATTTTGATGTAACAAGAGTATTGATTCATAATGTTTAACTCTGCTCACAGTTGAACTCTACATATACTCTCATTAAAGTGCATGGCTTGCCAGCGTGAATTGTTCATTGATCTAATGCAACTTCCTACATCAAACAGTGTTTTCTGCCTAGTACTTCATCCAAGTATCTCAAAATGGTGTATAGGCAGTAGTTCATCAATCTCTCGTCTTCCGGTCACTAAGGTCACTAAACAGTTGTCTGCACAAGATTAATTGTACAGATAAGGGACAGCCACCACCTCACAGTGTGATTTGGGCACAGACCAGCAGTGTTCATGTTCTCACTGACTCTGTTGTCATGCCTTGGCTGTAATCCCATCCTCCTCCTTCCATTGTGCTCTGGGTAGTTCCCTCAGGACAAAGTAGAACTGCCTGGTTGGCTGATACAAGTTCTTTTGCAGAGTGCAAAGACATTTCACAGTGCCACTGTGATTAGCTTGTAATTCTTCTGTCTAGAAAATTCCATGACTTATTTTATAAAGACCACTAAAACGTAGTAGTTCTCCATTTTGGCTTTGAAAAATCTATGAATCCTCACGAGTTTTGTTGTTTGCAGTTTTAGCTGACATTAATCTCTTGAGTGGATTGCCCTAGGCTTATGCTGTGAAGGAATTGACAATACCTGGTCTCTGGTGTTACAGTAATTTCTCCTGGGTATTTCAAGTATTTTAAAATAAGACTAATAGGTGCAAAAAGAACCTGGACAGATTCATACTGACATGATTTTCACAAAAAAATGTCAGTACCTCACTAATGTAAAGCTATATTTCACTAGCCAAATTGCAGTCTGTGATCCAAATGTTACCTCCTTCCCCCCAGAATTACGAAGTGCACCTTACAGCTGCCCGTAGCTGATAAATCAACTGTAAAAAAAACCTGTCTTTTTCTTGTTGGAGAGTGCAAGGCATAGGGAGGTGTGGGAGTGGAATGGAGCAGTTGCACTTAAGGCCTATACCAGGAAAGTCAAGGAGCCAAGTCAGTTGGATTAATGGCTTTGCTCAGTCCATTCTCCACAGATTTTCTTTGACAATACCTGTGCTCTGTGTCTCAGCCTCACAGAGCACACTGTGGGTTTTGTCTCAGTGGAATCTGGGCTAGCTAAGTTGTCTAATTAGTTTGGTTTTGGCTGATTGGGCAAATTGCTAACAGCAGCAGGACAGCAGGCTCTTTTGCAAGGATGGGAATAAGTTGATCATCATCTGACAGCAGTGAACAGAGTGTGAGAGTCAGTGGTATATTTATTTGCTGAGACAGGCACCTCTTGCAAGTGTTGTTTAGCTGGTGTAATCACAGGTAGAGTGCAGTGGTGAATGAAATATGAGTATCTTTGAAAATGGCTATAATCAGCTCATGCTGTACCATTTCCTAAGTGAGGTATAAGCAGCAGCAGGATGCATTGGCCTGGTACAATGTAAAGCAATCTCTTCTGACTTGTGTGGTTGTCCTTACTGTTTTGGAAAGGAATGAAGAGACCCAAGAATTAATAAGAAACTAAGATAGCAAGGAATTACAAATAAGCAGAGGTGATATGTCTGAATGTGACTACACGTTGGTTCATCTGGGTTTTTTTCTGACAGACTGGGGAGAGGGAAGAAATGAGTACAGGAGATGCTCATAATATTGGCTGTTTTTTAGAAGTTAACGTGTCAAGCTGGAAGTTTGAATTCAGCTTCTGCTTTGGACCAATCAGCTGTACTGGAGTCTGTCTCCTGCCTGCAAATAAGGGGCTGTAATTACTATTGTGACACTTGTGAAGTGCTTTGAGGTTTTTTGATTAAGGATGCCATGATGGAAGGAAGTTTGTTTCTTTTTCTGATACTTGAAATTGAAACTGGCTAAGAAGCAATTAAGTGCAATAAGGAATTGTCCTTATTTGATATCTGTACTTTTACTGACCTTTCTCTGGCTGTAAACTGAATGTGATAAACCTGTTTCAGGAGCATGGCAGTATCAGATGAGTGAAGGTTTTTATACAACTCTTTTTCAGCTAGGGAACAGCTGGAATTTCTGGAGAACAGAAAGAAGCAATACATGAAGGCAGCCGTCAAAGCAAAGAAAGAAAATAACCTTGAACAGGCTAAGATGTATCTCAGAACAGCTAAGAGTTTTGACCTAAAGATCGAGCAAGCAAAATGTGGCAAACCTGTTGATATTTCCAAGGTTAGTAGGACTGTTAGTCCTCTGCTTTGTTTCATATTCTTGGACATCTAAGTGCTTACTTCAAACAGTGAATGATTTAATAAATATTTCTTGACACAAATTCAGTTAGTGTGCTCAAGTGACAAATCTGGATACTGAGCCCTGAAATTCCCCTGTATTTTTGTTTTAGTTTTTGTTTCATTTTTTTTCCACTGCTGCTCCTCAAATGTGCCAGATTTTGAGAAAATTTAGTCTCCATGAACTATTTGCTCCTTGATTTACAATGGCACACCTAAACCGTGCAGCTTGGAAGTGTTCCCTGGGCTTAGGGTGTGAGTACATATCTTAGCTGTGTCCTAACTCCGTTTTGGGATGAGAATCAGGTGCATGTGATACAGTGATGCCCTGGTTTCTCTTGGAACTTGGGTAGATGGGGAAACCAAACTGTACTGTAATAGCTCTCCTGACCTGAATAATCAGGGAACTAGGCCTGTAAGACATTGTGCAGGGTTTTATGACTTACGCAGTTGTCAGGCAGTGGTGTAAGTCATGGTTGAGTTGGAATTCCCTTAAGGAAAGCAACCCATCTCCCTTCACTGACCTTTCTGTACATTCTGACTGCTTTTTGACTACTTCATTTTTTCCTGTAAGGGCTCTGAAATGTGGTGTTCTTGTGTTGCAGCTGCCATCACCCCCTACAGATGATGAGGGTGATTTTATCTTCATACACCATGAAGATGTCAGACTGTCTCAGAAAGCAGATGAAGTATATGCACAGCTCATAAAATTGCTGAAGGACCAACATGAGGTGACCGTTTTATCTTTTTTTAGAATTGTTTTGTTTTTTTGTTTTTGTTTTGTTTTTTTTTTTACATTTCTCTGGGGTTTATTAATATTATAATCCCATCATTGTTCCTGCAGGGTCTTTTTGTTTTTCTTTTAAAATACTTCTCATTTTGTGTGTCTTAAAGTGGAAAATTTTCAGAGCTGGATTCTCTACTAGTTGAAGTCAGAGGGTGTGGTTAGAGACTTGGGACTATCAAATTATCACTGTTAATTATGAGCACTCAAATTTGAGAATAGTACCTGAATGATTAAGACTAGCTCTTGGGATGAACCTTATATCTAGAAATTAAGTTATTAAAAAGTAGTAGGGCAGAACAGCTCAAACAAATGCTGTGTTCAACTTTGGGCTTAAAGGACTGGGGGGGTGGATGTTTTTGGGTGACTTGGGGAAACTCTTAGCTTTTTTAAAATTAGGTTGTCATCAACCTCAAAACTCTTTGCCAGTCATGAATCTGTGTGTAAGGATCACTGAGTGCATCTGTATTTGTTTGGTTTTGTTTCTCTTGACAGAGATGTTTGCAGTATTCCAAGCAATTCATGCACCTGGGAAATGTAGCAGAAACGACTCGGTAAGACCTGCTGCCGGCTGTTAAGCATCCCACAATGTGGTCATTTCAGGCTTGAGTCTGCCTGACCCCCCTAAAGATGGTGGGGGTTCAGGTTGCTAAGTGTCTCATTGTGTGAAAGGGTCAGTAACTGTGAGGCCTGCATCTCCAAGTTGCTCTCAGACCTCTGGTGTGGGGCTTACTCTGTGGCCTGTATCTGGCAGAATGCTCTGTTCGATGTTCCAATGTGTGTGTGTAGCTTTTCTATTGTTTGTTTGCCTTTTTGATAGGTTTGAGAAACTGGCACAAGGTTGTAAAAAGGACATGGACATCCTACAGCTTGCACGAGCACAAGGAATGGATCCTCCAAGCCATCACTTTGAGGAAAGAACCTTTAAAATGATAAGGTGTGGAAAACCAAAGGGATTTCTCAGGCAGGCTGGAAATGGTTTTCTGGTTTAGGGAATTGTGGGCTTCAGCAAACTCCGGTGGCACCTAGGATTAGGCTCGGTATTCCTGAAAGGACACTCTCACAAAGAATTTGTTCCCTAACTTCTTTTCTGGGTTCCTTTGTTTTCAAAATATCCCCAGCTTCACCTCTTATATTCTGCTACTTCAGCCACTCTTTCTTCCTCTGTATTTCTCCTTCAGTCCTGTTGCCCTTGGGCTTTGTTTGTGGCATTTTTCACTATACCTCAGAGATGTTTGTATCTTGGTTTGTGCTCTTTCCTTGCTCTTTTGTAACTTATGAAGATGATCTATGTAGGAGTGCACTATTGAAAAAGGTCTGACACATACCAGTGGCATCCTGGTCTGGCAGTGGATCAGGTGGTGGTAGGCTACTGGGATGAATATGCTTTTTTGTCTTTATTTTTTCACAGGATATTTTCTGAGCTCAACAGCACGGAAATGCACCTTTTAATTGTCAGGGGGATAAACCTACCAGCTCCGCCAGGTATGTACTCAAAAGGGCATGTGGGCTTTTTCCTCTGAGTAGGTAAGGAAAGTAGCAGGGAATGAGACTTTTCTACCTTGAAAACTACTTCAGGAGTCAAGACCTTTGTAGCCAGAACTCACTAAAACAAAATAACCTGGTTTCAGGCTCAAGCCCCCAAAAAACCTTTAAACAGTATTTTAAAAAAAAAAAAAAAAAAAAAAAAAAAAAAAAAAAAAAAAACCAAACCCAAACACCATAATAATAAAGAGAATCTGGGTTCCATCTGTACTGAGGGAAGAACTTTAAATTGTCCTGGGTTTGCTCAAAACTGGGTCATTGTTTAGGTTTTGTGTTTATTTCTTATTTTATTATGAGTGCCTGCCGTAACTCTGCACCACCTTAATGTGTATTGACCCTTCAGCAGACAGGAGTTGCCCTGCCAAGGTTACTGCTTTTAGTCTCTTGTTTCTGGGAGCTCGTACACCATCTGTGCTAGACTGTCTCAGGACTAACAGCAGCATTAAGAAAAGCAGATGTTTTCCTTCGAATGCCAGCTTTCAGTGGATTTTGGTTTGATGGATGGGTTTTTCAGTTGTCAAAAGACAGGTCATGAGTCCTACTGAAAATCAGTTAGGTGCTCTTGAAAATCCTGCTCAGCATTACAGATGCAATGAAACTATCTGTATTGGCTGTTTGGATTGGCTGGTTGTTGTCTCATTCAGGTGTATCACCAAGAGATTTGGATGCGTTTGTGAAGTTTGAATTTCAGTACCCGAGTGCGGTGAGTGTGTGTCCTGGCTCTTCTCTTCCTCAGTCTGTGACCCTTGCCACCATATTAGCTTGTGAGGCCTTCAAGGAGGAAGTGTAGGTTTTCTTCCAGAAAGGGAAAACACTTCTAGGCATATGGTCTGAATTTGGTTTTAAAACAGAAACTTTTTCTGAGAAACAGACCTACTGAATCTGTCTTCTGCAGGTTTGAGCTTTGCTGCACCTTTCTCTTGATGTTCTCCACACCTTACACTTCGCAGTATGGTGTCTGCCTCAGGCTTGCATGTCCTCTGGCTGGCTGACCACCAGCTTACTGCTAAACAGCTTTCACAGTGCTAAGCCATGCCCACTTCTCCCCCCAGAAGACGCTAATCAGACTGTTTCCAGAGTTTGCAAAATTTGTAGAAGTTCATTTCTTTCAGGGGTACAAACGCACTGGTAACTTCAACCAAACACAAGGGCAGGCAAAGCTGTCACTAGGGGAGGGGGGCCACCTTAGATGTGATCTCCCTCTAAGTCCCATTCCTTTAAGGAAAAAAGCCTTTAAAGGCATTGCTTTTGGACATCTTCTATAGAAATGGATTGAAGAGGTTCATCTTTGTCATCAAATAAATGCACGTGAGTCCTGGTGATGTAATTAGCAAATATATATGTGCATATCTCATGGAAGGACTTAGGCCATACAAGTTTCTTGACCTTACTAATTAATACTTACGTGTATGTGCATGTGTATGTGTATTAAAAATATGTATACACACATATATTCCTTGTTTCCTTGAAACTCCCCAGTGTCATCCTGTTCCCCTCACCTTTAAAAGCAGTCTCTGGTCTGAAAAATACTGAAACCATTGAGCTAGAAGGGCTTTTAAGGAGGGCTGTCTAGTCTTACTATCAGTAGAAGTGCTGGGGCTTCTGCTGCTGTCTCCCTAGGGCAAAAACAATCTTTGCTCTTACAGGACTAATACTTAGCCCTGTGAGAGTGCAAAGCCTAGATTTTTACCTCCTAATAAATTTTGTGGCAATTCCACTAAAATAAATTCAATTACCTGTGGGAAATTGGTGATGGTCAGATCAGGTTTGTGTTTAAGTTTGAGTTAACGAGAGGCCTTAATAGAGGAGTCCCCCCCTGTTAGGGTGGCTGAAAACAGAATTGGTCTGTATGAAGAGTTTTCTGGGGAATAAGTAAGAAACAGAGTAGTTGCTTTTAATCTATTTTTTTTTTTTGTTTTAAAAAAAGCCAGAGCTCTACTGCTTAGCCAACAGTCAAATATACCACCTTTCTCCTTCATAGCTGAAATCAGTTTTGCAAAGTAGCTGCAATAATTAGGTCACGTTGTCCTTGTTCAGTCCCCAGAGATTTAGTTTGTACTCTGCTTTAGGTTAAAAGTTAATTCATTTTGGTGGCAGATTGACTGTCAGGCAAAATAATAGTAGGGCAATTCCCTGAATGACTTGTGATTAATTCCTTGTGTAGCTTATTATTCAAACTAATGCAGAAGGAACAGAATAACTGTGTTGTGGAACGTGCGCAGTTTATCATGTATTTTAACAGCCACAGTCAGTAACTTTATGATGATTGGATTGAATTGAGTGTGACTGTGTAGCTTATCTGTGGCTCTTATATTTAATGTAATGTTTTGGCTTATTTTTTATCTAGTATTATACTTGTTACCGTACTGAAATCCAAATAATTTAGTCTTGAGTGTACCGTGACTCTTCTTGTTGTTCCGATAACCCCCTAAACCTCATGTTTCTTGTATAGGTATAAAAAAGAGCTGGTAATAAAAATGGTTACTACTCTGTATTTTGAAACAGTATCTGATGGTTTTATGTAATGTGTGTCTCTCTTAATAGGAGCAACCTCAAAAGAGTAAAACACCTGTAATTAACAATAACAATTCTCCAGGTTAGTACTTTTTCTGGGACAGAGGGAAAAACATTGCGCCTTAGGACTCACTGGAGAGTACAGGCTAGTCTAATGCTGTGAATCAGGTCAGAGGGCCTCCCACCACCTTTTTTCTTCTTTCTTATGAAAGGGCTTGTTAGAGGGTGAAGTCCAGCTGTGTTGGCAATTTCTTCACCCTCATCCCTATATGAGTGGTAGTTACTGTGTTATGAATTAGTAAAATCATTGAGTTACCAGTTGTGCTTCAGCTGTTGCTGTCAACCCGGCTGGGAGATGGGCCAGATAAATAAATTTTCTTTATTAAATAAGTTAAATTATTAATTTTAATATCTCCATGGATCAGATCTTTTTCAGTCAGATTTTGTCCTGTGAGATTGCCAATTCTGTCATGATTTTTGCTAATCAGCTAACATTTCTAAACCTGACAAAGCATCATTGCAAAAGTAGACTTTTTTTAAGACAATGTGTTTTGAAACCAACTAAAATACTTACTTTTTACCTTTTGAAAAATACTCCTTTGTACCTAGCCATTGCATACCAATATTAGACTCCTCATGCATTTTTAGAATTAATCATCTTGCACTGTAGTTTGGTTTATTGCTAAATTATTTTTTTCAATTCTTGCAGTAAGCAGCCATCTAGTATCAAAACAGCTTTGAATTCAGGATCCAAATTACTAGTCGTGAATTTATCTCAAAATAGAGATATATATAGATATATATCTTCCGAGTTTATATTTATTTTCTGTTATGAGTATAAGTCCTGAAGCTCTGGTACCGAGAGCTGTGTTCCAAGTCTTCCAATAACTTGATCTGCACTTGCTGAGCAGCCGCTTAGCTTTAATGTTTTGGGTTCCCAGGCTGACAGGCAGAGATGGGCGTTCCTGGGTAGCACAGCAGATAAGTCCTTGAATGTTAGTTGTACCATGTTGTGAGACTTTCTGATAAAAAGGTGTCCTGTGGCATAGTTCTTGTCACACTCATTAATGAAACTGGTGTTAACACAGTAGTAGTTACACTACCAAAACACCCGTTCCCAGTCATTCCGACCTTCTTATGCTTTTTCTGTATTATTTTGTACTTTTTCTTAGCCACAGACGCTCTGTTTAATTGCCGAAAGACCTAGATTCTCCAGTTTTGGCTCTCCAGTAACTTGCTGTCACCTCCTCGTGATGACTTGATTCTCCTGCAGTTTGGTTTCTGTCCCTGTAAAGTGGGGATGACAGATGAACTGTTGCACAGGGACGCTAACTTGTTAATGACTGAAATAACCTCCTGAGAAGGAGATTCATACGGATGTGCAGTGTCTTTCACGAATGGGCCAAACTGAGATAAACAGAGGTCTGAGTACATGCATGTAATAGAGCACTGCACATAGTTTGACTTTCACAGCTTGCTTTCATTTTTCTATATCTTAACTGTAGAATACAACCAGTTGTTTAAGTTGAACATCAACCGAAATCACAGAGGTTTCCGACGAGCGATTCGGTCCAAAGGAATTAAATTTGAAGTATTTCATAAAGGGTAAGTCTACAGTTTGCTCCCCCCAAATTGCTTCTCTAGTAACAGTTGAAAAGAGTGTTGTAGCTGAAATTTACGAAGTACAATCTTTAAGCTAGCAATAAAGTGTTGTCTAGTTCTCATGTCTGAGAACTCCTTTCAAAATGTGCTTGAGCTCTGTATCTTCCCCTATGGGGGTGAAAAAAAGGCAGAAGTTCAGTGAAGTTGGTTCGTAACTGGCAGATCAGCTGAGGATTAGTGCATTAAGAGGAACTGATGACACTGAGAAGGTACTGATTCAGCTTCAAATTGCTCTGGTTCTTACCCAGTCTGGTTTTAGTCATCAGGACTAGAAGATTTAAATGTTATATGGGATAACTTTGTAGAATAATGAAGCACAAGTGGCAACAAAACATTAACAGCAGTAAAGCAGATGACAGATGATGGCAGAACTAGTGTTATGTTTTTCTGCTTATCTTCATTCTGAGGATCTTAACAATATTTACCGAACACTGCTAGCAAAATGTTAGACTATTTTGGGAGAGACAGACTCCCCTCATCTCAGAGATCAAGATGATGAGATGGATGTTAACAACTGGTAAAGTTCAGAGAAATCGTCCTACGTCTCGGCTCATTACTGATTTATTCAAAATTGGAGTGGCCTATATTCACTAATCCCCGAGTTGGTTGTGATCCATGACTTGGATG
The DNA here is from genome assembly GCA_031468815.1 of Morus bassanus. Taxonomy (NCBI): domain Eukaryota; kingdom Metazoa; phylum Chordata; class Aves; order Suliformes; family Sulidae; genus Morus; species Morus bassanus. The sequence goes on along the minus strand of CM062576.1, from coordinate 17,358,658 downwards.
GGATGTTAGATAACCTGTTTTTGTCTCGGTGGCTCTTTGTGCTATTCTTTGTTTTCATTACTGGGATGTGCAGAAGTGATCCGTAGGTTCTCCAAGATGGTTTTCGAGTTGTAGATGTTTTAATTTGTGAACTGAAGTCCCATTGTTTTTACTCCAGATCTTCCATTTGCATCTCCGTTGAAGCAAAAGCTGCTTTTTTTTACTCTTTCTCTGTCAATCCTGACTGCTCCACTGCTCTTTTGTTCAAGATCTCATTACTGGAGATCCTGCTTCTTTTGCACAGAGCTGTTAAGTTTAAGAGCTGTTACATTTGTTTAAAACGTTTTTCACTATCTTTTGTGTGTACCATTGCGTATATGGGGCATATCCTGTTCTCTTACCAGCTGGAACTGTGCTTGTTTTTAAGGTCTGAGCTCAGGCTTAAATTTACCCATTGGGAAACACTCTCCAGTGATTCATGAGTTATATCCCAGCTGCAGATTGTCCTCTGAAGCCTTTTCGAAGATTAGCAAAAAAATCTAAGGTTGTCTTTCTTCTGGTTCAGAGATTTTTTTGTTTGTTTGTTTTTGGTTTTTTTGTTCTAAGAACAGGAATGTAACAAGTTAAATATATGCTTGTTTCTGGATTGGGGTGGAGGGGTGGCAGTTCCCCATGGCAAATAGCAACAGGGAAGGAGGAAAAGAAGAAATGCCTACTGATCACCTTCCCTTCCATCTTCCCAGGAGAGAGGCGAGCATTAAGTGATCCAGGGTCTTTTCCAAAGACCTGTCTTTCTTCAAGACTATAAATGAATAATACTTTCAGAAATGCTTGTAGATGTTGTAGTTTTGGGGTCTCTGATAGCTCTTTGACCATCTCTCAAGAACTACTTTCTCTCAGTGAGCAAAGGAGACTTGCTTCAGGTTGTATATATTAAACTTCAGTTTAAAAACCACTTTCAAGTAAAAACCCAGCAATGTATTTTTCCAAAGGAAAAGTCTCTCCTTAAACCTATCCTAAAAGCTTCTGAAGATAAAAGATTTCCCCAGAGCTGTTTCTGAAGCCATGGCCTAGAGCAAGTTCACATTCTTCACTGCAAACCCCCTAGAACTGATCAGGGATGAACCAGTCTTTATTGTTTCTTGAATTATAAAATGGAAAAATGCTTTCAAAAAAAAATCAGCTAGAAGAATTGCTGATTCTCTTTTTAAGGTTAGGAACAAAGTGTCCAGCATCCTGCAGTAGAATTATGTAATCCTTCTTCATTTTAAGGTGCTTTTGAAGTAAAGGAAGTATTCTAGGATGAAAGCTAATAAATTCTGAACTTTTCTAAATGATTTTGTGAGTCTGCTGTAGTCTCATTGATGGAGAATAGAGTCTCATTTTTGGAAGGCTTTCTGTCAACAAAATTCATAGGCACCGTGTTTGGAGGCAGCGCTATCAGCCCTTGATGTACTTGTGACATTGTTTTTCTTTACTACAGCAGTTTGTGTTGAGGTGAACAAACAGACAAATAAGCAATCTGAACAACTGAGCTGGGGTCTTTCAAGTCCTGCAGCAACAGGTTTTTGGAAGCGATGTCCTTCCTAACAGTTCCAGTGCATTCAGAGTAGTGGTGGTCTTGCACTCTTTATCCCATCTAGAAGTGTCTGAGCTCCCTACTGTGAGCTTGCTGCAGCCTGGGCTAACAGTACCAGGCCATTGTTCTCCTCAGCTGTAGAGACTGAGGTGCTCCATGAGCCATAGCATTCCTGACACTATTTCTGAACAGGCAAGCCAGAAAGTGAGGTTCAAGTCTGCGTAACAGGTTTCTTATACTGTGGTTGACGTGAGGTATTTGGAGAATACACGAACGAAGCAATCATTGAGGCAGTGGATGTGAGGAAACAGCCTTACTCCGTTTCCAGTCAGAGATTTTAGACAATTGGGTTCACAGATGTTTGCTTGGAAATTGTAGGCACTAATGGCAGTGTCAGGTCTGTGTTTTAATATCCTGGTTACTGTTGCCAGAGATGACATGATCGTGGGGCTCCATATAATAATCTTCAGAGTTTTCATTGCATATGTCAAGTCTTACTTGATAATATCCTAATATCTCGTAATGATAATAGGAAGAAGGGTGGATGTTTTGGGGTTGTTTTTTTTGTTTGTTTGTTGATTTGCTTGCTTGTTTTTTTCCCAAATAGAATGGCATAAAAAAGGAAGCTTCTGAATTCTTGGCAGATTTCCTGTCTAAAATATGACAGACGTGGCTGGTTGGCTTTCCTACCTCCAGAATCTCTAGATTTTAGTTGTTTATTGAACCTTTTGGAGACTGATTCAGGGAAATGCTTGGATGCAGGCAAAGAAATCCAGTGCTTTGAACTGAACAGCTCCAGGGAATTAGTGTGTTTTAGTCTTAGCTGTTGCCTTTTGGAGGAGTTTGTCTGGATAAGGATTGCACCACCTGTCTCTGTTAAGGTAAAGATGGATGTCTTGCTGATAAAACTGTTAAACAGAAGTGACTGTAGCAGAGAAAAGTTGATTGTTTTCCTTGCAGGATAAAAATGCTCTGTGTTTAATTGCAGCCAACTAGAAATTCTAAAATGAAAGTTCTTGACTGTTAAAAGTACCAGTATGAAGGTGAATCAAAACAACAGCTGAAATGAAATGTTCTTACTTGTTGAAATTGAGTGGTTTGATTTATCAGAATGAAACAATGATTTGTGTGACTTTTTCCTAATAAGTAGTTTACCAAAACCAGCATGTGCAAGTGAAATGTTTGTTTTGATGAGAGATGCAACTTCCTTGGAAAGTTTTTCAGCCTGTTCTGTTAAACAGCCTGTTGCAGAAGATTGCTGTCTGTCCTGGCTGTTAGGCCATTCTTCCCTGTTGCCCTGCACAGGGACAAAAGTTGTTGCCATTCCAAGTGTTGGTTTAGTTGATTGTTTTTCTTCAGTACTGTCCTCATCTTTAATTCAGTTGCAAGAGAATAATTAAAAAATGAGTACTTCCGTATCTTGCCCTTGTAGCCTAGTTCACTAAGGGTTTGCCCACTGCAGCCTGGTTTGTAGGGTTCTCATAGCATGTCTTGACTAGCCCTCCTGGATGCAGTGGTGGTGCAAACAGTGATGCCCTCTCAGCTTGCTTTCTTTTTAATATTCTGAAAAACCTTACCTATTCAATTAAGGAGGATTTCTTTGAAACAGGTCCTTTTTCAGAAGTGACAAGCAGGTGGGGACAGCACACTTGAAACTGGAAAAGCTGGAATCAGAATGTGAAGTTAGAGAGATCATTGAGGTATGTGTTCTGGGTGAGGTGTGTTCTTCTAGTATTTGAACAGAAAGGGAAAATCAATGTTCACATTGCATAAATGTATCTGTATACAGGTAGCAGTTTGGTATTGGATGAGTTCGATAAACAATGGGCTGTTCTTTGTTTTGTAATCTCTGGAAGCTCATCTCAGCTGTGACCGTTCTGGTACTGGGAACTTCCTGGTTCTCTTGAACTCTCTTCTGCAAATTTTCTGTATCAAGATAGTTTTCTTTGTCAGGACCAGAAATTCAGGTGATTCCCAAAAACATTTGTGTTGGTAGCGAACAGATCAAAGCATTAAGTGAAGACCGACAGAGTGGATAGAGAGGTGCCATAAGATCCAGTAGATCACTAAGTGGAACCTTAAAAAAAAAAAAAAAAATCCCTTGGGCTGCATCACAGATGTGCTCGGGACGCTGCTGCCCTTAGCATCCTCTGAGCTGCCCATGGAGTCCCGGTGCACATCGAGGGCTTGGTGCACGGCTGGCAGAGGTGGTGCAGTTGCCTTGCAAGAGTTGTGTGGGGAACCTGCTCTGCCGAATTACGAATCTGGGGAAGCACGCAGCTGCGGTACCTCCCAGCATTGCAGGTGATCTCTGTCATCTTTTAGTCATGGGGGAAATAAAGTCAATGGTTGCCTGAGGCACTATAGTTTGACATTATTGTTTGTATGTGTGCTGACTGCTCTTCTTTTTGTGGTTCTTTCAGATTTTTGATGGCAGAAAGCCCACTGGAGGGAAACTGGAGGTAAAAGTGAGACTCAGGGAGCCCCTCAGTGGTCAAGATCTTCAAACAGTTACAGAAAATTGGCTGGTCCTTGAACATTAGTTCTATCTGAGGTATGAATACTGGCCAGAACTTGACAGGGCTACAGATAAACTCTGCTTGAATAATGTCTTTTGCTGACATTGACCTCATTCCATAGCTCTGGCTTTGATACCACTCATCTTTATAGTTGTAGTGGTGAGTTGACATAATTTCAGAAATGAGGTTACAGAATCTGACTAGTTTGTATATCAAAGGTGCTATTTCACAATCACTTGAAATACAGGGAATGCTTCTAGCATCACCTTTATTTAGAATAATATTTAGAAAATAAGATTGACAAGTCCTTTCTAGGAGGGAGGGTGCTTTCTGTCCATCCTTATTGTTAGCAAAAAACCCTTCAGAGTTAGCAACGACAAGTACCCTTCTTCCCCTACCAGAAGCTAGAGAAGGGCATTCGTTTGTCTGCTTGACTTCATCTGAAAGGGGAACTATTGGAGATAGGCTTTCTTCTGAATACTTGACACTTCTGGGCTGGGAGAAACTGTACAGCTGAATACAGGCTACCTGAAGAACTGTGCCTACTGCCCCCTGTGCTCATACCAAGTAGAGAAGAGGAGCTGTGTGCTGCCAAAATGGCTGTATATTAGAAGGATGAAAAAGAGGTGGTAGTATTGGATTGATGGTTGGACTTGATGATCCTAGGTCTTTTCCAACCTTAATAATTCTATGATTCCTCTTCTTGCCAGCCTCTACAGAAACTGCTTGGTTTTGGAGCTTGTCTTCCTTTCTCATACTCTGCTTTTTAGGTATCACAAATTCTCCCTTCTTAAAAAAAGCAAATAAATACCAAAAATTCTGGTGTCTTTTTTTAAAGTGATTTTCTACATAGAGTTGCTGAAAGATAAGTACCAGAAGTCCATCTGCCTGTGGAATCTCTAATTCAGCCTACTTTTATGTATCTGTCTGATGTTTGAAAGAAATCCAGATTAGTTGGACACAATCACTGATATCCTGAAACTCAGGTCCTCACTTCTCCCAGAGCTTATGTTCATAAAACCACGGAGAGGACGCTGACTCGCTAGGGACAGTCAGTTCTCCCTTGGGTGTGCGTGCAAATTGCCCACAGTCGTAGGGCGTTATTGGAAGGGGTGTAACCATGTTGATCCCTTCTGAGCAGGTATTTATTGTACTGTGATAGCATGTAAAGTCCTCCTCTTGGACCATGGCCTTGCTATGCAAGCATGGAGCAAACCTCACCTTTTCTCATGGAAAACAGATGAGGTGTAAATACAGTTTCTAGTAAGTAATCCTTCTTCCTTCGCTTGAGCTCCTGAAGTCTCTGTGCTCCCTCTTCCTTAGCATATTGTTTTGCTTTGCTTTTTTAAGTGGCAGTTGATTCACAGTGATGTCACCCATTTGCCACACCTTTACTTCCAAATTGTGTTAGATTTTACAGATTGAGAGGTCTTGTTTCAATACGCGGGTCTGAATTTGTAGCACCAAAGGGACTGTTTGTCTAGTGGTTTCTTCCTCATGGCCAAGGAGGTCAGTGAGCTGCCCGTGAGCTTCACAGTTTGGCTGTGAGGGACATGTTTGACAGCCGTATCGGAAGTAACAACTTGGCCTTGTGCCATAATGGGACACCTAAGCATTTTCAATCACTAGGGCTTAATAATTTTGTTCCACTGATTCTTCTAGTTGACCATCCAGAAAATTCATGTCAGCATTTTACATATAATGTGACCTTGAATTGTGAACATCTGTTAAGTACTGCATCAAGTAATTTTGTTGTTTTTTGTTTGTTTTCCCCAGATCCATTGGAATGTTAAAAGATGTGGGATTGAACGTATGTAGAAAGATGCTGCTAGCTGCAAGCACCAAAGATGTTAAATGAATGCACTACTGAACCTAATGTCTATTTTGATAACAGCCATAATGCTTATTAATAACTTTAAGGCAAATGTAAGGCTCTGGAAATTTGCTGCTGCAGGGGATTGTTACTAGTCTACACAAAATAGACAGAATTGCCTTAATGGGGGACTACTAATGTAGCACCAGGATGAATGTTACATTAACTATGCATAGTGGCGTGTGAAAAGTTTAGCCCCTTAAAAATTCCCTGAGGCAATACAAAAACTTTTCAGTCAAGTCACAGCAAGACCTTTATTAGAATTCATTTTGTCAAGCGTACGAGCAGCCAGTGTGGTACAGTGAACAGTCTGCTCCTGCTTTTTCTGTTCTCTCTTATCAAGGCCTGCTTGTGGGTGGTTTTTTTGTTTTGTTTTTTTTTTTTTTTTTTTGTTTCCTAAAATAGAGGAGAGAGAACTCAGGCAGCAATCTAGCGGCGGTGTGTCCCTCCTCTCTGCATGCCATTGCAACATGAAGTTCAACGGGATGTTGCCTTTTCAGAAGAAAAGAATGCAAGACTTCTTAGCAGCAGGTGTTTACAGATCTACATTTTTGTTCTGGCTACCAGTTGTCTGCCATGCTTGCTGCACTGCTCATTCAGTGCAACCCGGGTACTGTGCCTTCACCCTTTCTCTTTCTTTTTTTTAATTTATAAAAGGAGAAAAAAAAGTACGCTAGACTGCTGCTTCCCAAATGTTTCTTGCATTTTTACAAAAACAGGCTTTTACAGTTCTTCCAGGTGATGGGGAAAATAGCCACTCTTTGTCATGTAGAAAACTGGATTATGACTATTTTGAGGAATGCTTTTGATCAGCAGCATACAAGAAACAGTACCAAATATGTTTGTGGTTTTTAAATCTCTGTGAGCTAACAGAAACGACTGATCTCAAAGGAGAGGACGTGCCTGCACTGGTGAGTCAGAGTGCTCCTGCACCAGCTGTTTAGGTAGGGCAAGTTTGTAGACAGAAGAGAGTCCAGACAAGTAAGGCAGCGCTGCCTCTGTCTTCCTGAGCAGATGAAGACAATACAGTGTTTAGTTTTTAATTTCAATAAATTTAATATACAAAACTACATGTTGAAAATAAAAATATAATATGCAGTTTTTTGCAGTGTTAACTAACTGAATTTTAAAAGTACAATTTTTTTTTTTCTAAAACAAGTACTCATTTCTTAACAACATGGTAATTAAGGTCATTTAAAAGGCTATGGTTGAAGCAAACATGTCAGTCACCAGTTGATAGTGTTTTGCACAAACATAATCCAAACCTAAAAGTCTTCTGGGGCAAAGGAAGAGAAGATAAAGATTTTTCACCTCTTTTACTGTATTATTAAGCATAACAATGCAACTAAAATAACTGGAAAGCCGCTGCTGTGGCAAAGCTGGAGTGCAGGCTCTAGAAGGAAGATTATCACTTAGTTTATGGAACGTTCTTCCAGAGACTGAATCTTGCCTACACCATGTAGTGCTGCGCTGTGTCCCAAACTGTGCAAAAACAGCGTGCAGAGGGGAGCCTGAAAGTACCCTTAGCCCTGCTCCGCTGCACAAACACATAGGAAGGCTAGTGATTGTGTCATAGCTTATGGTTTGTCCATCGTGAAGCATTAAGTAAGCCACATTAAGCCAGCCACCTTGTCCAAATGCCAGAGGTAAGGTTTCACTTTGATGTAACACTTACCCTTTTAAGTGTAGTAGTGTGCTACCTCTTGCTGGCCAGCTCTTATTTCTGAGTTGGATCCCAGTTCTCTGGCCTGCCTTCTCCAAGTGTTGGGTGGTGACAGCTGTAATTTGCAATTTGGATTTGTCAGACTTTGCTTTTTTTTTTTAAAAAGCAGTAGCCATTTATTCACAAATGCACTCTGTACATATACTGTGCTGTCTTTACATAAATACATTGCTACATGTACAGTTACCTTTTCCTTTGCCCAGCTAACGCTGTATATTTGTTTAAAAAACATAGCATCAGTCTCACAGTAGCCTTGCACTTCCCTTCATATTTGAAAGGATGCCCATGTTACTCACATACAGCAAAACGAAAATAATCCCTGCTGCATCCACCAGAACTGACTGTGAGCAGGGCCAGTGCAATGTCTGCAATACTGTGTCCACCATAAGTTAGCCCCTCTCTTCCCAAATTAATTTTCTGTATAGACAGGAGGAGAAACCTTTGCCCCCTTCCTGGCAGGGACTCAAACCAGCTGCTTTGCATGGCTATGGCTAAACCAACCGAACCCCTTCTCCTGCTTTCAGCTCCTTCCACTGGTTAGCAGCTTTCCATGGAGACAATAAGAATGTGGAACCACATTTCCTCTGGCTGATTCTCAGTGTCGCAGCAGATGTGAGCAGCTGCTTTCCTTACTAAAGCCCTCTCAGGTGAGACTGAGAGCACTGGGCCAAGTGCAAGCATTCAAAGCTAACCAGAAAGCCTTTTTCAGCAGAACATGCAGAAACAGCCACTCTATACTTTTATCACAGGTAAGCTTTTACATGGTGCTGCTAATATGAAGTGCAAGCTGTCTTGTATTACATGACACTAGCGTTACACTACGGCATACAGCAAGGAGGAGACTTAAAGCTGCCCTGGGTGTTACTTTTCTTTAAAAAGCAGGACCTACTGGGGAAAAGGAATGAGATATAACTGCACTTTAGGGCTAATATTTCCTCTGCTTCATACAGATTTGTAAACAAAGTACAGAATAGCAGAGGTGTTCTAGGAGATTATAGAACTCTGCCGAGGCAATGGGTTTTTATAGTAAATAGAGGAGAAAAAAAAAGGAAACTAGCCTATTACACACACAAAACTGCAGTTTACATAATACCGCTTTCGGAGAGATGCCTGCCCTTCTGCTCATTTGGACGCATATACAAATGTAGTTATGGCTAGGTAATCTTTCCATATCTCTCAAGGGCTACTCCAGACGTATTTCAACCAATAATCTGGTCAAAATAATGTAAACGTTACTTTTTAATGTCTACAGAATAACCACAAACGGCATTATGATGAGGTCAGAATGGAGGTCTTGAGTGTTGTTTCTTACATGTCCATCTACAAACAGTACAAGATTGGAGTTTCACTTTTTATTTACGCCCCAGTGATCTTTGCACCCGTTTGAGCATTCAGAGTACATGACTATAAGTCTTTAAACATGAGCATTTTTCTAAACAGTAACAGAAGTGTATTAGCTGCAAGGATAGCATAGCCATGTTGTAGTATAGAAGCTGCCCTGATCCTCTGTTTGTTGACAATGCATAGAAGATTTAGAATTATGGAACAACTGTCCCTCCCTCCTCCCCCCCCCCCCAATAGTGTTAACAAAAGCTTAATTTTCCAGTTTTAAAGTGCAAATGATTCAGATACAACTGCTGCTGGAACAGGTCTGAACAGAAAATGAAGTCCTCTTATGAGATGTTTTCCAGAATATAAAAGATGAGCTCCATTATGACTGGCCCCTCACTCAACTGACATGCCCCTCCATGAATCACTGGAACTAAGGCACTGTCCAGGTCATTCATGTATTGAGAGGGCAGTGGCTGTCCATTACTCCCAGCTTGATAACCAACCTAAAAAATACAAAGTAAGAGTGGGTTTTACAGAAAATAGGACACAAGGCTGTGATTCAGTGGGCAGTAAAAAGGAAGTGCTGTGCAGGAGGATGAGCTGGGTGAGGTGCTGTGGTCTTTCCCCAGGCAAGTCGGGCACTTGAACAGGATGTAGCAGGCACTAAAGTGGCTTTCCCACTTGTTTTTGTTCTTCTCTGTGTTCCCAGTGGCTACCTACACAAAAAGTAGCCTCTCTTTTTTTTTCCTACTGCTTTGTCAAAGCAGATCACTCAGGAACCACACCGTGCATTATCAGATTAAGTCACGCAGTATTTAAAAGCTGGTTGATACTAAGAACACATCCACTCCAAGGCAAGGCCAGCTGTCTTGCCAGGAGACCCTTAGCTCGGCTTGTAGCTTTTGCTGTAGAGCATTCTCGAGGGGACAGACCTTCCATCTGTTTCTCTGCCTCATATGCAGTGTGATCTTTTAAGAACAGCCATGCTTGAGAACAACATTTAATGCTCACCCAAGAATACATTTAATACACTCCTTTCTTCAACTTCTGGTGAAAAGGCCAATTTAGAGTCTTCTCTGAGCATGTGGCAGGGCTGTTCACAGGCCTCTGACTACAGAGCAGGTGCTGCTTGTGGCATATGGGGGGGGGGGGTCAAGCCTGGTGTTAACTCAGGCTAGGCACTAGCTTTCCAATTTTAACAGATGGCCCAAAACACCAAACAACAGTCAGCACCACTAGATTAGCATCTGATATTGGTTCAAGAGAATGGTTCAAGTGTTGTATTCCCTTTTTGGGAACGAACAAGGGAACACACACACCCCTCACACCTCCCCCCCAGACCAAAACTATTCAAGACTTACTTGATCTGAGTCAAGTGTAACACGCAGACCTAGCTTAGTCATTCCATCTTCTTTCAACAATTTAAGATGAGGACAGAGAGCTAAACAGAAAGCCTTTGCCACATTTTCAGTCAATCTGCTGTGATCAGCTGGGTCACTCAGACCATTATGTTGCTCATCATTTTCCAGGAAAAACACCTGAAGGAAAGAGTTAACACAAAATGTAACACTTGGCTTGTCTAGAAAAATAAGGTTACTGAGATGCCATTTAAACTCCTTACAAATGAAGACTTAAAGAAGAGCTGCTCAGGGAAGACCAGCAAAAGACCCTGAAGACAAGCCACCTTAGGGGGAAAAAAAAAAAAATTAAACTTCAAATGAAAGATTTAAATAGTCGCATTCTCAAAAACCTTTCAGTTTTGGTGAAAAGCCTCATTATGGAAATTCACTATGTATTGCACAGAGTTTTTAATAAAAACCTGCTTTTAAACAGATGTTAATTTCAGAAAAAGTCACATTTTAAGTAGAAACCATCCCAGCCTGAAGATTTGTACTATTGTTGTCACTGAACTTGCCTCTGTTGAGCCCAGCTGACCAGGGAAAAAAAGGATACTAAGGTGGTAAGCTGCGGCGTGATTAACTTGGTTCTTCCTGGGCAGGTGAAGTGAAACACTTGAAGAAATTTTTTAACACTAGCATTTGTGTGCTAGCAGAGTCACAGGTAACATCAGCTATGCAAGCAGTTTCTGCAAGTGATTTATGCCACAGCACCTTCATTTTAACTTGCAACACTTTAGAGAAAGTGGCTCAAAATAACTTTTTTTTTTTTTAATAATTATTAAGATTTGCCACCCTTTAAGAAGGGATTTTTTTTAACACAAATGCAGACGAAGTCAACTATTACCTTGGTTAACGCAGTAACCAAATATTTTTCTGGTTCCCCCCATGTTCAACACCCATAAGTGAGAAGAGGTGGCCAATGCAGAGTAGGCTGCAGAGGCTGGCTGTGATAGCAGCCTGAGCTGCGCATCAGTGACAGGATATTTTATTCTGCACGATGCCGTACTGAATCTTTCCTTGCACGTACAAGAAGTTGTACAGGTTTGTGCTGAAGAATTTGCTGCTTTAATTTTTGGCGAGTAGGGAGAGCAGGTCGAAAGAAGACTAGGTGGTAGCTGCGATCCTAAAATGCCAAATGGTGGTTTACATGCAGCTCCATTTGACTGCCTTACCTCTGTCCACCGAATGACCTTTCCGTTTGCCTTGTACTCTGAGCCATGAAATATCTTCACGCTTGTTATAGACTCCATTGATTTGCCATCAATAGGGCTTACAACACTGTAAAAGGGAGGGAAAAAGGTAAATTCCGGCTTAGAAGGCGTGAGCTGAAGGGAGACCATTGCAAAAGAGAACTACACTGGGATCAAAGGGCAGCTCCTCTGCTACACCTGAATCCGCCACTGCCTCGCTGCAGATTTTTTCATAACCGAGTGCTCTGCAATTTGAAGTGCTACTACACAGCAACTTGCCACTCAGCTTAGTGGGGCATAGACCAAAATTAGCCTCAGCAGGGAACTCCCCAAAGGCTTCTCTCAGGCCAAAACCGGTGATCCTGAATGCAACTGCTAATTGTGACTATGGTGCTGGGGCTGGAGCTTCACAGTGAGCAGCCTTTCTGGCATGGGCTCCTACAGGGCTGAGCAGGAGGGAAGCATGCTCCCTCCTGTCCCCTGCAGCCCGTACCCCTGACACCCACCCTGGTCAATAAGCACAAACCAGGAAGGACCTTCCTAAAGATTTTCAACAAGCCTTTGTACCAGAGCTGAGCTCTCATAAGGTGCTAAGGCAGCAATGAGGTGTTTCATACAGATTTGATTTTTATTCATTTGTAACCTCAGTGTAGACCAGCAATACCTGAAACACTACTTACACAGCCCATAATTTAATTACAGAACCTAAGACTGACCCAGAGAGCCTGAAACTACAGAAATATCCTTCTTTCTAGATGCTGGGTCCTTAAACATTTTACCCATCACAACAGCACTTTACTGTAATAAATACTTAAGCTGCCATATACACCTTTCTTTTGGCTTAACTATCAAGAGTCCAAATACACTATTGATGTTCAGCAATTTTATTTCCAGCACTACTTAATGCAAACTAAGCACCAAGAGAGCGAAGTGACCACAATATGCAGGGTTCAGCACTGAACTGTTGGAGACAGATTAGTGGTTTCCAATAACTGGGTGTTAGCAATGGCAAAAAATCCATAGCATTGACAACTTTCTAAATTGATGCCCCAAAGCTCTGGTATCTCAATTCCATTTTCATTGCATTTAATTGCATCTTATCACTCAAAATAGATGCACAGACTTGTAATTCCTATTGATTTGAAGATTCATGCACCTTATAAGATCAAATAAAACTTTTAACAAATGCAGTCAGTCACCATTCAATGTCAAGCAATTGCTCCTCTACTTACCCCTTACTGAAGTTTTTATCATCTTCTACCCACTGAATATGAACGTGTTCCTGAGGATCTTCAGCATCTACTTTGCCACAAGTAATGGTGAAGTCTTTCATCTCTCTCAAGGCCTGCCTCAAAGAGTCCATGCTCTCAGCAGTTATCTGGACCATTACTCCATCTAGGGAACCAAGAAATCCTCATAAGCCAAGATAAGCCACACTGAACAGAGCCTATATAAAAAAAAAGAAATAAACATCCTTCCTCTTTTTGCAACAGAAAGGTTAAACAGCTATTTTAAGAGTCATAGGCAGCAACTCTAAGTATGACCATTTCTGAACTCTCAGATTTGTAAAAACATAGCACTGATGAGCATTGACTAGGGAAAACACAAGGATACTGTGAAGTCCATTTACAAGGCAAAGTCAGCTATAGCAATGGCTGCATTAGGTTGCCTCAAAACTTGACACCTGCTCTAGGCAACCCTCAGAAACCCCGTGTGACACCCCACCCCACCCCCAATTCAGCTGTCACCTCTGTTGGTGCTGGAAGCAGCACTCCAGCAGTGACAGTTTTTTGGGAAGTCAATGCTTGCCTGACCGTGGCAAAAAAATACAGAATTTTAATTGGATCAGTCTAAATTACTGCAGAAATAGCTTAGGAATGAGACACTTCCCCAATGTACAGACTCCTTGCCTGAATCCATCTGTATCTCTGTCTTGCACTAAACCACTAATTTAGACACAGAAAATGGTATAATGGCCTACATATATTGACTTGTGGTGAGACGGCTGCTTCTCAGCCCTGGGTGACCACTCACCCATGGACTGCGTGCTCATACAGCTGCAAGCTCTCAAGTTGGAGCAGCTTAAGGAGTTCCTGCTTGTCAGTGGAGCTGTGCTAACTGACTTTGTGCATGGGCTTCTTGCATATCTCACAAACTGTAAGGTGCACACTTAAAACACTGTCTGCACTGTCACGTCTGCGGTGAGGTTAGACTACAAAGTTCTGTAGCTCAGCTAACGAGCAATAAGGGCTTTCAATCCAGTGTACACAGCTGGCATCTATTTCTGTGATGTGACAATAGGTAAAAGAAGAACAAACCAAATCAGAGACGTACCAGCTCAACAATCTCAACGTGTCATGTCCTCACGTGCCCACATACAAGGATATAAACAATGCACATTCATAATCTTGCATAATGCACAGCTATTTGGGAACAGAGTAAGTTTAACAGGGCTTCCTCTCCTGGTCGCTGGATTACACATTCCATATTTCTTAGACTCAAAAGTTGCTCTTTCAAACCAAACCAGCAAACTGATCACAGGCTCACAAGCCAGGTAGTTCGTATCTCACCCTTATTTTCTTGTGTCCCTGTTCTACTGCATGTGGACAAATTCCTCCTCATTAAAGGAAATGGGGGTTTTTTGGCTAAAAAGTAGGATAAAGCTGAAGCAGCAGCATGATTCAAATGCCCAAGGCATAACAGCAGAGCTGAGCCATGTTAAGAGGGAAGCAGTGTGTTCTAAGCAAGCCGTTAAGTTCTTACCTTCTACTATACTGGATTTGGCAAGGTAGCCTGAAGAGGATTTTAAAGCTCCACTGAACACAAAGAAGCTGGCACCAGTCACTGCAACAACAACAACAGGAGTAATTTACTGAGGCGTTCGTCAAAACAATGCCTTACACAAGAATCGGGTATCACAGCTCTATCATCCAGAGAGGCGATTAATCTAAATCAGGACAAATGCTGCTTAGAATTATGGTGACTCTAATGCACATCACAGTCTTGGACATGGAAGGGTAAATCACCCAGTTATTTTCGAAACTGGACAACAGTTTTTGTCAACCTTAATGAATGCTCATAAGTCATCACTCTCCCTCTCCCCACACACACCTCTAAGTTTCAGGACTACTAATTTAGGGTAACCAAGTACATAATTAACTTCTAAATGTTCCCACATAGCTGGCAAAGATTGTGAGCAAGCTGCTTATGGATCACACTGTAACCAAGCCACTGGCAAGGCCATAGCTCAAAGCCACCCGATTTAAAGTAAAATTCTCTGAAATGACCACTAAACATCATTAAATTCCTGCAGGAAATCCCTCTTCTTGTCCCATACGTAAAATGAACAGAAGTCAGATAAGACCATCAGTCCTGAGTGACATCCCATGCCAGTACACTCGCTGAAGTGACTGGGGATACTTGCAAAACATAAAAGTTGCCCTCTGTCTTGCTTGTTCTCATTTGGAGACAGTATAAATGTCTTTCTCAGAAATTTTCCCCAAAACCACAACACTTAAATTCTCAGCACACTGCTGCTGCAGCCTTTCAGCCTACTCTAACGAAAATAAAGCCTGGAAATTAGATGGTCTAATTGAGGTGAGCAAGAGGAGTTTCTTGAAATGCATTATTAAAAATGCTGCTGTTGCTGGTTATTCCTATTTACCTTTCTCTCATACTAAATCTAATCTTCCTCCTTTCACATAGTATAGGTCAAGCACAGGCAACCACAACCTCACCTGTAGTCTCCAATAATGCCAAAGACAGCTCTCGTTATTAATGTGGAGAAGCTGCCTAAGCCAGTTACAGCACTGTGACCTCTGGAGCACCGCAAGTCCTGAGCTGTATTGTGCAAGCAGTATTACCATATTTACAAGGGAGCAAGCTGTTACGTGCTTTATTTTATGTCTGCTTGATCTATGAAGTTGCCAGAACACCTCTCAAACAAATTCAGAACAGCACCATTGACCTAGAGAAGCGTGATGTGGACCGTATGCAGGATGCAAACGGCCCAGTGTGCCCCCTGACATCTGAGACCATGGATTCTGCAAGGGGGTAAAAGGCAGATAGAGCAACGTGTTACTATTCCTTGTGTTGCATGTCTAACTCACAAAGCTCCCCATTCAGTCATGCCAGCACTCAGAATTATTTTCTCTGAATGTCTAACAGAAACTCAGTGAAATGCAGACAAACCCAGTTCTGACTGATTCACAAAGCCACACGCTGGAAGGGTAACACAAATGGCAAAGAAGTCATGCAGAGCGCCGGGAGGGAGCGGCCTCCTCGTGAACCCCGTTCTCACCCTTCCTCGGCTGATTATGGATGCTGATGGCCTGCGTCTGGTAATTCCCGTCATCATTCTGAACACACACCAGATGCGAGTCTGCTTTCTCATTGAAGCATGCTCCCCCTGCTAGAACATGCTCGTTGGATTTGTTCATGGCTTTCATCATCTGCAAACAAAAAGATTTACCATTTCTACCCTGTTCGACAAGCACTACCATAAATAGGTGATTCTTGGAACAGTTTAATTGGACAGAGCAAGCTTCTCAACAGTGCTCTATTCTCGTGTCAGATTTTAGCACTCAGAACCATAAACTGCTTTTGAAAAGAGGGTTCAGGTCTGATACCGTCTAGATGCTTTAAAGTGCCACCTTTTATGTAATTAAGATAAATGGCATAAGGGACAGCCAAGCTATATAGGCTGCAAAAGCTATTATAGCTAGCTGTTTTAAAAAAGTAATTCACAGGAAAAGAACATTAGGAAAAACATTGGGAGGAAATATCCGGCTTGTTTACACAACTACAGTTGCTTATGACATAAATCATAAATGCTGCCTCCACAGTTCAGTGCTAGACTGGCTCTGAGACTTGTGGCATTTAATGCTGGTTCTGCCACGACCAGTCACCAAAGCTTTAGTGTCTCTGTGCTTCACCTGCATGAATTGGTGAAATTGGGATCAATGTTTCAATCTGAAGACTTTTTTTAAAAGATCTGAATCATATACATCCAGAAATAAATTTTAATTCTCTGCCAAGGGGCCCTCCAAAAAGCATTCAAAACGTTTGTGATATATCTACACTTTAGTTTTGCTGATTATAATCTAACATACATGCCTTGACAAAACATTCTTGTAAATGATATAGCTTCTTTCCTTTTCTCCTCTCCCCCTCTTCATGGAGGCTCAGACTATGAGATTTTTGATCCAAAAGAAAACTGAGGGAGTCACCTATCTCTGGAATTTGTTTCAAAACCAAAAATTATGTGTTTGCTTAAAAGAAAAAAGGCAAATTAAATTACACACACACACACACACACACACACAGTGAAAACCCTGAGGAGAAGGAAAATGCTGAATTATTTGACATTTCTTAACAGCACTCATACTCCCATCCTCTGCCTCCTGTAGCTGATAAGCACGCACGCTACACACAACACGTTTGTCTCTCTCAGTCTAACATAAAACCTTAATTACAGTGTCAGGAACATTAGCTGATGCTCACTATTGACAAATGTGCACAGGTGTAATGTTTGGGGAGGAAACTTAATTAAGATTTTGCATCAGACAACAGTGTATTTCATTATCTAGTTTATCATGTCAAGCTCCAGAAACAAGATTTTAGCTCAACAGCAGCCATCTTTACGGAGCCCAGTAGTTGCCCTTAGCTAAAAAGAAACAACTGGGCAGGGCAACTCTACTTTGTCACAAGGCAACTGATTAAAAAAAAATGACAGCTTTGCTGAGGGACTAAACAGGCAACTAAGTATCACCAGAAGTTGTAGAAAAAATAATTTTGAAGATAAAAATATGTATTTAATAAAAACCTACATACTAACATTTGTTATTTACAGCCTGAACTCTCCACATTTAATCTGTCCATAAGATTTAAAACAAGTTTTTCACTTTCCAGATAGTTTGAGTGACACTCTTTTTCTAATTAAATATTGCTTTACAGGAGAAAAACTTAAAGGTCTTGTGGTTTAATTCATCTTAATTCAAACCATACTCAGATGAAAAATCCCTAGTAATTCAATCTTTCAACTGGATCGCAAGCAATAATGTTAAATAAGTAACACTTTCACCGTTTAAAAAGCTGAATCCTTGCTTCCCACTGGTGAAAGAACCCAAACATGATGCAGAGATTTTGCTAAGCTGCATAACACAGGCATTTCCTCGCAGTCCAGCTTAGTGCAATGCCTAACAGAGAACTGAAGCGAACACACTTGCAAACGTCAGGCACAGCTAACACTTACAAAACTGCATCTTGTGTGCCAATCCGTATTTAATTCATGCAAACTTCACTGACCTTTTCCATTTTCTCACAAGTGCATAGAGAATTAATAAACCTTTTAACAGACCCTTTGTCTTCTTGCTTCATCAGTTTCAGCTTTTTCAAACTTCACATATCAACACTTTTTCCTTTTTTTCAATTTATTTCTTTACTGTCACTATTATTTTACTCAAATGCTTCTTGCAGGGAAATTCTCTCTTGAGATAAAGCTGTATTCTGCTTTGATATTACAAGAATGTTTACAAATATCATTTTGCCCAGGAGGTTTGCTCCCACCCCAACTGCTGATTGGTTTCTAAATACAGGGCTACCCCCTCCTCTTCAGAGAGAACACAAAATCAATCACCTTATCCATTGCTCTCTTTCATTATTGTTCAAATACCTTCTCACCCAGCTTTCTCAACAGCACCAAATCCTAAAGACGCTGATTGATTTTCTCACATCAGAAATCAAGTATAAAATTTAGACGTTGAGAGGAATTTTACATAAAATAAATGGCAACCCAGAAAATACTAATAAATGCTTTGAGGATGCACACACAATGTAGATGAGAAAAGCTAATGCACTTTTTCCTCCTAGGTTACCTCAAGTGTATTCAAATCAAACCAGTATTTTCTATTATTTACAATTATGCTTTATATGTAAACAATTAAAAAAACTGAAGGAAAAAAGTTTAAGAGTTTAATTAATACTAAATTGAATTGCATTCCTTCTGTGGAGTCACCCTCACTCACTCTCAAAACATGTGCGCATCATGCATTTATCATTTGCTTTTGAGGCAGTCTTCCCTAAGTGGTAGGGAACAAAACAAAATTCCTTTAGATCCCAGGTCCTCCAACCACAAAGAAACTGTACACAAATGTATTTCTTACAAGCATTACCTCGTTGTATCTGTTGCTAGGAATTTTGATGCTGGTTTTTCTGACTTCCATATCAACCACTAAACCTTGGACCACCGGCAGTGTGTACTGGTAATTTCTGAAGTCCTGGTAATTAAAACAAGTTTTTAAAAGTTAGGGATGATGATAATCATTAACACTGTAGGTTTCTTAACTATCCTAGTGACTACTAGTTAGCTCATTAAAATAATTGTAATCAGTGACTGAAAGGCAGGGAGGGAGACAGACATCACAGCTTGTAACCTACATAATCGAAGCACACAAATGAAAAAACATCATCATGACTGTTAGCCATTTCATTGATTTTCTTACATCAAAATTAATATTCTCCAGCCTTGAATGTCATCACTGTATGTAAGAAAATTTGCTCTCTGTGTTCTATTACTGGATAGAGTTGTTAGTTTTTCTAGCAGTGAGATTAAGTCATGCATCGAAGAGAATTTCCTATATTGAAAATATTAGCAAAGTAGGAAGAGCTAATAATTTTGCTTCAGTTAAAGCAGTGTATACTCAGAGAGCTGTGACTGCACACTGTGATGACCTAACACTTCTGAGGAAGGAATCTGAGCAACTAATGCACCTGTTTCAAGATCCAAACATTCTCAGGTGGCCAGGTTTTGGATGTTGATTTGGGTACCTTTTTACAATTCACTATGTTGTCAAAAGCTAACATCCAGTATCAGTAACAGCAGGTAAATTCACCCAAATTCCCACTGCGTCCTCTTGTCGTCTTCTAAGCATGCCAGCTACTGTGTGCAACAGGAGTACAGTTCTCCCCACATTCATCCATTCACACCGATGGAACATGCACACTCAGTCTCAGCACTTACTGCAAGAAGGTTCATAATCGTGTGTCCAGTCTCTCCAAACAAAGGCTTACGAAATCTGACACTAAAAAGTGGGCATGGATAAACTAGGATAAAATAAAACAGAAAAGGTCAGATTGAAATTTACGTACTGAGATTCTGCAAAAACAGACTCAAATACAATCTCTTCAGTTGAATACGGTAAGCAGCAGCAAAAAGAGACTGGAAAGACCAGAGTTTAAGAAATAAAAGGGAAGAAGGGTTTAACATTATAATGCACCTTACACATGCGTCATGGCTCCTTGCCCACCACGCTAGAAACAATAAGAAGAATTATGTAGAATGCTTACAAGTGCCACGCTGCAAGGCTGAACCTAGCAATCTGGACACTGATTGCAAAAATGACCTTTCTAAATGCTTTTCTCAGGCTACTTTTTGGAAATGGCTTCTTCCTTTTTTTATGACCATCCTGCTGCTCTCCACTATAGCATCAGAAGCCTTTAGCTTCTGTGGCTGACGTGTGACATTCAAGTGATAATACAGATTATTTCATCTTCTGTGGCAAATTCCCTCCAGGAGTTTGTCAAAAACAATTGAAAGGACATTTATGGTATGTCAGCAATGCAAAATATCTGCATTGCTTGGCTGACTTAGCCATACTTGTAAAACATCTATGATGCAATTCCAAGTGTAGTGTATGGATCTGGCTACATTACATTATGTGGCAGCAGAAGCCGTAACAGTGCTTGAAACATGACTCATGCAGTAATATGTAATGCCAAGGTTTTCTAAACGCATGTTTGAAGGAATGTTCCTAAACCACCCTCAGACACTCAGCCTGATTTCCCAAAATGCTGCACATCTTCACAGTCCTCACTGTAGTGAGAAGGGACTGCAAAACGCTCAGCAGGTTTGAATAACATCATCAGGATTTCCCAGTAGAAATAAGCTCCAGCTTCTGCACACTGATGCGATATCTGGAAAGCATCACAGCTACACATGCACCATGCAGCTGGCCAACTTGTGAACAGTGTCCTGAGGCACCAAGAAGTGTTGAATTTCTTGTGTCTGCCACCCTGGCTGCACACAGCAGCTCAGCTACGTCCCAGATGCACTGAATTCCCTGTGCTTGAGCTGTACGGTTGATCTGCAGATGCTCAGCAGATGTTTTCTGGACATTTAGCAACCCAGAGCGACTCCTGCATTTGATCTGCTGCACATCCAGCAGCATTGGACAAATGGCCAAAATCTGACAATTCCACCAGAAAAGAGGATGTATCCAAGGAAACCCGGGACAGAAATGCAGCCCCTTACGAGAGGGGACTGAGGAATTAATCTGCAGTCGCAGCTGTCACAGCACAAGTGAATATGCCTAAATCCAAACCACAGCTCTAGCAGTGATTCAAACCCCAGCTTCCCAACACACTCAGTGCAGGTACTTCGGCCTGTGAATACCAAAACATTAGTTTCTGTGCTCAAAAACAGATGTCACGTTCAAAATATGAGCATCTTTGTTTTTCTAAACGTTGATGGGAATAAATACACTACTTAAAAACCTCATGGATACACACAAAAACTTACACACCTTTAACACTAATGTTTCTTCGGACAAGTTTAACCTGCAGTCCTCATCCTCAAAAAGCAAATTTTGAAGATTTTTTTTTTCCACTCCAGTAACATAGGTATTTTACGAAAAATTCCCAATGTTCCCTAAACATCACAAGTTAAATTTACAAATCCCTAAGAAGCATATTCTAAAACTTATTTTGTTAAAAAATTTTGAAAAAAACTTAACAACAGTCCATTTTCGTAGTAATTCAGATCTACCAATTTGCCAGTTAAACCAGCAGATGAGCAAGACAACAAATTTTTGGCTCCTCATAGTGGACAGACTTCCAATAATCTCTTTGCTCCAGCAACGGCAAGTGTCTTTCGAAAAAGATTTTATCCTAACTTTATGCTAATTTCATACTAACTGCTAAGATTTTGTTCAGCTGAAACACTCTCTCCAGCTTATTTGTTACTAGTTGCAACAGAATGTTTTCAACAAGTTGCCATGTCAGTTGCCCCTGCACACATGTTACTATTCTCTGGAAAATTAGTGTGGTTTTAAAAACCTAAAAGCAAATGCTCTTTCATTTCAGCATGGAAAGAGCTTAACGTTTCAGAGGCTCTCCCTTGCCCTAACTACACCAGCTAAATCAGACTTGTTCTGCACGTAACTCTATTTCAGGTCACCAAGTGAACTACAAACAGCTGCTCAGAACTACATTTGTTTCCACAAAAATCTCCCTGATCAACTAGTACAGTTGTAAAAAGGCTGTAGGTCATATCACAACCTCAGTACTGCTGTGCTGTTAGTTGGATGCAGTGTGGGTATAAAACATAATTTTTCCTTGCCTGTTTAAGCTTGTGTGGCTTTGACTGGTAACAATTTAGGGCTGGGTGTGTGTGCTCTAAACTGGAACATATTCTCCTGCAGAAATAATTGCAGTTAAATAATGCACGTTACTTACGTCTGTATTCAGCTCCAAGTCTCAACATCAGCCGAATGGGGAACACTTTAGCCCAGGGAGTCTCCCATTTCTGAATGAGGATGCCAAACAAGTACGGTGGGGTTGGGAGCACCAGGTCTTGCAGGGACTGATACGTAGCTGCAACGTACAAGAACCCTCCATGTTCTTTGCTTCCAAGGAAGCTCTGGCTGAAAAAGGAGTGTCCCAGGTTGCCAACAGTGTTACCTATGAACAAAACACTCATTACTTCACTAGATTGAGAGCTATACCAAGAATTTAAAGAGTTTTTCCGAAGGGGAAAAAAAAAATCCGTATTAAACTCACTTCCCTTCCTGAAGTGCTAATATCTATTAATCACACAAGAAACAATGTTTTGCTGCACACGGGGGCTCAGGTTACCTCCTGTGCAAAAGTGCGTAATCTGTTATGGAATAACTGCCGTAGACTAGAGCCAGCAAAGCCATCGTATCTCTGGTGATACACGTACTCAGTGACTATCACTGGTAGGAAGTCAGTTTTGTAGGAACATGCACACATGCCTTCATTTCTGCACCTGACTGACTTAAGCCATGCCTGCAAGTGTTACCAGGACAGTACGTACAACCACAGACCTACCACCTCTCCTGTGGGAGCAGGGAGGGAGACCAGCCTCAACCACTTCTGTGATCTGCCTGTTTCATGGAGATCTCTCTGTTTCAAATAGTAGAGGCAGTGTAATGGAGGGGATGATGCATCCCGAGGACAGCCAGGGAAGAAGGATAGCTCAGGCCAGTATTGCTGCTAAGGAAGTGGTACTTGCAACCTCCCCCTAGCACTACAAAAGCACCCAAAGAAACCCTGTTTTCAGTGTCTTCCAGGTATTCAAGGGGTTTCCACTGCAGAAGCTGCTGTTGACTGAAGTAAACTTTTAGACCCAGCTGCGATTAAAGGAGAGATGTGCCCCTGGTCAAACGATTAATGCCCACTGGTTGTCCTTTCATTTAGGCAAACCACTGGGGTGCCGGCTCAGACACATATTGAAGATCTGGGTCTTTTTAAGAATTACACAAAAGAGTGTTTATTTAATTAGTATACTTAATGTAAAATGCAACTGAGAGACACACAGGGGAGAAACATCACTAATTTTTACTCACATTTTTATTCTTTGATGCTCTTAATTTCCAAAAATGTTTACACTGGAATGGCTGAATGAATCTAAATGTTGATTAGATTATTATAGCATCCAACGCAGCATTTAACATTGAAGCAAAGAACCATGGTGTGATTCCTTTTATCAAATGACAACAACAGCATGCAAATAAAGTACAGAACCACTGATCACAATTCTCCATAGGAAGATGTGAATATTAATAGCGCTGATTTGCTCCCAAACAAAAACGCAAGTAAATTCAGAGAGCACAGTGTGCTTGATCACACTACTCATGAGGAATCGCATGGCTCTGAGGCGCTCATGCAGGTCTGCTGGGCTTCTGCAGTAATCCCAGGCTTTCCCACCTCCAGACAGAGAGGCTGCTAAGTAGGAGTTTCTGCTCTTTCTCCACTACCTCATAAAGGAGTGTTTGTATTTGAACTCAAGGCAGTGACATGCATGTCTCCAACATGCACATGAACTGGACAGTAACTGGAGGGTTTCTACCTAAGACACACAGGAGACACACAAACGCTAGGTTTTAAGTAAGTAAAAACATGAGTCACAGAAGTGCAACTCTGACATCCTCAGTAATACAAGTATGATCTTCAAGTTAAGCCCTCTCTTATACTGCAGAACAGCCTAAAAATCATACACAAGCATTTAAGAATGCAAGAAAAATAAATACAGTAGGTACAGTTTTGGCCAGCAACGGAAAGGTTAACCAGTGAGTCCTTGAAAGTCTGCCCTTTACACCAAACCCCTACGAAAGTCCCAAGTCATAGCAACTCTCCATGAAGCCAGCGCCAGCATGAGAATAATACAGCTATTCGTGCCCTCGCTCTGAATATGTGGCCATGCTACTTTGCATCCCTCCAGACCACTTTGGCACAGTCAGCACCAAATATTGCTTCCTTCACATGACCTTGGGACTTCCAGCTTTAAATATAGCTACTGGCAGGTCTGTAAACTAAAGGGTCCGTTTATACTCTGACTAACAAGTAAGTTCAGGCGTTTCTTTGGTATCCAAATTTGTGGGCACCTCAGTGGACTTTTTTTTTTGCTGTACCCACAAAGTGCTGCGCAAACTAAGCTCTCAAGTTCTCTGTTAAAAGGCGACAGACTTTGGCAGCCCAGGCACCCCATGGCAGGGTGCAGCTCGTTTGTAGCTTGCCGCTATCCTGAGAAGCTGATTTGTAATTTTACAGATACACACAAGCCAGAGCTGACACTACCAACTCAGATTCCAGAACTCTTATAGTGGCTACAATTTCTACAATGCTCAGCTGAGCATACTTGACGAAAAGTAGCTACTGGTCGAACTGAAGGACTAACATGATTAATAGAGCCACATCAAATGTTGTCAGCTGCTGAAAATCATTGATCCTGCCCATGTGCAAATGCATTTCTCTGTCAGCCTGTGCTGTGACACTACTGCCTGCTCAGTGAATACACTGCTGATGCACCAACTCAGGCATCTTGCTAGTGAGTGGAAACCAATGTATCAATCGGTGTTCATGAAGATTTTCACTTACCTAAAATAGCTGTTGGCACCTTTCCATCTCAACTCCACTCATTTGCTTTTGCAGTTCCCACCTACCTTCACCAATCCCCCCTTCTTCATTTATACTTCCTTTTTCCCTTCCCATCTGTTTTTACCCAAATAGAAGCTACATGCCTGATAGCAGAATTACTTGGTGAGGTTCTCGGTCCCAACAACATGACCATAATAATCCTTTATAACCTTAAAATGTATGAGGTATATGAACTGCTAAACTGAATTTAATTCTGCACCCTTTTCTGAAGTATCTTCTGTGTGAAAGAGGCTAGGCAAAGTGAAGCTGTACAATACCATATAGCTCTGAGACGTGCGGTACTGCCCACTGGGATGACAAAGCAATCAGACATTTCCACTTGTGACTGATGCCAAGTGCTGCAGCAGAAGGGGACGACTACTTATTTTTTCCGTTTCAGGAGATGGAGCTTCAAGGCTCACACGCTTGGGATGCCTTAACAATATTTTTTTCAGCCAACAGAAACATGAAAAAACCCCTCAGAGTGCAATCTGCAGCTCGGCTGTTCAGCACTTTGCTACCCTAAGCCACAGCGTTATAAATTACTCCTTTTGACACAAGCAGCTCGCACAGTGCAAGCTCCAATAGGTTACCACTATTAAGAGGACAAACTATTGGGATTAGGTAGTTGTGCTGCAATTCATTATTTATAAGAGCATGCAAGAGCCTGCTATGTGGAGAGCCTGGGAAGAATCAAGCATTTTCCTACACACCTCTCTAGTGCCCTTTTCAAGCAGCAAACCCAAGTCAAAAAGCCTCTTTGGGCTTTGGGCTTGTCCCACAAACATTTCTGCACTGACCAGGGCTTGTCAGCCTTTCCTGCCACGTCTTTGAAGGTGGTTCCAAGTCAAGGTCCCACTGATAAGTTGCTATTACCAGCTTGACATGGTCAAACCCAACCCACTGCACCATTACACATTTTAAGCATAGAACTGTGTTTCAGAAGTTTATAGAGGAAGTGCAGCTGTCAGAAAAAAATCTTCAAAAAAAGATATCCTTCTCAAAAGCATGTAATTTAATTTACAAAATATCACAACTTCCTTTCTAAAGAGGTAATCTTAGAGTGAACAGAAAGGTGGCTTTCCTTATATTAAGTTCCAGCACCTGACATGAGACAATTGACATTATTTAGGAAGTGCCTTAAGTGTGCATGATGCATCTAAAGCAGCTCTGCAGGAAGTCAGCACTTATTCTCTTCTCAATTGTGCTGGGTTACCCTTGACTTTAAATTCTAAGCAGCTCTATAAAGCCCTTTAAAAAAACATGCTTTTATCCAGTGATACGACTTTCTCTTCAGTCATGATCCATGCTGTTCTGAATTCTTCACTTAGGTATCTTCCTCTGATGAACAATGTACTTTGCGTATCAGTTTGGCAATCCCTTCTGGACTCAAATAAAAGTGTTATACCAGGAAAGGTAAAGAAAAAAAAGATTCTTGCATTTGTTTATTGCCCTCAATATGTGGTGAAGCCAGTTAAGCGCTTTTACCAAAAACAGTGAGGTTAAATTCCTAATGTACACTTCGTATCTTTTGGTTAATCCCAGGTCAAAAAGCTGGTATTAGCATCCAGTCTCAGGGAAGGCATTCATAGGTGGCTTGGGGGAGTTAGCTGCATCTGTCCGGCCTCATTCCACTATCATCATTAACAACCAAGAACTGCCAAATACCAAACACCATGCATCCTGAAAACCCAAGCATCCCAGTTCTGCAGCAAGAGATGCAAAGCAATATTCACTTGGGAACAACCTTGTCAGATGGATTTTCTTCAAGAGCAAATGAGCACATACTCTTTGGAAAAGCAATACAAACCCAGTCACTACTTCACCAAGCCACAAAGAAATACAGAAGAGCCAAAAACACGAATGTAACTTGATGGCACAACACATCTGTAGCCGATGCCAACATTGAGAAAAAAACATATGAAATCCAACATTCAAAGTTCTGACCATACTCAGCATCATTTTATTGAAACACATCAGCAAGTAATTTGGAAAGAACTTACTCATATTGGCAAGGGACTTAATGCTTCACTTACTATCACTGTGAGTAGCAGCTACCAGCATCCAAAACTTCCAGACTAGTCTGTGGCAGTCTTCCAAACGGTCCCTCTCACACCTTACACGATGTTTGATTTTGTAGCCATCTTTCCCCATTACACTTGCAGGGGTGTTATTATTCACTCAGTTAACCTGTTCTCTGTTCAGAACATCTGCATGGGCTTCTTTACAGATCTAATCTGTATTAGCTACCACCTTATTTAATTAAAACCAGGCGGGGTTAAAAATCCACAAAACTGTGACTGGGATAGATCCACCCTCACCCAGAATATCCCCTAAACCAGGGCAATCACAAAGCAGTTGCCAGATTTGCATTTTCACTACAAAAGTAACAGTAGCATTTATTGTATTCCACCAAAGAGTTGATGTACTAGGGCATATCTGACAGTTCTATATTAACACATCCAACTGCTTTAAAGTACCCATTCAGATGGACAGAAGTTCTCATTTTTCCATTCACTAGACCTCCTGCTAGGCTTATAGCCAACAGTCATGGATAATCATGGGATTACTACTACAACAGTACAACTACTACAACCACAACAGAAATCATTAGCTTTCAATTTCAAAACAAGAAAAGCAACACAGCAGGGAGCTTGATGACAGAGGGGCCAGAGGAAAAATAAAGTGACAGAAGCTGAACAGCAATTAATACTTGCCTTAATTAACAACTTTACAATTTATTATAACTCACATGCATACAACCTATAGTGAAAAATGCCATTTTTCCTTCAAAATCTCTCCGTTTTTTATAATTATGAAGCCCTAACACCAGGCCATAGCCTGAGGTTGAGGACTTCCTGTAAGAAAACTAATGAAGGTTCAGGGCAGTGCTGCACCAGACTGACATCTTATCCATGCTGAAATAGGAGATGAATCTGAAGGACAAACTGCAAAGCACTGAGTGTACGGACTGAGTGCTCCTGCCTGCAGGTCTGAGGCCTGGGCTCTGCTGGCACTACTTGCACATGATAGAACCAAACTCTGCCAACGGCTGAGAGCAATACCTCGCACAGGGGACAGGACTTGGCCTCAAGGAACAAGTTATCCTCTGAGGAAAGCACAAACGTCTGGGAATAGGCATGAGTACATATAAATTCGTGCTTCTATGCTTGAACGCAGAATTCAAACTTGAGCAAGAAGAGCTAGTAAATAAATGGGACTCCTGAAAATAAAGATCACTACAGATATGGGCTTTAATTAAATAAACAAAAGGGGAATGTTGTATTTTTCAGCTGAAAACAAAACCAAGAAACCCAAAATCACTCCAAAACAAAATCAACATCACTAAACGTAATTCTTGTTTCCATTTCAATAAAAAATACTATGTGTCTTTTTATTTTATGACTGTTTTTAAGAAAACATTTACTAAAGGAGATAAATAAAAAACATCTACAGATTTTATTTTGATTTCCTGATGGCAAAATAAATTTAAACCAATATATTATATAACAAAAAATGAAACTGTGAGGCAGGGTTTTATACAGTCTCTAACTTCTAATGGGAATTCTTGTTTACTCTAAATGTCTATCATCTAATCGCCAGGAGAGGTGCAGTACCTCTGAAATGAACAACTTCAGAAGCGTGGCTCCATCTACAACAGCGTGCAAACTGCTAACCACTTCCAAGGGATTACAACCACTGAACTGAAACCCCTACAGCATCATATCCTGTCTCTCTGGCTGAATAACGTTTAAAACAGCCAGAGTTGCAGATATGCTAATATATACTTCTCCCTCTAGAACACTCATGACTTGGAAAGAAAAAAGGATGGATATTGAGAGAGTGCATGCTATAGGAATTTATCAAGGTGCTATGTTCCACAAAAACTTCAGTGCAGTTTGGTATTATACAGCAATTTAAGGTGTCTATCTACTTCTACTACATGTCTCAAATACAGCACAGAGCAAATCCTACCAAAAGAACATTACACAGTGGAATTCTTACACAGTAAAATTTGGTTTCTGATTAAGAATTGTACAATAGTAAGCAGCTCTTTGCACCAGTGCAATTGTAGGATATTAAATTACTACCACTAGAGCACTAAAAAGAAGTATTCCAAATACATTATGTAGGAGTTATAAATAATGTATTTCTGTAGTGTAATTATACAGAACTTCATTGCAATATACACACCAAGCTGGATTTATATCTGCAATATACATACACACACACACACGCATGCAATTTTTCATATCTATCTCCCTCTGAATAACATCATAATTAGAAGATAGAGCATTGCAAATGAAGTGAGGTTTGGAAAGGTATTTGTTTCCAGTGTACACGAGGTCTGTTATGACATGTGATGGTAGTACATTCTGAACCTGGCAACCTCTCTGGACAAGCTGACCTTTGCTGCATCAAGACATTTTAGGAAACAAAGATCTTTTTCATTATTTTATTAAAGTGTTGGATTCACTCACTCCAAGGGCATTGCAAATGATATGCAGGACCCTTTGTAAAGGTATTTTCAGTATTAACCCTAATGTGATCCAACTTCACCTCTGGAAAACTAGCTTTATTTTCTGATCAGTGGAACCAAATACTTGTGTTTTTCCTTATGCAATAATTTTTGAATTCTAAGGTCCAACAATAGCTAAAAGTGGAACCTCATTTACTTAGCAAATGTAAAATGTGTAAAGGTCTACATAATACAATCTTGCAATTGAGATACTAAAATTCAGAATTCAGGGATAATTTCTGCAATGCCCTACAATTCATTCCAAGCACACATATACATATATATTTGTATTGCTTTATAATATAAATAGTATTGCCATAATGTGGCACTAGACATACACACACTGTGGGAATCAAATTTCTGAACTACTTGGTTTGGGGATATTTAACATGCTATCCAAACGATTCTCAAAATTTTCTTTCTGTATCTTTAAAAAAGCTACCCTGACTTCAAGCTGAAAACACAAAAATTGTTAGAAGCAATGTCATTACTGTACCCACGAGCTCTGCTGAGTATCCTACTACACTTACTGCTAAATGAAGTACAGTGCTAATTTCAGATATGTTAGCCATATTCAATTTCTTAACCTAGCACCTAGCAAAAGCAGCCAGAGCAGACAGTCAGCAATGGCTGCTGAACACAAAGTTGTTACAGGCAGAATCGTCCTGCTCCATTGCTGTAATAGCCTATGCACAGCCTTTATAGCCCAAACGTCTGTGTTCCGCTGGCACCCAGAGGAAGGCTGGAAGCTCTTTGGAGCAGCTCCCCAGGTTACCAGCACCTCATTAATACATTTATTTGACGGGATGAATATAACACTAGATACTAATAACCAATAACAACTCATCCCCCTATCAGCTTTGATCCTTATTCTCTTTTTATATTCTTTTTACACAAAAACAGACATTTGCTAAATGACTAAAATGTGAGTATCTGACCCAGTACGATCATCTATGCAAACCATTTTTAACAGAGAGCATTCCTACCTGCTAAGGCATCCCGGTAAAGTTGCACAAAATGGTTAAAGATATCCTTAGGCAAACATTTCTCATCAGGCAAACACTGCAAGAGAATGACTATTTCTGACTGCCCCACTGCATGCATGCCTTTTGTAGTGAAACACCAGCACTTCCTGTTCACATCTGCAGAGAGGAAAACATGTATCAGAACAGATGATCAGAATTTCATTAAATATGCCCAAATTTCACTACAGGAACATAGCTCTTTCAAGAATCAATTTTATAGCATGTTTCATTGTGATATCTATTACACCGACAAATTAGGTTCTAAATCTGTTACCTTGCAAGCAAGCACATCCAAAACAAAAGCAGCTCAATAACTCCCAGTTTACAGCTAAGGAAGAGCCAGAGCATTACAGCTCCCAGTCAGATCTTGGGATTATCACCACAGAGCAGACTTTCAGCAGTTTCTGTATCCAAATTAAAGGACAGGATTTAAATGGGAATGAAGGAACCTGGGAAAAGGCCAGGCTGTTGGCTGTGTGTATCATGATCCTGACAGCTAAACCAGTTTCAGACAGTGATATCTCTCTCGTAAGATGGATAGCTGGATTTCAGGTGTTTTCACGAGACGTCACTGTGTTGTTCTGCTTCACATGAATGTTAGTGACGACACATGCTCTAAGCTTCACAATTCATTTGTTGAGAAAAGTAAGTTATTGAAATAAAATCTTTCATCTAATATATATATGTATATATATTAGTATGCATACTAATGACATTTTTATATATTTGTAAAAAATTGTACTGCTATCTAATCAGATGCTGAAAGGTTTATAAACAACATCTTAATTTATTGTATGAACTTTTCACAGAATCAACACATTTTACTGCAAAACTGTCCTCAATTTTTCAAATAATATTTTCTTATCCAGCAGAGATCAACTGAGGTACTAATGTGAGAAGCCATCTGTATGCCTCCCCATTCATTCCTCCCTCCCTCAGCACATGTACATGCACACATGCTCACACACACAGTATTAGAAATAGATAAAAGAGATGCACAGTGGAATGGAACCTGCGTATTGCTATGGGATCCCATCTGCTTTTTCCAGAATGGGATGACAGGGAAATGAGTTAAGCAATCAAAGCAAAAACGAGTGATAAAATACCTTGCCCTACCAACTTGGACAGGAGACACTGTTCTGCAAACCTGAGACTGGAGGCTCTACTAGTCTACTTTATATTGTCTAGACAAAATGATCTGTACTGATGTCTAAATCACTGGAAAGGAGCCTTTTATAATTTAACTTAATATGGCTAAGTACAAAGTTTTCAATTAATGCACTTTTTCAGAGACTATCCTACCAAATAAAAACGCTGCTATTCCCACTAATAATATATATAACATTTCCCCTCTAAAACCCCAAGACTAACTTAATAATAAAAACTTACAATTTACTATTTTTACCATGGACAGCAAATTAGCATTTAAAACAAATACAAGAGGGTCAGGGCCACCATCCTCCAGCTGCTGCATGACAGAGATCTGAGAAGGTCTCTCTTCTACAGCATAGTCTATGAAAGAAACAAGGAGACACACAGTGAAGTCCTTAACTTACTGGTACAGTACTCTACATTATAATCAGATAACCCCAATTCTGATGCTTTTTGCTTTTTTGACCTTTTAAAAAAACTTCAATATTGCTGGTTTGATTGATTGTTTCCTAGGCTGGTATTTTCAAACTTCAATAGTATGTATGTGCAAAACACCTGTACATCCTTTAGAAAAGTGCAGCTTGTTTCATATATCAACTTTTTTCGGTATCAGCTGGAAGAGAAAATGGAAATCAAATTGAGAAATATGTCATGGTGTCAGCTGAAATCCCGAATGACAAATAAGTTAACAATTGTTACTTATATCACAGTAAAGCACAAGAGCATCAGTCCTGGACTGCAAACACCAACACATGGTCTATCCCTATGTCACATAACTTACACTCTCTGTGCATTAGTTACGAGGAAGATAACAAAGAGGAGAACACTAATTAAAACTTTTTTTTATAAATCATAGAAGGTCTAAAGCCAGCGTAAAATGAATCCCAACACAAACTTCAAAGACGTGTGTACTGTCCCTCTATGATTAGACCGAGATGACTAGCAAATTAAAATTTTTCATCCATGTGATTATAACCCATGCTGCATTTAAGCTTTAACAAAAAACACAGTGATGAAAACAGATTCTGAAAGAAATATATTACCTTTCCAGCTAAAATTATCTAGGAAGAAAGGTAATTTTGCTTTCTAACGTGAAAAAGGTTTTTGGAATCTTTTTAAATAGAATTAGAATATCAGAAGTAAAATGCTGCAAAGAAAATCCAGTATGTGACAGCATATGAAACAGTATCAACTTAGCATACAAAATACGATTTATGTGAGGTTATCTATATAAAAGCTCAGAAGCATACTGCAGTTTCACTCCTTTTTTGTGGAGGAGACTGAATAATCAGGCACCCATATAAACAGCTAACAGAGGATGGAACAGATTTGTTTTGAAATTAAATGCTGCTCACATTTTGGTTTTGACACTATCCTGCAACAAAAGGTTACTTCCAGCTTAGCATTAGAAATGTACTGTATCAACAAAATATTTCATAGGAATAAAAAAAATTAAAGATGAAAAACTAAGCTAATCCCAGGAATGTATTAAAGGATGTCATGAATCAGACTGTGGAAAGCAATTGTCAGATAAACAAATATATACATTTTTTTAATCTTTTAGAAATTAGTTTTTAATTTTCTGAATCCTCCTCCATTTGGATACTCTGGAAGGGGACATCATAATTACTGAAAGCTTCACTGTGGGCCAAGATGTGCAATAGCGCTGTTGAATGCAGTGCTCAGGGATGCCTCAGACATAGCGGATGTTCCAAGAGAATTTCAGAGAAGGGAAGCATGAATATTCATAAGGCTAATTAAAACGTATCTCTGTGTGAAACATTCCCCACAGTCCGATTAGTGAAGAAATTAGCACATATTTCTGGACTGAAGTTAATTTTCTTTTTGCTTTGTTTTTTACTTCTTCCAGTAATTTCATTGCAAGATGAGTTTCTTCCTGGATGCTAATAAGGATCAATGGTGCAAATGAGTGCCGCAACATTCAGCCATCAGTACTTACTGTGAATTTCTTCAAGTATTCAGCATACTGCCAGCATCTTATTTTTAAAATAAACACAGTAACTATTAGGTTAATTGCAACTGGTAAACATAAAAGCTAGATGCCAAATTATACCCTCACCTCCTTTTACTCCAGTGGAGATGAGAATTGGAGGAAGACCATCTTCAGGAATTAGATTCATTGCACTGCCAACAGGACTGCCAACCTGAGTTATATTTCCCGAGAATACAGAAGCATTATCAGTCTACAAGAAGCAAACAACAAGAAAGGACAACATTACAAAAGTAATAATGATAAAAACATAAGAGCTGGTTGACTAGATTACTAGATGTAGGTGAAGGAGTCTGTGTCTGCTGGAGAACCAGAAGCACCAAGTAATTTGGCTCTTTAACAACAGATGATCATGTGATGACTCCTGTATGTGAACTATTACTATAAAGCCTGCTTAAGCAGAGACTGTATCTCCCTTCTCTAGCACCACACATACTCATTTCTTTACAAAATCTAAATGTACCTATGCCCATCTGACCTTTTCACAAAGTCTCAATTCCACTCACATGGGGTCTGGTGGATTTAACATTGCTAGATTATATCTGTACTTTTCTGCATACATCATTTTATGAGAAGTGTCAAAAGAAAGTATTTTTCTGCTTTGTGCTATGACAACCTTATTGTTTCAAACTCCTTACCAACCATGACTCAGCTTTTTTAAAACATGCGTTATACAAATATCCTTCACACACAGGCTGTACAGCCAAACACTTGGAAGCCACCTAGCACACAGACTTCAAACACTGCTTACTGCTCTGCCCCATCATAGTTCATTTCAGTTCAAAATACATGGTTGTTTCAGCACTCTGCAAACATTAAAATAAGTGAGGACGCTTGCTATACAACATACTGAGACAAGCCTCAACAGATTTCCGAGATCAGTCTTACTGAAATCACCATAGAAGCTAATATACTACTCACGGCCAAAGCAAGCATGGTATTTTGAGCGGTGAATAGTGTAACGCTTCCTTACTTCTGCTGATAAAGTGTTGTTGGTCACAGGCTTTGACGGATCATGCGACACTGCTAAGGTTCCTGTGGAAGTTGTCCCAGCCACTGTCAGTTTTGCTGCATCGGCAACTTCTCCATTGGGTAATATCCCATCAGCAAACCAAACACGCCTTTGTTCTCTAGGTTGAGCTACTAGAGAGAACATAAAAAAATAGAATTTAAGATCTCACAGCAACATTAACTGGAAAATTTGAGTACAGAAGAGCAAAGCTGAAAAAATTAATAAATAGAGAAATGCAGACTGGAAGGGACTTACGACATCGTCTAGTGCATTTCCTATGGCAGCATCATGTATAAACACATCTGCTGAGAATAGTTTACTTGTCCTTAAAAACCTGATGTCCCTACTGAGGGCAGGAATATCACAACTGGCATTACCTGGAGTATTTGGAATGGATGAAGTGCAGATACTCTTTCCAAATTCTTTCTACAGGCAAAGTGAAAGAAAAAAGTTTTCTTACCTTCTGCTCCAGGATGCTTTAAAACTCCCACAGGTACCATGACAGTGGGAGGCGGAGAGCTCAGGGCACCCGAGGCCTGAGCCTGCTGCAAAGGAGGGATAGTAGAACAGTATTCAGCAGGATTGTTAGGGTTAGGACTCTGGCTTGAGGCACTCATCATGTTCTCCCAGGCTTGAGCTAAACCAAACAAAGAACAAGAAACATGAGCAGAGCAGAAGGTATCTAACAGTCCAAAACACTGTGTTAAGTTCTCAGCTACAAGTAGGTATGGACCCTGCCACCTTCCAAAGACCATCTCTCTTCCTTTATTTAAAAGCCCAGGAGAATGTAATTAAGCAAGAAAATGCACAGCAGGGGGAGAAACAGCACTGGTCCTATGCAATAAAAATATCAGTTCATATAGAAATACTTTATGAAACTTACAACAATACACTTTGACCACAATGATGCTTAGTTCCACATGCTTTATTTTGTTTCTTCTTCAAAGATTTAACTGAAAACACTCAATTCTTATATATAAATATATATATATGTATATTTATCACACTGTATGGACAGATGGACATTCCTATTACAAATGTTTTATAACCTACAGGACACTTGAGCAGATTTATCTTTTGCATATGAGAAAAAGCACCTTGCATTTCTTTATATCAAGGGCAGATCAGTACAGATCAACAAATTTTATTCTTAACTATAAAAAAAACCCTTACGCTATTAATTCTGAAGGCATGACTTGAGCCTTAATTCAATTGCCCAAACAATAACACATAAAACTTCTTTGTCAACAACATCCATCACAGGGAAATCTCTCACCTAGCTAGTGAAACAGACTGTATCTTCACAGTACTACTTCTTTTTCATCTTGTAAGGAAAGCTTGTAGCTATGCAAGGTACCAGAAAATTCATACATGTGCTTGCACCTTCAACCATATTAGTATGTTACAAATAAATGCATTCCTCCAGTTAGGCATAAATATCTTGCCACCTAAGCCCTCAGAGCAGCTATAAAGCCTGAATAAGTCATGTACATCTTTGGGTTCCTTTGGCTATGAATTATCAGAAAACCAAGGTGAAAATAACAAGACCAAAAAAACCCAAACAGAACACAACAGAACATAAACCCCTCCTGGTTCCTCCCATCAACCTGCAAAACCAGTAGAGTGAAATGCCTGCCAATGGAAAAGGTATTGACATTTCCAAATGGAAATATTTTTTTAACAGCAATTCTGTATTCATTTAGACTACAGGTCCTGAAAGAAGAAAGTGTTAAAAGAAAAATTACATCTCTAGGATCCCTTTATTAGAAAAGTCATAGCATGGTAGAAGAACGTTTTTAAAGCCTTCTCTAAATCAAGCAAAGTGCCAACTCAGCATATCTACCAATTGAAAATACAGTAAAAATAGCATTGGAAACTTACTAAACACACAGCCTGGCCATGGAAAAGTGCCAGAAAACATACAACCCTCCCCCCACACCCCAGTGAAACACAAACCAGATACTGAGCAACCAAATGAAATAGCTACTTCTAAAGTGGGTTTCCTACGCTTGGTTCGAAGACTGTAAAGATTAATGCTTAACCTGACTTGAGGGGGGCGGGGAACAAACCTGTACTGACAAAGAAGCTGCAAGGATCAGGAAGGATCAGATATGATCAGGCTACAGGTTAACTAACCAGTAACCAAAAGCATTATCACAAAGCACTGCAGCAGGGATAGAAACAGAGAGGTAGCCCGGGGCAAATACACCTAAGTATGCAGGTAGCACTCTCCCTATAATAAACCAAGCAGTGGTGTCACTGCTCACTGCCATTAACGTGCATCCATTCTGGCAACAGGACAGAAAGGTTTTTAACAGGAAATCATCATAATATGATCAATTTTATTATGCCTTTTTACAAGAACACTTCTGGTTTCAACTGAAATATTTTCAGATTCTTCCCTTCCCCCAGGTGAAAACAAATCCTACTCACCACCAAAAGCAGACAGCTGTCTTTTGCCAGGTGTACGTGTAATTCCTTTGTTCTTGTACACCTTGAAATGTGCTAATTTCTCCATCTCAAAATGTAACATTTTAGCACCCCTTCAACGTCATCATCAGGACTCAGTTTTAATTTCTAGATATTACAACCTACAATTTCCTGTCACCCTACACATTTGGCCTACAGTAAAGAACTATTAATAATTAAAACCTACCACTGCACACTGATTAATCTTTAATCTTTTTTGGAACAGAAAAAAATTATTCCTGTTTAATAACAGCAACTGTCTACTAATTTTGGATGCTCATCTCAAGACTAAGCACTTAGTTACTTTCAACCGAACCTGCACAATACTGAACTTCTTTGGAGAAAAAATAAAGCTATGAGCTTCTAAGTTTAGATACATGCTCAACAAATTAACAGATCTTTCTGAAAACAGCAGCCCAAATAATCTACTATACAGTAACATGTAAAGATACCATCAAAATTACCTTGTCCAAACACTGACATAACACAGAATTTT
Source organism: Morus bassanus (assembly GCA_031468815.1). Taxonomy (NCBI): domain Eukaryota; kingdom Metazoa; phylum Chordata; class Aves; order Suliformes; family Sulidae; genus Morus; species Morus bassanus. The sequence goes on along the minus strand of CM062576.1, from coordinate 17,321,164 downwards.
CCTAACTAATTCTTGGTTAAAACTACAGCAGCAATCTTTTATCAAAGTCTCCAGAGTTTAACTAAACATTTGCAGCAATGGAGATTCCATGACAACTGTTCAATAGTCATCAGGATAGTTAGTTATCCTAATGGTTAAAAGTTTGCATTTAGAACCTGAATTTGTCTGACTTCTCACTCTCAGACCTTCCTCTACAATTAAGTAACTTCTGTCATCAAGTTTCAGTTATCCATATATATATTTATACCCCGAGATCAAGTCGCCTATTCACCTTTCAATTAATAAACCAAAGACAGAGCACCTGGAATTTCTCATGATGAGACCGGTTTTCTCTTGACTTAAGCACTCACATGGATCCTGTCTCAACCTAATCCAATTCTTCTACCTTCTTGATTCAAGACATAGAAACTGAACATCAAGTCTTTCAGCAACAGCTGTCTTAGCGTCATGGAAATAAGCCAATTGGAGAGCATCATCACCCAAAGGTAACTTCCAGCTCAGGAAGTTCTTGAGATTTTCAGAAGCCTCAAGATACAGTGGGAAGAATACTCTGTGTCTGCCCATATTTATACCACATATCTAAAGTGTTAATATTATAAAGGACAAAATACAAAATAGATTCCATGGCCCTTTGGTCAAAACCAAACACAGTCTTTCCTTACACCAAGCAGAGGTTCTTGTTTGTTCTACTTGTTAACTTTGTAACTACTTGTGACCTCTCTCATATGTCCCACATTCACATCAGGCTTTTAGCCACAGCACCATCCTGGGTTTGACAGAATCTCCAGCAATGTGCCCAAAGCAATAATCCAAACTCAGTTGTCCACATCTGTGGATAGGTCTTCAGACAAGGCCTCCTACTCTAGCACCAAAGAGTTAAGGAGGAAGAAGAGTTAGATTAATTTGTGGATAAATACTACCCAATTTCTTATAGTGCATAATCTAGAAGAGGCACAACTGCAGTACTCCTGTCTTTGGCATCCCATACAAAAGCGTAACAGGTTACGCAAAGCAAAACAGGTTTGATGCCTGCATCAAAGGGCAGAGAGTAGGCTCCTGAATTAAAAACAAAAAAACAAAAAAAAAAAACCACCACCAAAAATCACAGTTTCTGCAATCCCAGTATAGCACTCACAAATGAAAGCTTCCAAAATCATTGCAACCTTACCAGTTTTTGCCTTCTGTTAATCATATTTAGTTCAGGAATCCCCAGGCTCCACAGGGATTCCATGCTGATCTCTCAAGGGCCTTTGGTCTTTTAGCATAGTTACCCATCCAAATAAAAGGGTTGTGGTTTTTTTTTTTTAAATATCATCAGTGCAGCTCAACACAAAGCCAGTGAAGCACTGCATCTCAGATTCTCTTTCCACTTACCATTCATTAGTACTGAATGGCAGATTACACACACTCTAGCTTCCTTTCGATCCATGTACAGCAACTTGCACTTCAGGCTACAGCATGCCGCACAAAAAACCTGGAACCAAAGGGGAAAAAACTTAAGTGTTGTTCAAAAATATGTGATGAACTCATGAATTCAGACAAGAGAATATCTGTAAAGCTGTAGACATGAAAAATAAGGAGGTAAATTATCAGTATTTTCCCATTAAAGCCACAGTGACTAATACCCACCCAGGGTGCCCTTTCCTACTAATCCCGATGAAACAGTATTATGTGGAACACATAAATGCATACTGTCCTGATACTGTACAGTGGTGTTTTTAAAATATGTTTGGCATAAATGAAAATGGGTTAATAAATTCCTACCACTTTACAATCCCTCACAGAATTAACAATTTGGGAAGTAATTTCGGTCTTAGAAAAAGCATGAGTACTTTCTCGTATCAGCTATGTTTAAATGCCCAAGTCTTCTCTACATAAGAGATTTATGTGGCACAGATTAATTCAAACAAGTAATTTTTATTTGCAGCAGGGCAATTCATCTATATCAGCAACTCTAGCTTTTTAATCTCTTCATATATAACAAGCTATTCCTCAGTTGGGACTTAAGTGGATGTATCAAAGTGTTTTAAGTGTTCCACATATAAAGTGACATTTAAAAAAGCTGACTGACATTGGTACCGCAAGAAAATCTTGCTCCATTTATATATTAAAAGGTTGTATTTACATGGTTACAAACACTGCAGCATCACAACACTAGAGAGAAATTAGGAACTGCATTTTATGCACACTGGTTGCTAAGGGGGGACCCGGTGCAAAATCCCTGGGGGGACAACCTGCTGTGGAGGTGCAGTTGCATTGCTAGCACTTCTCACCTGAACCAGCTCTAACAATTCCCCAGTCCTGGGCAGGAAACAGTGTTGAGATTTTCTCCAGACAAGCAAAACCATAAAACATGAGCATGGCTTGTGCATCAAAACAAACACTTGGCATGCAGATATGATCCTACAATAGCAACTGCAATCTCAAAATCCTGCAGAACAGACAAATCAGGGTGCCCTAATGATTTCTTATTTGTTTTAAAGAATAATATTTTCTTTGTTTAAAAAAACAAGTATTTCCTCAGGGTTATTATTCAGGTGACATGTGAAGATCCTGATGAATTACTGTTCATGCAGAAAGGTAATGTCACACTCAGGAAATCTAGAAATAACAGCAGCTACCTGACAAATGAGTTCAGTTATCAAGAGAAAATTTCAAATTTTAATTACAGGTGGATATTATATCTACAATTCACTATGCGTTATTATGATCTGTAATACCTTCTTAATCCAAAAAATTATTCCATCATCACTTCAACAGCAGTATGTCTGTAATATAGACAAGAAACTACATAGGATTCTCATACATAAAAATTTGTAAACCTAACTAAATTTCAACCAAGTTGAAGACCACACCAAATTATGACTACTTTGCAGCCTGTTACCTTTGCAGTCTTTTAGTGGCAAGTGTTTAAAATAAGCCATGAGAGCTGAAAATCGAATGTGAAGAAAGAAGAGCTCACCCTGTCGCATTTCAACCAGTTTTAATGTTTCCTAATTATGTCAACTTAAACATTTGAAAAACAAAATATAAGTGTATATACACTGGCGTTTGCATGCAAAAATAAAAACAACTCTTCTGCATATGTGAAAAACTTAAAAAAAAAGTACTTTAAAAACCTGATTTCTGCGTTTACACTTTAACCCAATTTACAAGCATTCTAGGGAATATTAATAACAACATCACAGCATATTTTACAGACATTTGACATCATTTCAGTTCTCTGGGAGAAACTTCCAGTTGAAAGTTCAGTATTGAACATGGAAAAATCAATGTCTTGAACCATAAATGAAGGACCAACAACACAAATTAATATCTAATTTAGGACCCTTTATCAAACAACACATTGTGCAGTCAGCAAAGCTCCCAAATGCAACAATCTAAATATTAAAAGAGAAGGTAGAAGCAATGACAGAACATCTACACCTCCTCTCTTAGGCTGCATCAGCCTTCTAACAGTAGTAATGCAGAGGAAGAAAACAATCCAGCACAACTGACAATTCAGTCTTGTTATTAACAAACACCAAGTCATTATCTCAGTATATCATGCTATAAAAAAAATAACATAGCAGTGTCAAAGCAAGTTTTTAATGTTGCTAGGGTTTTCAGGTTCACTGGGAGTTGTTAAAGCTAGGGGGTTTGGTGATTTTTTTTATATTTTGGTGGAAAAATATAGTTTTGGTTGTCAGTAAAAAGATGACATACAAATTTTCTGGTTTTCCTATCAAGGATGATCGTTTCATCCAACAACAGAAGATACATATATACAAAAGGTAAAATTTATGAATGTGTTCACACACATACTTCAGGTTCCTAATTTTAATTCAAAATTTGCTCTAAGTGTATTACTTTCTACCACTCCCCTGAGGTTCATATCTTCCATTAATTTTGCAATTATTATCCTGAAATTAAAAACCAAGGCAGACTTCCCAGGTGGCACTCAACTATTTTTAAATGCAATTTTCATTCCCAAATGAAACAGATACATTTACCCCTACTACAATGATTTGTCATGATGCTAATAAAGCTTAAAAAGAAACTGTTGTGCTAAAGCTTGTGTTCAAAAATATTTAGTCCCATGAATTCCCCTAGAAACAAGTAGCTGCAAGAGCTGAAGACAGCATCTCCCCAATCGTTTAAGTGAGATTCATACATTTAGCAGAAACAGCAGAAGCGTCGCTGTGATTCAGTAGTTACCTACACCACGGGCACATGGTCAACATGACTTGCTTTGGGGATGGTTATCTTAACCAGAAAGCAAGAGCAGACAGCTGAGAATAGCTATGTCTCAAGCCATTACAGCTAGATTCATCAGAGCTTGCCTGTCAAAGCCTTTGGTCTCTTTCCTTCCAGAATTGTTACAGGAACTAAGTGTTGTAAAGCAATTTGCAGTAAGTGCTAAGTATTATTTGACCTATACAGATTCTTAGCATTTATTAATAAGTGCTTCTTTTTAGAGAAAAAAAACATAAGAAGGCATGAAATATCAGAATTTTCTGCCACATCTTTTGACTGCATGTGTGCAAATTTGGCCCAGTCAGCACTAATTGACAAAAGCTTCTAGAAACAAGCCATTCTGAGGATTATTCTAACACTCTGAGAACATTAAATACTAATATGTGACGCATTCTTCACATCTGAGAAACAAATCTGTCTACAGAGCAGAGGGACCTTTTATTTTATCCATTCCACACATATAATCCAAAACAATGCTGGTTGTTATTCTCAAGGCTTGCCTTCAGTAGTTAAAAAAAAAAAAACAAGAAAAGAAAAAAACCACATTACATTTTTTGGCCTTGCTCTATCTGTGCATGTTTTATCCACTTTGTTTACAGATATTTTCGTTTTCTGCTTCTCATTTGTGCAATTCAGGGCTTCAGTCATTACAGGGAAGTAATTAAATCTAAGCAATGAACTTGTTTAAAACACAAAAATAAGTAGAAAACATTACTGTAAATGAAAATTGTAGTCATATTTGTTAAACAAATAAAAAACAGAAGAATTACCTAAATAACTGACAGTATGTTAACATATCAAAGCTAAAATGATGGACATTCCTTTAAGTTGTATGCCTTACAGATTCCCCTTAACTGCAATGAGAAAAAGATTGAGCCCTTTGATATTAACCAAAAGGTACACAAAAGGTAGGCATGTACCTCATATGATGCTTATTGATCTCCTGTGGTTACTAGCTCCTCATCAGGACTTCCACTGCAACCAACCTGCAAGAGGATGGGCAGAAGCAAGCAATTGGAAGTCCTGGACCAGTGCACAATTAATGTCTGCTTAGCTTTTAAAAGTGTCCTGGGAAAGACTTTTCAGCATGTCTCAAAATCAAATTTGAATGAAATCTACTTATCTGATGTTGCAGTGAAGAGATTGAGTCCTATACATTTTGTATCCTATACATTTTGGTTACTAAAGGGACAAGTGGCACACATACACTCCTTTACAGAGGAGCAAGCCTGGGTTTTCTGCTAGGCTGATTCCAGAAACAAGTAGCATAAGGGTTTGAGCTTTCCAGATACATTTGCTTCTTTTATGTCCTTTGTTCAAGTCATTCTGCTTCCCTGCACTCTTCTGGTAGCTAAATATCTTGCCCACAGCAGTCAGGAGGTCTTTCAATCAACTTCAGAAACCTTTGGATAGGCCCTAAATGAACCAAAGTTACTTTTACTCTTGTTTTTCATGGGTTTTAATATTTCCTTTTATCTTAAAAATATTCATGAATATCTACTTGACAGGAATGTTAGTTTACCGCTTTTGAATCATCATATTTTTTCCTAAGTTCCTACTTCCCATGTGTCACTGACTTTTATTTCATTAACAAGGTATTTAGAAATACTTTACAAGCTAATCATTTACCATAAACATGCCACATAAAATTTTGTGTTGACCTAGATGGCACATATATAAAACTTTAAAAAAAAAGTCAATAATAAAATATTTCTTACACAACACAAAATGATACAGAAATTATATTGTAGTTGTCTTCATTACAAAACTTCTCACCATGTGTACATACATCAGGTTACAGATAATTTACTGTATTTTTTCCAGGAGCAAATGTATATTCATTAAAATAATGTAAGCAATACGAGAAAAGTTAGTAAAGAAGACTTAAAAGAACTGAGTTGATCAGCCATCTAAACAAGCAGGAACACCAGTAATTCAACAGCACACTTCCAGTGTCCATCAATATGTTTCAGTATCTTTAATGGGATTACTGCTGCAGCAATTTCTGCAAACCAGTTTCCTGCGCTTAGCCATTTTATAGCAGTTTGACATGAATCCAGTGATGTTGAGTGTTGCAATCAACAAATACACCGCTCATACAGGCTAATAATTCTTTCAGTTGTAAATAACAATTAGTTATTCTCTATTAGAACCCTAAATAGATTAGAGCTTAGAAACTCCTTTTTTTCCTTCACAAAATCAAACATGGCTTTTTAGGAAGAGACGTCACAGGTAACTATAGCCAGTGGCTCTGATTTGATTTTATGCAGCAGCAGGAATAAAAGGGTGCTTTGAGCTTACTCACAAAATACAAACTTACCTTCCCACAAGCTCTGCAATGATGCCTTCTTTTGGTGAACGTAAATCTGGCCTCGCATTTCATACAGTTTGGTGCTTGAGAATCTGGAACCCAAACTGGAGCCACCTCACCCAAAGTTGTAAAAGGCTTTCTGGCTGGAGCTCCAAACTGACCAGCTCTGAGATCATTATCTGGACTATCTGGGGCTACTGCAAGGCACGGACTACTAGAGACTCCAGATTCATACTCTTCCAAATGTTCCCCATTAGTATCAGTAACAGAGGCATTTAAAGATGTTTCACCAGGAAGCGCATCTGCTGTATCCCCTAATTGTGTTTTACCAAAGACATTTTTGTTTTTACTATTACCTCCACAATTTGGGGGAACAAGATCATTTTGTAAGTGGTCCGATAATGGCTTCGGAATCTGCAGTTTAAGATTTGTAGGTTGTTTAGGTCTTGCACCACCAAAAGGAACACTGATAGATTGCAGATTAGTCACTGGTTTTGGTGAAGTTTGCCCTTGTATGGATGAAACCTGACTACAAAGATTATGTAAATAATTTTTCTTTAAATGGTCACCAGTGCTGTTTAAAATAAGACTGCTCCCTTCTGTGGTCTCATTTCCTCTCTGTTCATAAACATTAGCGTAACATTCTGACTTGCTTTCCTCTATCTCCTTTTCCTCTGTTACTGAGTCTTCCTTGGAGGGTAAAGTCTTTGGAACATGAGCAACAACTGGGTTCTGCATTCCATAGGAATCACAACCATTAGATAGAGAGCTTGCTGCTGATGTAGCCATCACATCAGAGAGACTGGACGCTTCAAGCTCATCTATACCAGTTCCTTTCAAGTCTATGCCTGCCTCCATCATCCCGTCTCCACCTTCTTTACTATTACTACATGCCTCATCAAGCTGTTTCATCTGCAAAAGTCTTCCATTCTCTCCCAGAGTTTGCTTATTATTCATCTCATTCAACTTAGTCAGTTCCCAGTTAGTCATCTCCTGAGATTCAGGGTAACACTCTGCCATGCTGAGTAATTCCGTTGTGCCAAGATTTTTATCACATTCAATGACTTTGCTTTCAGTGGCACTAACATCCTCGGGGGCAAAATGTTCTGCAACATGTTCCTTGTAATTGCCACTTCCAGCCACATCTGGTTGACAAGTTTCAGTGAGCCCAGATAGCCTAGACTGTAACTGTTGGGTTGTTTCCTGTTCTACAATTAAGCTTCTATTACTTGAACCAGAAGAAGAGTTTTTAGCTTCTAGATCCGTTCTCTGAGGAATGGCTTTACTAGTAAAATTTTCAACTGATACACAATTTTCTTGTGTTTTAACAGTACCATCAACTGGTCTCTGTAAGAGAGTCACTGCATTAATCCCTGCAGTCGCAGCTTCTGAAAACAGTGAATCTTTACTCATATTAAAATCATCCTTTAATCGAGAGGAGGGGCACGCAACGGTCAGGCTTTCAGAAGAAGCATTAATCAAATGACTTACAGAGTCATCTTCAGTGCACAGCCGATTTACTTGCTTTTCTGTATCTGTATCTTTTTCCGTGGATCCATTTAGAGTAACACTAAACTGATCACTCTGTCGGTTTTCATTATCCAGTGTAAAGCTAATAGTGTCCATTAGGGACTGACTGTTGTAATTTTTACAATCTAGCAAATCGCCACTTTGTAGTGTTCTTCTGTCACAGTTATGCATGACTGCCACCACTAGTACATTTTTCTCCTCTGGCAAGCAAGCTGTATTTCCACATTTCTTTTCTCCTGTTTCCACAGTGTTACACTGATCATCCCGATTACTATTTCTTTTAATCAATTGATCGTCTGCTGCTGCCTGATCATCAATCCACATGGCTGGTGTCTCTGGGCTTATGCTAAAATCCTTTCCATTAGCACAGTGATCCCCTCCGCCTGTTGGTGTAGTCACTGAATGAGACACGGAGAAAGACTTTAATCTCTGTTGACATTCATTAGGAGTTGTAGCTTCATTCACATTGGCCACGGTTGGGTTAAATGACAAACGACGAGAAGGTGGATCTAGAATCTGATTCCACTTTGCACCCAATAGTGTAGGTGAAACAGTGGCATCTGAAAAAGTGTTTAAATAAGAGAACTTACTGTCCTATTAAAGCTACAGGTTCTATTAACTCTGTTGCATTAGAATGCCCCAAATATAAATGTAGAGATGTTCAAATATGGGCACAACAGTAAAACACATCCGCCATAATTAATATCCTTGACCAACCATTAGTAGTGTAATTGCATAATGTTTCTGGAACTCAGGAATTTTAGAGCTACACCAATTAGTATGAGGTTGAATTTGTACAAGCAACTTTAAACTATTGATTAATATACTTTAGACAGCTAGAAATGCCTAGAAAGATTCCCAGTCCCACAAAATGTTTAACTTCCTTGGCAGCACAGAAATAGCAATTAGACTAAGCAAAAATTTAATACTTCAAATATGATAACTTTCATTTTATGATTTATGTGACCTAATAAAACACTTCTACGCTTGAGTCTCCAAAACTGCAAAAGCAGCTTAAAATAAGTTTTGCCTGATTTGTTTAAAATAAATGATTAAACTACTGCCACTGAGATTAAGCTTCACAAAACCTTTCTTTAAAAAGTGTATGGAAGATTGTCTATGAAAAAAGTAAGAAATTTTAAAAAAGCAAACAAGATGAATGGAAAAAGAAGAGAATACTACTAACAAATACTGAAGATACACCATGCAAAATTAATGTTCTTTGCAAGTTCTGAGATTAATTTGCAACTCAAAACCAAAAAGGGTATCACAGATCTTTCCCTCTTCAATGGTGTTCTCTGTAGAATACATCTAATGTGCACCTACGATCTTGTTCAAAATGACTCACCTTCGTTTTGCTCAAATTCATCTAAAACCTTATCGAGGTTATATGCCTCTGCTTGGAAATAGTTCTCCATTTGTCAGGGAAAGACCACCAGATTCTTGTCTGAACCTGCCAGAGAACAAATTACAATCAGAAATTTAACCTTCAGTCAGCAGTGTTCCACTACATATTACATGCATAAATCAAAAGTATTTTCCAGGAGTAAAAATTATTTGTGTGCTTAAACTTGCTTAATTCAGATTAACAACCTCCCCAAACTTGCTTTGGATTTTATTACCTCCAGTCTCCCACATTAATGTGTCTAACCATCAGGATCACCGTAATGGTAAGAGCAAAACTGCTCCAACACCAGTCAGAAAACAACAGTCTAGAGAACCAGAAGGCCAACTAACAATCTGAAGATCCGGCTTTCAGTTCCATGCTACCACTGATTAGCTCATGTGGCTTTGAACAAGTAGTTTAAACTCTCCATGCTTCTGATTTCTTTAATGTATGCTAGGCTAGCAGTATTCTGTGTCACTCCTCATTTCCCAGAGATGCTTCAAAGATTCATACTTATAAAAGTTGTTAAGGGACTTAATGGGTGTTACTTGAATTGTGCTAGCTCTTAAAATGCCTGCTTTAATAATCCTTGTTCCCCTGAAAGGCAGGCACTGGAAATCTAGCCAAATGCACAGAAGTAAATAGTCTCATCAAAACCATGCTCAGGCTAGAAAGGAAGATGACATGGGAGAAATGAAAAAAAAATCCAACCCTAACTCATTAAATAACTTTCTACAACTTCACATAATAAATAACATTTTCACCCTAACAGTAGGAATATGGTCTTCTTGCTACCAAAGGCTTGTAGCATCAAGACACCCTGATTCATTTTTTAAAAACATTCACTACCAGCAAAGACATTTTCACTGAGAAATATGTGCCATAACCTATATACCATGAAGACAGACATTTATTTGATCTGTTCTCTGAACATCATCCAAAACATCCTTATTCTCTTCAGAGTTGGCTTTCAATGTTGTGAAATAAGGAAATGGAGGAGGAGAGGGTGAGAACCTTGTTTTGCAGTAAGAAACAGTGTTAGACCTGACAGCTAGACTCCAGCTCAATTAAAAATCTGCTCTTTTACACTAGAGAGACAACAGACACAAGAAACACATCAGAGGAAGTTTCCAACAAAAAACTATACTTTACTTTATCATTACCCCCATAGTATCTGGATTTGAGGAAAACATCAACCAGTTTTATTCAATTACTACAACATTAAATACAGTTTTGTATTTATTGTGGGCAACAGCTATGATTAGGTTATTGGTACAAAAAGGTCATGCATTAAAATATCACAAAATGCAGAGTTCAATTTTTAAGGTTGACCTCAAATTTGACATAGTGTTTTTAAAAGATGATAATGTTACAATGTAAATACATTGCTATTTAATATAATCAGATTAAATCATGTTTTAAAGATACATACAAAAGCCAATTTTAAAGAAAATTAGTACAACGGCAACTTAGAAATTACAATAGCCATCACTCAGAAAAAGACCATTTTGCAAAGAAATTCAGAGATCAACTAGATGTGTCCTCTGCTCTGGGATTTTAGATTAACTCCTTCTGCAAGGAAAATAGATGATTGGCCGTATCATTTACTGTACACAGATGGACAGATTATAACATAAGCAATGGAAAAGCTGGCCACCTTGATCAAAGGTTGCATTTCAGAAGTCTAAAAAAGCTCAACACTTTACATTCTCTACCAAAAGCCAAGTTCTGACATCTAACTGTGACAGAGTGTACCTTAGATACCTACTGTAAGGTCTTCCTGAGTTATCCAATCTGCCCACCAAGTCATTGTATTAAAAATTTTTCATACCATTTTACCTGAAATAATTACATTTACTACATACATTTCAATTAAACCAAAATAATTTTTAAAAGCAGATGCTTCTCCTTAGACATACAAATACTAAATTCATTCAATCTCCATCCAAACTGCAAGAGTTTGGAGGTTCTCTTGCACCTTTCTCTCCAGCTCACTTCAACTCCTTAATAGGAACAATCTTTACCAGCTCAGTAAATATGAAATATTAAAAAGTTAATTAGAATCTGCCCCAATGAATATTTTGCTTGATTTTTTTTTTCCATTCAGAGTTCTAAACATCAACCAAAATTAACTCACTATAATAAGATTGGCTTTCTACAAAACACCACATAATTACACATAAGTTTATAATATATTTAATTTACATTATAATGATAACATTCCAGTCTAGCAAACAACTGATGAAGATGTGAATAATTATTCTTAGGCAAAGTCCAACTACTAAGGTCAATGATGCAGAGTATTTGTCAGTGAAGCACTGCAAGACTGAAAAGTGTCATACAAAATTTTTGTGTTCAATGTTTGTGTTTTTGTGTTAAATTGTGATGCTGTTTGAAGCCACCGCACTCAGGTTTCCATGCACCTTCAGAGTGAAAAAGGGCATCCAGTCAAGGCATTCCCTACGACTTAAACACAAACTCTGCAATATGGGTGGCCCCAAAGAAAAGGCTACAAGCATTGGTTTTTTTTGTTTTGCTTATTTTAGAGAAGGCAATGATTACTGACAAGCAAGCTAATGGGGAAGGAGTGTTATGCTGATCATATAGTTGCTGAAAACATGTTTTTAAGTAACTCTTTCAACAACTGCATTTTGATTCTGTGTAACTGGTTTAGAAATCTTTAAAAAAAATCAGACCTGACCATTCATACAACTTAAAAACCTGACTGAAAACCTGATGAAATTACTTCAGCACTAACTGAAATTTATGCTCATTGGAGTAAGTAGACTATAAGCCACATTTGCCCTAATGTTTCCTAAATTTAGTCCTATATTAGTTGTTTTTTCATCGTCACACAAATCAGGAACAAGATATGCCTAACCAAAGAAAGCAGTGTTATAAGTTCATAATAAATATAAGAATTTTTATTTACTGTAGTCAGGGTTTGGCTTTTAAATTTTATATTAAGTGTGATTTTATAACATCAGAAAAATACAAATATTCAGACTTAGGAGACCACATGTTTAACAATAACAAGGACATATAAAGAAGACTTAGATTTTTGTTCCCGTTTCCTTACAATCCCAATGTGGTCAATACTTCACAGCATCTCTGTGAAATTATTATTTTATTGACATCTGTATGATCTAATATTCAATATCTAATATTTGTGAGTTTAAATTTGGACCAATACGACAGAGGGATTTTTTCTATATTTTTAAAAATTCTAGGTAGAGAGAACTACGTGTAAACAAATATAAAGCTCAAATACTGGTGCACAAACATGCAATGAGCCAAAACCCAGACTGATGGATGCTCATAGTCCAAACTGAAGACAGAAAAAACCTTTTATATCATTATTGTTATTTCAATTACTGATGTACCAGGATATATGGAGAATCTTTTATTTTTAAACTCACAATCACTAAGCTGACAGCCACTCTAAATGAGATCTCATTGCCTATGTAAGCAGGTATTTCTCAGAGAAGGTCAGCTGCAAATCTTCAGGTCTAACATCTAAAATTATATTATAATAATTATTATTATTATTATAATAATAATAATTAAAAAAAAACACAACAACCCCTCCAAGCTTTTCCAGAAGTTTCTGTCCAAGGGCAAAACACACTGCCAAACCCACAAAAGTCCTTACTGCCTTCCTCCTGACAGAAAAGGAGGATGAGTACTCATGTTCCTAACGGACACCCACAATGCTTCTTGACCAATACATTGTCAGCAACTCATACTTTTGCCACTTTAAGATCTAATACTTCAACTCTGCATACCCAGCAACTCAAGAGCAAAACAGAAAACACAAAATGCTCTAACACAGCATGCTATAATAATTGGGTAGCTGTTTTCCCTGTGGTTTAGAATTTAATTTTATTTTGAATATTTTTATGAGGTATCCAACATAAATAGAAAGAAAGATATTCCTTTACAGGTCTTTGGAAACTTTGACTGGAACTCACAAGTACCAAGAAAAAAGTTTGGAACAGTTTTAGAATTATTCTAGTTCCAAACTTCCTCCTAGTATAAAGGTTGAAATCACATTTTTAAAGGATCCTTGATAGTTGTGAATCTCTTTAGTATTGCTCAATTATTCCAACCCATGGCATGGAAAGCCGTGGCGAGCAAGCACACAACTTAAACCCTGGAAAAGTGACAATAAAAACATGAGCAAATCAGGAAGACATTTCAATGGCAATTTTAGCTGTATGCTGCCAAAAAGGAGACACTTCCTAAATTAGTATATATTGGGATGAACAATATACAAGAAGAGGCTATTGTGCCGGTGCAAGGAAAAGGAGACATAAATCACCAATCCAGTGAAAACCAGAAGATGGTTTTTCAAAAATACAGTCCTCCATGCAAAGATTTGGCAGAAAAGCCTAACTACAGGCAAAAAAAGCCATCAAATAGCAATTTTTTTTTAATTCTCTATCAAAAAAAAAAGCATACAATGGCTACCATCCACTGGTACAGTAAGTCCAGAACCCAAGATCACTTGTTACCCGTTGCAGAGTCATCTCCTGTCTTTCATGGCAAAAAGCTAATGAAAACATGCAGCCTGTCAATCAGATTATTTTCAAGCTCCTGTTGGATCACAGATCATACATAATTCAGAAACTCTGTGTTTTACTTATCAATTTCTTCATACAACAGCATGGACTTATCATAATCTTCATCTCTAAAACCTAAGAACTTATGTTTTATCAAGCTTACATGCTTTACTCTCCCCTAATGTCTAAACATAAAAGTGCATGTACCAGAATGTCTGTGTCATATGTATCCAGAATTACTATCCTAGTCATCATAGCATTCAGACATAAGACAAACTTTAACTGATTAGTGGGGAAGGAAGGAGACAGAAGTAAAGGACAAGAAACCTTCCTTAAAATTAGATGGTATTCTGAACAGGCTCAACCTTGAAGACTGCCTCTCAAGACAGTTCAGATATCCCACTTGCCAGCTTCTTATGATCTTGGAATATCTCAAGTTGGAAGGGACCCATAAGGATCATCGAGTCCAACTCCCTGCCTCTCACAGGACTACCTACTGTACAAAGAGATAGGCCTTGTGTTATACCTGCAAAGTGGCAAGACTTATATTTGTTTTGGTGTATACGATAAGGAATTATGTAACCCATGATCTTCCGCACTGGACATCCTACATTACCCTCAAGACTTTTTCACCACTGGAACCGTCCACCATTCTTAACTCTAATGGTGGACGACAAGCACACAATCACATTAAAATGCTATAATAAAAAATGCACCAAAAGGAAGTGCCACATACCAACATACAACTATAAGCCTCACAGCAAAGGCCTAAAAATCAGAAAGCATGTAAAGAATGAGAATAAGATCTCAGGACTTTTCTATCATGCTGTCCTGTGTAGACTACTCTTTCAATATGAAACTGTGAACAAACACAGGTCAGTACTTACTGAAATACTTACTAAACAAGTACTTCAAGTAGTTTATTATAGTCGTCACCAAAACTATATATGAAAGACTCCCAAGATGAAAGTCACGAGGGGCATAATAAAAATGAAACCAAACATTGCTCATTCATCGAGATAAAAATCAGATGTCCAGAAAATGTCATTTTTCCATAGCGTGACAACATGGAATTACGTATCAACTGGACAAATTGATTTATTAGATCTAGTGCTCCCAAGGACTTCCTTCAACCCCAAGAAACAATGGTCAAGTCCACATATTGTTCCAGCTCACTTCAGTGATCTTTGTATTATTTGCCCCAGGAAGAAAAAGTCAAGCACCTTTGCTGTAATAAACAGCTTGTTCAGAGAGTTCAGCAATAGCTGTATTTTTAACTGATGAGATCTGCCTACAGCACAGAATGAGGAAGACTTTGCCCACTTCTGCCCTCCCCCAAACAAAGTAAGACACATCTTTGCTCTAAAACAAGGCCGTTGCTCTCAATAAAAACCAAAACAACAAAATGCTAAAAATACTCCATCACCTTCTACGTAAGATATATATCCATATATAGAGGTGTACATATATAAATATATGTCCATAAGCATACATAAAAATACATGCATTTCAAGTCCATACCCCTGAATCATTATATTCTAAAGCAGAACTTGCCTCTTACCTTTTTCTCTTATACATATGTTAAGAAACGAATGACCCTGTGCCTACTCATGATGACTGCAGCACAACCAGCCAGTTCTGCTGAATCAGTGTGTTCTACTTGATCCTAGAAAGAAAATATAAACATGTATTTTATGATTGCAATTCTGCCACAAACCATGTTTTTTCAGCGCATGACTGTAGCTAGCACAGGCACATTTGGCAAATGCTGCAAACGTTCAAATGATTTGGATTACATCTGCAGCTTTAAATTCAGGGATCTATGCACTATGCCACTATTGCACTCCAATATTCTAGTGAAAAAAGCTGCTAATAAAAAACACATAGCTACCTACCTACTATTGTTCTTCATTTAACTGTAAACCCACAGAGTGAGGCAGCAACTCCAACTGTCCTTATATTCCTGATGACCTTGACTGTAACGCTTAATTTACAAAACTAGCCTCTGAAGTTACTTATATTACACTACAATAGGCCTTCCAAAAATAAAGAGCTAGTAGCTTTGATACTCAACAAAAATTCACAGCCCTCTGAATTCTGTAAACTGTATTCATCAGCTTCCCACTGATTTCGTTACAGCTAAACAACTGGTTTTGTCTTCAAGTCATTCCCCCTACAATCTTAAGCTCCCTTCATTTCCTAAAGGCGGCTTCTCTCAAAAACCACAATGGCATCAGCCTTCAATAGCAGGGAGGACCCAAGCAAAAACAAGGTCTTCAGAAGACTGTCTTTTTCTCCTAACTACAGCATTTCTATAGGTCAGGTGCTCATTCTCACAGGCTGCATCCTAACACTCAATATAGCTCAAAAATCCAACACAGCCATGAGCAAAGGAAAGACTAGTTTATGACAAACAGTGCAACAAGGAGTGAGATATGTTAAATTACTGTTTTAAGGTTTGCTGGTGCTGGTATTTGACCTGTTAGGTAGTTGAAATATTTATTAGTGCTCTGATGAAGCAGCAGCATATGTTAGAAAAAAAAAAATCTTACAACTCCAGCAAAATGAACAGAGCTAAAAAAAAAATCAGTTCTTTGTGCGTGAAAGTGATATTCAGTGTTATACTACAATTTTCCCAGGGTTGTTTAGTATTCTTTTCAAAAATAAGCTACAGTAATAATTCCAGGAAACTAATGAACTGAGCAGTAGCACTCTTAGTAGTACTGTTTCCAAACCTAGAATAAAATCCCAGAGCTTTGTATGCCAACAGAACTGTTGCAGTATGCAAGTAAAATTTCTGATGCCATGAATATTTCTACCTCTATAAGCTAAGGTGAATTTTGGGTATTTGGGAAATAACAGAAATTATTCTATTACAAAGTTCTTCAGATAGGCTTCATATGCATGCAAAAATGGAGGTGAGAGAAATTTAATTCCACTGGAAGGCTTCAGAATTATAAGCTTTTTCAAAGGGATGTGAGGCACATCTAGCAGAGCGGCAAAGTTATCTGTACCACCACCATGTCCCCTCCTGGCCTGTAGGTGGAGGAAAATGATTCTGTTTTCATGACCCCTTTGAAAAGACGGATCAATTAATGACAATTCTGTTTGTAATTTATGACAAGGTCTGTCAACTGCATCATGAACATCAAACACATTTCACATGAACCAGTCAGTCATACATTAACCACAAAGTTCAATCTTTACCGATCAGAAATGGATCAGACCAAGTAACCCAGAGCTGAAACACGCTGTGCTGTTACCAGTGCTCTAAGCCACCAAGCCTTCTAGGCAAGCCATATTCAGGGCACAGTACAGCTTTATTGTTCATTGTTTTTCTTCTGATCCACTTTCCTTGTTGCATTCTTCCCAGGTAATAACTTTTTTGTCCATAACCATTCACCACAGAAGAACACAGATCCAATCAATCACTACCAGTCTCCAAAGAAAGCTTTGAAGAGATATTACCTGGAGGTCCTAGAGCTTTTTGTTTACAATTCAACATTCACTCTAGGCAGCCATTTCCCCTTACAAAGATCAGTGCAAAAATCAAAGCATACTTACAGATATGAATGTAAAATATTTAAACAAAAAGCAATTTAAAAAAAAGTAATTTATAAGGTTTGCATTTCCTGAAAAAATGAACAAGCTGACAACAGAGCCAAATTCTTTTTCCGATAAGAACTGAAGGTTAAGAGAACTATATTAAAATAAAAATCAAGGACAAAAAGAATAACTATAAAGGAGAGTCAAGAATATTCTCAATAATGTATAACCTAGTGATTATTAAGTTTTTCACAAATCATACACACTGCTAAAAAAGGGTTCCATCACACTTGAAAAAAACGCATACATTTCCACCTAAAAATTATGTGCCTACTGAGAGCTAAGATCATAACAAATGAAAGAGGCCCATTGTCTCTGCTGTTCCAGTTTGCTTACTTTGAGTATTTCACAGTTTCTTATCTCTTCTGCTGATGGTTGGCTGAACTCTTCTGTCTCCTGCCCTACAGTGGTATCACTCAGGTGCTGCTTTGGTTATACCCTACATGTATGATTTCCCTCAGGAGCTCCAAGAGGGCAACTGCCAATTACTGCAAAAGCAAAACAGAAATTGAAGAGAAATTTGACAAGCAGAGACGTGCCCAGAATAAAGAGAGTATGAAGAATAGAAGAAAAGAGCACTAAAAATATAAAATTAGAAATATCTTCCACAAAAAAGAATGTAAAAAATGTTTACGACATCAAATGGAAGTAATCTGAACTAGCACAAATTGGAATAGCTTATAATAAATGGAAAGAGGCTGAAAAAGAAGCAATTTTGATACTATGTTAAAAAAATGCAGAAAAAGCTCAAAGCATGAAGAGATGCTAAAAAAATGCTTCCATCTACTGGCAAGAATCCAACTCTTAACTACACTACAGATCCTCTATAACATGCTACCAGTGAGAAGATGTCTTTGAGTAGGCAGGAATACATTTGCAGCCATTTTAAGGCACTTTATTATTGCTAGATTAGTTGAGCTAGGCATTATCTTAAATGCAAACCCAGATTTCAATGCAGGTATCTTAACTTCCTAGTTTGTCTACACTCTGGAACTATCAGATGGCAGATTGAGACACACTGCAGGCAGGGGACATATTCAGGTCCCAACTTTGCAAGAATAAAAACTACAACAAGAAATACTATAGCAGAGGGGTACATTAACAGGTAAACAGTGTACTTAAACAAGAGGGGAAACAGGTAGCAAGTTTCAGGACACACATCAGTTATACAATATGAATTCTTTTATCTGATCAGTTAATCTGGAAGCTAAAACTTCACAAGTGGAAAAGGTGGGGTTTCTTCACTCAAGCAATGAAATGCTTGGAATAATGGTAATTTACCATGTGCCCAACAATTTATCACTTCATAATGGTTCCTTCTTGGCCTCTCTCAAATGAAGCAGCAACTTTCAGTCAAGTTTCACATGAACATGTGTTTGTATTATTTTTTAAGAATTAATATAAGTAGAAAGACTAAATACTGTGCAGGAACGCTCCTCCCGCAAAGGCAGTGCTCCAGACCTGTCTCAGGATACGCTGTCACAACAGCACCCAGAGCCTATATGGACAGTGTATGTCCACACTAACTCAATGAAAGCAAGCTCCATTCTCCATGGCAGTCATCTTTCCTGAATACTACACTGACTCTCAAACAGCTATTCGTTCTGTACAAACACAACCTAGTGTGTGCCAAATAAAACAAAGGGTGGGCATCATAAAATATTTGTGACACAGCAGTAGCAGTATCTGTGTCACACATGAAAATGTCTGCAGTGGCAAGGACTTCAGATTAGGCCCCACATTAAACATTTCAACATGAATTGTTCTACTAATAAATTAAACTAGCAGCCATGCAATGCAACCAGAAAAAAAAAGAAAATACTTGTTTTTAAAACTCTAATTTATTAAAGGAGACTCAGAAAATAACAACAGAATTTTTCAAAAATACCTTGTCTAAGAAACAGTTCAGGATTAGAAAATCCCATTAAAACTCACCATAAATCTCTCTAATATGAAATACTAAAAACAGCAGCAAGAGATTAAATGTAACAAATATAAACAAGATACAGTCGCTGCTAATCCTTTTCCTGCACCAAAAGCTGAAGATGACCAAGTATCCTTTGGTTTTATTTCCCATAGTTCGCTGATGTTCCTGCTACTCACTGTAACCAAAGAGTAGACTGGGGCATGGCAGGCTATTTCTGTGTAATACAACCCTTTGTACCAGCTCACTACCCATGAATGCTGACAAAAGGTAAACTACCTCAATGTCGCATTGGTTTGTCTGTCTTTCCCCAATCAGCTGCGCAAATAGAGATGGACAATACCTAAAGCAGAATACAGTCTCTCTAATTATTTCACTAATATTTGCAACTTTTCCCTTGACTTTTCCCCATGCCATTTTAAAGCTATTATTTTCACTTTTGTCTCCAGCCAAGTTTCCATAAGGAGACATTCACGCATGCCAGAGCAGCAGTAAGGCAGTCAAAAGAGCAGCAACTTCAAAGAAGTGTTATAGAAAGTATCACCATCAAAAGTAATAGGGAGACAAGAAAAATTACAGCAGCGTTATCAACCTTTGTCCCCCAGTAAATAAGAGAAAGTAGCACAAGGTGCAAAGGACACCTGTTTTATAACAGTTTACAGTAGAAAATAAATTCCATTTCCTACTCTTTTTACTATTTCAAGGAGAAAGAAATTGATTTATTTGCTTGACACAAAACACAGCCTTGCCAAAGCCCGTACTTCCTCAGCATGCTGCAGAGGCAGGGCCCTCAGCACCTGGAGACAGGAACCACAGGTCCTTCTTATATAACTACTTTTGACTGCCTTGAAAAGTATCCATCCATGGCTCTTTGGAAGAACAAATAGATAGGTTTACACTGCAGTGCTGCCTTCAATGCAAGTTTTTCCAGAGGAATACGGTTGGAAAAAAAAGAGAAAAATCCTTTCCTGAGCTTACTCATATGCTCATAGAGCTCGCTTCAAAATTTAGTGTTTTATAAATCTAATGTTTTATAACAATTTGTTTCACAAAACTCTCAAGTTTAAAATATTGTAAACCACAAAAAAATTTAATGCACAGAGTATTAAACATAAATTTAATATGAAATCATGCTTCTTAACCTGTGCATGGATCCCATGTAATGTCATCAATGTAACAATGTGTTTTTAAAAAAAATCAATTCATTTAACATACTGAACTGAAGCTCTTATTTAACTTTATTTGAATACAAACTGAAGTAAAACATAGAATAAACAAGTTTACGAGATTACTTTTTATGTTTCTGTATTTGAGAAACAAGGGTTTGAGTATTAGAAGTTAATGTTTAACAGATTTAAAGAATAAAAGTATATAAAGTCACACACTATGTATCTCGGAGTGAATTAATCCTGTATTCTAATACTTTATGAGTTTTTCTTCTTTCTAATGTAGGGTAGAAACAAGAATGAATTCCAAATATACCGATCATTGTTTCAGATATTTCTTAGATTTGGGCAACAAGGGAAAAACTGACTAAGGTTGCCTAGAATCACCAATTAAATGCCTACAACTGCCAAGGAACTGTCCTTTTTATAAAAGCCACAAGGGGCTGATACTTGCAGGTGCCGTGAGCAAAATCTGTATCTAATAATAAAAGCCAGAATTGCCATGTAACCAGAATGGGACAGGTGAAAAGGACAACAGGCAAAGAGGGAAATGGCTTTGCTACCATTTACTAGCCCATCAATTCTGAGTTGTACCCACTGGGGAGAGAAGCTGCTAGAAGCGACACAATTTATGCACTCAGCTGCTCTTTAGAGAAAGGACAATCTGTACAGAAAAAAAATTCTGAAAGTCTACAGTCACTTTCGATTGAAGAGCAGTTAATCAGCTACTAAAGCTACCTTTATCAACACACTTGGATACATCCTCTTTCCAACGCTGCTGTGGTTGTTTTTACTCATTTGATAGCTATGTAACATAACAGTGTTATAGTATCTTACACACACACTTTTGGTAAGAAGTATCATAGTTATAGGTAGCAAACAGTTACTAATTCTCAAATCCTATGTTTTGTAGAGCTGGATTACCATGCATCCCTGAAAATAAATTCAGACATCTATGAATTTTTATCTCATACTCCCTTCAACCTGAAATTACCTCAGAGGAAGTAACTTTTAATTCCCATTAGCAATTTTATTTCTGCCATTGTGTTGACTTTTCTATTTGTATCACGCCAAGATTAAACTTATATATAAATACACACACACACACAAAATACTAACACTTTATAAAATATTGTTGTCTTGTCAAATGTAGCAAAGTTGACTCCCACATTTGTGATCATGATCTAACTACATTGCTGATGCTCACGGTGCATTACGTCTCAAGTCATCTGTAACCAGTAACTCACTCAATACAACTCAATACACCCATGGCAACAGTGCTTACTGAAACTGCTATTTCTGAGTATGATTCTCATTTATGCTGAGGTCCATTAACACACTTTTAACAGTGCTGAAGGGACTAAGCGCTAACCAACAGAAATGGTGAGTAACTTGCATTCAGATTCGCTGTAAACTTTTTTTTCATTGCTCCAGTGATGCAATATACCAATCAGGACATTCACTTAAAATTTATGTAAGACTCAAAAAAGTCTTAGTTATAAAACTAAGTGCCCATAATTCTGTATCGTTGTTGGCTGTCACAGGAACTAAAGGCATAACAGATAAAAACCAAAAAATTTGAAAGCATTCATTATTCCTGAGTCAAAATAGAGTTTTCAGAAATCTTATGGAGCTCTAGGAACACTAAATCCTCCTAAACTCAAGATGCAATGTTTCTCAGATAGTCAAAAGCTCAGACACTTCTTTTGTCCACTGATATGGTGGTTGATTCTGCTCAGCCATGAATCTCTACCTCTTTTCTTTATCTCTCCTTCTTAGACTGTAGTATACCCTTGTGTTCCATTTTCTTTGTTAGTCTTCTTTTCCCATCTCAAACACATTCCTTCCTCATTCCCTTCTTCCTGCATCTACTTTCCTTCTCCCTACCTATGCTTCCTTTCTCCTCTGACAAAAAAATGAGAAACCCCATATGTTTCAACATCACTGTTCAGATCCACTGGTACAAACCAGTTGTAAATGACCTTATTAACCACACAATATTATTTCTTTCTTCTAAGGAATGGTGATGCATCCACTTTGCAAACATAAACGAAAGTCTTCAGACAAAACAGCCATCGAGAAAGAAAAAACCCACATGGCCAAAGTAAGTCAAAACTAAGACATCATTCTAACTGTCAACCTGCCTTCCACCTATCCTCATCATTATTTACTGCTGCCATGGCTCATTCATGAATTCATTTAAACCCTCAGCCTTTTAGACTGTGCAATAGAATTTTTGACACATACACGCACCGGGTATTCAACACCCAGGATCAGCACAGCTACCTGCTTCCCTCAAGCATCTATGTATTTGAAACCTCTAGTTAAGAGAAGTTTTATTAACTACACAGGAGCCACTATTTATACATTTCCTCAAAGTAGAAGTTACAACTGCATCTACATGCCATCTGTACAGAAATGAAGCTTAATGGCAAAAAAAAAAAAAAAAGGGAAAATATAACCACAAGGGGCATTATAGGAAAAGAATGAGGGAACAAAGGGAACAAAACCACGACATATACGCTTATCTATTGAGCATGAGTCTCAAGAAACAATTTCTAATTCTCATCATAGTAAAACCCACATCCATTCTACAGGAGTACACACAAAAAAAAAAAATCTATGTGCGAATTCCAGTGATAGGTTAAAATGCATTTTATAGGTGACTTGTTAATTAAAACTAAGGTAAATACAATATAGAGGCTATTATGCCAATACACTAATATAATTACTTGAAAGCACAAAAGAACGTAGGTAAACTGATGCTTAAACTTAAGTAATGACCTTTTAAAGTTACATTTATGAAAAAATCAAGAAAGAACTGTGAAATACATGAAGTATACTGGGGTTTTATTCAGCCTTCATTTATACAAAAACACAGTATGAAATTCCTACAATCAATGCAATTTGATGTTTCAGTTAAGAGGCTATTTCAATATATATACTATTTAAAGCAATCTGTTAATAATATAATCTAAGAAATGGGCTTTGCACATACTTTCAAGTTCACCAAATAAGAGATCATTAAAATACTCCTTTTTGAATTAACCAATATAGCAGTCACAATTGTGCTGGTTTTGGCGGGGATAGAGTTAATTTTCTTCACAGTAGCTAGTACAGGGCTGTGTTCTGGATTTGTGCTAAAAACAGTGCTGATAATACTGGGATGTTTTCGTTATTGCTGAGCAGTGCTTACACAGAGTCAAGGCCTTTGCTGCTCCTCACCCCACCCCACCAGCGAGTGGGCTGGGGGGACACAAGGAGTTGGGAGGGGACACAGTCAGGACAGCTGACCCCAACTGACCCAAGGGATATCCCACACCATATGACATCATGCTCAGCATATAAAGCTGAGGGAAGAAAAAGGAAGGGGGGGATATTTGGAGTGATGGCGTTTGTCTTCCTAAGTAACCGTTGCACATGATGGAGCCCTGCTTTCCTGGAGATGGCTGAACACCTGCCTGCCGATGGGAAGCAGTGAATGAATTCCTTGTTTTGCATTGGTTGCGTGCACAGCTTTTGCTTTACCTGTTAAACTGTCTTTATGTCAACCCACGAGTTTTCTCACTTTTACTCTTCCGATTCTCTCCCCATCCCACCTGGGGGAATGAGCCAGTGGCTGCATGGTATTTGTTTGCCAGCTGGTGCTAAGCCACAACAGTCCTGTTTGGCGCCCAATGTGGAGCTCGAAGGGTTCAGCATAATGACAGATTTGACTGGAATGTGCTAGATCGAATTTATAGCTGTTATTGCTATTCAGCTATTAATCGGCAGGCTTCTGTGCTTGCCATGGGGCTTGCCTGCCTTACTGTGTATTAGAGTCTTGTGCTTGTTAGTGGCTGCTTTTTGCTTTCGCTGCTTGCTGTACTGCTTTTCATCTTACTCTGCTGTGCCTGGGAACATTCTGATAACAGCAATGGCCATGCGCCTGGACTGGCAATGGCCGGGGTATCGCTGCTGTTTCAGTGCTGCTGTGCTGGACAGGCTGGAGCTCCAGTGTGACCTGTGGATGAGCCCACGTGGGAACAGGGACACCCCAAAGTATCTGTGGCCACGGTTACGCCTGTGCCGCAGCAGGTGTATCTCTGAAGGGATTGTGGCCCAAGGATAAGTCAATGCTGGAGAAGGCACACCCCGAAGCACCTGTAGCTGTGGGTAAGTCCATGCTGCAGCATGTACCCCTTGAAGCATCAATGGCTGTGCCTGAGGTCATGCTGGAGCACCTCAAAGCGTGTGACCATGGGTAAACCCACGACAGAGTAGGTACTCCCCTGGAGGGACTGCAGCTATGGGTGAGTCCACATCGGAGCAGGTTTATTTCTGAAGGGACTATGTGCTGCTCTGCTGAAATACCAAACTCCTGGCCACTGCTGGCCAGCAAACAGTAGCTATATACTGAAGGATAAACCCCAAAATGGGTATAGATCAGATACCTATGCCTTTCTCTGCAAAACACAAGTCTCAGAAGCAAGCTATAGCATGTATTTCCACAGTATTGTAGAAGAACATGAAATTCCAAAAAGACTGCTAGATGAATGAAAAAAAAATTTTTAGGCAAAAAGGGAACTTACCTCTTATGCAATCTCAACTCATATTAAATATTCATTTATCTGCATTACAGTGCAGATAGGGAATAAAGAATTACATTGATATGATTGGTTTGCTGGGTATATTTTAACTATGTAACTTTTGTGTCTTTTCTACCCTACAAAGAAAACTCAGTATTCAGTTTCAATAACACAAATAAGAAGAGGGACTTACATACTGGTAAGTGTTCAGTTACGATCACTTTTGAAGTGTTGTATCTTTAATCTGATCTCCTATAGAAATGAACACTATGGGATCATATTGTTCACTTACTATTTTTTATGCTCATCCTCTCAAAAAAAATATACATTCATGAAAATTAGTATCTGCACAGTAAAAACAAATCCAAATGACTGTCCTCTGAGGGAAATGCAAGCTGCTATACATATTTTTGGCAGCAACCTGCTGGGCAATCAATACCCACACAGCTCTGGAAAAAAACAGAATTATGGTGTTATATGAGAAAGCTGGGGTAACTGCAGAGGGGGAAGGAAGGGAAGAGATACTAAGGGGCAAAAAGGCTTTAAATCTACAGAAAAACTAGCTTCTTTCATTCCACTGATGGTAGAACAATATGCTTACTAATGAAGTATCTCAAAGGACTTAGGTACGTATAACATCAGATTCAGTTTACACTATATATCTCATTCAACACATCTTCTAATTCAAAACAAAACATGGTTCTCTCCATCTCCAGATCTTGTACATGGAACTGACACACACAGAGATCCGAGATATACGCTCTTCTCTTTCATATCGTGCTTATTTAAGAAATCACCAGCACCAGACGTCCACCCCTCTTCTGCGATAGATTACTGAGGCCCACTTGCCCTTCCTTCTCTACAAGCAGACAAAGCAAATGTGCTACTTCTTCAGTCACTGCACTTCCCAATCTGGTGTAGAAACAAAATTAATTTGATTTTGTTTAAATTGATATGCAAAGCTCAGAGCTGCAGAACTTGAAGAGGGAATACAAATTTAATTCTGCCAGGCATCTCCAGCAGATGGCTGGGGCAAGGATTACTTAAGTCACCCCCACAAAGATCACGAAAGTCCACCTCAGAGATACTGGATGTGCGGCACGCCCAAGATCAGAATGAGGTCTAAGCACAACACAGACCAGAGGAACTGAAATCAACAGAAACTGGGCCCCATATTTTACTGCGAATGACACCATTCTTAAACCTTCCTCTTAAAATCCAACAATTAAAAAACAATGAGAGAGAGGAAAAAAAAAATCAAAGCTGTTGAAGAAGAAAAGGAAACAGATGAGAGAACAGTTTCATTGTCTGGGTTAAAAGAAAAGTAAGAAAAGTACAGTAAATAATAAGTAAAAAAGAAAAAAACTCAGAGATCTGAAAATATCTGCAATTTTTGTCCTGTAGTATCTCCCAAACCTCCCAACAGTCTGACTGTCCAACCTATCAAGCAATAAATTTTATGCATCTTCACATGACCTGCCAATTCTTCCTGAATTTATAACAACAATATACACTATAAATTCATAGTTTCAAATGGCTTGGTCTTTATTTTAGTGATCCTAAATCAATCTTCTAGATCACACTTGGAGTGCAAACAGGTAAGTCAACATGTACGCTGAGTTCAAAGCAGAGTTTTGACACTACTAAACTGAATCTGGAAACAGAAAAGCTCCTCTAATAGTCAGTGTCATTCACAGATAAAGAAGCTATTATGCAATTTAGAAAGCTCTTTGATCTGCTTCTTACACTGAACATTACAAACTCCTTTTAAGTTCATCATACTACATTTTAGAAAAATGTACCAGTGTATGTTCATACACTGATAATCTTCTAAGAATTTTCTAATGTATTTCACACACATTACTTCTCCAAATGAAATTTTAAATTTAGAGTGAAATATAAACGTTGTACTCAGAGCACGTTTATAAAGATTGTGTTCTATTATTTATAAAAAAAGACTTCAGTATACCATAGAAGTAAACAAAAACTTTCCTATTACAGTCATTTTAAAAATTGCAAGAATCCAGAAGTAAGGCTGATAAGTATTACTAGGGCAGCTACAGCACTCCTGTAATTCATGGAGCACGCATGAATCTTTGCCATAAGTATGGCCTAATTTCAAATTATCACCTGATAGGAAATGTCCTTGGGATTCTTTGTACACTGGGAAGAGGGAAGGACAGGTTCCTCCCAGCTACCACTTCACTAACAAAAAAAAAAAAAAAAAAAAAAGGCACTGAACTTAAGACATATACTAAACATTTTGCCTTTTTATACAGGCCCACAACTGATCTTTAGCAAAATTGAAGAAGTCAATAAGTAAGACTCGCAATGAAACATTAACAGTAAGTATAGTCATAATTTGGTAGATAGCACTTCTTTTCTACCTCTTAACTGGACAAGGGATTTTCTCAACAAAAGCAAAGGCTCAAAACATTTCCAGCATCTCTGATCATGCCTAATTCCTCTGTCACTAGTGAAGAAGAGCTGGGGAACAGTCCTAAAATAGTTACCAAACTGAAATCGACGACACAGAATTATTTTCATACATAGATAATAGCAGAAAAAAACAGCTCCAGCTTTGTCTACATCAGGCTTTAGTGCTTTTTTCTAACTACTGCAAATATCAGTTCAGCTCGAGCCAGGCCAAAAAACAGGAAGACACTAGCAAAGACACATTACTGCATTATTTTATATACAAAGCCATACGCTAAACCAGGACTCAGCATCACTATCTGAAGTTATCAGCTGATGTCTGAAGCCTCCACTAGAAAGCCTTGCACCCAGTTACCACGTTGGAACCAAACCAGTACCAGAAAGCCAACAAAACAAATTTAAGAAAAATTATTAACTGGCAATACCATTCCAATTGTAAAGTCTCACTCGACTTCATTATGCAATCAATCTCTTAAAAAAAAATTCATCAAGCTTCCTGTTGATATTAAAAGGAGGGGGGAAAGTATGAAAACAGAAGCAAAATATATACTAGTAGCATGCAATACAATTCTTGATAGAAAAACCTAGACAATCCTAGCAGAGCATACTGGAATGCTTCTGGACCTTCAGCGTATTCGCTTAAACAACTGGTACTACAGTGACCCCACTGACTCACAAAGTAGATTTGTAGCTTCAGTTGCCATCAATATATCAGAGATATAAGTAATATTAACATATAGCAAACAAGACAAAGATATTTATATATTCTATATACACCATAGAGACATAATATAGAGGGTACAGCCATTAGCATTATCTGCAAATAATTCAATACGAAGGTTAGTAATTGCTACTCAAGAACACAGAGACAAACGAAAAACCAATGCAAGTGGAAATCCAACACTGAAGTCCATGTTTTCATTTGCCCAACGTACAGTGGACATTGGGGATAGAAAATGTGAAAAGTTTAGTATATGGACACCAAAACTTCAAAACATAACATATGGTCCGACTGCCACATATTGACTTTTCCAAATTATCAAATTTTACATGGAAGCAAAACAACATTAAAGTTTCTTTAAGCTCTGTCCTCACTGGCCTTTATAACTAAGACAACTATTGCCTTAGTTTATACGTACACTGAAGGTATCACACAAGCTATTCAGAAAGCCCTCTAGCTCCACACTTTCTAAAACACAGAAAATCTACAGACTGTGACTCCACACCTGTTCTTCACATAGTTTATCACTTTTTTTTTTTTTTGCCTTTTTTTTCACTTTAACAGAACTATGCCTGTGTAAAATTCAACTGACTGGACTCGCTTCTTTAAGTCAACTCCCACTTGAGCAGATCTAGAGGAAAGAATACGGAATGAACAATCTACCCAGTGCTGTCACCCATAAGTTCCTGGTCACGCACTGTTTGTCTTTAACCTATGTTTTTAAATTAATTAGATTTCTCTAGTAACGACCTTTAAAATAGGTTAAGAGACCGTTTATGGATTTCCTCTACCATTCACCTTCAGCCTATTTGATGCTGGTGTACCAGTTGGAGGGCTGTTATTTCTGAAAAATAAGTATCAATATTACATATTTCTACTTATCTCTTCTAAAAATACAACAGTAATGTAATTACTGTTGTAATATTCCAGTAATAAACAATACTGGAAAGATTCAGTGAAAGAATGCATATAAACTTGCCTTAAAAGTATCTTTCCTATTTCACCCGTCTGCTACGGCAGTCTGAATAGTAGCATTCCTAAATATCCCAAACACCGCATGTGTATGATGCAAAAGGGAGAAAACATCATAAAGCACATTCAGGAAACAAATACCTGCCAAAGACAAAAGCATGGAGTGCAGCATTCCATTAATCCCAATGAAAAGGTCCTGGGATCTGCAATGTCTTGTAATTTTCTCTAGAAACTAACATTTAAAGGAATGACACAGTTTAATACCCTAGGTATCACACTCACACTCACTCCTTCCCATCAAACACTAGCCGAGAATTACACTCATTAAAATTTAACAGGGCACCTTTAAATCGACAAATGTTCAATGCCTAAAAAGAATCTTAACAGCTAAATTAAAAAAAGAAATTGTGTTACACTTTAGTCTCAATTAAGTGAAACCCAGCCAGCCATCAATAAGTTGGAAAGTACTTTATTTGCCTGCAAAAATAGAATCATTTATATGATTTAGCTTATATCGTTTAGCTTTCAACCATTTGCTCTTGACTATATATTTATTATCAATATAAAAAGCTTTTTAAACTTTTAGTATCATTGTACAGACACACTTCCCAATGCTTCACAAAAACAACAGGAGGGAAAACCGAGCGTGTTAGTTCACGTTTCTGTTCATTTCAAAGTTCAAGTCTCATAAAGAATCACAAATACAGCTCTAAAACAGGCCACCTTTCAATTCCTGTAGAAACTTTAATCTCAATCACATTAAAAAAATAAACAGTAGCCTTTACATAAAACTTTCAAAGTACTCTATGAATATACCTGTGTCTTCCAACAATGTTCTGGAGAAGATCGCCGATTCATCAGCACACAGACTAACTGTGCACTCAAACTATTATCCCTCTTCAGATCTTCTGTCAAGAAGCTCACTTTTATTTGGAAGAGTCTCAGCTTAGTGCGCATCAAAAAGATTTTTCTGCTCAACAAAACACGAATACACAACTTCTTCCCAAAATCTATTTCTTTTGGGCCAACCTTTATTCAAAAGCAAAACTTCACTCTAATACTTCTGCAAAACAATTGCCAGGTAATGTTTTATAGACAGCCTGTAAACCGGAAAACTAGCAAGCTATTTTCTGCTAAAGTTGGCGCAGCTAGTGGACAGGCAACAACAGACATTAAAAGCTTATCACTCTTTGGCCACAGGTTTTAATACTGCATCTTTGTTCAGTCTCTGTCTTTGTTACCTGAGACGATCATAGCCAGACTTTATGGCAAACTAAAAAAATAACTGTATTTCATCTCAGCCTTAGCCCCAGGCCTCAGATCCTGAAATGTGCGTTTGAAAGTATTTAATCCCCAGCCTAATAACTGACTCAAAGCTAACACACAAGAATTACACCCAATACCAGGACTCAGCATTGCAGTTCTTGGGTGTTTTTCTTCCTTTTTCACACCCTAAAGAAGGCAGCATAAAGCAACGGTCAACTAGAATATCAATCTCAGTGTGTCAGAACATGATAACTTCTTAGGTGGAGATCAGGGCTTGAATTAGAGAGAGGCTTGCTTGAGATTTTAGGCCCTTAGTCAGCTTCCATTTCAGATTCCCCAAACCTCTGAAGAGATTTTTAATTTTGGCTCTCTTAGGTCAAGGAGACTGTTCTTCTCATTTTGTATCACATGCCATAACTTTATAAAAAGAAGTGCACTACTGGGCTCAGGCAGTAACAAAGGATTTTGATGTTGTTTCAACCACTGAAGGTATATCTCAAATCTGGCTTGGTTCCATGCAATCAAAAATGATTTGCTAATAAAAGTTAATTACAACGTTTTAAAACACTGCCTACTCAGTAAAACGCTGCCTAAAGAAAATAAAAGCTTCTACTGAAGTAGAGCATCTTTTTTTAATTATTTTACTTGTTTACACAGGGCCCCTTCCAGTTTTGGATGCAGCCTGGACCAAAATATTGAGGGTAGTGTTATTCAAAAATTCTAATCTAACACAACCATACTTAATAAAAAGATTGCCAGAATTTGAGAGTCCGTATTCAGTCAGCTTCTAATATTTGAACTGAATGAAAATATGTGTAAAAATTAAACCCTTTGAAAAAACCTCTGTCACAAAATAATCAGGAATATCTTGTCCATAAATAAACAAGATCGTTAACACGAAAACATAAAGTCTATCAATTCCCATCTGCTACTTGTTTCTCAGCCTGGTTTACAAGATGAAAACAGTTCTTCAGGCACCCTCCATCACGCGCACCTATTTAACCGTAACATTTATGAGCAAGTAACTAAGCCACCTCTGCAAAAAGTCTGACATGCCAAGAGTGCCAGTTATTCTTAGAGTGAGACATGACCACAGTTTCACGTAATTAGAGATGTTATAAAACGCATCCCGCCCGCTCGCCCCATCCCCCTCCACCACTACCACCATTGCAGGAGCGACTTGTTACACATCGCGACGAGCGAGTAACAATTCCCCGCCCGGGGAGCGAGCGGGGACCTGGCCGGCAGAAGGGCACGACGTGCAAACAGGGATCCTCCCTGCCCGGGCCGGGAGCCGAGGCTGCCGCTGGCTCCCGTGCGCACGGCGCGGCCCGGGGAACAGCCTCGCCTCGCCCCGCGCCGGCACCGGCGGCGGGCGGGGGGGTCCCGGGGGGGAGCCCCGGGGGAGGGCGGCGAGGGCGCTTTCCCCTCCTCCGGGATCGCCGGCGCCGGGAGGAAGGTGCCCCGGCCGCGCCGGGGAGCGGGGCGCCCGGTCCCGGCGGCCGGCGAGCGGCGCCCGGGGACGGAGGGGAATGGCGGGGCGGGGGCTCGGAGGACCCGCGTCGCCGCCGGTGAGGGCTGAGGGGCGATCGCTGCCCGCCCCCTCGGCGGCGTGCGGGGGACAAGGGCGGCGGGGCGAGGGGGCGCCCGGAGCCCCCCGCGCCCCGGGCCGGGGCGGCGGCGGCGGCGACACGGCGGCTCCGCCGAGGCGTCGGAGCCCTCCCCGCCCGCCCGCGGGGCCTCGCCCCGGGCGGCAGGGGCCTGGGGAGCGGGATACCCCGGCCTCCCGGGCCTGGGGGCGGACGGCTGGGCGCCGCTCACTCACCTCGGGCGGCAGCAGGCGCCGCCGGGTCTGCATGGCGAGGGGGGATCCCCCGGGGCCGCGCTCCGCCGCCGCCGCTCGCTTCCCGGGCGGGCCCCGCAGACCCCGCGAGCGCTGGAGAGGCCGGCGCCCGCCCTCACCGCCCGCCAGCCGGGCTCGCTCGCTGGCTCCGCGGCCAAGGCCGCCGCAGCTACCGGCAGCCAGCGCCCCCTGGCCGGCCCCAGCGGCAGCGCACGGCACTGCGGCACCGCCGGGGAGGCAGTGCGGAGCCCGCCGCACCCCCGCCCCGCGGCGCGGGGGGCCGGGCAGAGCCGCGCCGCCGGGCCGCGGCGGGCGGCGCGCGGGAGGAGTCACCGGCCGCCGGGGGAGGCGCCGCCGCGCCGCGGAGGGAGCCGGCCCGCTCGCCTCCCGCGGGGGTCCCGCCGGGCCCGCGCGGCGCCGCGCCCGGGGCCTGCCGCCCCGCCCCAGCCCACCCCCCCCGGGGGGCGGCGGCAGGCGGCCCGGCCGAGGGGCTGCCCGCGCCGCGGGGGGGGCCCCGTCGCCGCCCGCGCCCCGCTCTGCCGCCGGCCAGGGAGGCGGCCCGCGGCCGCTGCCACCGCACCTACGCGCCGCAGGCAAGGGCGTGCGCGGCCGGGAGCCCGTCGTACTTTATTTCGCCATTTCGTAGCGAACAGCTCACAACCGGGGAGGGACGCCCTGTCCTGTGGGAGACCCGCGGCCGCCCGTGCACGCCCCCACGGCCACCCCGAGGGGAGCGCGGGCACGGAGCCATCCGCTCAAAGCCACGTTAGCTCCGCGGCAAAGCAGGATTCCGGGGGCGGGGGGGGGGGGGGGGATAAATAAATAAACCGCCACCACCAAACACCACGCTCGTTCCTCACAGAAACGGTCTCGGAAGGGCGATGGCAAACTGGCAGGTTATGCCAAGCCATAACTATGCGCCCGGAGTCTCACCGATTCTCTCTCTAAGGGCGGGCGGCCGCGGCGGCGCCCACGCCGGCAGCGGGACACCGTTCCCCGCCTGGCCGCGGGCCCTCGGGAACTCGAGGAAATGTCACTTTCCGCCGCGTGGCCTGCGGCAGCGCTGCGGCTCCGACGGGGCGCGGGGCGGGCAGGGGGCGCCCGGCCCCGGCCCCGGCTCGCCTCGGCCCCCCCCCGCCAACGCCCGGCCCCGCGCTGGGGGAAGGGGAAAGAGCCGCCGCCTCGCCCCACCTTCGGCCAGCGCTCCGGCCTCCTCCCAGCCGCAGCGGGGGGCCATGTCACCCCTAGGAGGGAGGGAAAGGCGAGCGTGGTGGCTGCTAATGCAGCTGCACTGCCATTCCCGCTTCTCAGGTCTTCGCGCTTACGGAGTATCCCTTTCCAGCAGGCTAGGCTTCTCCATTAACTTCCTACATACGGCAGTGAATACGGCGTAACGAGCCCCGGTGATAAAATCTAGGCCTTCTTGCTCCAAGAGCATCAGCCCATCCTACTTGAAATGAAAGGGAAGCACTTAATGTTTATTCATTGATTCTGGTAGAACTATGTGCTTTTCAAGCAGAAAAATACAAGATTCTGCCAATCAACTGAATCATCAATCCATGGGCAAAAAGCTGAGGAGATAAAAAATGCTAATCAGTCATAGCTGGTAGTAGCTTGTTAATGGAGATGGGATTTATTTTCTCCCATAAAGCATTCCCGGTTAACCCCAACTTGCTATCTCTTTAGCAATTAGTGGTGTCATGATTGTAAAGCACAGATGAGGAGTGCAGAGGAGTCCAATACACAACTACTATCCTCAAAACAATTCTCATGAAACACCTCAGACTGCTAAACACACAATACGCGTGACAAACAAAAAGGAAATAAACTAAAGGGTGACGAATATAACACTTCGTACCTTCTGGCCAAATGCATGCAGGCGCATAGGTTTGCTACGTATGTATGTCTCACAGAGGCATATCACTACCATAATTTTGTTCTACTTTAATCCCTCTGCATACAGCCATTCACTGCAATGTTGCCTCACCAAACACTGGGAGTTTTTACCTGAGGGATATCATAACTGGCTGTTTTGCAAGAAGACCTTCTCATGAAAGCATGCAAAAAAGGAGTTAGGAGCAATGGGAAACATCTCTATGAGTTAAGGTGATGGGACATGGTCTCACGCCCCATCTCTTCTCGGTATCTATGTGTATCTTGGATGCCACATGACTCGTTCCCAATGAAGATGTATCTAGAGGAGCAGGAACTCAGCCAAACTGTGGTTTTTGCTCCGGGCGGTTGTGGTGCCAGACACCTGAGCTTAAAGCAGGGAGATTGCCCATCCTGTCTTCTCAAAGTCCTCCCTCTGCTAGCATCCAGACAGGAACCATTTGGGTATGGATAGTGAGAAACACTATATACAAACCAAATCAATGATCAAGGCTATAAGACGTAGACCATGACCACCTACTTGGCACATTCAGTGCAAGTGTCAGAGTTACAAATTCTCCAAAAAGTATCTTCAGCTCTTCCATGTACATCAGCCTCACATCAGTGAGCCTCTATGGCATTGTCGTAAGAAATCATGCCTAAAAGTACCCCACATGATAGCACAGACATTGAGTTTGCCAACTCTTTTCCCAAGTCTTTTACCTTCTTTGCCTGGCTCTTTGTGAGAAGCTGCCAAGGAAGAGGCATGAAGGAGAGCATATAGAAGAGGAGACCCCAATTTGCAAAAGGCAGGGAACTGGAAAGTGAGTGAGAAGACCACAGTTAAGAAGGTGAGGGGAAGCTCTGAGATGCCCTAGTTGACGGGGGCAGCAGAGAGTCACGAGGTGAATACAAAGATGTGTGTCTGTAACAACGTATGTACCCTGGGAGCTAGGAGTTATGGGCGACTGATACGGGATTCAAAATGATGCAAGAGTAATCCATGAACAAGAGAGTTAAGGATAAATAAGAGGTTTTTTTGACTTCTTGGTGCAACTTGCAGAAATTTGGGGGAAAGGGTAGCTTAGTAATGGCTTCAGTCTGTTACTAGGTTGAAATAGTAGCATGGTTAACAGTAATGTAGGAAAGGCAGAAGAGCTCAATAACTATTTCTGGTCTGTATTTGGGGAAGAGCCAGATAATATACGAATATCATATGATGATGATGAAATACATTCCATTACAACAGGCACTGAGGAGGATGTTAAGCAGAAGCTAATAAAGCTGGGCATCAGCAGGTCTAGGTAACTTGCATCCAAAAGTTTTAAAAGCACTGGCACAGAGTATCTTTAGACCATTAATGTTGATTTTCAATAAATCTTGGAACACTGTTAAAGTTCCAGAGGACTGGATGAAATATGGTACCAATATTTTAAAAGGGTAAACAAGGTGACTGGGGTAATTACGACCTGCCAGCCTGACAAGAATTCTGGGTAATATAATGGGACATTATCTACATTACTTGATTAAAAAAGAATTAAAGGATGGAAACACAATAAATGCAAATTAATGTGGAAAATCAATCTTGCCAAAATAATTTGATTTTTTAATGGCATTACAAGTTTGGTTGATCAAGGTAAGTAGATCTGCAAAATATTTGTTTTGGTAACTTGCAGCATTTTAATTAAGAAGCCAGAACAATACAGACTCATTACAGCACATATTAAACTGTTCATACCCTAGCAAACTGACAGTTACAAAGTGGAGAAATAAGAAGTCATCATCAAAGAATGTGTTTCTGGGTCCTATAGCAATTAGTTCTACACTATATTGTATTAATATTAATGGCTCTAAGGAAAGCGTAAAATCATCGCTTACAGATTTGCAAGTGATGTAAGCAGTAGGGAGTCATAAAAACAAGTCACGATGTAAAGTATCTGAGACAGCTTGATAACAAGTAATATGCACTTCTGTACAGCCAAATGTAAAAACATGCACCAAAGAATAAAGACAGTGATTATAGGGTGAGAGAATTTGTGCTCTAACAAGTCAATGCTCAAAAACCTCGAGAGTCATCACATATAATCAGAAGAAAATGAGCAGGTGGTGTGGTGCTGTGGCCAACAGGCTAATGCAATCCTTGGTTTTATAAACAGGAGAATATAGAAAGATGTCTTTATTTTTCTGGTACTAATCCAACTGCTCCTGAAATCTGATATCCTAATTCCTTAATAGAAGCTGAAAAAGAGATGGTTCAGGGAAGACCAGCAAGAATGATTTAGATTGAAAGTGACAACGTTCAATCTATTTCAGTGTCAAAAAAGAAGGTGAAGGGGTGACTCAGTCACAGGTTGTAAGTACTTCCAAAATTCAGTGACTGTGTGCTAAAGGCAGATGTATTCAGCTTCCCAGTGAGGTCTTCTACCAATGAAGGTAATTAATCACTGAGGGACTCTAGGGAGGAACAAGTTAGATTTCCCAGCACTGGAAATGTCAAAATCAAAATCAGATGCTTTTAAAAACTATATTTTAAGACAAGCAGGAGTTCAGTCCTGTAAGTCTGTTACCCATGAGATACAACTATGTGACCATAGCTGTGGCTTCTGGTTGCTAGTCTATGCAGAAGTCGATTTCCTTGGGTACTAAGAAATAACAACCTGTCATCCGTTTCAGCATCATCTGACACAGATCATGTGTTCTTGAGCACATGACGGCAGCAGCCGTGTGGATGGTAATGTTTACATCGGTTGAAGGGATGGGTGGACTTGTTCACAGAAGGCAAATCCTTTGAAGCATATTGCATACCAAGATAACTTTTCTCACTCAAGAAGCCTGAGACATACATTGCTGGAGGCTGGGAGGTTACTCCTGACAAGTGTGACTATATGATTATCCTGCTACTCAGCTCTTCCTCTGGCATATGCTTCTGGCCACTGTCACAGGCAGGATACTGATCGTTCTCATGCCAAGCAGTCTTTCAGGTCCATACCAAAGTTGACCCACCCTGATCTCTCAACAGTGAAGTGGGAGTTTTAGTGGGAGCAGAGAACAGATGCTTGATAATAAATAGGCATAGGCGCAGGCGAGGGCGAGGGCAGGAACCAGGGGAGAACAGGAACACTGCATATTAGAAGGTCAAAGACTGACTTGGGCAGGGGATTGTACGTGAGGCTCTGGACCTTTCCAGGATCTGGCATTGATCAAAACATTCAGAAGTCTCCCGGTCTGATCTGGTATCATCAAACAATTAGGAAACCTTGCAGCAAAACGTTCATTACTTTCCCAGTGTAGTTCCTAATACAAATACTCAGCCTTCTCCTGATATGCAAGATCTCAAGTAGAAAGGGCTTGCGATGTCAACCTAAGCATCCAAACCTCTTGGGTGACTGAAGCTTTTATTCGCAGTTCCATGGAATAAAATGTTGGGGTTTTTCCCCTTAAGTTACTAGTAGCTAGTAACTGCTTGCATATCACTCTGACAGAAACAATACTCTAAATGTTCATTACTACCACCACTGCTAGTAGAGTGCTTATTGATCATTTAACCAGTTTCTGTTGTAAAAAAGCAACTCTGATTACATCCTTCCGAAGACACCAAGAGACCTGCAATGAAGGTTACTGTGTCGTGATTTTGCCCTCTAGTGGCTGAGTGACTAGTCCAGCTCCTGTGGCGTCTGTCTTACTACATCTTTATCACCTCATCAGCCTTGAATCTTTCACTTTTCTAAATTTTGTGCAGGCTTCATCCATTATGCTCAAATACTACCTGCACCAGAACAATCTGAGTCAATAAAAATGCTTGGCTAAACATCCTCAGAATCCTATATTAACTCAGTATTTATTTAATGAGTCATACAATAAAATCACTAATACATGGGCACTTAATGAATCTGTGATGCATTTTCCACCAGATATAACTTAATCTCTAGAAAAGAAAAAGACCTGCTAGGTCACCATCTCAATGCATGGGTCAATTTAGAGTCATTCCGTGCTGAATACCTATTCTTATTTTGTCCAGTTTAAATTTGAAACATGCCATGTATTCTTAGAAGTAAAAAATAAGATGGCATTTTAATCCTTTCCAACAGTAAACTCACACAGATTATGCATTTAAAACGGAACATAACTGCTTTACTGTCTATGCTGGCTACACGTTGAAACATCCATCACTTTTCTCTCTCCATTCCAGACACTGGCCCAGAGGCGGTAAAAGATCTGTGTCTGTATCTGTGCTAAACTTCTGTGTAAGCTTGAGCAAGGGCTTTGGACTTTAATTACACCTTGATTTTTTTCTTTTTCTCTCTCTCTGGCACCCATTTTAGCTTATTAGCCCAAGCCTCATAAGGAAACAACACCTATTCAATTACATTTTTTTTGCCTTTCTCTTCCCCTCCCTCCTTCCCATATCTTTAGGATCTCTTGGCCAATTTCTGCCACAGCTGAAAAAGCGGTAAGTCTCAAAGGAAATTAAGTTCTTACAAGTTTTGTGGCAATCCACGGCCAGACACAGAAGGTGCGAGCCAAAGCAAGTCCAACTCAGCTGGTACATATTCGGTGTGGCAGCAGCCAGTTTGTTAATCAGTGCGTGCTCTGGCAGCTCAGGCAGTATGCATGCACTGCCGCATTACTCCCACCGTACGCTGTTTCAGCCTAGGAGCGTTGTAGGGAATGCGGAGGAAGCTGAGGTCATTGTGGTAGGAGGGTCTTCATGGATGTGGCAGGGCTAGGGTTATTGCAAGGAAGGGATCAGAGGGCAAAGACACAAATCCATGTGCAAACAAGGGCTATTTTTCCAGTACTCGCAGGACAACCTTTCAAGGATTATTATTTGGACTCAGTATTTGAGACTGAGATGTGATGCTTAGGTAATTTGAAAGCCTCTACCAAGCAAGAATTCAAATTACAGGATTTAGTAGTCTCTGTTAACAAGCAAACAAAAAATTATTTGGATCATTTCATTCTTATTGTTTATTTTGCTATTCATCTGTATTTGGAAGCCCTGGAAATGCTTTCTGATTACATTCCTGGTCTGGCCAGAAGCTGGAAATGCCTTTAGTGAATACCCATGGGGTTTGAGTATTTGTGAGGGTGTTCCAGATGAACAAGTCTGTGCTCAGTAACAAAAAACCCGCCAGGATTTGGAATCGGGAGAAACAGGTTCTTGTTCAACTCTTTAGCTGACTTGCTGAGTGACATTTAACCCATCTGATCCTCTCTCCTTGTGTGTACAGTAGAAGTAGTTATATTTACAGCATGAGTAAGTACTGCATGAGACCTTGTGAAGGTCTGTGAAACCACTTGGAGAGTATCCCATGAAAAGTGTTATTATGATGATTACATGAAAAACTATCATTTGGAAGATATGAAATCATCACCTAAATATATGCTTTCTGGTTCACTGAAACAAAAGACCTTTGAGATTCAAAAACGAGTAAGAGTTTGAAAAATTAGCTCCAACTACAGAACTTCATCTTCCTGAAATACTGAGGAATACACATTTTCCATTTGAAGATCTAAAGGTACTTTACAAAGAGTTGAAACCTTTTAGCGTCCCTGTGAGGATTAAGCAACCTGCTCCATATCACTCAAAAAATGCATTTAAGAGTTTGGACTAGAATCATAGAACCCCTGATTTTACATCCTATCCCATGTATATTGGGATATCCCTTAGCTGTGATATTAATTTCCTCAATCATATAAAACCTTCCATCTTTCAAAGATTATAGTACTGCAGGAATAATGCTGGAGCTGTGCCAGAGTATGGTGGAAGGTGGGAGAATTGAGATTCTCATTGTTTGGATAAAAGTCATAATTCATGCCAGTTTGGTCTAAAAAAATCTGCCTTAAGTATGATATATTGGTGAGGAGGGAGGGACCAGCGTATCTCACAACTTCTAGAAGGAGTTGTTGGTAGCCCTTTCTGAAAAGCCACACACATTTTTCCATACATGCCACCAACATATCTACACTTCATGGCCAATAGGAAGCACAATGGTGAAGAACAGGTGATTTTTAAACTGAGATTCTCCAAAACTAGACCAGATATGGGCCTACAAGGGAGCTTACAAGCTCATAAAATAGGTCTACGTAAATAACTGTCTCAGGCATTTGTGTGGGCTAGAGTGAATGTACTCAGACTTGATGCATTCACTCGTAGATGCAAGGCTTATTCAATATGCTGGCTGAGAACAAACCACATCAGACACTTCAAAAAGGAATTCCACCAGCAAACAGTAGCACAGAGGATGTTTTGTGGAGGATTTTTGAATGACTGTTTTTGTGAACAGAATCCTACTCCTGCAAATGTCAACACTTCAGATGCAAGGAAAATTCTAAGAACAAAACAATTTTAGAGAAATCAAAACACTACAATTCAGACTTGACTCCATTTTAATTATACCTGGTACAAAATAAAACTATTTCAAACTGAAAAATCATATCAACATAGGTATTATTAAATAACCCATTATTAAGAATGTTGAAGTGATATCTTTTGATGTGAGAATATTTTCTTTTGTTTCTTCCAACATAACGGTATTCTATGACCAAAAAAGCTGTCAGTTTTTTTTACAGATTCAGTATGCAAATTAAATAAATCAGTTCATTGTTGTACTTATCTAATATAAATGGACATACATCTTAGAAAAAACCTAATCCTTTTAAAAGCCTGTTTTAATCTGTGATGTCTTGTAACGGTGAGTTCCACACACTAGTTGTGGTGCTTCAAAAGCATTTTCATTCATCAACTGCAAATGCTTTACTGCACAATTTAACTTAATACTCTTTTTTCTCATATAGGAACAATCAATTTTACTTTCTCTATATAATCCTCTCTTCTGTTTATTTCCATTATGTTCCTTCTGATTCACCTTTGTTCTGCAAAAATGATGACATTTTCAATTTCTCTCTAAATCACAAGTTTCTCTGTGTCTTCATATGGTGTAATTTTCAGCTTTTAGATCCTCAGTTACATCCTTATTGACAGGCTGAGGGCTATGGCCAGGGCTGAGAGGGCCATGTCACCTAGTTAGAGAAGCACTGTCGTAGCCCTGGTGTTACTGCCCTTGCTTTTGGGGGGATAACAGTTATACAACAACAAGCAGACCTATCCACATGTACACTAGACTAGCTGAAAAATCAGGCTTTCTTCTTGGACGGTCAAACCTAAAAGTTAACCCTTCCTTCTGGAACAGCCCTAGACAGCCTTCACTTGCTTTTGTCAAAAACATTTAACATTCTGGAAATTCACCTTAAACACAAGAAGAAAATCTCTATTGTGAGGGTGGCCAAACACTGTCACAGGTTGCCCATAAATGTTGTGGAGGCTCCACCCTTGGAGATATTCAGAATCCTACAGGACATGGTCCTGGGCAACCTGCTGTAGCTGACCCTGCTTGAGCAGAGGGTTAGAGACCTCCAGAGATCCCTTCCCACCTCAACCATTCTGTGATTATCTGAAAAGCACCTAAATATAAATCAAAGACCAAAGTGGGAACACAGACAAGGAAAACAGATTAAGGTCAGAAACTACTACTTCTGACTTCTTGTATAGCATATGCTGTAAGAGCAGCACCAAACAGTGATGCATCCCATTTCCATGTGCCTTAGAGACATCGGTGTGGAGCACTGGGGCCCTGAGAGGGAGTGCTACAATATAATTTTTCCTCAATAC
The DNA here is from genome assembly GCA_031468815.1 of Morus bassanus. Taxonomy (NCBI): domain Eukaryota; kingdom Metazoa; phylum Chordata; class Aves; order Suliformes; family Sulidae; genus Morus; species Morus bassanus. The sequence continues at coordinate 17,279,092 of CM062576.1, read as the reverse complement.
CTTCCTCCATCACCAATTCCTCCAGATCTGCAGGTCTGTGAACCCGAGGGGGGAGAGAGAAAGCTGCCATTCTCGGTAGGAGAAGGAAGGACGCAGAGGGAAGGAGCCCAGTGAGTCCCTGGGCATAGGAAGGTAGAGGATGAGGGACAGCAGAAGCAGTGAGAGCACACATCTTGCATGAAGCTCGTAGCTTCTGTTTGAGGGAGGAAATATGTTTCAGAAAAAGTCTTCAGCCCAAGTGCAGAGTTGTCAACATGTCTATGAACAGGCAGTTACATATTTCCAGTATGGTTGGTTTTGTGGTCTGAGGGGTCTTGTTTGAGGCTGTGAGTAAAAAGATGTATAAACCTTTATCTATAATATTTTTTTTCTTTCAATGTTTATGTGAAGGGTTTCACCTAATAGGTATATATGAATTTATCCTTTAGGTGTTTCTGGATTCAAAGGAAGAGCTGGGTTTTTCTTTAGAAAGGAAAAGAACTTAAACTTACTTGAAAGGAAGTAGTAGATGTGTTTAGCTCATTGTTGTCTTAAGCATTTCCCTTCTTTGTTGTGCTGGAGATAAATGAATAGCTGCTATGTATGGACATAGATGACTGTCAAGCTCTGGTTCATGATTTTTTGTAATTAAATCATTCAATGCATGATAAGAGTCAAACTCCACCAAAAGGGATTTTATTCTTGAAGGAGTCTGGCAGGCACCACTTTTGCAACGCTGTCTTGGGTTATCTGCTGTTGCCACGCTGATCTCTTCCACCCTACTTCTCCTTAATGACAGTGGGTGCAGTGGGCATCAAAATCATCCTTTGTACATACAGTTTTTTTAAGCTAAGTCTTTTAGAGAAGAAAGGCTCACACATCTGTGCTGCAGGTGCAGGTACATCTTCCTCTCCCTTCAAACAATTCAGTAATATGTTGCTCAAGTTCAACCACACTTGAAAGAGGCAACTGGTGACTGCTATAGGAGAAAGTCGCAAATGATTGCCATGACTGAGGGCACAGCAGAGGGAAGGCAGCCACTGCAGTAGCTTTTAGCAGCAGGTGGCTTGTCAGTCAGCCACACGTAGGTCTAGACTTCTTTGTATGGTTGCTTCTCCCCTATCAGAAATGCCACAGGGAATACAGTGCCCATATCTCAGGGGAAAGGTGCGATGGAGGGCAGCTAGAGAAGGAGATGGTTAAAAAACATTGGCTCCTCCTGCTTTCATTAGTTCTTTGAGCAGTGGAACTGTTCACACACACAGAGATTTGTTTAAGTACACCCTAAAGTATTCAAGGCATTATCGAAAATCCAAAGCATCTTGTTAATTTCAGTTGCTTCTCCACCCACATTCTTCATTGAATTAAAGGATATCCTACATGCGCCTTTGTTTCACTTATTCCCCAAAGATCGTTTCATCACACACCAAGTAAGGATCTTCAGCGTATTCGTAGTAACGTCTCAGTCACAGCATTCAGCATTATGATGTTCCTGGCACAAGAGATGTTATTAAAGGATTGAAGAAGTGAATAGACAGCAGATTTCCCCAGGGCAGCACATCAGAAAATGGACGTCAAAAGAACCTGGCTCAAAATGCAGTGGGTATTACCAGCTTCTGGCAAATACCGCTCATTTCTGAACAGTAACACTGTCAGGCTGTGTTAGGGACATGTCCATTCTGGAATACCTCCATAAACCATGTTTGCTTACCCAGTAAAAGCACTCCCATTTCAACACCCACCCCTCTAGTTGAAGACAGCATAATCTTCATTAATCAAAAATATATTGGGCCGAATCCAAATCCAGTCTTACTCAGACCACTAGCAATATCCCAGAGCAAACATGGCACAGGCTCTGTGGCCATCAAAATTACCTTTGTTTTCTCCACTCATTTTTCACGAACCCAACTGGATTGTCCTAGAAACCTTGCAGATCTCCGAATGTGTGAATCTCTCATACAGGATGTGTAGGCTGTCACATGTTACATATCATCTTCACAGACCCCAACAGGATGACAGGCCACAGTCTGTGGCAGGAAATTTTTAAAATTTCTATTTCCTCTTTCACCAAGAACTGGTTGGAATTTATTTTCTTAAAGCTATTTTGAACCATGAGCAACAATTCTTGAGTAGACATTAAGGAAGAAGAAACATATATACTGACATGATGTCACCACCTGAATTATTATGCTGGGATATAAAAACACTTTGAAAAGCAGCATGACCAAAATTACCATATCATTTAATTACAATTACTTTCATGACAGGCTATCAGTTAATTAAGAGAGTCAAAATGCTGAATTGCCTCCAGCTTCTACATGCTTTGCAAATGACATAAAAGTAATCTTTTTTAAATAGCAACAGCTTAACTGAAAATGTAAAACCCATAGTGAAATGCTTTGAAAAATGAGGCAGTCAGCTGAACTGACATGAAATTCCCCACACTGTAAGTTCACTAGGGAAGACAGTTATAATGGCTTTAATTTGCTCTCTGAAGATCATATTCACATGATTTTGTGTGTTCAAAACTATTTTTCTGAAATTGATATAATTTTAAAAGAACCATAAAAAACGAGCCTTAAGTGACTGTGGTCTGTGCAGCTACACACATGGCCTGGCTCCAGCACTAGCACCTTCCCTCCAGACTGCTACAATACAGGGAAATGTAAAGCAGGAAAAGGCTTAGAGAAAGGTTTGGGTTTTTTTCTTCAGAAATAAGTCACCTTCACTGATTCCCAAGTAACACATGTGACACTAGAGAAAAATCTCTGTAGATGGAACGATGTTTGAATAAACTTGGAAAACAGTGGAATTGTTTTACCCATTTATTATGCCTGGCACCAAATCCCTTATTCTCTTTATAGGACAGTCTTTTTAAATAAATGATTTTGTATAAATTATATAAGATAACAGTTTGATGTAAATTGTAGCAAAGCAAAAGAAGAATACAGTGGAAAGTGGACTGGATAGAAAATTCATGCCTGAACCAACCATCAAAGAATAAGAACAGTGCCCAAATGCAGAGTTAAGTCGAACATCTTGGAACAGAAATGAAAACAGTGCAGTCCCTCTCCCTCATTCTCTCTTTGGTAGTGAGGCAGTCCTCTTGTTGGACAGGGAGAAAGAAAAGTTTTTGATTTTGTTTTTTTCCCACCAAGAAAGATGAATGCTTAACACTGAGAAAAACTGACAAGCAAACATCTCCCCCTATAGTTAACAAAAATTTGAGCACCTTAATAATAATGAAGAAAATCCTGTCTCTTGGCTGAATAAAAGAGCCAAGCTAAAACTGAGCCAGAACTTTATGTGGCACGGAAGCAACAAAATGCATAGCCCAGGGAGAATGCTTGAAGAAAAAAGGATAAGGCTACAAGAAAGCAATCTGAGAATTCAACAGAATTGTGGCAGGCTCATAGCTTCATGAATGTGGCAATGTCCCAATGACTAACAAATTAGGGGTTGGAAAAAATAAGAGACTGGGTTTCAAGATAAGTTAGGTGTGGGACTAAGGGGAGTTTGTTAGGGCTGTAAAATAGGCAAAGGACTTAAAATACTAGGAAGAAAAGAATGAGCTTCCTACACTGAGTTCAAAGTGCTCTTTATTACTAAAGACTTCGATCAAGACAATATTTGAGCTCGGTAAAAATGCTATTTAGTGTAACAAGCCGTGAAAAATGACAGCTGCCCAGTAAATGAGAATAGTTGACTTTGCCAGGATAAGAAGTATCTCAAAGCAATTTTCAGAAAATGGTGATTATGTAACAATTTTATGTCTATTTCAAATGGAATATGTATTGGATGGATCCTGTTTGCAGTGTCCTCTCATGCTAGGACACTTGCTGTTTCTGTAAGGAAGAAGCCCTAAGCCCTGTAAATATATTTTACTGCTATTTACATTATTGAAAACCAGTTATCATTAATTTGACTATACCTTAAATGATAAGCTGTACAGGGAAAGGGACATCTTTTATTCTCTATTTACAGAAAACAGTATAATGAGGAGTTAGTGTCCAGCAAGGCCCATTACACAATATGATGACAGAACACTAATTACACACTGTGTTCTACCCTGAGCACTACCTTCAGCATTTAAGACAATCACTGAGATCCAAGCATTATACCAACGGTGGCTGGAATGGCATCGGCTACACCCATTTCCACTAACAGTGGAAAATATCCCATCAGTGGCAGCTGCAAATGCTTCGGATATCAGCCTGTGCTAGCCTCCTTATTCATGAAAACATACCTAAAATTCCCATTTGCCAGGTGTGGTGCTGAACATGGACTGGATGAGTCCGGAATCCCACAGGCATTGACATATAGACACTAAATCACAGCAAAATTCAGTGAAAGAAGCAATAACATCACTGGTGTTATGTAAAGATTACCTTGCTGAATACAAGGCACTAATTATTCCAGGCAGGTCGTGCCCTCTTCCCCATCAGTTTGTTTCTCTTTCACTAGTACATATGAGGAAAAAATAAAGCCAGACACACTCTCATCTCGATCATGTCATTTATTAGGTCAGCAGTGATGGCAAACAGGGAATCATTCAGTCTTACCGTCACAGACAAAACCCACCACTAAATCCCGTGGAAGCGTACACATGTAGAGAGAACAGGGTCATGAGTACATACATTCCTTCCGCTTGTCCTATGAACTCGATGGCTCTGTTTGAACCTTCCTGTTCTCCTAGCAATGTTTTGACTTCCCAGCAGTGTGGCAACTCCCTGCTCAAGCAAAAGGACATTGCTTCACTGGGTGTAATTAAGCTTATGAAAAAAAAAACCAGACTTATTTACACCTTGCTAAATCACATGATTGAGATTTTTTTGAGTGCTGTGAGTCAGAGCACTTGAAGCCCTGAGCAGCTATTTCCTCAACACCTCAGTGAGAGATGTCTGTAAGTTGTTCAGGTTTGTAACCCAGAAGTCAGTCAGCTGAATGTTTTGAGTTTGCTAAAAAAGGTTGGTACTCCATTTCAAACTGCCAGAACCCTTGCAAAACGATTTCGACTATGATATATGATTAAGCACAATGTTAACCAAGAGAAAAGGGCACAGTAAATAACAGTACATACAGCAGGGAGCTGCTGGGGGGGGCGGGTAGAAAAAAAGCTCTTAGGCATCTTTGACATCTGTCCTTTATCTTGCTTCTACCAAATCAGAGAGATATTCTGAGTTTAAAACCTGCAGATATTTTTGCTTTAACAGGATTACTTAAGTATGGTAGTAACAACTGTTAAAGCTTGTTTTTATTGTGCAAGCAGACAATGCGTGTAATACCTCCCACAGCAATTTTTCATGGGACTGCTTATGAGGGTAAGACTAATTAAGGACAAGTATTTAATCACCTCTCTCTTATCTTGGCTTATCTAAGAGTTAACCTAGAAGGGCAAAAATTGAACCAAGGCACATTTCATACAAATTTGAACACAGATTAATGTCTCAGAGAAACTAACAATAAAAAGAATTTCTCATCGTGTTTATTCAATGCAAGTGAAGTCTTGTTCTGAATAGCTACTAGTTCATTTGTTCTTTCTTGGCAAATGCGGGCCATCCCAAACCATAATGAACATGCAGGCCCAAGCAGTTTGAAAGTATTAGCATACTGCAACGTCAGGCAGCCCAAATTCAACAGCTCTATTTCTCAGACAATACTGACAACAGCTACAGAGAAAGGAAGAATGCAAAAATAGCAGTCACAAAGGAAGATGCACTTGGTATACATTCCTGATGATGGTACTGTGAGCCATTGAGGAAATGTGGGTATAAGACATCTAAACCTTTTATACAGCTTACTGCAAACTCATGGAGTGCTTGTGCAGATTAAAACCATTAAAAATGTATGCATTTTTCATGGAAAAGTTTCCATCAGTTAAGATGCTAATGATGTATCTCTGCTTGTTCCCAAAGAACAAACAATCCTGTTCAAAGAAGCCACCAAGTTCTCTGTGACCCAGACTGCGCTAAAAAAATCCTCTATAATTTAACAAAATGATCAGAATTGTACACACCTACCACTAGAAACAATAGCTAGGTTATCCCTTCAGATTTGACTGTAACCTTTAAAAGAAAGAGTGGATGGAATATTTTTATGGAAAACCCATTTCAAGGTTCTCAGGAGAACAGAGCTGGAAAATCACCGTGTAATGGGATAAACTATTACAATTTCAGGGCTGGAAGCAGCCAATATGATTTCTCAGTGCATGCTGCCCATGAAAGCAACTCTGCAACTCAAAGGGCAGGAGAAGAGATAGAGGTCATAATATCCCCATGTTCAAAAGTGAATAATTTACAACAACACAGAAATTATGCAGCTGAGAGAGAGGTGATGTAGAAAAGACTAGAAAATGTAACGCATTACCTGGTTTTCAGAAAACTGACATCACTTTTGTGTCAAAATAGAAATCTCTGCAAAATACTCAAATATCCAACAGCAGATTATGAGAAAACCTGGTGTTTTTCAGTCAAGCTGAGGAAGCAGGCTGTGGGAAACTTAAGACAGACAGGGGAAGAAATCCTTATTCAAAGTAAAAATTATTTTAAGCCCCATTTGCCTTCTTTCAGAAACATGCAAAAATGCAAGGCATCACTAATTACAACTGCCAATCACACAAAGCAGACCAGAGTCTTCAGCAATAGAGCAAAAGTTTCAAAATGAACAGAGAAGAAACTTCAGTTGCATCATTACTCCCTGGAGACTGTAAAAATGCTGTAAGCAAGTTACAGCTATTTTCAATTAAACACCATGTGTCAGAAACCATTTGAAACCAGGTCTTGTCACAAAAATGAAAGCTCCTCATTCAAGTTCACTATTAGTTGTTCACTGAAAATCTCAGTAATTAAGAACCTGCAGCATGAATCTAAACTTCAACAACTTGCCCCCCAAAAAATCACTGTTCATCTAAAGAGACAAACAGAATGGGCTTAGAGGGGAAGGCTGTGTTTGGGTGCCGTGCAGCTGCAGAGCAGTGGGATGGCTGGTTCAGAGGGTGGCTGCAGTAACAGCACACTGGGGTCACATGCTGCAGCTTATCAGCCCGCGGTGCAGGCCATGCCTATGCCTCACAAGGCATAGTGAACTGTATCGAACCCCTATTTCACAATTATAAGTTTAAAAACAAACTGCAAGTTACAGTGTCTGACCAGATCAGTCGCCCAAGGCATCAATAAGGCAAATCCTTCCCTTCTTCCCAAACTCAGTATGACCCTGGCAGCAGCACTGCAAGCGCCCCCACACTGTCTTGCCAAGACAAGCCTCAGAAGCAGAGTAAGCAGCAACAGCAGGGTTAAAAGGCTAGTTCAGTCTGCAAGGACCATTTGCTTGACAGTCATCTCTACCAAGCCTGCCCAAAAGGACTGCATGCAAATGCTTTCCTTTTGAAGGGAGGTTAGCATTTATTTCACAGAAATTTAAAGCTAGCTAGCAGGTGGCAAGGCAAAGACAACCAACATGGGCCCCGAAGCTACAGCTTCCTCTGCAGGCACCCGCTTACGCAGAACCGTGCGACCTGCAGGTTCAAACACTGCCACCACAGCTCAGGGTGCAGTTTCACGATCTGGCTAACCCAACCAAAGCAAGCTGCCAGGAAAAAGAACGGTCAAGCTTTTAGCCTGTGCAAGTACTACTATGCACAACTGCACAGTTAGACTTCACAGTAAGGTGAGCTGAAAGCCATCTGAAAATTAACTTTAAAAAAGTCATCTACAACCAGTTGAGCAAGCTGATCCCGTTGACCTCAGACATCAGCTACTACTGCTGGCACTTGGGAAAGCAAAGGAAGGGGAAGACTTTTCTCCCTTGGTGGCAGGGAAGCCTGAGATTGGTGAAGGCCTTTCAGGGAACTTCAGTCTTGGTGTGCAAAGGTCTGGTGTCCTGCTCACAATCTGTTGAGATTAAGTCTTCACTTACCTACGTCTGGCAACAATTTGCATCGCTTGGAAGTTTCCAGCTTCACACATGGCTTCAAAATCAGATCTGATGTTCTCAAGATGTAGTTTGCACCACATTTCCCAGTGTCTGGAGAGAGCTGGTCACACGGCACTGGCTCTTGTCAGCTAAGTTGCATTAGACAGAATCTAAAAATCCATTAAATACTTTCTAATATTACTTTTTGACATAAGCAGTTACTAAAGCTGCTGCAAGCATGTTGCAAGAAAGGACAAGAGGTCACATAACTCCTTTTATTCATCTGGGATATGTGCACTGAAAGGTCAAAAGGCCTTGGAATATAATTGTTTGTTTCAATGTTTGCCTTAGCATCGATACTTTATCAAAACTATCAGAAACAACTTAAGAACTCAAATGAGCAGATTTATTCCTTTTATTCCAAGGATGCAACTAAATTAGGCAGTTACAAAATCCATCTGCAATGCAAAGTTCAAGGAAATGCTGCCTAATATTTGAGAATCTGACAGATACCATGTTGCCAAGAAAAAATTGCATCTGAGCAAGCTGTGGGCCTGTTGTTTAGTGAGAGGGTGTTTAATAGTACTGACAGCCCACCAAATAGTATGCGTTTATCGCATGGAAGTAAAGTAGCTTTTAATACCATTTGCACAGATGTAGCTCCTTTCTCTCAAGAAGCATCCAGGTTTTGCGTTCATTAACTTACATACCACATACTTATAGGAGGTAGGGCAGTACTCCTGAAATAAAGGCAAACCAAGGCACTGGAAGATGTACGAGTTTGGTTTTTCTTGCCAAATACACAGTGCCAGAGTCTGAAACAAAAGCCCAGTTCCCAATAATCCTGCTCTAGATAGCACACCCAGCTTCCACCCAAACATACCAAGATGACCGATTTTAGAATTAGTCTCTTCACTTGCTCTGCTTGGCTACCTGAATCCTTGATTGACACTGCGCCCCCCATGTTTCTGCATAAATCCATGAACTTATTCAATGTCTGCAAACTAGACTTTGAAAAAGGGAAGGGGAATAAAAAAAATAAAAATTACTTGATGGGAAAACAAACAGTTGAACGTGAATAACCATTCCCTGTACTTCGGCTGTCACTTCCCTGAAGTTGCTATGGCTAGTGTTCTGGTGGGCTTCTGTTCTGCATCACTTCATTTGCTCAAGTACAAAACATGGATCATCTAATTAATCTTGATTTCCAGAACAATCTGTCTGTTCACTTTGCTGAACAAACCAGCACTGTCTTAAAGTAACAGGAGACTAATCTTAAGGGCCAGGGGAAGGAATCACTCACTCACCTTCACCTATGGAGCAGTTTGCTCAGCCCCTCTGTACACCCCTATTGTCTGGGGCAGCCCAGTCTGATTCCAGGGAACTTAAGAGAATCTTTCCTGGGACATTCCTCAGTAGAGGCATGAATTCACCTCTTACATATAGCACAGAGTTACTGTGCTGCTGTAACTTCCTCAGTTCCTTCCTGTTAACAGGAATACACTGGTCAATCAATACGCTGTTCAGTAATTAAATCATCTGTAAGACCTCCAGCACTCATTTGGTACACACCAAATCCAAAACATGTGTGAAGATCCTGGCAGAAGAGTTCATAGCAACTCCTAGTTCACATGGAAAGTTGACAAATACTAGTGAATTATCAGCACAAGTTTCAGTTAAACTTCAGTAGCAGTTCTAAATTAATCCTTATCATTCTTACACACTTTTCAAATATTCCTACATTACAAAAGTTACAAAAATTCACCTGAATCCTATTTTTCTCAAGGTCTGTATTGTGTTAAATGCTCTTTTTATATTAACTCCTTCCACCCTACCAACACTCTTAGCTCCAAGCTTATTTTATTACAGAGTGCTGCATGAGAAATCCCTTACCAGCACTCAATACCAAGTCTCCAGCATCACTGGCTGTACTGTAATCTCTGCCATCTGTCATACATGAGCATTTTTTTTTTTTCCATAGAGCAAATGCACCACAACTGCAGGTTTTTACATACTTGCTCTCCTGCCTGAGAGAAGCCAGCCAGTCCCAGGCTTCCCATCCATAGACTAGGCAACTACACAAATCTACCAGCAGTCAGGGCAGGAAGACTAGCGTTTGCCAACTTGCACATTTGCCAAGTTCTCAGTTCTTTGGTCTTCACTAATTCAGCTTTGATTCTCTCACAATCTAAGAGATGTTTCAACTTACTTTCTGTTCTAGCTTCCTATTTTCAAATCACTGCCAAGTTCTTTAATACGTCAATATCTTTACCAGTATCTTTAATATGTCAACAGTACTTAAGTAGTGAGCAAGTAAGCTCAAGAGCTTCATAAGTATAGGGGTCATTGTGCTTCAAGACAAGCAAAGAACACTTTAATGTTCACCTTCACATGGAGAGTTTTCGTTGTACCAACACTCCCCAAAACTACTTTTAGCAACTTTGCGTTTCCATCAGCATGTACAAACACTGTTTGAGTTATACCATGAACAAATATGAAGAAAGAGAGCTCTTCCCACAACAGCCTTGATGGGTTACTTTTAATTAAAATCAGTTTAATGATTGATAAGCTCTAGTATTTCCAGCAGCAAATTGTAAGTGGTTGACTGTTTCCAGATACAGTGAAAAAACTGAAAATAATATAACTACATAAGCTAGCATATTTAGTTAGTTTACTGCTCGTCAAACATAGGAAAAAGTGAGGGTTTAACATGTAAATTGTCATGACCAAGAGCAAGAATTAAATGAGTGTTCTGTAGGAATCAGAAAGTTCAACTATATAAACTTAAGGAATCATTGTTTCCAATGCTTACTCAGTCTCTCACAAAATTACTTTTGATGTACTTCCTACATCAGAAACCAATGAGCACAGATTTTCAGTGTCTGATTAGTTCTTAGGGGGAAGGGATATCCCATAAACAAACTCAGTACAGTTGCGACTTTGAAACGTTCTTCACTCATGCCCCTTAAGCAAATGGAAGAACACTGCAAATACCTGTTCCCTAGTATCCTTCAGTTGCTCTCTGAGCTTGCAGAGGCAGGAAAAGGCAAGATGTGCACAGGCATGCTGAACTAATGAAGACACCTCTTCCTTATAAACAGAACAAATGCATCTGCAGCTGATTTAGGATTAGCCATATAACAAACAAAAGCTTCATTCAACACTAAAGGGAAAACAGGAGAGTGGATATATGGGAGTGTGAAATCCTAAAGCTCTAACAGGATCCTCCCCAGTCCTGCATGTACCTTCCTCAGTCACTGTCAGTAAGGATGTAGTGCTGTTTGAAACAGCTGCTGCACCCACCTGTCATCCCTCAGCTATTACTGGTGGGAAGAGGAGACAACACACAAGAGGGAGCATTTCCTCTTTTGTACTGTTATTTTATTTTGTAGTAAGATCCATGTAGTATATAAAATATAACAGGAAAAACTGAACAAAGCCTATAAAATGAATGGAGGAGTTCAGATGACAAACCACTACAGCTCTGCTTTCATGGTTTCATGATAATGTCACCAGAACTCATGTACTGTTTACCTTGTACTTTTACAGTTCTCTAGCATATGAACCTACATGAAAAGCTGATATGTTCCAATCAAGCCATAGTTAAGTGACAGATGTAGAGGAAAAAACAGCTTTCTTAAGCCACAGCTGCCCTTGACACAGGTTACAATGATGTCTAACTATACCATAATGCACATTACATCAAGAACCTCGAAAGAGCCTCTGAGAAAACGGGTTCACATTAAGCGTTTTAAAGAAAGGTCATAAATACTGCACTGTACCAACAGTACCTCCCAATGTCCTCCTTATGCCTGAGGAGCATTTGTGGTTTTTAAGAAGCTACTACATAGATGACACCAAGCCTAGAGGTAGGTTATAGGCAAAGGTAAGTTACAGGCAAAAAAAAAATATCCCTTTAGAGCTAGTCATTGCACAAACTGCCCAGCAGGAGGCAAGGCAAAATGTCAACAACTCTTTCCTCCCACCTTAAACACTGCTCACATGATGCATTTCATTCCTAGTGCCATAAGAATGACAGTGGATGATCAGCTGCTAGTAAATGCAGTCATGCCAAGAGAACAGCTTGAAGTTATTCAAGCAAAAGTCTGTTACTGTACAAAACTGGTGCACTGGACTGTTACCAACTAGACCTCCAAGTTTAGGAAGTGACCTGATGGTAGAGAACCAAGGTGTCTGGTTTTGTTTTGACATGGGAAATACTCTACGCAATCAACAGGAGAACATAATGCTAGGCCTACGTGGAAGGAGTCAAACAGCTTGTCTCAAAAGGTTAGAGAGACAAGAAAAAAAGTTGAAAGAGGTTGGAAAAAAAAATAGCACACTTCTGAGACCAAGTTTTCTTTTTTAAAAAGTTACTGTACCAAACAAGCCGGTAAAACAGCTCGCTTCGGTATCACCTAGGATCAACATAAGGCTGATAACAATTATCACATGTACGTTCCAACACGGATGAGAAACACATCTGCAAGTACAATAGTTAACAGCATATTAAACCCAAGTTTTAATGGTGTAATGCCTCCAGGTCACAAAATGTGGACAAAATTTTAATCTTAACTACCTTCTGTGCACTATTTGGTGATAATCAAAAAGTAACAAATGCTGAAGATTCATTTTATTTCTACTTCCAAAGGAAAAGGGGAAAAGGTTAAATAAGTGTTCTCCAATTTGTTCTCCACTATATGTACACCCACACACATACACACACGCACATGCACACACCCCTCAAACTGCACTGACATTTCTTTTTGACCAAAAGAGTAGATCCTGGGAGTAAGTGCAAAATGCAAAATCAACTGACAGAAAATGCTGAACAAACAGCATCATAAAAATACAAAATATTTATATTACTGAACTATTAACAGATGATGTTCTCTGTTTCTTTAAAACTTTGGAACCACATAGCTGATTTCTTAAATCTAGTCCATGCCAGCTTCCAGAACTATTAATGGTTTAGTTAGCTTCATTCTTTGATGCTTCATCAAAGTTTTCTACGAGATCTGAAAGAGATGAAGACATTTAATACAGTAATGCCCAGTAACATCACCTTCATAAGGTTAATGAAAATGCATATATTACAGGAAATAGTTCTAAATATACTTATCTACACCATTTTTTATGGGCAGATTTGAAAGGGCTTTAGAAAATCGGGTTTGAACATACACAAAGAACCAGAAATGCAGGAACAATCAGAAGAGTGGAAGTTCTAACATGAAGTGATCAAGATGTGATTTTCAGAGGTGCTCTACTAGCTGCAGCTGAGTCTTGAGCCATCAGCATTCTTTAAAGAATGCCTGAAGTTAGGCACCCATTAACTGTTGCACTCCAGGAAACAGAAAATTTTAGAGAACTAGATTTTTATGCAAGGTCACAAAGAAATAAACCAGTGCCAAAGCAGGAGGAATTGAGTCTCTGGGTCCACCAGTTTGTTGTTTATACACCATACTGATGGATGTAAAAGATTGTGGCGATTGATAGGCAGTTATCGACAAGTTAAGAACTTAATAAGTAAATATTTTAAGAAACTTTCAGACACCGACGTAAGCTTTATTTCTTCTACTACAGAAATAAAAATCCCCACCCCAGACTCTGATTTAAAGACAACCTGATGACTATGCCAATCACATCATTTTGCAGCCCTAAAACCCTATTTGGATATTTAGATCACCAACCAATACTTTCAACCTCCCTGAAAGTATTTTAATCTATTTTCACTTAAAAATTAAGCAATTTGCACATGGTAAACTTGTTTTCAAAAGCTGGAATCTAAGGTCATCAATGTTTTAATGCTGTCCAGTATATGAAGCCTCCCTTAGCAAGTGAGAAGTATAGTCACATCAAGAGCTAAATATTTAAATGCACGAATTGAAATATTTATATATTAAATGGACATATAAGTATGTATGTGCCTACCTGGGACATCATCATCTTCTTCATCAATATCTTCAGATTTTGGTGCTTTACTATCCAACACTATAAAAAGAAATTTGGTGCCGAGTTCTCATTACACAGAATTAGGGACAATCACACAACAAAATAAAAAACATACAGGTGAAAAAATAACACATTTCCCCAACCCCAAGTAGTGACAAACACACAAATGACTGGGTATCAACAGGCATCAGCATGACCAAAAGGTCTACTTGTGAACATTCTTATACCAAAGTACTAGCACAGCCATTTTCAAATGCTTAGGGGAATTAAGACAGGGCTAGCAAAAGATCAAATTATACAGAAAAAACCCAGTGTGGCTAAATCTTTTAACTGAAGTCATGTGTTTCAATGCAACAATAATGTGGTACCAATCAGGGACCAACATATCATATGATTTAATTACCAAGAGGCCACCACTGTAGGAAAAAGTTCTCCCACATCAAGGGTTCTGCAAACCTAGTCTTCTCTAAGTCACAGAAGTTGGAACATGCTACAAGTAATCCAGAGAAATGCAAGAACTTAAATAAACGAAAGTATTTCTTCTCATTGGTCTGACTTCCTGTACTATCTAGAGAAAGCACAGTAAGTACCTATTGGTGCCAAAATTGTATCAAAGAAATGCGCTTATGATGATCCATTTTCTAAATTTTAGAAGGAATTTTACATATTAATATTAGTCACGAAGGAAAAATAAACCCTCTACTTTCAATTAAACTCTGAACATGAAATATAGAACAAATTAAAACTGATTTAGAAGGAATAACTTTTTTGAAAATACTAGTACACATAATGTAGTTTCCAATTCCAAATACAGACAATTGCAACATGTCCAATTACAGTCTTTTTAATGGCCATAACAGTATAAATTGTATAGATGTGAAAACCAGAATTTTTTTCATGTACAACTTCACCACAGCTTGATATTAAGAACTAGTTTTTGGCATTATACCATATGAAACGAACTCTGATACAGCTACTTGTAATGAAACATGTACCTGTTCTGCAGTCTGAGAAAGCTTTTACAAATTCTCAAAGTCAGACTGCTTACTTGCATGCTTTAAAGTACTCTCATGTTCTAATTTTATAACATACACCATTGGAAGAATAAATTTCCATCTATTCTTAAATTACAAACTTGCTTAGGGAGAATAGTTAAAACTTCTACAAAACACGCTACAGTGCTTCCCAGAGGAGAGTATTATTCTAAAAGGGATTGCCCCCAGATTCCATTTTTGCGCTGAAAAATTACAGTAATAGTTACACCACAGATATATACACGCACTCACCATGCTCCCATGGTTTTAAAATGAGTAGAAAAATAATCGCATTAAAAACTTTGATCATTTATTCTGACTCAAACCTTTGATTTAGAATTAATTTAAAAAATATTGGTTTAATTCCAAATGGAATTATAGAGTAGAAGATAAAGAACATGTTTCTTCTCTATATCCACAAAAGAAATGTTTTGTATGAACGAAGAAAACAGAATTGATTCCCTGACAAAAAGAACCTGTTGAGTTTTTCCCAGTAAAAACCTGAACTTGCTTTCCTAAGTATTTTGTCATACACAGTTGTACACCTGGAATCACAGCATACCCAACTCAGATTTTTTTTTTTTTTTTTAAAATCAGGGCCTGCCTATATAGAATCTTGAAACAACAACAATAAAATTCCCCCCTCTGTATTTCCACAACAGTGGCAAATAAATGAAAAAGTGATCAAAAGCAGCTGTGCTTTAAGTCACACACACTGCTGTCAGATTTGGGTTAAAACTTCTAATACTTCATATGTTCTTTAAATCAGCAATGAAAGATTCCAAGAAGACCTACCTTGTCTTGGGAATTGTTCAGCTAACTTCCTGAGACTTGTTAAGCTGTCAGCACCAAGCTGGCTTAAGATGCCTGGAAGCATTTCTGTGATCGGTTTAGCCTCTGCATGACCAGTAATTGCAAAAGTGTTAGCAGAGAGGGAAGCTTGAACCTTGGGGTTGTTGAAGTGAATAACTGTTCCATCATCTTTTATCATGTTCACCTGTTTAAACATATTAGTTACATTTACCGAAATACTGCAGCATCTAGTTGAACAAGCATGATAAGTTATAACAAATATTAAAAAAAAATAACAAAACTAATACTCCTCCTAGAGAATAATATAACCATGATAAAAGCATCTGGAATTAACACCACCTAAACTGCAAGTAAAATATGAGTTAATGATAAAATATGGGTTCATACATACTACATGAAAAGGTAGAATTTAAGAGCTATGGTTTCTTCATAAAATATACGTATCCAAATACCAAGTAATAAACATGCGAAGATTGTTAAAGATATACATGAACTGTATGATAACATACAAAGGCAAAAAGCATACATAGGTTATTAGACTGCAAGACATAAACAAGCTAGTATCAGGAAGGGGGGGGCAACCACCCTGAAAGCTTCAGCTCTGTGTTAACTCTCTACAAACTAAAAGCTCTAACAGAAAAGCCTTGCCATATCAGTTTAAGACATCATCATTCACAGCTACCTGTGTCACCTATCAGAAAAGTGTTATGGTTTCTGCAGCAGAATTGGCAAAGGCACAAGATTCACAGCCTGGCCTACTTGCTGAAGCTGCCCAACACAGGGATGCTTCCTGCACATGTACACACAGACCTGGAGGTTTTAGAATAGGCTTCTATGCCTTCCCAATAATTCCGTGATGACTCTTTTAAGACTAAGTACATCATACAGGGAGCCTGCTCTCTTCCTTCTCCCTGGTCTTCTGAGTCACCAAGAATTAAGTTTTACAGCCAGTATAGCAGCCTGCTTTGCTCCTACTGTCAAAGTTTATACTGGCATATTTGTGTGGGGTTTATGTTTTTTAAACTTAAAGGGAGACAGAACGTAAAGTTAAAAAGGGGTTTTTTTTTCTGGGCATGGTTAAACTATGGTTAAGTGGAAAATAATTTTGTCTGAAAAAAGGAAGAGAGTTCTACCCATCTAACCAAGCAATAGTAATAAACTTATGTCACAAAACTTCTAACTATTGTTTTTAGTAGAAGTTACAGGGAGAAAACAGATATTTGGGAACTAAAGAGGAGATCTAAAATATACAAACATGTAAGTTATCAATCTTCACCCAGCAGCAGAGTTCAAAATATGTTTTTAACAGGAAAACCAGGTGTGTTGATTTTCTGCAAAACTAAAGGATGTCCTGTCCCTTACACATGGGAAAATGGTAAAGGCTTCACGCACTGTCATCCTCTTACTTAAAAGCCTCTTAAAAACCACACAGATGAGGTACTAATGTTTGACTCAACACTACTAGCCTCCCCAAACTCTATCTACACAAAGTTTACCAAGGTCAACTTGTGTCCACCTGAATACAACAACATACTGCAATTATATACCTAGCTATTAAGGTAGAAGCATATTGCATTATCTTCCTTTGCATCAAAGCACTTAAAATCCTTAATAACTGTGTCTGAATACAGAACTTATGCTCTGGCAGGGTGGAAGCCCAAACAGAACAAGAACTGTATCTTTCTTCAGGTTTGTACAGCTCAGCATATACATATCAAGCTTAAGTAAACAGACAAATTGAATTGTTTCTGTAGCAGAGGTATGAAAGCTTACAGGCAAACCAGGCTTGTACACTGAATCTGTATTTGCCTTCAGAAGGGAGGTATGCACTAAGCGGCCTCTGGAGGCACCTTGCAATCCTGCTTAAGTTAATCACAGATTACATATTATGCTTCTTTAACCAAGTACTACAGTAATAGAGTTCATGATGAAGGAACACCTCCTCCTCCCATGTATGACTGTCATTCTCTACAGTGTTAAAGAAAATGGCAGTGTTTCAGTTCATAAGTGTAAAATAGATGTATTCAAGGAATATCTGAAACCTTTATATTCCTACTTATACAGAACCAGCTTCTGTGTTAATAAAGTCTTTGCTGTGTTGTACTACCAGATTCTGGTAATACAGACTTGCAAGTTCTTACTCCACGTATTTATTGTTTCCTTTATATTCTGCACCACACAACCCTTACTTTAGATGTGCCTACACAGTACACGTGCATTTACTGCTCTGCTTCTTAAAGTAAATAATCAAGTTCATGAAGCCAAGAATCAAGATAAGTTTTGTTTTGCAATAAATGCCAGACACACACATGACAACTTACTAGCTTCTACAGTCACTATCTGGCCAACAGAACCTTCTCCCTTCTTTCTCTAGGTATGCAATCATTAATGTAAATGAGACAACAAACAAATAACTTTACTTATCAGTAACCAGACCTGTAAGTTTTTGAGGGGAAGGGAAAACTGTTGGTTAAAAATAACAAAAACAAAAAACAACACAACAAACACGACAAAAACACCACAGTGAATTTCATTGCAAACACGAAACACTTATTTTATCACTATACCTCTTCAATGCCAGCAATGTTATTTACTGCCAGTTTTTTGAGGGAACTCTGAAGTTTTTTGTCATCAGCTGTAGCTGTTCTGTGCACCACCTTCTTCTTTCTGCGGGCTGTTCCCTGGAAAAGAATCAAGACGCAACAGTCAGCTATTCTCAAAAATCTCACAACACTTAGTTTTTGAAAGTCATTATTGCACTCTGAGCAACCTATCTGTAAGCTATGAGAAACCTCTGTAGTCAAAAATGCTTTTCAACTTATTTCATCTTCACCTAGGGCTTTAACTGTCAGTCTCAATTTCAAGGCTTTTCTTAAGTATAAAAGACCAAAAAGACACTGAACAGCAGCAGTGTTTTTTCCTTCCCACAAGTATTTATAAAAATACTATTTACTATTAAGCAATATATAAAGAGCTTCTCCAAGAGCTTTACTTTTTCCAAGATGAAGCATACAGTGATTTAAAAAAAGGTCACACTTTCATAACCAAGTCATTAAGATTTTTAAACTGTTCCACATACAGCAATTTTGGAATTCCTACTCTGCAAACTTTTGTACAACCCCACCTACGGTTAGGAGATAAACACCCACACTGAACAAACTATATGCTTTTTTGTCACATTAGCTACCTGCTGGCTCAGACAAAAAGAAACAGCTCAGTGCAGAGTCAGATAAGCCCTGGAGCTGGCACAAAGGGAGGAACTCCCCAGCAGGGAGAAGAGAATGGCAGAACTGGAACAACCAACAGGTAAGCTTAGCTTGGGCTTTCACAGGTCACAACAAGTCACTGAATTAAAAAGAATGCTTACACACTGTAGAAGGTACTCATCCAGCAGTTGTGAACTGTAAGAAAATGGCATTTCAGGTAGCAGTACTACAATCCAGACCACACAAAAAAATGTATTTTTCAGCCCTCAAACATATATATTTTTTCCCCTCCCTCCCATGAAGCCTATGTTTTGAAAAACAAATCTCAAAGATGCTTCTCCTTCAACCCATGAATTACAGGGAACAATGCACCTCTGATGGTTTTCTTACCTTTCCTCCTATTCGGACCTGCGCTTGAAGCTTGGCCAGTTTTTCTTGGTTCATAGTGCTGCGTCTAAAGAATAAGAATGATACACAAATACAAGTTAACTATCAAAATATTAACAAAAAGTTTTCCACAGTCCATTTAAAAAGTAGTCTTAAAATTGCAGCAGGTTTTTAAACTTAGAGAAAATTCACCAAAACAGTGCATCACGCAAATACACATAAACAAAAAGCTTTAAAGCCACATCACCTAAATAATACAAAGTGGTCCAGCAGCAGTCTGTTTAGCTAAAGTGTCTGTACCATGATGAGACAAATCAACAAGACATTTGATTTTCCATCAGTCTGAGGTACTAACTGTGAATTTCCAAGTATGCTAGTTTACTCTTGGAACCATTTGACTAAACTACTGACTCAGAAGAGACCCACATCAGCACGTACAGCACAAGTGTTTCTAGGAAGACAGAGCCCAGGGAGAGACTCATCACTACACTACTTTGAAAACTATTTCCAAATAATTAATCTCTGATACTTTTAACTAATGAGCCAGCTCCAAACTCGGTGAAGTTCACGTCTTGACAGATCTCCTGTGTGAACTTCTGGCAGCTATTCATTCAATTCAGTGACTGGGAAGTTAGTCAAGTGGCTTCTCCAACGGGTCAGGTGGGACCTTTAAAGGCTGGAACACCTCAAAAATCTGTAATGGGTGAAAACACACCTCAAGCCTTCTAACACAAGCAAGGCATTTCGCTGCTCTGCCCCAAGAAGTCACCGGTGTCGCTCCGAACGAAGGGTCAGCTCCCTCCGCATTTGCATTGTGCCGCGGAAGCGACGGGGAGGGGGAGACGGGGCTCCCGCGGGCGAGCGGGGACGCGGCGAGGCCCCAGCACCGCCGGGAGGCTCACCGCACGGACAGGCACCCCGCCGGGGAGGCGGGAGAAGGGCTTCGGGCTGGCACGGCGGCTCGCTGGCCACCCCCACAGCGCGGCGAGCGGGAGAGAATAAAGGCCCGGTCCCTCGGGAGCCAGGACAACCCCGCCCGGCCCGGGCACCGCGGCCCCAGAGGGCAGTCGCAGACCGCCGGAGCCAGGGCAGAGCCCGCCACGCCGCGCCCCGGCGCACGGCCTCGTTCCCCCGTCCTCCCCTCAGGGAACAGCGGGCGGGCGCCCGCGGCCCCACCACGGCCCAGCCCGGCGGACGGGGACGGGACGGGGCCGAGCTACCGCGGCGCGCCGCCCGCCCCAGGCCGGGAGGCGGCAGGGGAAGGGGAGGCCGTGCCGGCGGAGCCGTGCCGGCGGGCGCGGGGAAGGTCTCACCTGAGCCCGGCGGATCCTCCGCAGCCCAACACGCGGTGAGAACAAGATGGCGGCCAAGGAAGGAAAGAGAGGCGCACAGAGAAAGGAAGCTTCGCGCCACGTGACGGCGCCAGCCCGCCCGCGGATTGGCGGCGCCGCGCAGGCACATTTGCATAGCAGCTGGGAGGGGGCGAGGGCGCGAGGGGGGCGTGCGCGCGGCGCCTCCTGGGAGCCGTAGTCCCCGGGAGCTGACAGGGACGGGCGCCGCGGGGCGGGGAGCGGCGCCGGGTCAACCCAAGCCCGGGACGAACGGCGGCGGCCCCTCCTTCACGGACGGGTGCTTGCGCTCGGTTTTACCTTCCCAACCAGCTGGGCAACTCGCAAGAGCAGCGGGACAAAAGGGTTTATTTGGGAGTTTCCTCGGAACCTGCCCCTCGCTGCCTGCTCCCGCCGGGATAACCCTTGCGTTTTGGGGAGTACCCAGGGGTTTGGGGACCCGGTATGACCGAGGTGCTCCTGCCCCAGAGGCCTCGGCTACCTGCGCGGAGCCGAGCTCCTCTGACCGAGAGGGAAACAGCTGATCCCCCCCCTCGGAGGGCCGAGGGGAGAAATCCCCACAGCAACGCGCTCCCTCCGAGCCGGGAGGTGAGGGCGGCGCACCGCCCACATCCGCCTCACATCACTTCCTGGGCTTTAAAAAAAGGGGGAAAAAAAAAAAAAAAAGCGGAAAAAATCGCCCCCAGCTAAGCTGGTCCGGTCCTGTCTCGGAGGTTTAGGGGCCGTACCCGGGGTGCCGCCGCTGCCCGCGCCGACACCATGAAGGCTCAGCCCGCGGCAGCCTCCATCTTCTGCCTGTGCCTGGTGCTGGCGGCCTCCGCAGCCTCCGCCGCGGAAGGGCTCGGAAAGGGTCAGGCAAACGTTTTCTTCGGGCTTTCCTCTCAACTTTTGCCGTTGCCGTGAACGGGTGCGCGGGGGCCGGGCCGGTTCCCGCAGGCGGCGGCGGCGAGGGGGGCGCGGGGGCGGGGGGAGGCCGGCCTGGCCGGTGGGAGGGAGACCGCCGCCTCTTGACTGTAAAGATGAGGGGGTCTTTAAGCGGTATTTGCAGCCGTGTTTCTGTTCCGGCTAAACCCCGACGAGTTTCCCTTTCGAGGGGCCCCGTTTTTACGTGGCGAAGGCCTGGGGAGGGGGAGGCAGCCCCTCAGCGCTCTCCGCCCTGCCTGGTGCTACGGTGCCCTGTCAGCCCTGCCCAGCCTCTGCCCGCCCTTGGCAGGCGATGAATGGGCTCTTCCCTCCCGCCCTCGGCTTCCCTTTTCCTTCATGACGGCTCCTCACCTCTCCTCTGGCCCGCCGAAGCTTCCTTGTGTAATTGCCATGGCTAATAGCCTGCTTCTGTCAGGGTGCGCCAGGGCCCTCAGCTTCACCCCAGGTGGTGGCTGTCTTAGAGATAAATCTCCTCTTCATGGCTGTTAGTAACACGGTTTGATCAATGACAGCAAAGCTTTGTGGTGTGGATCCCAGTCGTTCCCCTTTTGCTTTACAGTTAATTCCTCAGAAGACTTTCATTCAAAAGAGAGACTCCATAATGTGTTGTGTAATGCTTTTAAAAACATACTGAAGCTCACCACAAAGGGGGCTTTGGTTTAAAAAAAAAGAAAAGCTTTCAAAAAGCGTTTCCTAGCTAGAACAGTTGAAGGTTTTCCCTGTTTTAACACGTTGGCTTGTGAATGAAATAGCTGACATGTCAATATTCTGAGTAGACATGACTTCTGCTAATCCAACTGCTTTTTGCTCTGCTACGTTCAGCTGGTACAAACGTGGCCTCTGCAGCTCATACATGTGTGTGATTGGACATGGACAAGGCATCCCCACCTTACTGCTAGCACAACTAAATATTTGATGTGTTGCATCATATATGTTCACAGTTGTTAGGTAATAAAAGTACTGTGCCAACTGTTCAAACCTCCGGGATGCTGAACTAGGGTGCCACAAGGTTTTGTGGACCTTGTTCTTGGCTTTCTCCAGCTTATTTGCCATAGTTGTCTACTAGAGACAATGTCCACTTTCCCCTGTGTCAGCACTGGGCAGCCTGTGGCCCCTGACCCCTGCGTATCTCCCAAAATCTGCTCCCCTCAGCACTCTGGGCACTGGGGGTAGCTGACTAATCCAAACCCTCAGCGTTGGGAAGGGGCAAGCCAAGGCTGATGTTTGGTCATCCAGCAGAACCCTGCGTTACTGGAGCGATGAGACCTCTGAGGAGGTCTTCCAAGGGAGTTCCCCTACGAACAGTTCCCAGATCTCTTTCATGTCAGCTCTCCACCTAGCTTTCAGCCATGTGAGGGTAATGCTGTGTTGGCTGCTGGGCCAAAAAAAATGGCAGCCTGCGCTTTGCAGTTGTTGAACGTATGCTCGCTCACTCTTATCTCAACCGATGTAACAAGACTTGTTACTTATCTGGGTACGGGATAAAATATTTCGTGCATTGTTCAGTCACTGTAACATTCAGAAACCTGTGTAATGTTCTTTCTTACTCTTCAGTGCTAATTATCATAATCAGTAATACTCAGCATAATAGTTTTAGGGCAATTAATGATCATATGCTGGCCTAGGAATTTTTAAGTTTTGCATTAGTTCACATTCAGTGGGATTTAGGAAGCCAAAAGCTGACATGTTTAATTTGTCACTAATCAGTTAATAAATGTTCACAGACTGAAAAAGAATGGGGACTAATCAGAAGGCTCTTCTGTTTGGGGGATTTTTGTGTCATTTGCATATATAAAAATATTAGTGTGGTATGTTTCTGTTAATTAATTTCAGTGGGATTCCTCATAAGACTATGTAGGTTGTAAGTGTTTGCAGAAGTCTTTCCAGGACTGGGATTATAGTTTGCTTTAAAAAAAGAATATAAAATGAGTTGAAAATATTCTTAAGGGTTGGTCTGTTTTCATCTGTTAGTTGACATGTTCCGTTCTATAGCATTTGTAAACCCTTCTCTCTGGCAGGTTTTGGAGATCATATACATTGGAGAACACTAGAAGATGGGAAGAAAGAGGCAGCAGCCAGGTATGTTACCTAGCTTTAAAGACAGAAAAGTGTGTTTAGAAACATTCACAAAGATTCTGTATCGCTCCTAAACTTAACCACAGAAAATAGTAATTAACAAACATGGAGGTGGTTTAGGCAGCTGTTCAGATTCCTATGGCTTATTAGAGAGAAAATACAGCGTTTTGTTAACTTTGCTGAGGCACCACCTAGGTTTAATGACTGAAGTTCTAGCATGTCTTTGAAGTAAGAAGAAAACATTGAGTATTTATCGTAGTACAGAAAGGTACAGATCTCAAACCTGCAAATGCGTGGTTAAGTAGTATTCATCCCCTCGAACTCAGCAGTGCTAATAGCTTCCGTAAAATTCAGTGTGTCTGTATAGATGAGGCCTCTGTGTGAAACGAGAGAGTTATTTTGTTACCATCTGCAGAAGTCTGAAAGTTTCAAACTGTAGTGAACTGTTAAGTTGTTTAAGTAGAACCTTTTCTGGGTTAAGCTTAAACTCTAAAAAAAACATTATCTCTATGAAAAGGTAAAAAATGACATTTTGACACACTTTTTCTCAGAATTTCTTCTGTTCCTTGTTAAAATGTGAGAAGGAAAATTTTATGCTTATAAATGCTACTTGTGTTTTTAAATTTATAACCTAGATCTGACAATGCTGATGTTAGCGGAAATTCATTATGCCTTCCAGGTTTGCTGTTCAGTTGAATTTTGCTCTCAAAGTGATCCGTCTGGCGAGTTCTACACTCTAGTGTGGACACCAAATTAACCGTGATGGTACAGTTCAGAAGTCTTACAAGTGTTTATAACTGGATATTTTAGCATTTATTTGATATACCTGTCAAAAAAGTAGACAATTTCACTATTTGCAGGAATAATTGTAGCATTACTTTGCAATGGAGCAGAGGAAGCTTTAAAATGAGACAGAGGAGGGAGGGAGGGTGAGCTCTCAGGTTTAGGCAGGGTGAACATTTCAGCTCAGAAACGGCCCCAGAGCAAGGGACAGGTGTAATGCACGCTCTCTCCTTTTGTTGCCAAGAACACAGACCTGCTCACTGATTTGAGTTCAGCAGCATTTGGGTGGTAGTGAGTTGAAGGATTGAGAGAAACCACCACCACCACCAGCAACAAAGCAAACCTAAAAAGCAGATTTTTGTGCTGACCTTAGGTCAGGAGATGAAAAATTTTATGACATTATCTGTTATGCAGCAAGTGAGATGCATCCGAGCCAGTGGTCTCGGAAATTTCAAGACTTTAAATTGATTTCAGGTCTGCAAACAGTAGAATCTGGCTATGTCGGAGATGCTGGAGGTGGCCTGGCGCCGAGTTCCCTGTAGGCGAGGGTGGGGATCCAGTGTTCCTACGGTTACTGGGGGTCTGGTTCGCGGGGGCAACCGTAGTAGGGTCGCGCTTTTAAGCAGGACGCCCCGCGGGAGGGTGTCCCGGCGCCCGGCGTGCTTCCCCGCGCCCCGAGGGCGCCGCCGCCCTTGGGGCCCTCGGGCTGCCCGGGGGGGGCTGCGGTGAAGCCCAGCGCTGCGCGGGGCTGCCAGGCGGGAGCGGGGGGCGCGGGGCTGCCAGGCGCCCGGCGGGGAGCGCCCGCGCGAGCCGACCCCGCTGGCCGGCGGGGCCTCCCGGCGCGGCGGGGCCGCCGGCGGGGGCGGGGGCTGCGAGCGACCCGAGCGGAAGCAGTCGCCGTCGCCGTCGCCGTCCGGGTCAGCATGGCGGCGGGGCGGGCGCGGGGAGGAGGATGCCGCTGGTGGTGCTGTGCGGGCGGCCGGGCAGCGGCAAGAGCCGGCGGGCCGCGGAGCTGCGGGCGGCGCTGGGCGGGCCGGAGCGGGAGGCGCACGTCGTGGCCGAGGCGGAGGGCGGCCGGGCGGCGCTGCGGGCCGAGGTGGAGCGGCGGCTCGGCCGGCGGGACGTGGTGATCGTGGACGCGGGAAACGAGCTGCGGAGCATCCGGTACGAGCTGTACTGCGCGGCGCGGCAGGCGGGCACGGCGCGGTGCCTCCTGCACTGCGCG
Source organism: Morus bassanus (assembly GCA_031468815.1). Taxonomy (NCBI): domain Eukaryota; kingdom Metazoa; phylum Chordata; class Aves; order Suliformes; family Sulidae; genus Morus; species Morus bassanus. Next base: position 17,253,453 of record CM062576.1, on the reverse strand, counting down.
GGCGGCCCGGGCGGCCCCGACGAGCCGCCCTTCGAGGCCCCCGACCCGCGGAACCGCTGGGACCGGCCGCTCTTCACGGTGCAGGGGGAGGAGCCGCTGCCGCTGGCCGCCATCCGCGCCGCCCTCTTCGAGAGCGCCCCGCCGCCGCCGCACCGCGCCACCCGCACCCAGCCCCTCCAGTCCAGCAGCTTCCTCCACCACCTCGACCGCGTCACCCAGGAGGTGCTGGCTGCCGTCATGGCCGCCCAGAGGAGCGGGGCGCAGCCCGGGGAGGTGGTCCGCGTCCCTGGCGTCGCCGAAGGGCTGGTGCTGAACCGGCCCGTGAGCATGGCCGAGCTGAGCCGTCTGCGGAGGCAGTTCATCAGCTACACCAAGATGCAGCCCAGTGACGAAAACTTGCCCCAGTTGGCCAGCATGTTCCTGCAGTACCTGAGCCGCAGCATCCGGTGAAGTCTGTCACCTCTGCCACGTGCAGCAGCGGCCGTGGTCCAGTCCCAAAGTACTTGCAACAGTAAGAACGTGCCTTCCAGCCACAGACCCCATGGAGCTTGGGTCCCACCTATTGCATGTAAGATCATAGCATCATAGAATATCTCAAGTTGGAAGGGACCTGTGGCAACAGCAGCTCTGGGAAGATGGATGCCATGTCGCTGCAACAGCTGAGCAAGCTGTTTTGCTAAGAGGATCTGTAGGGATGCTGTTCCCCTGCCCCCACATTCTCCCCACTTGCATCTTTCGAAAAGGAGAGCTATTGTTGCATCCCCAAGCAAGTGAAGTCTCCTAGGGAGACCTAAATCCCCGTAATCAAATAGTGCCTGAACATGAAAATGCAAAAGGTAGTGACTGTAGGGAAAACTTTTCCCCTCTGTATTAGCATGCGTAGGTCTTGAATAAGAAGATTGTTTTTCCAAGGCTGCCTCCGGATGATGTCAAACTGCAAAAGAGACTTCAGGTCCAGAACTGGAACAGGCTGTATTTTTAGGATGTGACTGTTTAAAAAAATCCTACTGAACCCAAGAGATAGATTTGCAAACTCTGCACGACAGAAGGATGCTGGCATAGCAAACTCAAGCCTCTCTGTTTCAGGTTTAACAATAAAATGTGTGCCTTAAAGGGAGCAAAGTCTTAATTTGCCTGCAGGACTATTTTATTGAAATAACTTGCTATGTCTTTTCTCTGTAAGGTCATCATTAAACACCTTTAAAAACACTAATTGTTTAAGAATGAGTGCTCTCATAGGAAAAATGACCTAAAATGACTGTCTGTTCTGGGTGAAGCTCTCTCATAAGTCTGTACCAGCTGTGATGGGTAACTTAGTTTTGCTCTTAGTTTCAGCTAATTTCAGTCTTTGCTATACCACATATATAACCTACATAAACTTTTCACTCTCTGGTGGATGCTTCATCCCTTATTTTAATAAATTGTGGCTTTTGGTTTTAATTGTGTGTGTAGTGCTACCTGGGAGGAAATGGTAAAGTGGGGCAGGAAGGGTTACTTCAATTACAGTGGCTGTTTATCTGACGTACCAGCTGCTAGGTGGTCTTATGCATCGCAGAACTGAGAAATGACTACAGAAATGTTTTGATGTAAATAATTTTATTTTTCTGGTCAAAGTAAAGAGAATAAATACATCCAGTATCTCTAAAACTTCTGTGAGTTCTCACTGGCTAAGAGTTGGTATTTCAGGACTGTGTGCACTTCCATTTAAAATCTGCTTTGAAAATCTCGCTTAACTTTTAAAAAAAACGTATGTTGCAGTACTGATTACCAGATGGTTGAACCTTCTGACATGAAGCAATGATCCTTGATAAGAACAATGTGTATTTTCCAGACTTAAGTCAGCCTCTCCTCAAGAAAGAGGCAAAATCATGTTGGACTGTACAGAAACAATGAAAAAAAGTGGTTTTACGTCATCAGGGAGAGGACGCTGATGCAATACAAGCTTTACTAGGGACATGTGTATTCTTGCTCCTTGCTGCAAAGAGAGCCCTATGTAAAGATGATAACATATTGGTTAGTTATAAATGGCAGACTTCTGTTAGAACTACTCTAAATGTTAATTGCTTCTTCTCCACCCTTTCCTGGTTCTGAAGGCCAAAACTGAATGCTGCTAAGTAGAGATATCCTTTCATATCTATCTTCAGCTAAAGAAAAACTTGTACTTCAGTTCTGCTAGTAAGTAATCTAGTTGCTGTCATGTGCAAAGGTGTTTGTAATTTCTCTGTTCGTGAGAAATTAACTTCATTTTTAACCCCCAAAACAGTAACACAGTTTACAAAAGCAGAAAGCTTAAACTTTGCTTTTCTTGCTATATCCTGAAAGAAGTATCTGTATAGTATGTTCTCTATGTGTCTTTCTTGATCCCTTCTTTTCCTTCACCTAGTTTCAGGCTGTTCTTATTGTTCTGGAAGCTATATCATTATTACTAGCTTCCCTTGGATACTCTTCCATAGCTGAAGGGGTTTATTGGTAAGAGAAAAGGGGTGAGATACCCAATTCTTTTTCTTAGTCTTTCTTAGTTTATTGCCCTAGTCAGCTTTCACCAGTTCAACTGTTGGATGATAGAAACAATGAAAAGTGTTAGTAAGGACTTTCACATGCAGGAAGTGTGGAGGTAAGTGTTGTACTACCTGGATGTGCTCAATAGCAACAAAAGTCACCTGTAGTTGTATAACTTCCCTTATTAGAAAGGTAAAACTGATGCAAAATAGTCAGGAGCAGGGAAGTGGTGGATTAATGGGATCACCAGCACTAACAACAGGAAATATGTGAAATTCTTAGTGTCTTCAAGGCCTCTTTGTCTAATCGCATAATGCAGCCTGAATGTATTATGAAGGAGCTTAGAGAAATTGAACTTGGTAAGCTTGACTTTGTCAGAAGGTAAAATGCTAAAGGGATTTTTGAAGAACAGGGCTAAATAAAACATCTCAGGGCAATGGAAACTTAACCTCTGTAGTATAGGCAGTAACAGTCGAGTGAATTATTTGGGAAGAGAGAGAGAACAATAAATAATAACTTTGGTCCTTTTGCATTGCCCTTTATTTAGGCTGCAGTTCCATGCAGCCCCCCACCCCAGTCCTGGCACTTGTCACATTTGTCACACGTTTGTTTCGGCATGACAACATGTAGGAAAATAGCCTGGCAGCCAGAGGGTTTGCTAGGTTATTGCTCAGTGGAGGGTCTTAGTCACAGGAGGTGACTGAAACATACAGACTGTAGTGGGGAGAAGGATGGATATATGACTGTCATCCACTAGATTGCCTTAAGCAGCCATGAAATTCCATCCTGAGATCTCTCAAGCAGCTGGTGTCACTAACTACTTCCAGTAAAAAAACGCATGACCAGTTCTGTATCTGAGCAAATCTGAACTAAAAGAGCAAATCTTCCAAATATAAAGTCTCCTCCTCTACAAGAGCAGTTACTGGCTGGCAGTTATAATAAATTATTACTATATGTGTTTTAAGATTGGGAAAACTTTTCGCAAGACAACCTTAAAACACAGCAGAATCTCTTTACATCTCTCTTATTTTCCGTTACATTTAGCCTTTATAGAAGTCTTGACTGTTAAAATGTCCATGTAGTAGCATTTCGTTTCTGTAAGCTTTGTTTGACGATTTTCTTTCTTCCTTTTTTTTTTTTTTTAGTGGTTTGCCTCTTATGGTTATCATCCACAAGTCTTGGTGTGGAGCTTGCAAAGGTAAGTGTATTTAATACTAGAGCTCACTGAAATTTCTAATGAACTTTTGTGTACAAATCATGTAACCATGAGAAACATGAACTTCATGTTCAAAATGTAGCTAATGGTATTTGTATTTCATTTAGAGCGGTATAATATTGCACCACTTTACCTTTTAGCACTGCCAAAAGCCAGCCATGCCTAAATGCCAGCAAACTAACAGCTGCAATGCCACACTTCTGTAGTGGCTGCAATTTCTCCTGCACTTGGCTATAAAAAATGGAACAGAATTAATGATCATCAAGAATTAAGTGTAAATTGCCTTACTTTCAGCTGGTGGTTCTCTGAAGGTGAGGCTTTGTCTCTTTCAGTATCACAAACAGACAAGCTGGGCGTGATTGCTAAGCTTGAAGGATGAGCTGGTTGCGTGAGAACTGGTGGTTTACAGCAAACTTTTTGCTTCTGTTCCATTGGCTCAAATATGACTGCGTATGTCCGTTGGCCAGGCTTCATCATATGGCTGCCCAGCAACGATTGCTTCAGTTACCTGCTGTTCTGAGCCTGGCTTGAATGGTTTGAATCATATATTCCATTTACTCACTGCTTATTGAAAAGTATCAGCTCTCCAGAGGGAGGAATGAAGTCAAGATTTTGATGCTGACCTGAAAAGCTGAAATCTTTTGCACTGTCTTTACGCATCTTTTTTTTTTTTTCTTCCCTTAATTAGCTTTAAAGCCAAAATTTGCTGAATCCAAGGAGATTTCTGAACTTGCCCATAATTTTGTTATGGTCAACCTTGAGGTAGGCTGCCCTCTGATTTGTATCCATGTTACTGCCTAGTAATTAAGCATTTGGAATCCTACTTAACTGGTTGCATCCTGTTTTGTGTACATCCTGAATCATGCACTCCCGAGTAGGTATTCAGGATTAACTGATAACAGCTGATTGTTTCAAAAAGGATTTTCTTCAGTCTGGTTATTTTAATTGTGTTTATAAACCTGGCTCTCTGCCATTGTTTCTTCAGCAGTTTGGACCTTGTGTCATTCCATTGCTGCAATAAAGGAATTTATATTCATTCTCTCATGACATATCAAACATTCCTAGACCAAAGTGGACCGTTTAATGCAAATTGACAGAACAGAAAAAAATATGATTACTTTCACAAATGACACTTGTTTATGTAAATATACTTACTTCCCTTTGAGAGTGGAAGATACTGCAGTTACCTACTGCCTGTCGAAGGTGTAAATTGCTCAGGATAAATGGGATCTGAAGAAAATAGCTTGTTTCTTTAAAATGGGTGCTGTGTTTTGTTAGATACCTTGTTAATATATTCCCTCTCTTCTGTCTTGCTTTCATAGGATGATGAAGAGCCAAAGGATGAAGCCTTTAGTCCTGATGGAGGTTACATTCCCAGAATCCTTTTCATGGGTAGGGCATCCACAGCTGTTTTATCCGCTCACAGGACTGTGTTCTTGTTGTTACCACCTAAATTTCCTGTTTGATTTCTTGTTTCATAGACCCCAGTGGAAAAGTCCACCCAGAAATCATAAATGAGAAAGGAAACCCCAGCTACAAGTATTTCTATACCAATGCTGATCAAGGTATGTGCAAAGTAGTTTGAAGTGCATTTTTAGTGAGATGAAACTCTGGGTGTGTCCTGAGTGAAAGACACACCTTCACTTTTGACTGGAGAAAAATGACGATACTTTATAGCATAACTGGGAGCTGTAGATACAATGTGAGTGAGTGGCTCTCTTAAGCCTTGAGGAACCATGTTCAGAATCATGGTTCACCTTAATACCTGCTACAATGCCTATAGGACCTAAACGTTGTCTCCAGTTGTGGTATGGGAAATCATGCCATTCGCATGATCCGGCTACAAATAGTTGGGGAAAGGGCACAGGACTGGTTTTTTTCCCCACAGGCTAATTTGTAGATCTACATTCTGTAACTTTGTTATTTTAAAACATTTGCATTACCAGGACACCTTGATGTTTTCATCTTGGGATTAATAGTTGCTGTGTCTCTGTCTAATCTTTCAGTTGTCCAAGGGATGAAGGAGGCCCAGGAGAAGCTAACAGGTGATGCTTTCAAACAAAAGCACCTGGGAGATGAACTATAATGAATACACTGAATGATGCTTTTCCATCACTTCAAAACTCTAAAAGGAAATGATTAAACAGACCAAGAATGTAGATGCACTGGAGGGACATAATTCTCCTGTCAACGGTGTTAGTTTAAACCCTGTTTGGAGTTCACACACATACATCAGTTACAGTGTTACCTCCTCCTCTGCCTGGCAGTTTGTACCATAATGGGTATTTGCAACTAGGTAACGTGCAAATCACATCAGTTTGTGTGTCTGAGCAACCCTTAATATTTGGTGTTAAAAGGGAGGTGCATAGGGCAAAACATTATTTGAGGACAAACAGTGTGACTGGAATAACTAGAAGTAACCAACATTTTGATGCTTAATCAGGGTTGGATCCCTCTTTTCTCCCTGGTATATATGTCATCCCATTGTTTTTACTGGGGATTCCTATGAATGGGGCATGTTCCTGGGCCAGGTGTTTTCTAGACATCCCAAACCATGAATTCTGCCACTAAGCCAAGTAGAATAAATTTCATTAATGTCCAAGTAGCATGTGAAACTATTAGCCCTGCATACATATTTTTGTGTAAAACTGTGTGTGATTCATCTTTATTTGCCTTTGGGCAGAAATTTAACTTTTTCCTTGTGCGCTCACCTTTTGATTGTTTTGTCAAGTGAGGGTGGGTTACGTTGAAGCTTTATGGGGGTTCCCCTTTTATTCTTTGAATGTTTTTTGGCGAATGCCTTGCCATCACATTGTACTGTATTTTTGTACCAGGGTGAAAATTAAACCTTTTTAAACATAAGCATGCAGACAGTGTTTTGTGGTAAAGGGCATAGCTTTCCATTCTTAAGGATGACAGAATATATTTTTGGTAATGTAGCAGCAGTTATTAATGTTGAATATCACAGCTGAAGAAGGTTTCTCCTTTTTATAATTAAAAAACAACAGTTGCTTTTCATGTAATTGTAATTCAGCCATTCTTACACTATCTATACTGCTGAGGGCAGGGTGATACCTAGAGTTTATCTAATGGAGCTGGAAAGAAAAATAGAGGGGGAAAAATCACCTCTCCCGATCTGCTGGTAACCTAATGCAGCCCAGGGTGCTGTTGGCCTTCTTTGCCACAAGGGTGCATTGCTGGCTCACGGTCAACTTGTTCTCCACCTGGACTTCCACGAGCTCCTCTGCAAAGCCGCTTTCCAGCCTGTCAGCCCCCAGCCTGTACTGATGCACAGGTTATTCCTACCCAGGTGAAGGACTCTGCATTTCCCTTTGTTGAGCTTCCTGACAACCCTCTGCCCATTTCTCCAGCCTGTCGAGGTCCCTCTGAATGGCAACATAACCATCTGGTTGTCAGCTACTCTCCTCAGTTTCATATCTGCCAGTGTGGTGAGCGTGGACTCTGTTCATCCAGGTCATTATGAAGATGTTAAAGTATCGACCCCAGGGGTACTCCACTAGTGACTAGCCCCTTTCAGCCTAGTGGTTCTGCCAGTTTTCCATCCACCTCACTGCTGATTTATTTAGTTGTACTTCATCAGTTTGTCTATGAGGATGCTACGGGAGACAGTGTCAAAAGCCTTAGTAAAGCCAGAAAACGCCTACTGCTCTCCCCTCATCCACCAAGGAAAAAATCCCGTCCAAAAGGCACTTGTCATAACTTCCCATAACAAACACAGAGAGATAATTTTCTACAGATAATTTTTTAAGAGCTGTCTGAGGACATCAGTTGGGGAACATTGTTGTATACAATAAACCCAACTTGTCTACTGAGTCCATTTTTACTGTTCAGTAGTGTAATGAATTTTACTTTCCCAACCAGTCTGCCTTTAAGGGATTTTAGACAACAAAACTCAACTGGGCACTAAAAGACAAAGACTGAGTAGAAATCATGGGATTATTGCGCATTACAATTACCCTGCTCAGCTGCTAAAAGTTATTCTACAGGTTTTATCATCTGCTTCTCTTGCAAACTGTCGAATAAATTAACCATGAAATTGAACTCGGCAACTATTCTCAAGTTGTATCAGCCTTCAGTGTAAATAATTCTGTGTAAGTCCTGAAAAAGGATTTGTGTTTTGCAAAATCATCTTTTTTTTCCCCAGCTATATCTGTTGACCTAATAAAAGATAGGTCCTATCTGATGCTCCTTCTTTCATTTATAGTCTTAGACTGACATGACTGTAAAAAAACGATATCTTTTTTTTACTTGCCACCAGGGGGAGGACTCTGCTTGTTCATCTGGGCTACGATTCAACAAATAATAATTAAAAAAAACAATCTCTGATGCAAAATAGCAGGGTACACCTCTGCGATTTTCCAGGCACCCTTTTGCAGCAGCTCTGCCTTTGTCTTGTCTCTGCAGTTAAATTATAGCCTGTGAGATGTATGTCATTTGTCCCAAAGCCTTGCTTTGCAAAATGCTCTGATGTCAGAACCAACATGGCCTCAAAGTAATTTTAAGAAGTTCTCTCCATCTAGAGAGATCTCCCTTCAGTGGCAGATGTGGGAAGCATGCTTCATCCTTTACATTTAAGACCGTTCTGATTCATTACTCTCCTCACCTCTTGTCTGATGCATCTCCTCTGCTTCAGCAATTTCTGCCTTCCAGACTTGCTACTTCCAAAGGAAAAATACTCCATAATTATTTTTCCTTTGTTGTTTGGCTGCCTCCTTTCTTTCTGATCCTTTCTATCCTCTCTGTGTTCAGACTTGGTGAGCTGGTACAGCTTCCCCACTCTCCCTTCTACTTGGTCTTTTTGAGACCATGCTTTCGTCCTCTGTAGCAAGACAGACCTCAGCACTTGCTAGCCTGCTTGGTGCTTAGCTGGGGTCTCAGTAGGATCTGGTGTATGTGCTGCCCCAGCTTGATTGCTAGGGGCAGCTAGTTAACAAGTGTAAAAGCTGTTTCACATCTTTGGTTTGCAGGATAAACTTATTTTTGATCTGTTAAATATTTTTCTCTTTCTGTTAGTTGGACATTCTACCTGGACATTTTAGTTGCTAACACCTAATGCAGATTCTTTACACCCTGCTGCTTTTTAATCTAGATCAGGTGATAAATGCTGGTTGGCATTTTCTTCTGTGCAGAGGGATACATCTTGAACGCTCCATCCAACAGTTGCTTTATGTACATTGTGTAACTTCATGCACGCACGCAACTCCACAGGGTTTAGAGGAGCTGCTTATAGGTCGGTGTTTGTTGTAGTTGCGTTTGAAATTAATTATACATTGCAGCAGCTCAACAGTGCACAGTAACCAAGGCCTCAGATTAGTTTGCCCCCATCAGCTTTGTTTCATGTGCTGCCCATCTGCATGTGACTTGCAATAAACCTGCCTACTTACGTAACTTCTTTAGATGCATCCTAGAAATCCCCTTGGATTCTCAGCTTCTACTCCTTTTATGGTGATAACAAACCCCAAAGACACTTCAGAATCCTTAGTGTAGTCCCAGGGAACTGCCAGGCCAAATCAATCTCACGTAAACAAACATGCTGTCAGCTCTCTTTCTCCCAGAAACAACCCACAGAGGAGAAAAAAAATCCAAAGTTAATTAAAGAGTGACTGGATTGCAGCTAGCCATCTGGCTGCCTGGGAGCAGAGGTTGCTTTGTGCACCTGGGGCTGAACAGGCTTTAAGGAAGTGTCAGCTGGAGACTCGGGAAACCTTTCCTTTGCCATGCTTAGCAGCAGGGAACAAAAGTGCAACAACCAAAAACGCCAGCATGGCCAGAGTGTCCCGTCCATCATCCTGGCATGCTGAGTTTAGGAGTCATCTACTCCAAATGCACTTTTGTCCCTGTGGCTGTTTGTCTGCCCTCATATCTAGCCTGTATCAAACTGCTAATGAGCTTTATTCGTTGTCCTCACTTACAGTTGTGTAACGAATAGCTCTTAAGTGAGATATTGTTAAACCCATATAAATGCAAGGTCATATATCCTTGGAGGCAATGAAACTTTTCTTAACTTTCAGCAAGAAGAGAGGTATTTGCTTTTGCATTATGCTGTGATACTTATTTGCAGCTGACCCAGTATTATGCCTGATGGGGTTTGCCCAACCAGAACCACTCCAGGGCTATTCCTTCACAGCCATGGCTATAGGTAGATGACAAATCGAGACCTGAGGATGGAGATTTAGAAAGCAATAAAGGTGGAATTACACTGAGCAAAACTCTATTCAGAGAGCGGGATAAAAAGGGGAACTTCACTGCAAGTTCATGCTCATCTCAAAGAAAGCAAAGCCGAAGGATGAAGTTTATCTAAAAGGTTGCATCCCACTTCCAGACAGCTGTGTAAGTTGTCTTTGGGGCTAACTAGACAGGGGAGCTTGCTGCCTGCAGGGAACCAGGAAACAGTCATGAAGGTCTGTCAAAATGGTAAAAGTCACTTTGTCTCAAAACTATTTGGCATATTAACTCATTTCCCCTTTCTTACTCCAAGAAACAGATGCTGATTTGTTCAGCAGTTTAGTCAAATAAACTGAGTTTGCTTTTCCTTTCAAAGTTTGCCTAGCGTAAGGCGTGGCTGCATACAGTTCCCAGGCCTGCCATTGTCCGGGGAGCACCACTCCTAGGAGAGGTGGTGATTCACTCTTGCAGCGCCAGCCCGGTGCTACCACGTCAGCATGCCCCGAGGAGGAGGAATCTCCACTGACAGCTGCCAGCCAGTTCCTGTGGCTTGTCACAGGCAGTGGGGACAGGGTCCAAGACTTGAGTGATCCTCTCCAGGCTGTGACAAATGTCATGGCACAATTTTGTAATGGCTAAATCTGTGGTAGTTTCCTTCGATTAGGGACCAAAAGAAGAAGAGAGAGACCCCAAACTTCTCCATTCATAACTCTGCTGGAAGCAGGGACTGGCTGACCTGTGCTTACAGCATTCCAGGTTCTGACTCAGAACAGCAAGAGAGGCTGTTACACACCCCCCGCCACCGTGCTGGCACTCATCCCAGGACTGGGCAGAGCAGCCCATCAATGTGGGGAGCAGGCAGGGTACGTCCCAGGCGTGGGATCACCGAGTGGGTGGGTGCTGTAAAAACAATCGAGCATTTCTGAGCTGCTCCCATGTTCTTCTTGCCTCCGACCAGCACAGGTGTCTCCTCCTCCATTTCCCGTGTCCCTGCCATGGTGTGGGGGATGAAGAGCAGACAATTTTCCTGGAGTTTTCCCCCTTTCAAAAGGGCATGACCCCATTGCTGCCACTCCAAGCCAGGGCAAGGGAGCGAAGGCCCACAGAAGCTGCAGGAGGAGCTGGGGCAGGGCTGAAGGGGCAGGACAGTCTGGACTGAAGATGGCTAAGGCTGTAGGTAACTGGTTACTGGTTAGAGATTGTTTGTTGGTATATACTAATTTTTGGACCATTTTGCTCAGGCACAACCTGGCGTAGGTAGACGTGCTGCAGAAATATTAATTGATAAGAATTGCAGATGTTCTCCCTGCTTTCTGAGTGTGTTTCAGCACACAACATAACAAGCTGTGCATAAAAGAAGCGGCACTGGCAGCACAGTCAAATTTGGATGTTGCTTTATTGTGCTATTTCTAATATTATGAACAGTTTTCAAAATCCTATTTGTAAGGATTTTGGTGCATTAGCCCTGTTAAAGAGAATGAAATTCACACACACCTTGGGGACACAGCATGGGGCATACATGCTGTTTATTCCACACTGAAGTGAAGAAGCGCCTGGGTGAGTGCTACCTATGCAAATAAGGAGGATTTTGTTTTCTCCTTGCGGCTGGCATGTTTTCACCTAGCTTCCCCGGACAACAGCTGGTAATGAGCTGAAACCGCTGCTCTGTGTGCAAACTGTGCTTCTTTGGGATGCAATTTTGTCTATGTATGCCCAGTGCTTATCATGAGCTTAGACGATTAGTCTTTTAGACTCAGGGTCATTAGTATTATTACTACTTACAGCATCACACATAGCAGATCATCATCCTTTATTTAAGTGCTGTGGTGCTGCTCTTGCTGTAGTAATAAATAAAGCAATAAATAAAATACCATTTTTAGAAAAGAGGGAACTGAAAAGATTAAAATTGTTTCCTTAGGTCAATTGCACTGTGTGAGGATGCAGTAACTTGAATTAGAAACATTGGGAGAGTAGTAGAGTGTGCATATTGTGCTTGATAAATGTGCTCACATGACTGCTGTGAGAGAGTCACATAGATCCATGTGTCAGGAAACAAGATAAAGCATAACATCTGCTCTTCCCTTCCACCTCCGTGGGCTTGTGGGAGTTCTCTCCTGTTCCCTCATTTGCCCATCTATAAATCTAAAATAATACAGACCTCCCTCAATACAAGTTGTGTAAGCAACTCATAACCGTACAACGTTATATCCTGGAAGAGCAGTGCACTAGGTGAGCTAACAATATTCACTCCATGAATTATAGAAACATGGCTAAACGAAATGATATACAGAAGAATCACTACAAATTCCCCTATCTCCTAATTACCTGGGTGCATCCCTTCTTCTCTCAGTTAGGCCTGACTGAGAAAGGGCTTTTGTAATGCTCCAGTGCAGCTGGATATAAACATTTGCATTTCAGGGATGGCGTGAAGTCTGGAAATGCCTTTGGAAGTTAGGCTGAACAGTGGCTCTGGGCTTGTCGTGGGATGTTAAATAAGGCAATCACTAAGCAGATACTCAAGTAAGCCTAAGTTATAACATGCCCTTTGCATCAAAGGTGTAGGTATCTGCCCATGACCACTTGCCTTCCATGTTGGGTGTTGGCTCACAATGCCTTTCTAGATCAAGCATCAGTCAGCAGGCAGAGGGAAAAGCACTATCACCGTCACCACAGACACTGTGTTGGGTAGAGTGCAAGTCAGGTTTTGGAAAAGGCAGAAAACATATTTCCCAGAGCAATGAGAGGATTGCAAGGAGGTAAAAAGATTTTTGTAGGTGTCAAGCCTGTTAGGCTTTCTTTGAAATAACTATTATAGTGAGTCTGGGATTTTGTTAGGGTATCGAATATTTCAAGTTGCCTACACAAAGCTGATACCGTGCTTAAGGCTTAAATCAGGGCCTAGCTTACATAACAATAATTTTAGTTAGGGCCTCAATGGCAAATAATCATTGTCATTCTAGATGAGGGTAGAAAATCAGTCCAATGCTGGGTAGAATTGTCCCCTGGGCCACCTGGCAGATAGCTCTGACTTGAATAAAATGAAGATGCTGTACGGCATCTCTGATCTGCAGTGAGAAGTGTTCCTTGAAGCTTCTCTGCAGCTCTCCTGTAGTTCCTCCTAAAATGCAGACCTTGGCTATACACTAGCTGTACAGCACTGCCATACTCTTTGGATTCCTACATTCTCACAGTACTGTGAACTAGTCAGCTACCCTCGGGAAAATGTAGCAATAAAAGCAATTTACAGACTCCTTTAAAGTGGCTGAGCTGTTACAAAGCTAAAGCTTGCCCAAGGGCTGGTTGACCTACAAGCCAGTCCAAAGATGGTTACTGAAGATCACCAGATGTGCAAAAAGCTTTTACAAGTAGACAAAGCAACCTCTGTCCTGCCTGGGCAGTGTCCAAGCTGACTTAACATCAAACACAGCGGCATACGACCATGAGATTGGGCAGGAAGGGAACGGTGCTCTGAGGGACACAGCAGGTGCAGAGGCACCTGCACTCCCAAATTTTAGAGACCTGAGTTCAGAGGTGGTGCCTGGAGGCTGCTTAGCTAGGTAATGAGAGAAGACAGGAACTCTGCAACCCCAGTATCTTTAGTTGGCTCCTGCCCCAGCCTCCCATCGCAAGGAGCCACTCTCTCCCAGGGCTGATTGAGAACCTTGTCTTTGTGCTTAGGCACTTGCTTAAAGCCCAGCAGTGGGAAAACATGCTGCCATCTTTGCTGGCTGTTTGGGAAGCACCTCATTAGTTATGTCAGAGACACGTTTAAAATGCCCATGATTTTGTTCACTTTGTCTAGGGGATCATCTCTGAAAGCTGTTTTGGTTTCCCAGCAAGGGATAGGCCACAATCAGGTCCCTGATTTTGAACTTGGGGTCTGTTTGTAGGATTTTAAAGCCAAGAGGGTTTGCTGTAACCGCTTCATCAGACCTTCTTCAGACAAGCAATTTAGAGAGATTGCAGCCACTGCCTCATTTGTTTTGTCTTCTCGCCAGTAGAGATGTAGTTCCTGATGCCACAGCCACCATCACTAGGCTTCAGAGTTAACAGTTCTACTGAAGTGAATTCCGGACCACGCAGAGAGCGCGCGATCGGCAAGTTAGGGTCGCACGTGGGGCGGCGTTCCCTGCCGCCGGCGCCCCAGGAACGCCCGAGGTGATTCACACCCCCGGGAGCGGAGGGCGAACACCTGGAGGGGGCCGCCAGAGGGCTAGGCCCGCCCGCCTTCCCTTCTGCCTTCCCTCCACTGGCGGCTGTCGCCGGCTTCGCGCGGAGCGGCACCGCGCACGGCTGGGCCCCCCGCTCAGCCCCCGCCGGGGCTCCCGCGCTCCAGCCCCGCCGTTCCCAACCGGCCACCGCGCCCCCCCTCCCCGCCGCGGCTCCGCCCCCGGGGCCGCCCCAGGTGCCGGCGGGGGGGGCGGCTCCCGCCACGCGAGCAGCGGCCGCGGGACCCGCACGGCTCGGCTCGGCTCGGCTCGGCTCGGCTCCGCCGCCCCTCCGCCTCAGGTAAGAGCCGCGGCCCGGCCGAGGGGGGCTCCCTCCCGCGGCGGTGCGCGCCGTCGGGGCGCAGCCTTCCCCGTGGAAAGTACCGGCGAGGGCGGCGGCGGGGCGTCGTCCCCCTCGGGCTGCCGCCCCCTCGGGCTGCCGCCGCGGGGCGGGAACCGCGCTGCGCCTCGCCTCGCCGTCGCCGCCGCCGCCGGGCCCCAAAAGCTCTTCCCGCCCTCGTCGGTCCCGAGCGTCGGGGCCGTCCCCGGGCTCCGGGGGACGGCGGCGGGCGGGGCAGGTGGCAGGGGGTGCCCCGGCCCCCGAGGAGCCCCCGCGGGGCGGGCGCCGGCTGCGGCGCCGGCTGGCGGGATGGGTGCTTGGTGCCCCCGAGGCGCGGTGTGAAAGGCAGACCCTCAGGAGCGACGGGGAGGAGAAGGTGACAGCAGTCACATCTCTGAAATAAATATTTATCAGCAATGAGACGTGGTATAATACTGCTTTATCTTTAAAATACCCGCAGCTGGGGGAGGAGGCTGGAGACCGGGGCCTTCCCAGCTGTTTTCCAGCTGGTGTGTAACCTTTGTCAGTTCCTGTCACCCTGGGCGGTTGTTTTCGGCTCAGGGAGTTGCAGCACTTAAAACCAGAAACTACAGCAGTAAACCAAACTGCCGGGAAGTGTGGGGTTTCGTTTTTCTTGTTGCTGCTCTTTGAAGGGGAGAGACTTGCTGCTGCCGCCGGACTGCACAGCTTTGCTTGGTGCTCGCTGCAGAACACCCACCCGCAGATTTGCTGTTTTGCCGTGGAAGAACAGACGTGCAGGCTATGTGTACATCCGTGCTGCCCTATAGCAGTAGGCAGTGAGCCCATTTCATAAACAGATTGATCATTCTAATTTAATTCATAAAAAGTATAAACTCTCCAATTTCTCCAGTTTATGCTGTACAAAATACATGTGGTCTTTTTGCCATATGTTCTGAGTCTATGCATTGTTTTTTCCCCGATGTTTTCTCTGCGCTTGCCAAGAGTGAGGCAGTGTCATCTGCTGCACACAGTAACATCGTGCTGTGGGATCGCAGGCAATATCGCTAACGCCGGCACAAGTGTTTCCTACCTTTTTGCCTCCCAAGGTTCTGTCTCCGTGCTGTCCTTTCCTTCTTAAACCATGAGCAAGTGGTGTGTTTGTGCAGTGCATCAGGTTGATCTGACTTCACTAAAGACTAACCTGACCAAAAAAAAAAGGGGGAGGGGGATTAATTTTAACCTGGATTTTCCCTTGGCCTGAGACAACGTAAGATTGTGGCCTCAGAAGTTTAATTCATGTTTCTGTGCACTTTCTTGGTGGCAAACCTGTTTTGTTCTTCATTGCTCACTCCTGACCCAGTGCTGCACTCTCAGTTGTGCTAATAACCATTTGTGGGGCTTCATAGTAGCCTGGTTTAGCTCTGGGTTCAAGTAAACCTCCTCTTTTAAGTGTTGTTTTTTTTTTTTTTTTTTCCCTCTCTCTCCCTCCCAAGGTAAAAATGTCAGTGGAACTACAGTCTTGATCTGTGTATTTGAATCGGTACCCAGGTCATGGGAGCACTGGTATTGGATTATAGTGGGTACAAGATCGAATCCCTATGCTGCCAAATGCAAGTGTATAGCTAAAAAACTTTTATTTCCTGTTATTTGTGTTTGCTGTCCTGGAAGTGGTTGTATGTGCATGTACTGAGACCTTGGTGTGATGGCTGCCATCAGGATAATTTGTAGTATAAGTCAGAAAAGAGGCAAATAACCCAATCTTTAAATCAAGCTTCCTTTGCCATTCTGACAAAACTGTGCTGCCCTCTTTGCAGATCTGATACGTTTTCAGGTAACAAATTGAGAACACTTACTAGCTTTAGGCTTTAATAGTAGTAGTTCTTGCTACACCTAGGTGTAGCAAAGCAATGCATGTAGTATTCATTAGCATCCTACTTGTCATTGTCATGTAACAGTCATGTTAGTTGACTTGCATGTGTTTCAGATGGCTTTTCCTACTTTCATTTTTGCATGATCTGATGCAGCCCCAGATCAAAATGGGCAGGTCACAGCATCACATTTCAGGGTCTTGCATCACACTGGCTGTCGTAGTGCCAGGAAAGGGCACTCATGTCCGCCTTACCCTTCCCAGTAAGTCCATGCCTGTTCTGTTACTAGTCCGGCCCGAGGAATTAGTTTTTTCTGAGGCAGTTCTCAGTGGCTAACATTGAACTGGTCCTGAACTGGTAATTTTAGGTATGCTTCTTGCTGTAAAAATGTATCTTGTGCTTAAAGTTCTGCAGTACTTTGTGAGCTCTTGCAAATGTCTGCTTAGCTTACTGCAGCGTGGTAGTATTTGATCTTTGACGTAAGCAATAAGACTTATGTTTGGAAGTATTAGCTAATTAAAACATGGGAATTGCGAGGGCACTTGTTCTAATCCCAGTTAGCAGGTGGCTTACTTCACAGCATGGAGAACATCCTAGCACAGAGAAACGAAGTAACTTGTTCGTCACAGATTTTCTACTTGTAGGAGGAGGACAAAAGGCAGCAATTTAAACTTCTCCTGCACTGCAGAGGCATCCTGAGCTGGCCCTGTCTCTGTGTGGTTCTGGTTTACAGGTGGTCACTACAAGACAATACCAATTTCCAGTCACCTGATTTGGTCAGGACAGCAGTTTGCTTTTATCTTTAAATGAAAGGTTTTAGACCTGGTGATGCAGAAAAATCTGTAACTCTCTTTCTTGCGCAGTGGTGGAGGGGTATCTACCTGAATCTGCATGTGGCCTGTCTCTAGCTCCAGATAATGTGAGTTCCATCATGCACCTGAACTTGCCTTATCCTCCACCACCATGGGAGGGCATGGTCACAGCTTTCTCCGTGGAGGGCTGTATCCCAACCCAGAATGTAGCTGTGCCCTGCCTTCCAGCTGGGGAAAGATCAGCAGAATGTGACATGTGTCTTGTAGCAGAGTTGATACAGGTTTATCTTGTGTGTTGCTCTGAGTGCTTTTGTGTCACTGCTACTTTGGTGTATTCAGCAGTGAGATACTTGGAAGTATTTCACTATTGCCAGTTCCTTCTCAGAGAAACCGAGGCAGAGCTGCAAGGCTGGAGAGGCGATGAGAAGGGGACTGAAGTCCGTTACCTCAGCCATCGATGCAATGTTTGTAACAGGAAGCAAGGGCTTTAATGATGGTGAGTTTTGTAATAGCGATCAACCTCTTCAGCTTGCACTGTTCTCTGGAGACAGGGCTGGATTCAGGGTCAGCCTCAGCCAGCAGTTCTGTAGGTCGAGAAATAGGCTGGCTCCTGGGGTTCCCAAACTCAATGGAATATTCAGGGAATTGTGGAAATCTTCTCTGCGTCTGCTCTTTAGGGCGTAAAGAGGTTGTAATTCTCTTTTTCCATGCATCCTGCAGGAGATAGTGAGCTGGGCTTTGTTAGTGGCTCCCTTTTAGAAGGTGAGATCTTTGTACTGCTAAATATTTTTCTCTGTATCTTCTGGAGGAGTGTGTTTGCCAATAGGCATGGAACTATGAGATGATAGAAGAGCTGCAATGAAAACACTCATAGAAGAAGGTAAAAAATGTGGGAACTTTTATTTCATTTTTTGCCATTGTAAAATTAGAGTGACTAATTTCTCTTTCCTGAGAGTTTTGTCGTGACTCTGAAATGGACTTTAAGGATGTTGAACATTATGCAGGAAGTGGGAGAGGCATGGCTCCAGACACAGAGAGACATTTGACTCAAGGAAATCTTTCAACAACGGTCCCAGCCTCTGCCTAACAAAATGTAGTTGTAAAGTTAGAGAGTTGGTGGGGAAAGGGTGATATCCGCAGGTTCTTGACTTTTGTTCCACATCCAGCAAATTCTTAGAAGACTTTTTAAAGCCCGTGTTTCCACCTCTGAATGGGTAATAATAACCACCTATATTGTTTAGAGGTTCTTAATCCCTCAGTTGTCATGCATATCTTGAACTCATTTTTAGCATCTGAATTCTGGACCAAATCCACTACAAGCATCTTCTTGCAAAGATTTCTGGACTTGTTAATAAATCAGTATTAGTTTTTGCTCTCAAGATGAGTGGCTCACATTTTTAAACTAATAAACATAGACAAGTTTTCTTTCTGTTTACACTGTTGAACTATTTTTGTTCTAGATCTGACAATTAGGTTATTTGGATGACACCTCAAAATCGAGTTCTGGGCAGTACTGAAGTGTGAGCCAGAGGCTGTCACAGGGAGGAACTGTTGCAGAGGGCAGGGGTGTGAGAACAGGAGGAAATGTAACCGATACTGACAAATGTGCAATACTTGGGGCAAGAGCAAGGTGCTGTCTTGTTGCCAAGTGAGGCGATTGTCAGTTATGTGGATTGTGAGAAATTATTTGTCCTTGCTGGATCCAAATTCTGACCTGGAATAGGTGGCTGCAGCTTGGTATTTACGTAAGGTCTGAGTTTGTCCACACGTTTTGGCAGTCTCCACAAGGCAAGATAATGTAAACCAAGATGACGAATGATGGTTTACCCTTGTTTACTGGAGAGGAAATGCACCAGAGACAAAGTTGGCCTTTAGATTATATTAGCCATGAAAAAGAGGACTAAATTCTGTTATGTTTTGCTGCTCTAAATCAGGAATAACTATTACTTTAAGGCAGTTATTTTTGTATAGATGTGCTGTAAGGGGGGTTGCAGATGTTTCTATGTCCTATTGCAGTTTGCCTTTGCAGCACGGTAGACTTTGACCCAGGCTTTGTGTGAAACACCAAAGTATACAGATGTATTTCAGCTGCTCCGTGGTTCCATTTACTTTGCTGCCTTTCTGCAGGAAAGGTGTAACGATTCCTATCTGAGGTTTTGCATCCACTTGTAGGATTTATCTGGAACTTTTATTTTAGATTAATCTAGATAATGTCCCTTTAATAAATTTTAAACTGATGGCTCCAAATATCTGCTGTTATCTTAATATCTGTCACTAACTCAAGCACTGTTCCTGTTCTTTTTGTATGCTACAGGGCTTTCTCCTTTGCATTCAGTGAAGGAAGCTCAGACCTTTACGCAGCAGTGTGCTCAGTCTAACCTGCCTACCTATTAGTCTCTTACATAATATTCTCATTATCCATCTTTACCGTAAACATTGTAATCCTTTTGCTTCTACATCGCAGGTTCAACA
The DNA here is from genome assembly GCA_031468815.1 of Morus bassanus. Taxonomy (NCBI): domain Eukaryota; kingdom Metazoa; phylum Chordata; class Aves; order Suliformes; family Sulidae; genus Morus; species Morus bassanus. The sequence goes on along the minus strand of CM062576.1, from coordinate 17,233,891 downwards.
GTGTGACCACTCTCTTGATTCATATACTCACAGCAAAGCCTCCATCTGTCTCATGGATTATAGATCTAAATTGGTAACTATCACTTGCTTGCAATATTTATTAGCAGTTATGTTAATTGCTCATACCATGTTTTCTGCTTCTGATAAATCTCTCGTGTAGTACTAGCATTTGTATAAGACTCCTTAAGGTCACGTCCTTATTTCCTTTATGAGCTTTATTCTTAGGACAGTGTATGTTGGCTGTGAAACAAATTCCATTACTTGATAGAAATCTGATTCAGGATTTAATTCCTGAAAAAATAAAAATTTTTTTTTTCAGATGACAGAGCACATAAAGGAATGAGTTTTTATCATTGAGAATTGACATAGATGTGTAATTTGTGAACTAGAGTATTTGTAATGTAGATGCACTTTTTAAGACTTTTGGGGAAAAAAACCCCACAAGGTATTAACTCTTTTGAAAAGAAATTGCACTGCACGTCAGTAATGTCTCTCATGGATTACTGCTAAGCTGTAAATATTAGAGATTAAGAAATCTGTTGGTTTAGCTACTTTTTTGTTTCTTCCTATCACACAACTTACAGAATAGTTCCCACAGTCTTTTAGCATCTTCAGAGCTGTCTACAATGCTCCTGACCTATGTTTCCGTAAGAGCCTTGGCAGATGTATGATCTATTCGACTTTAGCACTATGTATGTGGGGTTTTTTTAACTTTTACCTTTATTTAGCCTCACTATTTCTGCTTTTACTAAATGATTGTATCTAGTAATCTCTTTTCTTCCTTCCACACTCCTCAGTGCCTATGGATAGCCAGGAGTCTAACAGGTACAGCTGTGTTTGTGACTGTGCCCCTTCTCTTGTTGCCTGCTGTTAGCACTTCAGTTCTTCTAGACTGATAACTTCTTTCTCAGTTTTTCTCTGTTGGCTGAGCTTCAGCACTGGAACTCAGGAACAATAAAATGGAATTAAGAAGAAGGAAGTTTGGACTCTGAAATAAAGGAATGGCTTAACACTGGTAGCTCAGTAAGGCAGTAAAATAGTATGTCAGGAGAAACAGCAGAGGCTCAGTGGCTGAACACACCCAAAACGAGGCTGGACCCAGCCTGGAGTAGCATGCTGTCACAAGATCTTAGACTCTTAGAAATATAGAGGGGCGGTTGCACTCCCATCTCATCTGCCTAATAAAAGAAATGTGTGTGTGCTAGCAGATGATGATGAAACAGTTAAAGAATCACCTTTAAATTGCCACTGGTCCTATATAATGCAAAACATATGTAGTAAATTTCAGTTTGGGCTTTAAAAATAAAGCAGTGACAAATACTAAAAGATGTTTTTACTGCTAGAAATTCACAGAACTTGTAATACACGGAATATGCAGGTTCCTAACAAGTTGGAATCGCAGATAGGTTTTTGTGTGTAGTCTGAAGTGTAAGTTCCATCAGTGTGACCATGTTTCATGGTTAACTGAGGTGACTGACAGCAGACAAGGAGACCCTTTTCCAAAGGCAATTCAGACTTCTTCCTTGCAATGTTGTGAGAGAGAGTGGAATGTGGAAATAGCCATGTCTGTGAGCAGACCCGTGTGGTTGCTAATACAGAGATGCCGAAGTTCAAGGTAATGATCAGATTTCTTGTTTCTTGTTTGTGAGTGGATAGAGAAGAACATCTCTCCATTAGTTTGTAGCCGAAATGATAAAGGCTGGAAACACTTGGATTCAGCATCAGGTTTTTTTCTGGAAATAAATGGATGGCAAGATAGACCAGTTGATTTTTAGCCAGCACCATGAGCTTCAGACAGTTCATGCACTGCTTTTCAGTGAAGTTGGCTCTAGGCAGTAAATACTGCAGAACTGGGGCAGCAGTGACCACTTTTAGTGATTTGTAAGAGCAGTAACACTTTGGTGGTTCCTGTTGCACTACAAAACAGTTTGATTCTTTGCCATGATGCTGGTCACAAATTAAAGAGCACAGCTGTGTGGAGCCGTCTATATGATACATTTCAGTGAGCACTGAAAGCAGTGAAGTCTGGTTTCCCATGGAGGTGTTTTATGGTGATAGGCTTCTTTTTTTTTAAACTTCATTAGACCAAAACGGAAAATAAAGGCAGGAGAGACACCTTGACTGAGGAATGTATTTTTTGGTAGCTAATAAGGTCTGATTAAGATTTCATTGCTTTAGAGTGTTTGTAGCATCCTCCTCCTATGTGGTTTCTCTGTCTAATAAAAGATGAGCTCACACTGCAGGCTTTTCCCTCAACAGGGAAATAGTAAGCTATCTCGTAGCTACATAACTGCCTATTCTCGCAAAACTGGCTGGAAGTGGATGTGTTTGAGACCTTGTTCCCATTGCTAAAGCATATGGGGAAAACAGGTTGTCAATATTAGTATGCTCTTAGCCACAAAAAAGTGGGATACACAGGCAAAGAACTAAAAGATGCAAGGTCTCATACTGAAGTGTTCTCAAGAACCATCTGATTGGCACCTTTTTCTTCTCCTGTGCAATGGGTTTCCTGTAATATAGCTAAATCTTTCCTGTATAGGTATTTTCTTGAGGATTATTCCAAGGCAGTGAAAATGGAAACAGTCAGAAGTGTCTCTCTTGCACTCTGCATGCCAGTTGTATTTGACTTGGTCTTCTGGAACAAAACCCTGGTTAGTCTGCACATGCTTGTAAAACAGCAGAGATGCTGCTGTATTTGGAGTCATCCTAAGCAAAGAGCATAGGTATTTGTGTACCCAGAGAGCAGGGGGGTTACACTGCCACCTAAACATCCCTTCACCAAGGAGGGAACATCCTCTGGGAGCAATGGCTGTGCGAGCTGTTCTGAGTTGGACAGGAGCTGCCCAACATGGGTGCATCGTTGCCTTTTCCCTCTGCTGCTGATGCTGAATCTCCGCCAGGTGTGGAGGGCCTGCAGGAGATGTGATTTCGTGGACCTTTCTCTCAGTAGCATAGCAACTGCCATTGCTTCCCACTGCTCAGTCCCTCTGCTTGGCTCCCTCAGCTGTGCTGGATCAGGAACTGAACCAACCTTAAAAACAGCCCTGCAAAACAGAAGAAGTTGTAGGAGGATTTATTTTTAACTGGGATCTCTCTGTTCTCTGAACCAGCTCTCTGCATGGTCCTCAGGACTGGCCTAACTAGGGAGCGCTTGGAGCAGGGGTGGGACGAGTGGGGAAGAGGAAGGGAGGAGAATTGGGAGAAAGGTCTTCTGGTTTCTGGCTTCAGGATTCAAACACAAATTCAGGGGCAGCCCTGTGAATGCTTTCAGAGTACAGCTTCAGTAATGATCTGCAATCAGAGGAGTAATCAGTAATTAGTACTAAAGTCCTTTCAGTTTCACTTTATTGACCAGAGGAGGGGAAAGTGAAAAATTAAATTAAAGCAAGGGGATGGAATTTTCTTTGAAATTTTTGTGCTCCGGCACTGTCTCTAATGATTCAAGGCATAATTTTCAGCATAGCACAGCGGCACACGCAGGCCAGCGAGTGTTGTGCTTCTATGACAACAGCCCCATGTTCTGTGCAAGTATCATTTGCTCTTATTTTCTGCATTGTGCTTCTAACAAAGCTGGTCTAGCTGGCCGCATTCTGTAATTGCTTTTTTAACTGAGATCTGAAAGTCGCATTTGTAGCCAGGTACACTTTTGATTATAGCAATCCTGGGGGGTTAATAGAAGCAGCAGTGTTTCATTTAAAAGATCAGCTTGGAGTGTGTGGACGGATTCTGCGAAGGTAGGGGTAGAGAGAAGATATTGATTCTTGTATGATTAGTGGAATACTTCTTTGTTAAAGGTCTGCCTCTGAATCTCTAAATGACCAGGCTTCAAGTGATGAGGGCATCTCTGTGAGTGGAATGGAGAAGTAATGATTTTAGCTTTTTTTTCTTCTTTAATAAGTGCACATGTGTTGTCAGGGCATTTGTGGAAGTTATGAATATGTATGAAGAAGATAAATTACTCAAATAGAGAACTTCTTACTGTCTTCCAGCCTGGTGATGGTACAAATCAACTAATCATCTGGATTCAAAATTTTTGCAGCTGAGATTTCTAACATTTGAACTGAGGCAGTGAGTGCATTGGCCTGAGTGTGTGTGTGTAAGTCAGTTGGATGTTGAATTCTTCATTTTAGAAATTCCTTTAAGAACCACAAGGCATGAGTAGAAGAGCCCTTTTCTGATACACTGGTGAGAAGAAAATTTGTACTTGGGTTTTCTGGAGTGATTGCAAAGGACTGTAGTCTTACTGAATAGCAGCTGAAGTTCAGAAGTGTGTATCAGAATTGTGTTGTATCCTACAGAGAATCACTTCTGGGAAGATTTTACTGCATTCGGTGCAGCTGTTCACTGTTGAGCTATGGATAAAGTTCTTCAGAAACTGTTACTGCAATCTGAATGAATGCACCAGCCCTTTTCTGTGTGAGAAAGTTCCATGTGTTTAGTTGGAGATAAACAATCGTGCATATTTTACTGAAGTTTAAATTGGGTTGGTTTTGGTTTGTTTCCCCTCTGGGGGTTTAAGTTAAATTGTCATCCCAATTTAAGTTGCCTTTGGACAGCATTTTGGTTATAGCTGTTTAACTACAGTGAGTTTTGAACTGTTTGTTTTGGGTTTTTTTCAGTGAGTGAGTGAAGTCCTGTGTGCAGGTGAGACTTCCTGAGAAGAAAAGTATTTGGGCACATGGTGAGAGTAGACATTGGTGGGAGTTTTGTTCCCAAAGATACCCACAAATCTGAGTTGAGGGGAAAATTAACTTATTTCTTTGGATGCCAGGGGAAGAAGAGACTTCGGTCTTCACTCAGTGCTTTCTGACACTGCACACAAGTAGCACATATCCTAGTTTGGATGAGTAGCTGCTAATCAGACCTGTGCTGTCATTGCCCCAGTTTGCACAACCCCCTGACTGGTTATAAGGAGCCGAGACCTTTGCTTGTTTGATGTCGGGTAGATTTTGAAACAACATTAGAGATTAAGAGTGTTATATATCTGTTAAAAGGTAAAGCTTCCTTTTTCTCCTCTCTGTAGTAATTTGGTCTGTGTAGTTGTCCTCTGCTCTGTACAAACAGAGATGAAAAGTCAGGGCTTTGCCTTCTCCTATGGAGTGTCCAAGCTGCATATGTTAAAGTAGCCAGGACTGCTCAGCGAGTTCCACCTGTCTTTGTGTTTCAGATTCCACAGTTGTGTTTTGGTTTCTGAATCCAGTTCAGGGTCACAAGAGAAGGAGGGATCTCTGAGGCTGAATCTTCCCCCCTCCCCACTCCAACATCCCCAACTCTCATGTCGCCATAGTAAAAAGTGATAACTTATCCATTCCAAATGCTGCCTGCAGCCCCACTGAGCCCTCATGTTTCATGCAGGTGCTGTTTATTTTAATTGCAGTCTTGAGAGAACATAGGTGTTGGATGGATTCAAAGTTTTCAGCCAAAATTCCTGGTGTTTCATCTTCTCCCAGTGCTTTTTTTTTTCTCTGCAAATGTTGAGGACAGAACTTTTCTAAGGATAAAATGGTGGTGGTGCACGTGCTAGAAATGCAGATTTTCCCTAGCAGTCATAAAAGGAATTATTTAGGTTTACCTCCCTTGGAGGCTGCTTAATGAATTGCATAGTCGGATGCACTATCAAAGACTTTAGTTCTTGGTTGCAGTACTCCATTTTATTGGAGCACAAGAAGTGGCACCCTGCCACAGAAGTCAAGAATGCTGTTTCCCCACTAGTATTTGAACAATCTGCAATAGCCATCTGTTATACTTTTAAACACAAAGCGGTGCAACAGGTGTATTTCTTGGGTTTGGAAATCTTACCAGTACAAGTGGATAATAGAAATTTAAAGCCAGGATTTAAAAGAAGATTTCAAGGTGTGTTCCTCTTTATTCAGCAGATACAGTGGTTATGATATTAGCAAGAGTATAAGCTAAACATATGGTACACAGTTAAGGAAAACAAATGCTGAACTGCTCTTAAATCTGTTCTTTTTCAATGTTTGTCATTTTCTTAGATGGCTTCAGTAACAGATGCCAGATACAGGCAGAAAGACACTTCAGATCAAAATTTTGATTACATGTTCAAACTCCTGATCATTGGCAACAGCAGCGTGGGCAAAACATCCTTCCTCTTCAGATACGCTGATGACACTTTCACGCCAGCCTTCGTTAGCACAGTAGGAATTGACTTCAAAGTGAAAACAGTTTATAGAAATGACAAGCGGGTGAAACTGCAGATTTGGGTAAGTGCCAGTATTTTCAAAAATGCTTTTTATTAATCCCAGCAAAGATACAACGGTAAATAAATAGCTTGTTTGGAAGTAGGTTTTTTAATTAATATAGATTTTGATTGTTCATAAGTTTTTTGTGTGGCTGTATCATTTGTATCCCTGCAGTATAGCTGAGTAAATTCTTTTTGTATTGCTGTCTCAGACAACTGGTGGGACTCCTGATATGGTCTTATGCAGCTGCTCTACGTTCTCAGGAGTCAGTGTGCTATTAAACGCCAACAAACCCAAAGCAGGTCTGGAGCCCTTTAGTAGCGCTTTTTAAGCGAGGACTAGTAGGTGAAGAAATTCAGTGAGCACCTAATGAGTGTTATGTCCTCCAAATAAGATACTTGTATCTTCCTGCAACTCATGTGCCTGCTCAGCAGCACCGTGCCAGCTCACTTCATCCATCCAGGATTCCTCAGGGGAAAACAGAGGTATGCCTCAAACTGTCTCTACTGACACAACTTCTTGGTAAATCAAATGGGAAGAGAATGTGCAGGTAAGCTGGAGGCTCCCTCTGCTCAAAGACCCGGTCATGGGACCTTTTCAGCCTTTTTGAATTACAGCATCATAGTCCAGTTAAAAAAAAAAAAGTTCCTGAGCTGCAAGCAATTGTGTCAGTAGCTCATGATGTTCCTTTTTATGGAAAGCAAGTGTGTTTTTTTATTCTACTTGCTGGCAAATGACTTCAGTCCTACAGTATGAATGCAATTTATCCTGATGGTGCCTAAACCCTCTGTGGCCCAGCGTCTTTAAAAAAACTAGGCTCAGATTGTTGTGTTTTAAAGTACCATGGGGCTCCAGCTGGAACTCCAGTTTGCAAGATTCTTCTCTTCTGCTTTGTATAAAAAGAGATCTCAAATAGAGGATAGGAGGCTAATATTCTCTTAAACAGTTCCAAGTGGCTGTCTACTTAGTGGTTTCTCCCATAAGTTAAGCTTAAAATTCAGGCTTGAAGATGAGTTGAAACTGTATAGCATTTCTACCCAAACCCTGCCCCATAGTCTTTTAATTGATTTATATGGACTTGATTTATTACTAATCTTTAATTATTGCATTTAAATGTAATATTATAGTAATCACATAGGGTTTTTTTATTTATTGTGATGATCTTGAGTAGTCACAATAAAACAGAATCTAAAAAGAGGAACTATTTTTTTAACTGCAACAGTATCATTCATTTTATTTCTGTGTTGCCAGGTACAAGGTACAACAAATTATTTAATAAAAGATCCTTTTCATATTGCGAAATTCTGGCTTTGAAACTAAGGGCTAGGGTATAAAAAGAGATGTCAGGTGGATTCTTCAGAGGGTGCTATCTATAGGACCTGTAATATTGGAGCTATCAACAACACTGTTGATTTAAAATTTATTTTCAATAAAAGGTTCATGTAAGTGTTTGAAAGTTTCCAGAGTGACTTGCATTCTTTTCTTCTCTCTTTCTGTGCTCCTTGCATGGATCCCTGATGTAAGTCATGGTCTAAGGACCTTAACAAAAACATTAACTGTGTACCTTTCTAAAAAACACAGTGGTTGAACTTGTTTACCTCCTGCCTTTCCTGAGTCTAAACTTGTAATTTCAATGTATTCTTCAGGTACATGTAGTAGTGGGGGCTGTTAGGAAGGCAGAGTTTTGGTATGCTATGTATAGGAAGGAAGAATTTTCTTACCAACCTGTCTCCCAATTACTTTTAAAAATGATTTACAGCTGCTACTGAGTTTCTGAGTGTTGGATCCTGTGGCTCCATTGAACACTTTGACTTTACTTACAGCTTTCCAGTTACGTTGACATTTTTTTTAAATTATGCTCTCCCTAAGCTTGATGTTAAGTCTTACCTGAATCAGGTTTAATCTGAAACTAATATGAAACTAAGTGAAGAAGGAAAAGGTACAAGTGTTTAAATTAACCACTTCAAATGTCTTTATAAAATGCAGAGAGGAGCACTTCTAGAAACCTCTTATGTTCTCTGCTCTGCAGAGCGAGGTCTCTTTCAGTTCATGGGTGCTTGTGGAGCTCTTAAGTGTATGCAGCTGTGGCAGACTGGAGGTGCTCAAAAGCTGTGCACAAATAACCTTGGTTTATGTCCTACAAATCTGAAGGCGGGGCAGGGGAGAAGTTACCACTGCTGTGCTGTGGTCCAGAGAGATAGTGATCTTTGGGACTTTCTACACTGACTTTTGCCTGTGTTGAACTAAAGAGCAGAATATTTGGGTGTAGGACCCCGGCTACAAAGAGCTCCTTGGGTTTTCTTAAAGCTAAGAAAAATTCACACTGCTTCAAATGCCAAGCAGCTGCACATAAAGACTAACAGCATGTCACTGTGTCAGTAAATGTCTGTCTGGCCTATCTCACCGTTAATATCTCCAGTAGAATTTGATGAGCATTTTTAAGCTAGACGTCTAGCTTTTGTGTTTGTGCTGAATGTGAGGAAGTCCATATTTTGTAAATCAGGATTTGACAAGCTGTCAGGTGTAATGATCAAAAAAGAACACTGCTCTGTTCAGCTTTGATGTCATTAGTGGGTCTCTTCCTTTGTAGACATTAACACCTCAACCACCCAAACTGATATTTTAATAAGATTCCTATCAGTTATGCTAGTGACCTAGCAGTCTGGGAAATGATCTGCTTTGAAAAGACCTGAAAGGAGTATCTCTTGAGTTTGAAAGGAATGGGACACAGCAAAGATATTTATGATGTTTTTAAGGTAGAATGATAGCTCTGCTGCTAGTGAATAAAACAGTAAAATGGCCTGGAGAGGGGTTATGTGAAATAATGTTTTGTGGTGTTTGTTTTCCTTTGTTAAAGAACTCCAAGATCAGTTTACTGTGTTTTAATTTCAAGTCTTTTCTGTCTTGTTTAGGAATGGTGTTTTTTTGTAAATTGAATAAATGGCCTTTATTAAGAAAGTTCATTTTGTAGTTGGATGAGGTTTGGTAACTTACACATTTCTAATTTAAAATATTACTCCTGTAAATATACTAATATATTATGTAGATATTCTGTTTTCTACATAAATGTAATTCTTGGATTAGATTTTTTTATGCCACTGCCATCTGTAATGCTACTTTCATATAAAGCATCTCCCTTACGATATATTTGTAAAAAGCCAATCTATAATACCTCTCTGCATGTGGAGTGTATGTGTGGATTATTTCTTTCTTGACCAACAGGTTTGTATTCCCAGAGTTGCTAATTACTGATTACGGAAGGAATGCTATTATATTTTCAGCTAGGTATGGTTTTTATTATAAATAAATCTCAAAGGTAACATTATTATATTCCTAGCAAATGCATACAGTTAACACTCAATGCAGCATTCAGGTTGCCTAGCAGCTAGAGAAGGCCACTTTGTCCAGAACTGGATGGAAGCAGGGTGAATGAATAAAAGTGATTTTGGTTTTAGGTGAGAGCAATGCGAGATTTCTTTTTTCCTTTTTCTGAGTGTTTGTGTGTCTCTTGGTGGTAAGTAGTAATAATGGTAGAACTCTTGAGCAGCATAGCATTGAGGTTAACTGCTGAGGGGCAAAGTCTGGTCCTTCACACTGGCCCAGTCTAGGTTAATTCCATGAGCTCTTTGGATAGTAACACAAATTTACTGATGGAAAATCATAGGCAGTGTTTAGCCCACAACACTTTGCACACCATACAATATGTGCTGTGTGCAAGGAATTTTGTTACACTTTTATTATACTTTTGTACAGCACCCTACACAGTGGAGCCTCATTTTTGTTGCACATACTATAAACATATAAATGATTAATAATAAATGTAATTAAATGCAGGGTTTGGCAGCTGATGTTACAGTTTAAACTACTTTCAAGCACCCTTTTTAAAGGCAAATAGAGGTTAAATTTAGCATCAGGTTAAAAGGCAAAAAGGATGTGATGTTCAGATGGAGACAGCATATTTAGACTGCAGTATGATTTTTCTTTTAAGGTGCTGTTTATCAGATTTAAACTGCTAGGATGAGTATAGTTCCCCCCCCCCCCCCATTAACAAAAATGTTTCCATGGCTTAACTTCTGAAACATGTAGGGGTCTGAGATTAGCTGTAGTGGATGTCTGAAACACGTTACAGCTTTCAGGCACACCTGGGAAGAGGGTGCAAAGCAATATCACTCTGTTTTTGTGGGAAGGATCTTTTCAAACAGAAATATGACAACTGCTAATTATGCTGAGTGGCAGTTACCATTACAAAACAAAAAGAGTGTAAACCAGAATAAAGCCCAAGCTGCACAGCCGTCCAGCAGGCAAATATGCAGTGTATTTAAAAGCTTTTTCTATCAGTTGTTGCCTGGATGACAGGATGTTACTGTGCAGTTTGCCTCATCGGGAAGGGATTCAAAGAAGTAACACTGGTAACTAAGTTAATCCTTTCATTTAAAGGAGGTAAAATTAGAACACCATCATACTTGATTGTAAATTTGGATGTTAATTGCACACTTAACCAAAAGCTAATGATGCATTTCAGATGAGAAAATCATCTATTCCCCTGGCATCCCATTCCCATCATGTTTTTGCTAAGTTCCTTATAAGCACTGACTTTACACTTGAATGCTTGCACAAAACTTGCTTCTAAAAAAAGAGATGAGAGTTCTGTAATTTAATATATAGATGCAATAGCAATGGATATCTCTAAAGATCTAATGGGCCTGATTCTGCTCAGTAGAGTCACAGCTGTTGTGAAATCCTCTGATTTGCTGTTTAGACAAAGAACTAAAATGGATGAAGTCATGATAGTGAAAAGAATAGGTTGATCCTTGTAAGAGAGGCAAGAATTTCATCTTATTTGCAGCACTGAGGACTTACTGGGTCCCAGGAATGAAAATCATCATGGGTGAGTGGACGTAAAGCACTACTACTGATGTTAAAACACAATGCAGAATATTTGACTGGAGAAGAAATACAATAACAGTGTCTGTAATTCAATTCCAAGGTCTTGGTTATATCTCGAGTAATACTCTTGCTTTGGGAAGAACTTGGTGCTCATGCCACTCTGAATGGTCTATAAGATTAGCGTTGGAAGAATGATAAAAGGGAGAGAAATAAAAACTTAACTAACCACCCAGGTTTTTATTTTTATCCCACTCACTATTGAATTTATTGAACAGCCTAAGCTTGCTGAGCAGGGCATTCCTTTATTTGCCGTTAAACCGTTGACATGGAAGGTTTATTTCTGTTTATAGTTAATCATCTCAATCCCATTGTTATCTCAGTATAACTCTACGTTACAGTGAAGGCCAAGTTCAACTTCAGTCTAAGGTCTGTTACCACTGAAGTGATTCCTGCTTACAATATTGGATTTACTCTCACTGCAAGGTATAGTATCTCTTTTCATGCTACATCTTTGCAGAGTTACTAGGTATACAGAGCATATGCCCTTGTTTGGTGCATTATAGTAAAATGACAAAAGCTACAATATTGCATTCAGAGGTACCAGGCTGTATCCAGGAGCAGGGTTGAATGTATTTGTGTTAAGAGCTGCTGATAGTTCAACGGTTTGGACCTTTTCTGCAATAAACGGGCCAATGATAACTAGTTGCCCAACAGGGGAAACGATGTACTTGGAAAACTTCACGGGAAGTTCTTCAGCTGATGTAGTAAGGCAGTTAAGCTTTGAAAGGACAAACGGGTTGCTGAACTCCTGACATTTTGCATTTAATGCTTTTTACAGCAGAAATTCAGAACACGTATTTTGGTACTTTCCAGTAATCATATTACATAAGGTCTTATCAGACTCATGTGCCTCAAAACATTTTCCAGTTTTCCTTGTCTTATCAGAATCACCCTCACTATGATTTTCTTTCACAGTGTTATCTTCTACATAATGACTAGGTATATTCTGTTTTTAAATTTGCTTGGTTACACTGTGATCAGTGACGAGATAATACAGTAGGTGGAATTTATGACTTCTCATAGTATTTGTCTCAAGTGAGCACGTACTTAAACTGTGTCATAAGTTTTTGGTCAAATGAGAAAACAGAACTATTTGTGGCGCTTATTCAAATTTATAACTTTCATGCATTGTGTTGTCTACTGCAGTGTCAAGTTTGTGCAACACTTATGAGTAGGCTGAATGGCTGATTTTAGAGATAAAAACAGGAACCCGAGACCACAAAAACTGGTTTTCAGATGTGAGAAATTGTACCCTGAAGCACAACTGGAGTACCTGTGAGTTTAGCAGTGAGGACTTTGTCATTTATTTTCTGTTTTCTAGCTATTTAATGTCATCCTGATTCATTAAACAGTGTGAACTAAGCTCCCAGATGTTGAGCACTGATTTGCTGTATTCTGTTGGCAAGGGCTATTTTCAGTCATATGGAGGGATCTCTGAAGCACCTTTTGATTTGTTAGAAAGGTGGATGAGTGATGTTCCTTCTAGCACAGGGGAAATGGTGACATTATTCCCTATCCACAACATAAAATCATCTGTGGTGGGTTTTTTATTTTTTTTTTAAGTAAACAGGTCCCCAGAATGACCTCTTACCTGGTTATTTTAGTTAAATTGTGCTGAAGCTGCAGTGTTACCACAATGTGCTCAGAGATCCGCCTAACTGCTGTGCATAGTTGTGTTGGAGGGCAACAGCACTGGACTCTGTGGACGTGTGTGGTGGTGACAAGCACCAGAAACTGGACAAAAATGCAGCACACTCCTGCAGTGTGGAGAACTGGGACTATGGCTTGCTGGTTAGGTTATCTCATCTGCAGAACAGCATAACATTTACCAGGAGACATTGATGTCAACCTAGATTTCTGGTGAGCTGTTCTGGCTGCCCAGCAAATACTGATTATAGTGGCAAAGTGGGAGACATAGAAATCCTGTTTGGGGATAGATACCTTTCACTAGCAGCATAGCACCTTACATTTTATCATCGGGGCCAGTGCAGCCCGAAAGTGTATCCTAGGCATCCTAGTGTGTCTTTCTGTGCTTCTGTCACAGTCCAGGTTTTGCCATGTTGCTAAGGTGTTCCTCCTTCCAAATGGAGCTGCTGGTCCCAAGTGTTTTACTTACCTCACACATGGCACCCTGTGCTTCTGTTGTGCACTTTTATCCTGTTCGAAAAGTCCTTTGTTTTTGTTAATTTTGATTCTGATTTCTGTGCTAATCATATATCAGATACTGATTGCTTTGCTACTAATTTATGTTAGAAACTGAAACAGAAGGAAGCAAGGGAGTTTGAAACTTGGGAGGAGCAGGTGTGAGTGGAGCAGATAAATGCACCGTTATGAGCTGCTGTGCTTTATTAACTGAAATAACTTCATATGGTGTAAGACTCAAATGATTAAACTTAGCGTATTACTTAAAGAAGGCTCAATGATGGTATTTTCTCAGCCAGATTCTGGCTGGCTAGTTGCTCTGACAAGCTGACACAGACATCTGTACCAGTGCTAGAGAATAAAGTTATGGAGAGAGAGCGGTGTGTGTGGATACATGTGTGCATATATGCTACTGATGTCTGTCAGGTGTTCCTGTCTCTCACTCTGGCTACAAGAAAAGCAGATAAAATAGAACATGCAGGGGATCTGTGCATAGGCTGTTTACTAGGCAGGATATTCACCCTAATGCTATTTTTGCTTTTGTGTGAGGCTATTCAAAGATCCGCTTGCTGCTTCCTCTCCTTTGGTCCCTACATCAGTGATAATGCTGTGGCAGTTCTGAAGTTACCGAATGTTTGAGTGCCATGGTAACTGCATCCTGCTCTGCTGGCTGCCAGTGAGCACTGAGCCCTTCCCAGTTCTGAAAGGAAGTGCTCCGAGTGCCAAATTGTGGTAGACTGGCGTGAGTCAGCTTTGATAAGTCCATGGAAAGTCGTTTACCAAGTGATCTGCAGGTCTCTCTCCCTCTCTTAAGAGAGAAGAAAGAGAAATAACTCCCATCAAATGTGTTTTGGATTGTTTTTAACTCTAAAACTGTCCTACGTTACTGAAAGGCTAAAAAATACATTCCCATTGGAATTACCACCAAATGCTAAATTGCTTCCTTGCCGTGCATTTTAACCTCATGCAGTACACATTTCTATAAAGGTATATCACTTTTCCAATAGTTTTCTCTTGGCTCTGCGTTATACACCCTGGCTTGCTATTGGTGAAATCAGATAACACCTTTGTAAACACTTTTGCATTAACTGCGAGGGTAGTCCTCGCAGAGTACTGTTGTAACAGAATTTGAATGGAGTTGTGCGTAAGAGTGAACAAGAGGAGCCAGGGAAAAGAAAGGAAGTCAATTTACTTGTTTCCTTTTTAGAGAAGAAATATTCTGACTATAAGATAGCATGTTGGTGCATCAGTTGATTGCATGGAATAACAACACTGGAAATTTACAGCCAAGCAAGGCTAATTAAGGAATGCATTTTTGAAGTCTGTCTTGCATAAGAGTGGAATGATGGACCTTAACCTTTATGCTACTCTTACCCTCTGTCAGCCCCTGCTGGGCTATAGAACTACCAAAACTGTGAAGAAAATCAGACCTCACAATGTTCACGTGTATGTGTGTGCAGTTTCTAAAGAGACACTCTAACTCACTTCTGTTGTTGTTATCAACTTCAGCTATGATAATGGTGACAGCCCCGCAGAGGTTAACTGAGGCTAAGTGTGATGTAGGGTGTGTAGTTATTTAAGGTCTTGACAACTTGGTGGACAGTACAGGTGGACAGAATCAACCCTCTCTGGAGTTGTCTCCACTATCATCAGGTGTAAACATTTTTATTTGTTCAGTGTTGCTGTAAAATACAATCTTCTTCAGCTGGAAGTCTTTTATAACTGCTCTCTGCTCCCTTTGCAGAGGATAGCTACCTAAATGGAAGGCACCAGAAGACAGGGAAACAAGAATAGTGCTACTCAGAGTTGGAAGAGGTGATTAAACTTCCTTTCTGTTACCCCAATTACTGCAAACTGCCTGTCCACTGCAATGCAGCTTGGCAGGGTTTGTTCCAGTTCCTAATGGTATGAACACAAAGTGCTAGTTTTGGTCCTCCTACATGTCTAGTTTATTCCCATCTTATTTCTAAGGTGCCCAAGGCTGAAGGCTTGTCACACATGTGAATGGGAATGTTGTGCTATTTCAGAAATTGCTGCTTGCAGGACTGTGGAAACTTGTTTATGATTGCCAGAGAGCAAATTCTGGATGTGTGCAGCCATTAGAGAGAGAAACTTAAGTGGCAATTTTAAGTATAGAAGTTGAAATGCCATTGAGCATTTGGTTTTACAGCATTTTTCTCCCATCTCCAATCCCAAAGACACAGTGCTAGCAGTTACCAGAAAAATAAGGAGGGTCTTTAGATGTGATTCTAATCTCTTACATTGGTGTAAACTTGGAGGATCTGCAGGACAAGCTAACATCACACATAGGTTTTAATGCTGCTGTAACCTGGCCCAGTGCATCCAGCTGCTCAGCAGTGTAGTATAACACTGAGGGGAGATGCATTGTCTGAAAGAAGGAAGGTGGCACTTGGTGCAGTATGGCAGGGGGCTTGCAGCAAGCCTGATTTAGCTTAAGCACAGCTTCATCCTGACACAGCTGTGCCATCTCCACTTCTGGAGCTAGCTCTGTCCCTGGTGAGTGAGGGCCTGTGCAGATGAATCCACTGTGCAGTGCTGACGTGTCCTAAAGCCAGCAAATGAGTGGAGTGAAAACTGCCACAAAACTAGAGTAGAACCAAAGTAGGACCATGAAATGACAAACAAAAAAATCCTGGTGCCGTTAATGATTATGTTAATTACTGTGGAAAGCAACACCAAAGAAGCAGTGCTTATAAACGCCGACTTGCAAGCAGCAAGGAGTGGCCCTGAGCAGCAAGTCCAGGAGGGGTGGGTTCTGAAGGGATGGAACTGCTGTCACAGAAGTGTCAGTCTGCACGAAGACCACATGGATTCCAGCCTTCCTGTGAGGTGGTTGGTGTCTAGGCTTGGTGCTTTCTGAGATGAGGAAGGGACACATTTGGAAAAGCTCTTCAGCCTGTTTTATACACCCTTCCTCACAAAACCCCCTTCCTAGGTTGTTTTTCTAAGTGTGAGACATGCTGCAAAGCACAGAAGGGACTTGAATGGGTTGGCTGATTATAGGAACTCAGGGCTCCAGATGAACAGTATTTCTATACCGATGCTCATTCCAACTGTTGTGCTATAATTATGTGACAGCTGAAAATCCATACTTGTTTAAGGCTTCATATCCTAGCTAAAATGGATCTCTTTATAAGAATGCTCTTCATCTTGAAAATAGCATGCAGGAAAAGTCACTACTGCAAAGATATTAAATGAGGTATATTTGTGAGAACTGCTTAGTACCCGCTGAGTCTTTGGGGCTTGGAAGTGTAAAATTAATAATTTCCTTTCACTTGTGCTGGTTAATGATTTATTTAGGGAAAAACAAACTCCTCCACGGGAAGAATCTGCATAAAGTTCTCCCCCCGTAATGTACTTGTTACTGTTCTGAGTTGCATATGCCCTGCTCCACAGTAGCATGTTCAAACCTGTGGCTGTCATTCTGAAACCCTGGACATGTTTGAAACTATTTCAGATTTCCTGCTAAAATTCTGATGTAAATATGCATAGGAGCTACTTAGTATTCCTTCAAGACACTGCAAGATATATAAAGGGAATAAATTCAGCAAAAATCATCCACACCATTATCATGGCAAAACTGTAATTTGAATAGTATTTCACCTAAATCTGGAAATGGTCTTGGTCTTCCAGATACTTACTGCTTTAATGAGAAATTTTACCCAAATCAGTGGTACTTGCAGAATCTGGCTGTAACCTAGTCACAACAGCATCTTTGCATCACTGTGTTATTGGCTCGAAGTCATGTGGAAGTTCTCCCATCTGCAGCATGGGCTGTGGAAATCCTCTCCATGTGGGTGGGAGACTGGGAAGCACAGTAACTCCAGTTGTGTGTCAAAACCTGATGTTGCTGAGTGAATGGCAAAGTAGTATCAAACCTATGCATCCCTTTTACTCCAGCCGGGATCTTCAGAGTCTTAAAGTTCCTGGAATGGCAGCCATCTATCCTGCCTGAGAATGTGCCCTCCAAACGTATAATATTATGTTATCCTACAACTGTGAGAGAGTCAGTGCAGTCAGTTTGATTATTAGAAAAAAACAGACTTTTTTTTTTTTTTTAAACCAAACAAACCCAAACTGCTTTTATCACTGAATACAAGGGCAGAGAAGAGGTGGTATTTGTTGATTATGATGTCAGAATCCGTGCAATGTGGCCCTCTTTTTTTTTTTCCTTTTTCTTTTTTTTAAGCTATAGTTTACATGTCTGAGAAGCATTGCAGCATTGATTTCTTTTTTTAATATGTTTTTCATGAAGGAAGGTGAGAATAAATCCAGGCTATCATATTTGCTAACTACTCTGGGACTGTTACTAGGAAATATGAGAAGCAGGAGATTTTTCACTTCTAATTTGTCTACTTATTTTATAGATATAAAAAATAAAGATTTAATTGCCCTCATGCCACAGGTGAGTCATGTGTGTTCTGCTAAAATCTGTCTGCACAATAAAATATTTGTTCAAAATGGTCTCTCAAAGGGGATGCTTTTTCAGTCATGACTCATTGGATCTCCATTTTTTTAAATGAAAAGATTCCCAAGGTATGTTAATTTTAAGATATCTATTAAATTCTTGATTAATAACATTAAAAGTGTTAATTTGACAGTGTGTCAAGACTTGAGGGATTTGTATAACTGGTGTTCTCCTTTCAGAAAAGGAGGGATACTTTGTTTTTTACCAGAGGTGGACTTGCACAGACCCAGGTTTGGAACTAGAGACCATCATCGGAGAGAGTGGAAGCATTGCAGAGATTGTCTCCCTCTCAGGTGGGATCAGGAATGCATCTCCTCATCTGCATGGTCTTCCCTTCATCCAGAGGATGGACAGCTCCTGTGTATCTGCAGAGGAAGGGACAGGGGTTTGCAAGAGTGAAATCTGTATTGGCATCAGTGATTACATCCTACTTCCTACTCCTCAGAAATGAGCTCAGGTTTTGCACTTCTGCACAGTACTGGGTGCCCTTTGAATTGGGACTTGCAATTTAGAGCTGTTTCCAGCAGGGACTTCTGACTCTAGAGGAGCTTTCTCCCAGAGTCAGATATGTGTGTTCTGTGTAAAGAGGTGCTCTCTGTCGAGAGGCTTGATACTTTGGTTCTTTGCTTTGGTGGTCCCAAAGTATTGTTCAACTCTTACAGGTTGCTGCAAAATTGTATATGTTTAACATCACTTTTATGACTGACCTCCTCATTCACTATGAGTAATGAATGGAACAGAAAATTGTGTTTCTTTGTTTTATTGAGTAATGAAAGAGAAAATTGTGCTTCTTTTACTGCACAACCCTTGCCAAAAATAGCACCTGACTAGATTTTCTCTGGCTCTTTTTCTTTACTATTATTTTACTGTATTAAACAGTCTTTTTTTTTTTTCCCTTTGGATTTCTTTCCATCTGCATGCCCTGAAGCTTAAAACACCAAATTTTGTGAGTCATATAAATGTTCTGAGACATCAAATTAAGTAGAAACTGGAGAGTGAGTTCTCAAAGGTTGTGAATGCTGCTGACGTCAATCTCAGATTAAAATAAGAAAGAAGATATAACTGGCGGATCCTGTGAGCAAGACTGTAAGGGCACTTATGCTAATTCTGTTGTTGGAGCAGAAATTGTGTTTTTATAAATGAAGGCAATAGTCCCAACTGAAGATTTAACAGGCATTCATCTTAGTAACTAGATGATCTTGAGTTTTCATACTTTACACTGAAATTTGCCTTCAGCAGATTCAAACGAAATTTCTTGGAAGTGACTAAAATGAATGGCAGAATGCCTTCTGCTTTTTCAGCTTGTAATACAATTCAGTTTTCCAGCTCTTCTTTTGCAGAATTCCTCCTTCAAAGTAGCATTGCAAAGAGTGGGATTTTTTTAATGAACAGAAGACTATGAATCTATTCAGAGATTTTTCCTGATTGTGAATTGGAGAGGCCTGAATTTTGAAAGTAGCAAGGAGTCATGAAAGTCAATATGTCTTAAGAATTATTTTGATAACATGAAACACCTTTCAGAAAGCAGTTAGTAATATTGTTTTTGAAGTTGCATGCAGATTGCATATCCATATTGATTTGATAGTGCTATTGAAGCTTCCCATAGGTGTAGTGAGAAGAGTGCAGAAAGTGACTAAAGGAAAGGGATGTTTTCCTTCTGGAAACCACAAGAAAGTAATTTGCTATTAGCTTATCAGTGCAAAATGCTTTTATGTGTATGTATGTTTTGGCTTTAATAAATATGCCAGTTCAGAGTTGACAGATAACTGATACACTTGTTGACTACTTTATCCTACCTCCATTCAAACAGTTCACGGGAAGCCTGCATCTAATTGTTAATTAATAGTGCTGCAGCGATCACTCTGAGTCTAAATGTGTTTTGACCAAAGGTATGTTTCCACTGGTGAAATAAGAGTTGAAGCTGTTCAGCCCTTTGTAAAATCAAACTCTATTTTGGAGAGCATCTTACAGCAGCAGATACAATAGTGTCAAGTTCAGAGAGACCAAAGTGAATTGAAGTGAGCCCAGAGGTATTGAAGGAGCAAGGTAATGTGATTGCTGGTTAACTAGATCAGGACAGCAAAGTGAATGCCTCCATCAGGTTGTTTGTATTGCTGTGCTCAGGTGCCTTTCTGATGCTGTGAAGACCTTTTGACAGATTTCCATGATTTCCCATAGATTTCTATGGGAAGTCAGTTTACAGATCGGTGGCGTAGCATGTACCTGTGCATGAAATATTGCAGTCAATGCCAGTATAAAAATGAGAAATATTGCTTCAAATTTAGAGATTAAATACAGGCTGGATTTACCTGCAGGTAGCCAGTAGGAGCTCAATAGGAAAGTAATGAAGAGGGGCTGACTAGCTGGCTACTCAGTGCAAAATGTACTTTTGTTTTGAAGCTGAGAAGAGTGCAAGGGAAGAGGTTCTGGCTCTTGAAGCCTGTGCACAGTGTTCTCTGAGCAGAAATACCAAAGAAGAGCAACCCCAGGAGCCGGTGCTGCTGTGAGTTGCAGGGCACATCAGGGTGAGCCCGTTCCAGGGCTCAGTCTCCAGCTACAGGCTCCTTCTGGGAGGGGGACCAAACACCATCAAATTTACAGTCCTCCTGCTGTAACTCCTTGGTTACCATTGAAAGGGAGAGGCAGGCAGTGATGATTGATAATTTGACTGCAAATTTATCAGTGAGCAGGATATGAGATAACTTGCCTGGTGTGTGTGATGACAGTGGCTTTATAAGGCTTACGACCAAGTATGATCAGGGAGCATCTTATAGTCACAGTATACAGTTTTACCAGTGAGGGAGGGACCTGTGAGGGGTGAGGTCCTTTGAATTACACCTATATGGTTAAGAAAAAGTTTTAAGTTGAAAGCATCATGTCATAAAAAGGGTCTATGGAATTTGTCTGAATCTACATGTTTGGCCATACAGGCAAGGGAGGAGGAGAGGTTTCAGTGTTTCAGTTATACATGAAACAGTATTGAAAAGGAGGTCCACCATAAACTGGTTTATTGGTGATTGGCTTCTAAGTTAGGAAGATGTTGCCCCTGTTGGTAAAGTTTTACATAATTGTACTTTACTGTGATTTTGTATCTGTTCTAGAAACATCCGCTTCTCATCACTGTTTGGATCAGAAGCTTGTACTGTTCAGGACCAGATGCTGAAACACTTCTGGTTAGCTAGAATAAAAATTAATATCTGCTGAATTGGTGCTTATCAGAATTCCTAAACAACTCTTCTGCCTCCGGTAGTGACACTTGATTATGTTTCTCATTCCTAAGCCTCTTAGAGGTTTAGCATTTATGAATCTCTTATAATACTGTTTGCTTGACACATTTAGTTAGGCATATGACAGTGATCAGTTGAGAGAAAAACAAGTCATCTCATCGAATACAAATTGAGGCTTCTAGTAAGGAGAGTGGAAAGGCAAGCAAAGGTTTCCTGCTGTTTGAAATCAAGTTAGAACAGGGCCATTAAAATAACTGAAATAGATTTAATATGAAAACGGGCTATATGTCCACTTCCCAGCCAACTTCAGACAGCTGGTTTTGTTAGCAGTTGTGGTAGAGAGGCTGAGGACTGAGTGGACTATAGGGTGCCTCAGCTCTCACCTAGTCCCTCAGGATGTGCGAGCACACTGGTGGTGTGTAATCTTACATTCAGAATTGATTCTGCAGCTAAACTGTGGGATAAAAACCAAACACAGATCTGCAAAGAGCTGTTTGCCCAGTGTCTTCCATGAATGCAAAGTAGACAGTCTAGTAGGGAGGAGGCAAGTGTAGTGCTGACTGGGGTGGTGGTTCCTGCAGCCCCAAGGCTGTGAGTGCTC
The DNA here is from genome assembly GCA_031468815.1 of Morus bassanus. Taxonomy (NCBI): domain Eukaryota; kingdom Metazoa; phylum Chordata; class Aves; order Suliformes; family Sulidae; genus Morus; species Morus bassanus. The sequence goes on along the minus strand of CM062576.1, from coordinate 17,212,285 downwards.
GCTGCTGATCCTCCTGGCCAGATGCACCTCCAAGAGTGGCTGAAGGAGGTGCTGCTCAGCGAGTCTGAGTTACCTTTCTGCAGTGGCTTCACGATGAAGGGTCTGAAGCATTCTTGTAATACAAACGATGTTAAGAAGTAGTTGGTATTGTAAGCAGGTGCATTCCATCTCGGCGTACCTTGCAAATATGACAGCAGCCAAATGTTTAACTAGGTAAAGTAACTGATGACTCTGAATACCATCATATAAACATTGCAAATGCTTGAACCTGAGACTCCAGATATGCCTTGTGAATTGTGATTTCTCAGAGGTCCTGTTTGATCAGAGAGTAAACTCTTGTCTTTAACCCCTGATTGGACCCAACAGAGACAGCACGTATTGTGATGGGTCACTAATGACCAATTTGAGCAAGTCAGTTAATTGATCCTTTGGAGCTACACAAGGCTGGCTGAAAATAGTTACACAAATTTTTTTTTAGTATTTTAATGGAAATCGACCCAATTTGCTGTTAGATGTAGCTGCAGAAAGAAGCTTTTCTACAGCAGCACAGTCTTGCTTTGGTATACATTTCAGCCAGCATATGGCTGAAATTTTAACTGAACACATGGAGAATTAATTTGATTTAAGTTGATTGATTTTGATTACTGACATGAGGATATGCTAATGAGAAACAATCCATCATGTCTAAAAGACTGCTTCAATTTCTAGCAGAGCTGATACATAATGTTTGTAGGACATGCATGAAAAGTACAGTAAAAATATGTTGGACTACTTTGAAATTTTTCTCAGTGGTTACTCCTTGATGAACAGGAGAAGACACGTTTTTCTGACAGCAGCTTGACAACACGTTCTTCTGTCAGTACAAATTAAGACATTGAATATATCTAGCTAGGATAGATATATTTCTTTGCCTCAGGAAATTGGTATTACTGGTAGTTGTAAAAAAAAAAAAACCCAAAACCAAACCAAACAGAACCCCCCCCCAAAAAAATCGTCAAAACCTGCTAACCTGGCAGTAGTACAGAGTTTGGGGGCTCAACAGCTTTGCACCCCCATGCTGAGGCGTGTGAAAACCTTCAGTTGCTGGACAGTAGCAGCCTTCCACTGCCACACTTTGAGGTGGAAGAAGGTAACCCAGTGCCGTTTTTCAGCAAAACTTTTGCCTGTGGGTCAAGAGGTTGCATTGCCTGGACGAAGTGCCAGGATAACCTCTTGTATCTAAAATGTTTCAGAAGAAGGTTGTTCAAATGCAGTACTGAATTCCCACTACTAGTGTATGAGGTCTAGGCACTCAGCTCAGACCAATGTCTTTTTAAATTAGTCCTTTAGTTTTTAATTTACTGGAGCCTGTTTGTTTTAGATGTTTGTGTACATGTTGCTTAGGGAGAAAAAGCGTTACTATTGTAGTGGAGAATTTTAAGAGAAAGCAGATTGTTGGATGCAACATCTCAAACCTGGGGCTGAAAACTTTCTTGTGAGCGTTCGGTTATAGGTAGGAAGCCTTCCTGTTGTATTGCATGGATATAAATCAGCCAAGGTATGAAGTGCTGTTCTTTCTAAAGGAACTAAAAGTGGTAACTCCTTCTTTGATGTAGCTATTGCTCCTGTGCTCCCAAAAAGTTGCATCAACTTATCTATGTTGTGATCCTGCAAGTGCTTAATAAAAATACTGTAGGCCCTAAGGTGTTTTCCACCTAGCCAAAAATACCCACTTCATCAAGGAGGTAAAAACCTTATTTATATAAGAACATTAAGTGATAATCTACCATATAGTCATTGGTAGCAACTGATCTGAGTGACTTATGCAAATAATCATTATAGACACAGCTGCTGCAGAAGAAAGAGTGGGATGTTTTACAGCTGTCTCTGCGTGATGTTTTTGATACAGCGCTTGAGTAATCACACTGCCTGTGCTACCAAGGTGAGCCATACAAATAACATCTATTTAAGTAGGCAAGAGCCTGAGCAGGAGGAGGGGAGCTCTGCTTCTTTTTCCCTCAAGTCCCTTGGTGGGGTCAAGCTTTGTGCTTGGGCAGGAAACTAGCCCCTGTGGAGAAGACCCTCGCAGGTAAGGGAAGCTGGAGAGTGCCCACAGATGGCAGAGCTGCAATTGCTCTCTCCCAGTGTGGCTCCAAGGCAAGCACAGTGCTTGTTACACTGTTGGCAACACAGCTGGCAGTAGTGCCAGTGAGGTTGCTCTGGAGTTGAAAAAGCTCTGGAGTTCTCTCGCCTTTAGGCAATGTGATGTCTTGAGAGGAGGAGATGGCACTCCTGTGAAGTAGAAAGTCCCACTGATGTATTAAGTGTTGCTCCATAGCTAAGCGTGGTGGTGTCTTCCCTGGGTACAGAACGATGCAACCTGACTTTTCCGCTTTGGCTGTATATTTTGCAGGAGTCATTCATGTGACATGAGCATGGTTGCTAAGATCAGGAAGAGGTCTGCTGATATTTAATCTGTTCCTGTCAAGCAGCAGGGTGGCATCTTCTCCTGGATGTAGCAGATGACAGGCTTGATTATGTCCATGAGGCAGTTTGTATGTGATATTTGGAAAGTATAGCTTGTCAGTTAACACCTGTATTCATTCAGCTGGGTAAGCCAACAGGCGGTAATGGCAAACGAAGTATACTCTTAATGTGAACCTATGAAACCTAATGTTTCTCTGTGGCAAAACCAATCTGTATTTCCATATAAATGAATAGCTACCTTCGGGCCGGTGTTTCTTTTCTCTTTCTTTTTGTCTTTTATATATCAACTCTTCATTCCTTGAAATTGAGTTCCTGTTTTACTTTAGGAAGTACACAAAGTAGTCATGCTTCTGGCTTTGTCGTACCTGTGTCTGTAGATACCTGTCTTTCTCTCACCCCAAATTCAGCTCTTCTCTGCAAGGACAGTTTGGGATACAAGTAGGTCTAGGGCACTAGAAGTGGCCAGAAGTAATCAATGGAGGCAGGAAGGCAATTGTATAGTTGGGAGGAAAACACTTGGTAGTAAAACGTCGGTGGAGAGAGAAGGTCCTTGCAAAGACTCAGGAGGACTCTTAAAAGGTCCTGGTGATGTGCTCTTGTCTCCCTTGCTTTAATGCTGTATGACATGCTTTCCCTTCTTGTTTTCTGAGCTGCCCCTCTAGTACTGTCCATCTGGAGTGACAGGAGCATGCTTTGTAACTGGCAGGTTTTTTTTGCTGTTGAGGAAGTGAATAAACAGTAGATCAGCTGCTAATCTCAGCTGAGATCAGACAAACCCAGAAAACTCCAGCTTCTACAGCAGCACTCCTGAGAGCAAAATCTGGTTCAGATGCTTTGTCCGAAGTTACCTTGGAAAACCGTCCAGAAATTATTTCACTTTCAAATTGTGGAAACTATAATGAATTATGAATAACAAGCTGGTATCTCCTGTGCACAAAGAAATTCTGAAAAAATCCTGTGCTGGTTATTGCAGCTTCCCACAGAAAAGGATGAATGAGTTTTCAGTGGAGAAAGTACAGCTCCATGTTGCCTTTAAAGTATTCAATTTTGTGTTGAAAACATGAAGCTGGAAGGAACAATGGTACCATGGTAACTTGTGATCTTTTTAATCTTTCTTACAAGATTGTAAAACTGTTTACCATGGCAATATCAAGTTAATATAGCACATTATTTCTGAATTTCTTGTTTTCCTTTTTATTCTAACGGTATGTTTGAAAATTCTCTGATACTATATTCTGCTATTGAAGCTTTGCGATACCTTCAGTAAAACAAAGATGTTAATTCTGAGCATTTTTGTTACCACGCTTAGTTGATTTTTTTCCTTCACTTGTTCATTTTCTTTGTTTTAACAATCCTATTAACACCTGAGAATTCTGACCTAAGCACGGACTAATTGAGACACAATGTGAAGCCTGCACTTGAGTTTCTGTTTTCATTAGATAATTTCATTAATTGTATTTCCATCATTTGCTCCTGAAATCTGAGGATGATGTTTGAAAAACAGCTTTTCAAGTAACAACGTGGACATAGAAATGGTGACAACTCTGCTTCTCCAGACTGTGGTTATAATTCTCAGTGTAGTCTGTGCTCTGATCTGCATTACCATTCATCTGCTATGAAATTGTTCAACATTCAGACTATGTCACAAGCTGACAAAATGGAAAAGCTCCAAGAGGATGCTGCTGCATGCCACAAGCATATGTCACAAGGCATCAAAGCCTGACCTGAATCTCTTGGATGCAAACAGAGCATGAACAAAATGCATCTTCGAAATTGAATGTCTTAAGCTTTGCCAGATTCCTCCACAACTCTGTGGGTGCCGAGTTTGGCCAAACCCCTGGAAGTGACAGAAGAAATTGCACAAAGATTCAAAAAACAAACAAACAAATAAAAAACCTAACAGCCAAAAAAAAAAAAAACACCAGCAGAAGCAGAGGTCTGTGATTACCAAATACAATAACTGATTGAAGAGTTTTCTTCCGCTGTTGAAAATTTAACTAGTGAAATGGGCACAAGTCCTAGACCCAGTGAGATCAACAGCAGTTCTTTTGCCTTATTGACTATGACAAGGATAATATCACTTTATCATCTTTAGTTTCTAATGTTCATTGGGAATTGCAGAAGCAGAGAGTCATTCAAGCTTGGAGACTGCCTGAAGATCTGTCTCTGCTGATGTCTGGCACAGCTGAAGAAGCCTGCCCAAGGAAACTGCTTGTTTTGCCTTTGCTGAAACAAGCCTTGTAACATCCTGGGATGATCATTGTTACTTAGCTCATACAAACACAGTTCACCTTCCAATGTTTTTTTTAATAAGCCAGTCCTCCCACCATCTTTTTTGCTGTTCTTTTAGCTTGTTTCAGTTTGTCCCTTTTTCCTCCACCACGACATGTCACGAGGTGTCTCCTTCCCAGTAGTGTAGTCTCTGCAGCAGATCCCATTCCCTTTGAAGAAGTCCTGGTGTATTTCTAGTATGATCCCTCCCATTTTCTTTCATGGGCACAGAGATGAACCTCTGTGTTTGCCAGATGTACCTTTAATACCTGCTGGTTTTCTTCTTTCCATGTAAAAATGCAGCCTCTTCCATTTTCAAAGTGGCAGAGCAATGGACATAGCACTGATGCAAGTGTGGATGAGAGGTAGTTCGGCAGCTCTTGTCAATAAGCCGTTTTGAAAGATAGGGCATATGTGGAGGTCATTTATGTTTACACCTCATTTCACGAGATAGACTGCAACTAGTCTGTTCATTAATTAAAAGGAAGTAAATATGTACCAGAATGTTGCCTGTTCTTATCTAAAAGATATATATATATATAACATTTGCTGTCTGTTCGTATAACTGCCCTAATGAATATAGGGCTGATTTGATATGATACCATTAGTGATGTGGAAGGACGCTTTGAGATTAGAACAGAATGTATATTCTTTATCATCTAATATTTATTGTCTGACTGTTTGACTCCAGGAAGAGTACATACCGTGGATGAAACTTTGCAGCATATTTATTTATGCCCCACTTTATGAGGATAACTAGAATCTAGGAAACTTTTAGTCACTAAGCATCAGGAGGGCTGGCATAAAGCACTGCTCAACTGTGGCAAAGACTCTGAGGGTTAGATTTTAGGATTCCCTTCTCTCAGCTGAAGGTGTTGGCAGGAGATGAGCTCTGATGCTACCACATGGTCTGCCAAAAAGGCCTGGCTAAGGGTTTCTGAGATTTATGGGAGCTCTCAGTTTGTAAGACAGGATGCACTTGCCCTCACACATGTGCTTTGTCATTGTGCAGTGAGTGCTGGTAGGACAGGGATGATGTCTTCTGCTTTCCCTTCAGGCTTCATATAAAGAACTAGCAAAAGGAGACATCTAAACAAAGAGATCTGGATATTACTGGGGCTTTCATAATTTTTCAACTGATTCAGAAGATGAAGAGAAAACCTTTGGTCAAGGGAAATTACTTTCACTTCGGTACACTGGATGGAGAAAGACCTAGGTGCCATGTGAGGACAAAATCTGGTTTTTTTTTCCTTTCAGTTCTTTGTATTAATTTTATGAATGCTTTAAATGGGGATACATTTTGTTCTCTGGACTCTGTTCTATTGAGAATGGTGATTGTGGTATGAGTATACCAGTGAAATGGAAACTATTTTCTGCAAGACCAGAAATCATTCTGTTCTGCAGAAAGGCCAGATACTGTCACTGCCTGAATCTTGGCATAAAGCATTAGGGTAAGGTCCAGACAGCCAACACCAAAGCTTCTCCTGCTGCTCTAGAGCCTGCAAAATTGGGTCAAGTTATAATTCTTTGATGTCAGACTAAAGCAAAATAGCGTCAGGCAGAAAGTGCAGTTCATTTAAATGTAGTTTCATGATGTTTTGAAGCACATATGCTGTTGCTGAAGTCATGTCCCCTTAGTGTTAAAATGTCTTTAGCTCATTGGCAGATCTAATTCTGCTCACTTATACCTTATGCTTTGCTCTGAAGTTTGCTTTTGCACTGTTTCAGTTGAAGAGAGTGATTTGGACTGGAGCGGGACCAAGAACAAGTCCTAAGAGCCACCTTCTTGTCTCTGTCATAGTAAATAACTTGTGTTCCTCAAAACATCAACTTGTTGCACCTTCTCCAGATAAATCACGTAGTTACGCATGAGAGCAGAGGAGCTCAGTCTGCCCAGAGGTTAGTTCTCTCTAAGGAAGCTGGTTTCATTTGATAAATATTTCAGTATGTGTTTTCCCCAGTGTAACAGGACAAATTCTTTCCTAAGCTGGGAAGTGTTTCTAAAAGTGTGATGGTAAAGGAGCGTGGACTTGCCCTCAGCTGAACTGAGCCGGTGGTCCAGAGAGTGTGTTATCAGTTTTCTGCTGGCAGACAGTCTGGGTGATTGAGGAAGCAGCATAATGCTTATGCATGAACTTGTGCTTGTATTGTGCCTGATACTGTGACTGCTTCAATTACAGATTTGTTGATAGACCTTTGCTTGCTTGGGGTGATGCTGTGCAGTTTCCCTATTTTATGAAGCTATATTAACGTAAAATTGATAGAATATAATGAAGAATGATGTCCCCATATTTTTGTTGATCTGTAAAGCATCACACACATTTAGTGTTCTGTACAAATATGATCTCATGCTGTCCCTGTTGCACGTAGGATTTTAATTCGCTTTAAATAAGACAGTCTGGAGTTGTCATTAACAGCTCTTTTTACAGCCTTCTTTCCTTGGGCTGAGGTCTGTTTTGAGAAACAGATCACATGGAAAATGCTGTATCTTCTTTTCCTCTTATCTAGAAACTTAGTCTCATGGGAGAGAAGTCAGGACCTCTGTGTATGCAGGATTCTCCACTGAGGTCACTGGCTACAGGCAGGACCTTACAATTCTTCAGGGCTTATTTTATATCAAAGTTTGCTCACCAAATGGCATCTCCCCAGATCTGGGCTGAACTGAGTGGTCCTGGTAAGTACAGGCAGTAGGCTGTGCTTGAGAGCCTGACCAAGGTCTCACTGGTATGAATGGCTGGGGACAGATGAACCTGGAGGCATGCAGCAACATAGCTGCTCTCCATCAGAAGAGCAGGTAAGTGCACTGTGTGGGACCCTAGCAGTCCCTGTAGCAGAGTCTGATCTGCACCCGATAAAAGTAATTCTGTTGCCTTCAGTAGAAGCTTGCTCAGATCCTGTAAAAAGTCTAAACAACACTGCGGTAGCAAACCTTCTCTGTAGCTAACATTTTTCCGCTAGGATGATAATTCTTTGACCCTGACCATTATGTACATGTGCACATATTAGCCTAGTAGCAAGTTGGGTTTGAAATGGTCTGTTGCTTTTATGCCTCACATTGCTTAAGAAATCATTAGAAATATGATAGAGTTCAACAGTATTATTCTTGTCAATATTAATTCTTTATATTGGTTCACCTCATCTGTATGAGATTCGCACTGGTGCGAGCATCCATTAATGCTCGTTTTCCAGCTGATTATACTCAAAACCAATGTAAGGTGGGCCCAGCAGCATCTGTCCAATCTCATTTTGGGCCAGGATTTCTCACTGAAATCCCGATCATCTGAAGAGCTGACATGATATTCTCATTAGTATCAGAGTTGTGGACCTGCTGCGGAACATGCTGTGATTGACCCAGCTGTAGTCTGCTTGCTACATCTGTTTGATATGTATTCTAGTTTCTTGGGGTCTTTTTCAATGAGCCAGGTCTTCAAAGATTTTTTTTTTTCCTTTGTTTTTTTTTTTTTTTTCCCTTCAGATAGGGCTTCCTTTCCTCTGTGTGCTGGGTTCCTTGGCAAAGCCATTTGTCATTGAAAAAAGGACTAGAGGAATGGACTTTGGCTTAGTTTGCTCCTAAAATGAGCTTAGGTGCAGCATCTTTAATTTAGAAGAAATACAAAGTGATTTCTGCCAAGAAGAGCTGCTGAAAGTCAGTTTTCTAAACAGCTGATGAAGGAAGTAATTGGGACATCTCAAGTACGTAATGGTGGTAGGGTAAATCTGATTGTAGTCCCATTTGATCTTAGAGCAGGTAGAAGCAGTTTTTGATAAGTAAGGACTGGCTGGGCAAGGATTGGAACTGGGTTAGAAGTTTGTTTGAATGTCAGATAAATTAGTCATATGTCCTTCCTTTTTTATGATGTCAACAACACGTTTTCTTGAGCTGGGAAATCTGCTGTGGTTTTCCTCTATCTTTCTGAAAAGGTAACTATGAAGATGTGTTTTTAATCAGTAAGATTTGAGCCACTCAGGCAGCTGGTGTGTCCACTGGCCAAAGGCTAGGAAGCAGTACAGGCCTAGACAAAGCAGAGAGGTGTTGTGGTGCTGAAGTGATTAGTGCACAGTAATAATACCAAACAGCAAAACATCCAACATGTATGTCAAGTAGTATTTGGTCATGACCCTCTTTCCAAATGGAAAGGAGGGGACAGCATCGCCGCAAAGGTGGGTGAAATTAAAGTAGCGTGCAAAAGGACCTCACACCAAGAAACCCATAGGCACTGTAACCACATGACAGCCCCAAAGGGACCACACAGCTGCTTACTGAACTGCCTCAGGAGTGCAGTAGAGCCATCTGCAGCTGCTAAACAATGAAATTTCTAGTTTAACATCTGGACTGTGTGGTTATAATAGAAAATATTATGGTAAATGGTAGCAGATTATTTTCTTGTGCATCATCATGCGTGTACTGTTGTGGTTGACAAAGAACTTCCATTATAAGCCTCTATTTTAAGATGCTTATGACTACTCCAAAATGGCTGTCCTTTAGCTGAAAGTCTTCCTTTCTATTCTCAGCAGAGATGTGGGTTTACTTGGAAAGTTTCAAATTCCATTTGATTTAGTTTTTTTTACATTTTTGTGAATTTAAACAAAACCCCCTTCATGTCACCAGTGAAGAATTGTATCAGGTTTTTTTGCATTACTTTTCAAAGTATGTGCACATTTCTATCAAATATAAACTTATGAGATAGAGGAATCTATGTTATTGCTAATTCCAGCATTTGGAAAATGTATTTCAAACTCTACTGAAGTGAGTCACATACCTTTTCTCTTTTCCTTTTCATTTACCTTCTGATTTATGAGCTTCAGATTGTTCTTGGGTTTTGTTGTCTTTAAGATTTCCTTCTACCTTCCTGAGTGCTAGAGCCTTAAATAGCTTTATGTTTTTGTTTAATGCTCACCTGAGTTCAGCAATGTGGCTTTTTTTCAAATTTGGGAGATAATAAATTGGAACTTGCCTCATCAACCCTTAATTTCCACCAAATCTTGAAAAATTACACATTAAGGTTTTAAAGATCTTAAAAGACTATTATTTTTTTATTGGCCTGTGGTTCTTAACGTACATTATGTTTGGTTATTTTCTTTTTGCCTTGCTGCTGGCCTTCAATTTAAAGAATGTATTCTTGCCTCATGGTTGTAATTTGATTTGGTATTTTAATCTTAGAAATATCATAAACACCTTCCTGGAATTTCTGAGCACTTTGTCTTAGAATTGACCCCCTTGACATAATCTCTCTAGGGGGTTCTTGTGAAGTACGATGCTCAGATTTAGCCCTAATCAACTACTAAATAAGCTGAAATCTTCCCTTGATAACAACAAGCCCTAGGAGTGATGCTCGTAGCAGAGTACTGAGTTTTCTTACAATTAGGGATACTAACAGGTCTTTCAGGCACAAAGTCATTGAGCTTCATAAATACCTTCGGACATAAATATTTGCTTTGTAAATGAGTTAACTGAAGGTCTTGCCAAGAGTCGTGCAGCAGCGATCAGGGCTGGGTACCACCGCAATGCTGCTGGGGGACCAGAGCCGGGCGGCTGCTGCCCATCCTTGCACAGAGCCTGCTCCGCACAGTCCTGAGCAGCCCCTTCTCGGCTGCCTGGCTCTCTTGCTGGTTACCATGACATTTGATCACCTAGAAATAGGCTCCAGGAAGTCTGGGTCTTGTTCTGCTGCTCTAGGAGCTGGCATTTGCTCTGTTTTGCTTGCGTGCGTTTGAGGGGGAGGAGGCCGATAGCACAATAATGCTAATTCCCTTCACCTGTCCTTGTTTCTTTCCAGATCAAAGAACCAGGCCACTGAATTTAGATAGTTTTGTACCGCAGATCATTTAACTTCCTCCTCACAGATTTTGCATTTGTTCTTTTGGCAGCTGATTCATAATGTATTGAGATTTTCCTTTCTGCTGTACGTCTCTATGGGCTAGCAGACTGCTGTTATGACCCACACAGTGGTAGCTGGACTGTAGCACATCTATCCACTGCACTGCAGAACCATTTAGGAGGTCCACGCTTGCTCATTCACTCTAGTGTAGTGCTGCTTCTGAAGTACTCTGGCCATGATTAATTTATCTGTTTCTCAACAACCCTAGCTAATTAATAATGCTTATAGTGGCTAACATTGCTCAGACATCTGTGCATTGTACAGCTGTTCTTACAGTGGTTGATTAACAGAATCTAAACATCTAAGATGATCTAGCAAAACTGGCAAAATATTATATAACAATGCATTCATGTGCCTAAAATGCTTCTTATTCTAGGATCTCAGCCTCTGAAAATTTTCTTAAATATTTTTTTATCATAGCAGTGATGGGCTTTCAAATGCATCATACCTCTTGAACTCTGTTTGCTGTTTATTTGCAGCTAGAGAAGTGGAAGTCGGAAGTAGGCATGTGGTATGGATGCTACATATTTTTATTACTGCTATTTCTTTATTTTTCTATCAAGGTAACTGGATCAAGAAAAATAAAAAATATCAGACTGATCTTCATATTAATTCTAAGTCATGGAAAATAAAACTTTTCAATTCTAAAAGATTTAAGAAATGTGCACAATGAACTAATCTTTGTGTGTACCTCTTCATGTGATTTCTCTTTTGTAGCCACTGTCTTTTAAGTACTCTCATGGAGAAACTCAAAAAGATGAGAAAAGCAGATAACATTCATAAGCAACCAGCCCTATTTCAGTCCTCCTTACTGTTTGACAGATCAGGAAGGGTAACTGCTGCTAATCTTCACTACAATCTCAAGGCACCTGGGAAAATGGAAATATTTTTTTTTAACATCTTAGTAGGTCATGAGCAGTAGTGTTAATCACAGTACCTTGGCCTGATTCCAGTTTGGAAATCACATTCTGCTGAGCAAATGCACCCCGTTGCATTTTCAGTGATTCACTTTTTGTCTTACATGGTGTGGAGTTGCTCAGCAAAGTTGAAGAGCTGGGGCTTCCCAGACACCAGAAATGCTTTAATGGTGGATGAGGTCAACCTACACTAACTTTTCCTCCTTGTCCATTAGCTTACTTTACAAAAGTACTTTAAAAAGAAAGGTAAGTGCAGTGCCTGAAGGGACACTCAGCCACTCAGTTATGGGGGACAACTTCAAAAGTGTGTGTGTGTTGGGCAAGACTGAGGCTTCTGACTGACCACATACTGGTGAGCTTTTATAGGCTGTGTATTAAAAGTATCTTTTAATAAAATTTCCCTCTCCCTGGTGGGAGCAGTTAGTGTGGGAGAGTCAGGGGAAACAGGGTGGTAGCGGCTTCTGTACAGGGTAAGCAAAATAAGATGGCAAAAGTGAAGCTTCTGCAGCTGGTAGAACTGAAATTATCCAAGGCTTCTGGTTTTACTACCTCTAAAGAGTTGAAGTGAAGATAGTCATAGTGGGGGAGTGTTTGAAAAACACTTTGCAAGGACAGAGCCTTTTATCAAAAAAGACAGGGGTTTTGCACTGGTTTTTTTTTTTTCACAGCAGAAATGTTTTGCTGCATATTGCTAATATTGCTCAAATGAAACTGGCTCTCAAGGTATCTAAATGCATCTGAGTAGGGTTCCAGTGACTCCTGGGTAGTGGGAGCACTCAGTAACAAGAGAGGAAAAAACCATACTTGATAAAATCTGTTGAACTGGAGCATTTTAATCAGAGCTGAGCTCTGAAGGAACCAGGTGTTATTTTGCTCCTGGCAGCAACTGAAACTCCTCAGGCTTTTCATGACATCACGTCTTTTCCATGTCTTAACCAGTGACTCATCTTGCTTGCCTGTTTGTTCCTATTTCTATCTGCCAGCAGGAACAGTAAACTTAATGTTAGCATTCTCTTATTAATGGCACATACTAGTCTGCCCAAGGTCACTCTCTTCAGTCACCCTTGTGTGGTTCTTGGTGGGTTGGGTTTTTTTTCCCCCTTCCTCCTTCTCAAGGTGACTTTTGTTTAGCTGATTCTTGGTGGGTTCCACTCAAAAGTCTACTTTTGCAAAGCAAATGTGTGTGTGTGTGTTAATGTAACATCAAGGAGCTCTGATCGCAGGGCAAGAACCCTTCTGCACTAAGCACTTAGCAAATGCACGGCTAAGGAAGTCTCGGCCCCAGAGAGTGTGCAGTCTGAAATGCATGTCCTGACATGAGAGTAGTGGGGTGGGAACGTACCAGCCACCTTGCAGCAGACATCAATAATATTGACCAAAACACCTAGAACTGCCAGAGGTCATGAGCAATTTAACACTTCACTTTGCAACAGTCCAGAAAGGTAAGGAAATGCTGCTTTGAGCAGCTAGCTAGGTCCAGTGAGTAAGGCAGAACAGGGCAGCAGCAGAGGAGGCTGCATGAACAGTTTGAGAGATCTGCCTGGAGGTGGGAAGAGCGTGGGGTGGGACAGAGGTTACGGGTGGCAGAATGGCACTCTCACTGGTCGCAACAGAGACACCAGCATAGCTCCATGTGAACGTGAATGTTTCCTCATCCATGCAGAAGGGAAAGTAAACGGGTCTTGGATGTAAAGGGGTTGAGTATTACTGAGCCCCAGATTGGCCTGTAGCAGGACAAACACCACTCTGCCTTCAGGGTATGCTTTTATTTCTTGCTTATTCAGGTTATCTGTTGTGTAGAGAACAGGAGCTGAGGTGGCCAGTCATGCTGAGAACTGAGCTGTGTTTGCAGGGAGTCAGATGTTTCCTGACACTTTCTTCTCTAACAACTTGCTGCTGCTCTAACCATGGGGCTGTGAAGTTGATTATGCTGTCTCCGAGGCTGACCAAACTCCGAACAAGGTGCAAAAAGCTATAGCATAGGTGTCACGATGTGATGCTGAACAGCAAGGGAGGGGAAAGAGGTCTCTCCCTCACCGCAGCTGATGAAGCCCCAAAATTGTGGTTGGTGCTGGTTATCGGGGTTGATGTAGCCTCTGTACTGACTCTGAGCAGCCTAAGCAAGGATGATGCATCTTGTAATTGTTGCCAACCAGCTGGACAACAGGTGACTCTTATTCTTAAATATAATTCATCTTTAAATAAAAAACCAAACCCCAACCCAAAATCAAGCCATAATCCTTTAAAAAAATGAAAGTTTTTTCTTTAGAGGCTGTTTGTCACATACACTGCTAGAACAGTCATGGTGCTGAGGGGATTAAATCTGATACAGATGGGAAGCTTCAGTGACATTTTATTGGGAACAAAGAACTTGTGGTTGGAAATATTCACTAGAAGAATGATGGTTCAGAATCAGGGATTCCTGTTTTTCAGACCTGCAACAAAGAGCATCTGTCATGATTTAACAACTCAGATACGTTTCCTGTGTAAGTGCCTTGCTGTTTCTGCTGAGACAGCCAAGTAAATTTAAGAAAAGCTGGTTGTGCTCTTATCATGAATGTTTAGGTGATGGATCTTGTGAGTAGAGGGCATCTGCACATAATGCAAATGCATTTACATCTCTTTCTCCTGTGATAAACACTGAATTTTGATTGCTCATTAATGCGAAACCTTCAAATTTTTGTTTCAAGCTACCAACTAATGGTCTTTTGGGGGTTTTTAATTTTTTGTATCGAGGACAGGCGCATATGTAAGCTACAAAAGAACAGTTGTTAGCACGTTAGTGTAAATGTACCTCACAGAGACCCTTCCATGCTTGGTTACAACCAAGCTTTCTGATTCCCCATCAGGGACAGTTAAACTCACTTCTGGATGCTGAAGGGTCAGGCTGTTTTTCCTAGGCGTTTGCTAGACTGTTAATTAGAGCTACACCATGTTTCTGCTGATCCCTGCCTGTGCCTCATCTACTTGTCTTCTAATGAGTTTGTGGTCTACCTGGAAATCTTGCAAACAACTTGCGGGTGGGGGGGGGGGGGCGGAAAGTAATCTGCGTCAGTTATTTTCTCCTTCATTAGATAAATGTCTTGCGCGTAAAAACCTGAAATGCCTAATTACCTAAGGTTTGTGGTGTTTTAAACTGATGTAAGGACAGCTACTGTAAATGCTGAAGAAATTCAGCTCAGATTTTGCAGTTTGTTTTATTTTATTTCTGTTAAAATATCTGGGGGGGTGGGGAGTGCTTACTGAAGCCAGCATAAAACATGGTGTGAGTCAAGAAAATTAAGCGAGTTTATAGCTGTCTAAGAAGCTAACATAACCTGAGGAAAAAAATAACTTCAGGGTGATATTACAAAGATTCAAATGGATTTGGAGAAATGCAACTAAAAATTTTTACGGGGGAGATAACATGCTCTGTACCTGTACAGTAAAACAGAGCAAAGAATCCATCAGTGACTCACATAGAGATGAATCACATCTCTGCATTGTACCACAGGGCTACCAGGGCAAGGTTATGAATAAACTTTACATACCATGGAATATAGGATACCTTTCCTCCCCCGCACACCTCCTCTGATAACCTGAGAAGGCAGGCACCTAAGTATATACTAATGAATATGCAAATTGCCTTCCTAATGAGGCAAGTGCATTGTCCACCAGAGAACACATTATGACTAAGCAAATGCACGTAGCACTTTGGGGTTCTGTACCTCCTGCAGCCATGTCCTTGTCTCTTGCTAATGTATAAATCGGAGCCCCACACACAGGGGTTTGCAGGCATAATACTGAAATCAACAAACCAGACTAACTAAATTTCAGAGCTTTCAGGCAACAGCACAGTTGGCCTTTAACACAGACAAACTCTGTGGGCTGAATCCAGTCCCTCACTGAGCTGAGGCACTGAGAAGGTACCAGGGCAGGTTTTGGAAGCCACCCTCAGCATCCCTTGGGGCTGCTTCCCAGGACAGCCTGGATGTACATCCTCAGAGCTAACTCCTTGCTCCAAGCTATTGTAAAATTTAATTTCTTTCCAAATTATTCTGTGTGTAGCTAGACAATGTGTCTTGCAGTTGCTTACTGCCTGGTCACAGCCCCCTTCCCTAAGCCAAAATGAGTGCAGAGCAGAAAATAGAAGATGAGATTTGGGAGGCAGAAGAATCTGGGAATGCAGGTATAAAACAATAATGCTGTGAGCGTGAGAACTAAAGAAGCCTGACTTCCTATGGATTTGTTTCTTTTTGTTGGTTGCAGGATTTGAGAAGTTACTAATACTGATTTAAGTCTTTCTCCTAATGAGGCATGAAGAAAGCCTCTCCCCTGTGGATCCTTTGGTGTCAGAAAAAGATAAGCATTGCACTTAAGCTTTTTTCCCCCAGCTAAGGCATGCTTAAGGTCTCTCTTCTTCACCTCACCAACTACTCTCGTGACATTTGTAAGAAGGTACCTTTTCCCCTCAGTCAAATTTGATCAAAAGTCAGTAGAGTTATAATGAGCTTATATATGTGCATGTGTGGAGACTGATGATTTAATAAGCCTCAAGTCCTTAGGAAGTCAGGCTAAAATACAGCAACTATCATGTCTCTGAATAAACAGAATGATGCTATTGCTGCTGAGACCTTTCCTACTTGATGAAGTACAGTCAGAATCTAGCTGGTACAGCTGGTTTAGCTAGTCAGCAGCTAAGCGAGGATGCGGTGTCAGTGAATATGAGAGTGCTCTCTGATGGATTTATCAATGGCAGGAGAATAAATGGTCACTTGGGCTGTTGAGGTGTAGCCAACCTCGTTCCAGTATTTCTTGTCTGGAGGAACACTGACTCTTTCTCAGTCAGTGTGCAACGCCTCGCTGTGATCAGCCAACAGACTACCCTGTCTTGAAATAACTGCACAAGTTTTGGAGAAAAATCCCTTCTTTTTCCAGAAGTGTGGTAGAGAAACAGCAAGATTCCTGCTGCATAATCTCTTCGCTGGGAAATTCGTGGTGTGTTACAATTCTGGGTAGTCTCACAGTAGTGCAATAGGCAGAGCCTTTTAAGCAAGCTGCAGGGAGCTTATTTACAAGCGCTTTCCTCCTACAGAGAGCCTCTGTGACATTGTGGTGCAGAACAACAGGCGATCATTGATGCTTTCCCTTTTCGTAGACTGGCTAGCATGTGTTCTGGAAGGGCCAACACTGTCTCTTGCAGCAAAACCAAAGCTGCCTGTACAGGAATGATGGACAGGAGGATTTTAAAGCTGAGTAGTTTCCCACCCACTGCACCTTGTGTGTTTTCTGGGGCTGTGGTGATGTGCTGTGTCTGATCAGAAACTGGCTCTATACTCCTGCAAGAGCACTCTACATGGATTTTTTTTACTCTTCCAACTAGCTATATGATTGATATGTCCTTTAGGGTCTTTTTCTCTAGAGAGGAGAAACCTTAATCACATTTTAAACCAGTGGCAGTAAATACTTTCTTAAGTGTGAGTTTTGGAGGACTAAAGGACCATTCATTTCAGAACTGCTAACCCATAAGAGTAACTAGCACTCAACACCTTATGCTGAACACGTGCTTTGAAGGTAAGGCCTTTTACCTCCCTGCAGCTGTTTCACAGAGTTGTCATTTGCCAAAAGATGGATGAAATGTGTTTGTTCAAATGATAGATACCTCCTGAATGAGAGATACGTTAAGCACACGACTTTTCTCCTTTGTTCAGAAGGCAGCTCCAGAGGGAACAGATTGTCTGCAGGACTGCTGATCTGATGTAGAAATATTCCTCAGTTCAAGAGCAGGCACCCAAAATGTGAGGAATGAATGTTGTTGGCATCCAACAGATGGTAGTTGACAGGTTTTCCAGCTGTCACAAGTCTTTCGAAACTCTTGTGTTATATATGCCAGAGTTTCACCTTTGTGCTGCCAGGCTGAACATAGAAATGACAACTGCAGGCAGAGGTATTCTACAGCACTCTATAGGTAAAGAGAATTAAGCTGAACCAGCAGAAGACGATTAGTAAATCTCGAATTAGTATGTGCACCTCAGACATCGTGATTGGGATATTCCACATTAAATTCACTTTGCAGAATAATTTTCATTGCATCAAGTCTTTAATTGTTGTCTCTAACCTCAGGTGAGAACTGAGTCACCCGCAGCATCTATCTCAAGGACATTTTCCTGACCGTGACACTAAATTGCAACACGTAAATATCTTTTGCCTAGTACAGTCCTGGAGTGTTTCCTGTTGCCTCTGCTTTGAAGTGTTAGCTTTTAGTGAACTCTGCTAACATTTCATTATTGCATTGAGGCTGAGGCAGAGAAGAGCAATTAAAGGGTTGACATCTTTGGTATTTTTTTAATAGTACATGTGTCAAAATGCATTTAACAAATCATAGTTGATGCAAAAGCCCAATTCATGCTAAAATGGATGTAGAGTTCATTTCAGTTGGGAGCAAATGAGAATTTTAAAATGTGTAATAACAAAAAGTGGTTGCCTTATTTTATATATAGGACCTAACTACAACTCCTGTTTCTGAGAATTGAAGTCTTAAAGCCTAAATATTCCTTTTTGTTCCAGGATACAGCTGGACAAGAAAGATACAGAACCATCACTACAGCCTACTACCGAGGAGCCATGGGCTTCATCCTCATGTATGATATCACCAGTGAAGACTCCTTCAATGCAGTGCAGGACTGGTATGAAATGTTGTTGTTGGGTTTGGGTTTTGGCCAATTCTCTCCTCACAATTGTTTGTTGAGAACATTAGACATCTTACCCTCCACAGTGCTTTGCATCACCATATTCTTTCCTCTTCATCTAAACTTTGGGATAAATAATTTGTTTTTTAAACTCTCCTTAGAAAAAATGATACGGCTTCACTTTAATGAAACATTTTTAAATCAAATGTAGTAGCATACTATAGCAGGTGTTGCTTTTAAAATTTTTAATTTACTGTAAAGAAATTAATCCTTTAATGCATTATTTGGGCTTATGAGGTTTCTGGCTATGCTGCTAAAACAATCCAGTTTAACAATGGTTGTTTAGGTCAGATCTCATTTAAAATCCAATAAGGCTAAATCTTTCCAAACTTCCTTAAAAAGTGATTATTTATTTGAACCTACAAGTGTAGACACATGGAACAGTATTCACCTTGCCTAACTTGAGATAATTAAAAATCTAACTTTACCCCTGTAAAACTTGTGAAGTTAAAATTAGTTGTAGTTGTAGTAAGAGGAGGAAGAGCAAGGCCTAGGACCAAAAGCAAGCATACCTCTTGGAAGGGGCCTGTCTGTTACTACTGACTACAGAAAGCACCTGAACAACCCTGTAAGGCAGTGCTCAGTGTGGAATGGTGGGATGAGGGAGGAGGAGTTACCTATTAAACGGGAAGGGTGGGGACTTAGCCCTAAAACTAGGTATGAAATGGATTCTCAGCTGTTACAAGCTCCTCTGGCTCCACTGAATTCAGTACAAATGCAGAAACACCAGAAAATGATTTCTGGACTTCCTGATGACAAAAAGGCAGGAAATGTTTTTGGCTTACAGTGAAAAAAGAAAGCACCAGGTCAGTCACTTTAAAAACTCCATGGCAATATCAAAGCTGCATTGGTACCCACGCTCGTCTCCCCCACATTTTGGTGTGCGCTTCCCCTTCCCCACCTGGAGGCTCCCCTTGTAGCTCATGCAACGTGTCTTCTTCCTTGGGAAGAAACGTCCCATCTTACCCCACACTGTGATCTGATTTTGGAAGCAGTGCTGTGGCCCAGACTTTCTTCCTGCTCTCATGCCTTCCAGACAAGTACATGTACAGAGCAGGAAGAGTAGAGGTCTTCCCCGAAGAGCCAGAGCACATGAGCCTCCTTCTCCTGGAACATATGCTGGCTACGGCACTGGCTCTTAGCATCCAGCTCAGTTTGGCTGCTTGTAGAACACCTATTCTATATCCCCTAATCTAGGTTATAACTCAAAAGCCACGACAATGCTGTTTGTTTCTAGTAATTTGGCCTTCCTCCAAAGCTGCCCGTTATTTGTTCTTGCTGTCCACTGAAGCAGTTGGTCATGATCATCACATCTAAAGAGGTAGATCACCCCATCTTTCACTCCATCTCCAGTATCATGACACCATGCTGCAGAAGGTGAACTGCACCACCTTCCCTGAGCTGTCCTTCAGCAGCTAATAACAGAGGAATAAATTTTTTCCTTGCTAGAAACACAAACCCAAAGACTTTGCCAAAATCAGGTTCCTCCATGTGGCAGAGCCTCCACCAAGCTCAGATGAAGCTGTTTCTCTAAGTGCCTGCACAGGGATTTTTTTCCATAGGAGTGCAGGCATGTGAGCTAGGGCAACACCTTTCACTAAATTTTAAATAATTTCAGCTTGGTTCCCTGTTGAAACAAGGTATATATGACCAGTTCATCTGTCTGTCTGTTGGTTCCTTTCTAATATGTTTTACTTATCAGTCTTAACTTAGCCAAAAAATACCAAATCTCAATATATGAGCTGCCACTATGAGATACTATTTTAAAGTTTGCACAGGTGAAGTTTAACCTGAAGCTTTGTATTGGAAATGGTCTAACATCTGTTCCATCAAAGGCAATGGTGCAAGAGCGCAAGAATTAGGAAAGGTTGGCTTTGTGTATTTGACTTCATATCTCCCTGTACCACAGCGGCTGCATGAATATCTTTGCTAAGAGCACCTTGTCAGCCAAAGGACAGAAGTGAACCATCACTGTTGGTTTTTACCCTGTGTGTCAGGAATCTTTCCAACCACCAGTTTTAAGATTCTGAGCCCAAATGATGTCGTGGGGCAGATAAAATCGGCCTGTGGTAGCCCATTTCCATCCTTTCTGAAGCTCATCCACAGGAGAGGAGATGAGGACTGTAGCGAAGCTAGCATCGCTGTGCCAGCAGAGTCCTCTAGTGGTGATGTAGCTAAGAGGTGTGTTTTTCCCAGTCTGCAAAACTGCTTTCTAAACTTCTGAAGGGACGAGAAATGGAAACAAAAGCTCTTGTCTGGTGCTGCTATATCAGCCTCTGTCATTTGCTAACATAGCAGGTAGGTAGGATTGTTTGTTTGTTTGTTTGTTCACCATGCTGGGTGATGCGGTTATGCTTCAAAAAAACATCACGCTGGATCTGGTCTTCAGTCAGGAAGTGTACTCTCCTTGGAAAATTAAGGTGTCTATTACCTGAGCTCCTTTAGCTCAGAGCCTTTATCTCCATGAGCCTAGTCCCTTCTTCAGGTCAAATGCGGGACAGAAGCAGCATGCCTAATGATAAAAACAGAGCCCTAGCAGTCCTGCGGTGCTTCTGTTTGATGCTGGTAAGAGGATGGAGTAGCAGCTATTGGGAAGCTGCACAGGCTGAAAAGTCATTCCCCTAGTGCTCAGCCCTGCTTGTCTTGTCCACCACATGTGGATAGGACAGCCTTCCTGCTCTGCCTGCTGTGCCCAAGAGGGAGGACCTCTGTAAAAGTGAGAGGGCTGGACCCAGAATGTTTGAGACGTGAGATGGTCTGATGGGAGGACAAGTGCCTCAACCACCTCTTCTCTGCTAATGAAGCTGTTACCCTCAGTAGTGTTGCTTCTAGATTTCCAGGAAATGGCAAAGTTGCAAGCTGCTTTTTACTTTGCAAGGAAGGTGTGTGGCCAGATACGTGAGTTGCCTCTCTGCTTGCAGAGGTTTAGGTGAGGCTACAACAAACCATGCTAGTTCTAAGACCATACTTCAACCTTCACTGAAATTAAATGGGGCATCCACCTAGAATATATGCAAAAGCTAACAGCAAAGCTCATCCCAGGTCATCTTACATCCTGCAAGTTTCCAGAAATTACAGCAATTAATCCTACACATCCTTTCTCTCTTTGAAGTGTCCTGTTATCCTAGCTGGCTAGTGATATGTTTTTCAGTGTTCAGCTACAGTAAATAAAGAATACTCTTAAATTGAATATTTTGTCATAAATGCAGCATGATGCAGCAGATCGGCTGACCTTTTAGACATTGAGAATAAATCACCAGTGCTCAGTTAATGTGAATTAAATCCAGTAAGGAACCTGTTAACCTTCCCAGTTATTTCTAAAATAATGTGCGTGGATGGAATTTGAGTGTTTCTCTGGCATAAAAAGATGAGTAGACAATCTGCCATGTGATCATGGGACTGGGTTCATAAAGCAAATACAATCACGCTTAGGAGGATACCTCAAGAAAATCATTGGCAAATAAAATATGAAGTGATACCCTTTCCGCTAACTTTTGGCTACTTTCCATCCCAGTCCATTCTCGTTGGCTGGTAAGAATTTCCCACCTGAACATAATTCCTGGATCCTAAAATTGTACCCATTCATAAAACCTTGGAATGGGTCAAGTTGGGTACAGTAGTCATCTATGTGTTTTACAGTAGGACATTGTCCAGTCTAAAGCTTGTTACTTCTTGCTGGTGCCCTGCTTATTGCTGCTTAGTGATGCAGGTTTTTAAGATGCTGTGTAAGCAGGCTGTCAACATGAGTCTCAGCCCATCTCACTGCTTTCTCTTGTACCGTCTCTTCCTGCAGAGTTCCCTACTGAAAACAAGCCAAAAGCATGAACAAACAGCTGAACCAGAGACCTAGCACTCCAAGTAAGCTCTCACCCATGACAAACTCTTACCTCTGTTGAGCTCATAGCGGTGTGCATAGATCTCAAAATTCATTTTCATAATTATACTGAAATTATGGGAAGGTAGCCTTGTGCAAAGTCAGCTTTCCATCACAGAGAAGTCTTTTCCCTTCTAGACCTCTCCAGCATCTTAGAGCTTATATCCTCCCTCTAGCTGGGAAATTGCCATAGCAGGTTGTGCTCACTAGCATTGTTATTCTCTAAGCCTTTTCAGGAAGCTCCAACATCCCCTCTAAAACTGCCTCCCATGTATGTATGATGCAATTTATCTCTTATCTCTGGCTCATTGGCATGTGACTGTTTTAACAGCCCCCTGACCTGGCCTCACCTGCCCCCAAGGGAAATGAGAATCTCTTTTCCAGTCTGCCATATGATTTCTCCCTTGGGTGATCTTTTTACCGCACCCTTCTTATGAGTGGATGTCCTAAAGATCATTCTGGTTTGCTTTGTGTCCCTCAGAAATACTTCTCCTAAACCAAGTAAAGGCCCTCTTTCTCCTGAATGAGGAGGATCATGGCTGTATATCAGGTATTTAGACAAGCTCTTGAGGTGGTATATGAATGTGAGGTACAGTCTTTCCTTCATTCACATGAATCGCCCTAATTAATGATAATTATCTTAAAGCAGCTGAGAAAGAGCAAGATACACAATTTAAATGCATTTGGGACTATCTAGGCCATGACCTGTTCTCTTGTTCCTTCACTGGGAAAGGTAAATAGATAGTATGAGAAGCCTTAAAAGATTAAGTCTGAGTGATTTTCCTTACTGCAGTGTGGCAAGAGCACAGTCAGGTTATTTTAGAAGAAAAAGCATAAATGGGCAAAAGCAAAGATATATACCTGATATTTGAAAATAACTAATTATTTTGTTTGAATAATAAGACATTTTTCTTGTAGGGTGAGTGAAAAGGTTAAACAAGCTTTCATGGCTTTCAGCTCAGTTTCTAGATTTTTTTTTTTTAGTAGGCTCCTCTGACAGTTATTATTTGACATTGGCTTGATAGTTTTGTGTATAGATAAATCAGTGGTTTATACCTCATTTGAAACTGTACTGAAGGTAGAATATACTCAGTATTGGATACTGTAGAGTACATAGAAAATATTACGGAAACTCTGCTTTTGACAATCTAGACAATTTCACAGAAGGGAAGAAAAAATTGGTTAAATTTAACTTAGATGTAAGTGACAGCTGGGTCACAAATCATCAGCTTTATTTATCTTTAAGGCTGATCTCCAAAATAGGCTGTTGGTATATCCATGTAACTGTGAACCTGAGGCTATTTTTCTTCTGAGCGTGAAGCATAAAACCGTGCTTTATCATTAATTTGGGGAATTCAGCACAAATAAGGTGCACAGCATTGTTATTGTGTCACAGAAATATATTTTTCCCAGTGTGTATATTGGACTGCCCCAACAGTTGTTGAAATATTTAAATTGCACAAGACTTTTATTTATTTATTTATTTACCTTTCCAAAAGCTTCTGGAAATTTGCTGCCTTTCTTGTTGTATGGGGATCAGGGTTTCTTTTAGACATTCTTGTTCTTCATAACTTTTTGTTTGTTTGTTTTTATTCCTAATAAAGATAAATGGCAGTGTTCTGCAAGAGAGGATTTTCACTAATGTGTACAAAACAAGGAGAAGGATGAGTTTCTGTGGGAGATCCTTCATGCTTTTTTTTTTTTTTTCTTTTTCATTTTCTAAGTAGTTCTGTTTAAATAGCTAAGATTTGGCAGTGTGTCTCCATATGACCCCCCAGGGGCTGAAATGAATCCAGAGAGAGGAACTGGAGTCAGAAGAGAAGCCTGGGTATAGGTGTGTTAAATTAAACCTGGACAGACTTTCTTTCTCTCTATTGCTTATAGAGGAAGACTGGGGAGATTCCATCTTCCTGGGCTTTGGTTTATTTCTGAGATCATTCCTTCCTGTGACGAGCCCTGAGAATCCCCAGAGTACTGCATAAACTCATCACAGACTCATACTAGCTCCCACAGGGCTTGTCTACATGGAGGCATACAGAAGGGTTAAAGCAGAGGAGTCAAAATTGGGATTGGAGTGAGTGCCTTTCAAGGAGGACACTAAGAAGAGTAAGAAGTTTCACTGCACGAAATCCTTGATTATTTTTGCATGTTGCGGTATGGGTCTGGGCTTTTGCAGTGGGCTTCGTTTAGGTTTATGTTTTCCAGTGCAATCCAAACAGGCTGCTGCTTAAAGGCAAGTTGCAGAGTGAAATGACCCCCTTTTTCATAGATATCTGTAGAGTAACATGACTGTCTGCTTTCTATGGAAAAAGCAAGTAAGCAACTCAAACTAATTAAAAATTATCATTAGTAGGTCAGAGCTGGAGGCTGCTGCTAATTCAGAAGAGAAGGAATCAAGTGCTTTATTGTTAAGGGAGTTCAAGCAAACTAAACAGAAGTAAAATCTGAGGGGACTCCTGGCTCTCCTGGGAAATGGCAGGTTTGGGTTTGCCTGAAACTGCAGTGTCCTGTATGGAGGGGTGGTGAATAGGGACAGAGTGGGAAGGTGAGTTAGGCACTGGAGGAGGGGTGGAGGAGGGAAGGAGTGCATCACTTCTGGCAGAGCAGCGTAATTACCTTTGGGAAGGAAGGGAGTCTTAAAGATAGAGCTGACTTGGTGAAGAGAAAATAGGTTGGGCCACACATGGATGAAAATTAATGCTACCAAGCCAATACTGTTCTGCTGCTGGCTCTATGACACCTCACCAAGGATGGTGGGAAAGGACTGGCCCCTCAGGATAAACAGGAAAAAAAAATCTTCTGTGTTGTCATAGAAAAACTATAGAGAGGCCAAATGTAAGGTCAGACCCCTGGGATCCACAGCTAGCTCCACTTCAGTTTCAGCACATGAGCTACAGAGAGCTCTGGAAGCTTTAAGTTCATCCCAGTGCTCCTGCTTAAGCTCCCATGCACTTGATCCCTCTGTCATTGAAGTTAGCATTTGTCTGATACTTGCCGTCTGTCATTGCATCTGCTGTTCCCTGCCTTAGGTATCACTTAATCCTGTTGGGTTCAAATATTAGCTCACAGAGCCTTACCCTGATCCCATATCTTCCCAATTTGGTAAATTTCTGTTTTTTAGTAATAGTTTCCACATTTCTATGCAATTTTCAGTCTCTATGAACCAGTTTTCTTGTTCAAGCAAAGATGACTGGATTCTTCCATCTGTTTGACTCTCAAAACACAATTTCTTATGGTGTTACTAAAACTGCAGCAAATGTGTTGCAGCAAATGAGCATCTTTTTTGTCTGCTTTGAATTATTGTTGTTGTGTTTTACAAGAGGTTGTATATCTCGCATAAAGTATGTATCTATTTTATGGCTTTCTCTATAGGGACAATATCCTCAAGAGGTGTAATTGATTGCTGTTCCTCTGACAGATTACAGCTGAAGGAGAATGAGCTTTAGAAGGCTGCTTTTTTTTCCCCCTGTACTTCAAAAATTATTTAATTCAGCTTTTTGTCTGGATCTCATGATCTTTAAAACACTTGCAAAGTCTCAGCAAGTAACTTTATTGTCGCACAAGGTTAAGGAGCAGTAAAATAGAATGGTGCTATAAATTACATGGTCTGCATTCTTGCTCTATGAGTAAGCTTGGTCATTTGTCCTTTAACCAACATACAGTCTTGAGATGTTTATGTTGTCTTTAATGGTACTTGTTTTCATACTTAATATACAATTGTATTTTGGCACGGCCGATGGAAGGTAACAATCTTTTTTTGACCTGCTGTAGGGCCACACAAATCAAGACTTACTCCTGGGACAATGCACAAGTGATCCTAGTTGGAAACAAATGTGACATGGAGGATGAAAGAATTGTTCCTGTGGAGAAGGGGAAACATCTGGCGGATCAGCTAGGTACATGTCAAAGCTTTTCTTTCTACTCTTTTTTCCTCTGCTTCTTTATACTGCGTTCCTTTTAATTTGTACAATAAAAAGTCCTTCCAGTAGTAATACTTTAATAATGGTATCACAACTAAGAAGTGTCGTATATTCTAGGTCCATATTTTACTTGCTTAGTGCTGGATACTACCTTCCTGTAGTGTTGCTGTATCTGTAAAGCTAATATCTAAGGAAGTAAGGAAGATAGTTTGTCTGGAGAGAACACCTTTTATTAGCTCAGTGGAATGAAAAGAGAAAAAGTTTTAATAAACACTGTCTCCAGGTCTCTAAGTACCATATAGTCATTTTCAGAATGCAAACATTGATTTTTGTAGAAGGAAGTTTTTTTTTCAACTAAACAATGAAAAAAGAAGTTTATAAATCAGAACTGTAGAGTTGAGTAAAGTATGTTTTTAAAATGTACCAGGCTTCTCTATCCAGGCAGGGAAATTACATTATGTTACTGATGTGGGGTAGAAAAGTAGAAGACTTCCATTGAGAGGAAGCTGGGATTGCAGTAAAAATTTTAGAATGAACAGCAAAATAAACTCATTCTAATTTCTCATTTATTTATCATTTTTCTTTATATACTATAGCATATGTGATATTTTAAATATGGAATCAGGGCTTTTGTGTTAAAATTTAACTACACTGTCGTCTTCTCTTAAAGAATTCTTAGTGGCAAGTAAATCCTGTTAAAATTGAATTCATTTAACAGTAGAGACCCTACAGTGGGCATACTGTGAATATTTGTTTAGCTTGTAAGAGTAGAGATTCTTACCAGACCCAAAGGAATCACCATAATCCCCAATTTATAAAATTCTATGTTGTCTTCAATTCTTAAGCAGTAATTGGAGGGTGCATTGTTAAACTGGGGGTACTGGACTTCCAGTATACACTGCATACATTGTTGTAGATTAAAGTATGACCTTGACCAAATAGCCAATTATGGTTAATCTTAGATAATGAGTATTTATTAGTTAAGGGTTTTGTCAGTGTTGTTTTGGTATGTTTTTGTTTTTTAATGAAGGGAACATATAGAAATGCTGCTCATAGATGAGTATAAAGCATGGCTTTGTGATAGGGACCTGTGTGATATAAACAAAAAGATGGTCACCATTCCAAAGAGTTAAGAGCAATTAGATTATTTTTTCATGTTTCATACGCAAAAACAATGAGCATGTCCGCAAAGGCCTGCAGGTTTAGAGCCTTCAAGTGTAAATTTGGCATGTGCTAAGCACAAAGGGGTCCCATCCATGACTGGAGCCTTGAGGCACTGCCATCATAAACAAATAATGAGCAAATACCAAACTAAACCCTCTAACTTTCCATCATTATTATTATTGTAATAATAATTCTTTACATGTAGGACTAGCAAAGCAAACAAAGACATGGTTAGTTTGCAAAATCAGTTATGAGCTCTTTTTTACACATCAGAATCTAATTTGCTTTTGAAAATATGAATGTGAATAACCTTGGTTCCTGGCTTGCAGACTCTCAAAACCATTGTGAATGCAAGCAGGCTCACATATTTTGCAAGAGTAATTACACTGTTAGTAGCTGAAAATTTGTCCAGAGCAATGTAACAGCAAATAGTTTTACTGAAACTCCCACTCCTATTTGGACTTCTAATGTTTTTTCTCACCCAAAAATTCATCTGTTTTTTTAAATACAAACCTGGCATCTAGCATCTGAATCCTTTATGTATGGGACACTTCAAAACACACACGTGCACAGAGTTACCATAGCAACTGACTCCATCAGTCAAACTGTTCTGCTGCAGAATCCCGTTCTCCCTGACCTGTCCTTGTGCTCGTCCAGCTCACCCTAGAGAAACATACCCCAGTGCAGAGCAAAACAAAAGATAACCACGCCTTTGGAAAGTGCTGTTCCAGTCCTCCTCTTCTGTAGCCTCCCAACATACTAATGCTCTTTTTAAAAGGGTTGAAAATATATATCTGGTTTCATCAGTTTTTCCTTATATTAACTGTGCTAATGTGTACAGCATTATCTGAAATTACTTTGTGTGTTAGGTGGGAGGAATCTCTTTAATTGACTATCAACTGCTTAAACTGCTAGCTTTTAACATAATGATTCACATAAAGGTTATCCTTCAGCATGTTCATCTGAGTTTGTATAGTGACATTAACGTAATTGAAATAATTTCCTAATCAGATGAAGAAACTGTTATTGGCCTGAATGTGAACTAAACCAAAACAGATTCAGCCACAGCAGAAGCTAAACCAATGCTGGACTGACAAATATCCAAGTTCAGTTCTCAGATTTCTTGTGCCTTTTACATATATTTTTAATCATCATCAAAGACAGTAAGTGGGGCAGACAGAACCCTCATCTGATGCAGGACAGCTGTCCTTATTGAGGAACAAGACAAACATCTCCACCGTCACTTCACCCATTGTCCCATGATTTTTAAAAAGTGTTAGAATGGGGTAGATACCTACTTGTTATCTCACGCATCAAGGTGACTCAGTCTAGCAGCAGTGGCAGACTAATTGGTTAAGACGACTTACCTTTCCATTCTTTTGTGGCAGATTCAAAGAAAGTTGATGCAACGCAGACTATCCCCAAAATGAAGCACAACAGAATGTAGCTTATTGCAAAATAAACTCTCTGTGGTGCTTGAGCTCTTGCTGTTGGCAATATAATAACCTGGTAGAACAGAAGTAACAACTGTTTTAAGCGATGGTTGGCCTTTGAGGCCCCTGGGGTTAGAAAGATAAAGAAATGCTTCACATTTCAGCGCATTTCTGCTGGCTGAGGCAGGATTCAGGCTCGTCTGTGAGAAGGCTAGTTCTTGTGTAGCGTGGGGTGTCAACAGGAGGCAGCAGGAATAGCTGTCTGTGCCATCCCCACCTTGGCATAACTCCAGCCTTGCTATTGGTTTTTTCCCTTTAATGAGAAAGGGTCAGTGCTTGAGAATCCGTACTCATCACTGCAGCTAGGAGCTGGCGACTGGACACTGAAATGACTCTGTAGGAGGCGCTCAACATTATTTGTAATTCAGCAGTGCTGAACGGCCCTTGTCAGGATGGCTGCTCTGTCGTCACATGCTGTACAATTATTAATCACCCTGAAGAGCTTTCTATCTAATCAGACGAAGAACGGGAAAAACAGGACCAAAATCGTGGAGCGTTTTGCTCACAATTGCAGAAGTTGGTCAGCAGAAAAATTGCAACCACGATCTTTCTTCTCTTTCTGGACTCTGCTCTTGCCAGACAGCAGTAGTGGTTCATAGAGTAAGCCTGGCCCTGTCGCGCAGGGGTGCGGGGAGCCCTGGGAGATCCCTCCGCACATTACCAGTTAGTGGCATTGGGAGAATTCGACTCCCTTGTCCTGAGTTTATTCAGACCTGTATCATCTGCAGATGTGTTTACCAGGGCTATGGTAGGGATCCATTTATGCCTTTGACTCTTATTGGTGCTTGATAAATTTTAGTATTTCTGCTCAGTATTCTGAGAATGTGGGAATCAGCTGAGCTTAAGAATTGTCTAATGTCTTGTTTTCTTAAGGTGAATTCTGAAAAAAAATGTATTTAAAAAACAAGCTCCATTATCATCAGTCTCTATTGATTTTTTTTTCCCCCCTCCCCCTACTCCCCCCCCCTTTTTCTCACAGGTTTTGACTATTTTGAAGCTAGTGCCAAAGAAAACATCAACGTAAGGCAGGTGTTTGAGCGTCTCGTGGATATAATCTGTGAAAAGATGTCGGAGAGTATAGAATCAGACCCTTCCAGGGTCACTTCTGGAAGGAGCATGCGACTCACAGACAACCCACCCCCTTCGCAGCAGAACTGCTCGTGCTAGTGACCTATCTCGCTGAGAAATGTCCTTCTCCTTACCCAACTAAATTTTATCTTTTCATTTGTGGTGGTGCATTATCATGTAGTCCAAAGACAGAAGTCTCTGTTGTAGGAAATCGGTATGTTTGTTTAATGTGCTGAAGTGTTACTATTATGTATGTCCTCATCCAATAATTTAAAAAAAAAAAATCTAAAGTATTGTAAGTGCATCTAGCATTAATGTCAGTTACACTGAAGAAAAGAATTGTATAGCGTTGCAAATGTTATTTCCACAGAGAATGTTGCATTTTTAATTATAATTTCCTCTACTGCAGAAAAAAGTTTTTTGTCAAGAACAGCATAAAAACCCACCAGCAGGACCCAAGGTTAAAAGAAAATGGGGACAAAAATCTCTTATAAAGCAAGAGTATGCCTTTTTTTTTTTTACGTTTAAAAAAAAAAATCTATCCCTAGATATTTTGAGTCATTGTTGCTGTCCTCTGGACATGGACCTCAGTCTTTCTGTATGATGGAGCAGAAAGCAGTCTATTTCTGGCTGACAGTTTGAGGTCCTCCAGAGAGCCAAGAGCATGATTTTGTGTCAAGCCTCTAAATGGAGGAAGAGCACATGAAGGAATCAAAGCTGCCAGGCAGGGGAGGAGGAGGAGAAGGCCTTGCAGCCCTACCTGCCCTTGGCTGGTGCAACCTTCTCCACCATCACCGGTGACGGCTTGCACAGTGCTGGGGGTGTTGCTGCATTCGGCACCTTGCGATGCCTAATCGCTTGTTTCTGGAAGCATGAGAGCTGACTGCCCTACAGCTTTTCCCCTGTATCCTGTAGTTTTACCTCTCCAGGTTCGGATCCTCTGTGATCAACTGCTTGATGGTGGATTTGTTGTGGGATGAAGGGTAGGAGGAATTGGCTGCTGCATGCTTAGCTGGAGGCAAAATCTGACATGTAAGACTTGGAACAGCACTGTCTCAGAAAGATAAAAATATCAGGAACCAAAATGTGAGTGTTGGCAAATATTACTGCCAATATTATTAGATTTTCTTTCTGCATTTTGTCTTTATTTTTTAAATTTTATGCTAGATGGGTGCGTGTGTGGGGATAGTTTTTCTTGTTTTGGATTCAACCAGAGTAAAATTTAAAAAAAGGAAGTTTGATTAATAAAATACAACTGCAAATGAAAAATGGCAAAGACGTCCTGTTAGAGTTATTCTAGGGATGTTTTGTTGCATCATTCTTTGAGGGGAGGAACAACTTTTAATACTTAACATCTAAAATATTCTTCCAACATCTCTGAAATTACAAATCTTCTACATCTCTGTGTGCATTAGCCGCATGCAGAGCTTGTATTTCTCTGAAATATATGGAGGAGCTGCTTTTGCCAATCTGTGAAATTACATACGCAAATATGCCTTTGTGATCACACACTTGTTCCGCATCCCAGCTCCAAACAGTGATTGCAAATTGTGTCTGTAAATGTAAATTAGGTGGATATGGAGAGTTTGCTGTCTTTAAAGTGAAAATTCTGAAAAGTTTTATGGCTTTACCTTTGGCCTATGAGCTCCTCTGATCGAGGAGACTTTCTGATGTCAGAAACCAGAGTCTCTGCCTGCTGCACTGTAATTTGCTGGATCATGACACTAGCGAATGCTTCTGTAATTTTGTACTGTTGTGTCTCATAGGTGTAATAGTTTTAAGAAAAAAGCACAATATTGTGGAGAAAAATGGAACTACATTGGTGTAGTTTGAGCTCTTTGTGCTAAAGGCTTGATTCCTTCCTTTGTGTGTTGCTTTCAGTGATCTTTACTGTGACATATTTTAGGTGTGTGTGATCTAGTACTGGAAGTGCGATTTGTGTAGTGCTAGGAATGTGGTTATTGTATCTAAACCCTTGAAACTGCAAAATAAAGAGAAATCTAGTCACTGGGTGTAGCCAGAGAGCTTGTGAGCTGCATTATGAGCATTGGGCAATTGTATCCATGTACAAAGAGGGTATCTTTTTAATGTTTTTAAAATACATCAAACTACATTGATCTTTTTTGACAGGGTAATGATCTTTGAGCCCAGCAATCAGGGATCACTGTGCAGATTTAAAACAGAGTGAAGAGAAGGATTATTTGGCCAATAAATGTGCAGTGCAGTGTTTTAATTGTAACAGACGCATGTTTTAGGGCAACTTGTGTAACTAGCAAAAAGAAATAAAAACTTCCACAGCAGGGAGCAATGATTTTGAGCTGTGCAGGTATAACGGAGTACCTCAGTGCAAATAATTTTTCAGCTCAGCAACACAACGGTAAAAGAAAATGGATTCAGCAGAAATGGAATTTCAATTGTTTTGCTCACCTTTTTTCCCTAGCAAAAAATACGTTTCCCTTTTCTACCCAGTATCGAATAGTGTTTCATTGTGTTCCAGTCAAGTCAGATGTGTATTTTTTTTTTTTAAGAAGAATACAAGTACATTCCAGGCCCTTTGAGCTAGGATGAGCAGAATTTTTTACAGCACAAGCCAGCAAGCAGCCACATGGCAGTATAGTCCGAAGAACTGGAAATGGCAGTTACGAATTCCACCCTGCCCTGTATTGCATATATGGAGATTTGGTGCAGAAATCCTGCAGAGTTTATTTCAATTATGAAATCAAATCATCATGGGCAACTGACACATCTCTCTGTTAATATATATTTTATGTATCTCATCATCTTACATTTGTACTAAAAGCTGTGAATGGATACAGAGAAAGCGTTTTGCTGTAAGTGGCATGCAGCTGATCTCAGTATCATCGGTGACGACTGTTACTTGTATTAGCCTGTAAGAGGTAATGGCAGAATGTGAGACAATAATTTGTCAAAGCAAGGGAAATAACAGACTTGCTTGCACTGAAGACAAACCCAAAATGCTTGATGGGGTCTTGTATAGAGCCTTCCATTTGACTGGCTGTGGCCGAGCATAGTAGTGTTGATAAAATGGTATGATTACAAGACAAAAAAAAAAAAGGGGCGATACTAGAACATGAAAGGAAAGAGGTGACTGCTTTTCACAAGCTTCTCTCTGTTGCTTGTACAATACAGGACTGTGTGCGTAGTTCTCTGGTAAAAGCCATACAGAAGGCTCCGGGTTAGCTGTGGGTCTTGGCTTCCATCTTGTGGAGAAATAAAGCAGTAAAATATTAGGTAGAAATCCAGTCTAAATTATCTTACCTGTATTTCAGACAGCCCCCCCCCCCCATTTGTATCAGCCTCTGACACCTTAATTTTGCTTTCATCATATCTTTTGCAGTCAATGTAGAATTACGCATACATAAAATAAGTAACAGCACTGATATTACAGGAGTAGCAGAAAACAGAACAAATGTGGAACAATGCAAAAGGGATGTCATAAGGATGTTGGCAGTACATGCCAGCTGGAAACGCCAGCTTCAAAGAGATGTAAGACAAGAGGAAAAGCAGCCTTCCTGTTGTCAACACTTAAAACTTGCTATGGTGCTGCAGTTTCATAGGGAAAAAGGTGTATGTACACAGTGGAAAACACTGAGACCTACTGAACTGTGAAGACGAGGCTAGATCAAGAAAAACCAGTCTTTTCCATTAAATAGCCATAGGTACAAACTTTAAGCTATTAAGAATACCATTAGGGGAACAAAAAATTTAAAAAAATCAGCAGTCCCTACTAAGCATGTACTGGATCTTTCAAGAGACGAGTGGAACTGCTGGTTAAAATAAAATTGAAAACTTAACTCTAGCTCATTTAAGCGTTGAAAAATACCAGGTGGAAGCTAGTTTCACTATCAAGTCAACAGTGTGGTCAGGCGTTTCGGACCCTGAGAACAGCCCCATTTCTTTTGCCTCATGTGGTTAGCGCTGGGCCTTCCCAATGACCGCTGAGGGAGGCTGGTGGCCGCGATCCCGGTCCTTCGTGCCAAGCGCCGGCCTCGAGCGCACCGCGTTAAGCCCGGCCTAACCACCGGCTTTCGCCGCCGCTCTCGGAGCGGCTCTGCACCCGCCCCGCCCTGCGCCTCGAGCTGCTTGCGCGAGCTGATTGGTCCTGCCGGAGTGAGCGACAGCTACCGGGACCAATAGTTGAAGGAAATGACAGGAGGAGGCTGGCCTGCACCAACCGGCAGTTGGGCTATTCCAACGCAAGAGCGGGGGGATAGCCGGCACGGCAGGCGGGCGTAAATGTCGGACCGCGACGGCACGAAAAGGAGTTCCCCGGACCTGGCTCTATTCTTCCGTCTTCCCCTCCTTCCTCTGAGCTCTCTGTCCCGCCAGGCTTGAGTTCTGAAAGGGGCTGCTTTTCCCTCCGCCGCTCTTCCCACCCATGGTTTCCCCCACCCCCCCACGCTACCAGCATTCCCTCCACCAATCAGAGCGCTCCCCGGCCAAGCGAGGGCCTGGGATTGGCCCTTTTTCCCCACCTGGCACCGCGGCGGGCGCTGACTGGTGCGGTCCGGAGCCGTCGCAACCGTCACCGCTACTTCCTCGTGCGGCGGAAGTTGGCCGCGCCGGGCCGGGCCGCGGCGGGGTGGGGGCGGCCGGCGGCGGCGCATGCGCACTCTGGCGGCCGCCTTCGCACGAAGGGGCCTTGCCGCGCGGGCGGGGGCGGGGGGTGCCGGCGGCCGGGCGGGACGGGGCCCGCCGCTGTGGTGCCGTGCCACCGCCGCCATGCCCGGCAGGAACAAGGCGACGTCCAGCTACAGCTGCCCGGAGCTGACGGTGGGGCAGCAGGCCGGGGAGGGCGGCCGCGACGCCAGAGGCCGCTCGCCTCACGGGGAAGAGGAGGACCGCGGGGACGTCGGTCCCGGCCCCAACCTCGGCGACCCCGACATCGTCAAGTCCCCCAGCGACCCCAAGCAGTACCGGTGAGGGCCGGCGGCCGCCAGCCGCCCGCCGGGGGCCGGCGGCGCGGGGAGGCTTGAGGCGGAGGGCGGGGAGGGCGAGCCGCCGCCGTTGAGGCGGCCCCGGGCCGGTCTGTGGCGGGGCTGGGGCCTCCCTTCCCCTCCCCCTCCCCTCCCCCCCTGCCCGCGTCCGGCCCGGGGCATCCCGGGCGCTTCAAGTCGGGCTCGTCTCGGTGACCGGGGGAGCGAGAGGTCCCTCGGCCAAAAATGGAGACTCCAAAATGGGGTTCACGGGTGTATTTATTCCGAAGACGGGCTGCCTGGTTTGTGTGCAGTAACAGCCTCGGGGCTTGTGTAGAAAGGAAAAATCGGGAGTTGTTCGAGGACCCTGCTGTGGCGCTGCCTTTTCGAGGCACAGCGATATTGAATTGTTGGTTTGCAGCCCTCGTCCAGGCAGTTCCGTTCCTGAAGTGTGAAATGCAGTTGAAGTATTGCAGAACAGATGCCAGCTTAAAGACAGGTTGTTACTCTTCCCGTTTTAAATGAGCTTTCCGTATCTTAACACAGATATGTCAGTGAGTTGAGACCGAAATTATTTTTATGCTACGATTTTGCTTGTGTCTTCGTTTGTACATTTCTGAGTAAAACCCCTGAAAGTGCTAAAAAAGATTGCCTTCCCTGAGCACAGCCCGCAGCCTCTGTGGCCTTCTCGCAGCAAGAGATTCAGCTGAGAACAGCTGATGGAGGTTGAGCTCTTTGGATGCTCTAAGGCAGTCATGCTTGAAGGGACGCGGTTATAACTTCTTTCTGTTAGGCAGAAGATTATTCAGCCCTTGTTAGAGATGCTTTTTTTATCTTTACTCTTCGTGATGTCTAATCTGTGCAGCCAATGGAGAATCTGCCTAAGCCTGGAGCTGAATTTTGGATTTGCAGTGACATTGGTTGACAGTGAAATTCCCTGCTGGCTGCCTGAAGAGGGCTGTGCCCATTGGCTTAGGGAGAAACTTCCTCCCTCCCTTCATGCCCTACTTCCTTGCTGCTTCCTCTCCCTGCCTCTCCTGCTGGTATTCTTATGCATGCTACTTTGCAGGAGGCTCGTCTTCCTGCAGAGTTCACAGTTACAGAGACTGTCAGCTTAGGAAACTTCTGCCTTTGCTACCTGAAGCAGCACAGTGGGGAAGCTTGGGAAATCCATTGAAAACTGTCACTGGCTATCTATTTAGAGGCTCAGGAACCTCCTCTGCACATTGAGAATTGGAGAGTGTGTTTGCTTATAGCATAGAATAAACTAATGCCAACATCTTCCAGAAATCCTGCTCTCTGTGCTTAACAGATTTTTTCAGCTGGAGGCAGAGTCACATCTTTTCAGACTGATTTCCATTTGTGGGAATTGAGCCTTGCACAGAACAGACACAAACGTTACCCTTAGGAAGGAGAACTTCAGTGTGGCTGAAAGTAAAGCGTACCTGTGTCCGCTAACTATATACCAAACTTCCTAAGTAAATTCAATGACAGATGATTTGATAATGCATATACACTTTCTCCGCTGTTCATGCATCAGTGATGATGTATACTGCAGACCAGTCACAGTGGGCTTAATGTATCCATCTGGTGACATCAGTCTTAACTTAGTGGAAAATGTTATATTTTATCTTCTCACATACAGTGATCATAAAAACAAACACATTCTGTAGTCTGTCAGAACTCTCTTTCAAAAGTGAGTTTGTTGGGACAAAAATTATCGTCATAAAGTTGGTTTTGTTCATCAGAGCTATGAGTGAGTGGTTAACTCTACTGAGTTTTCTTTACCAAAATGTATGTTTAATTTGAGTTGATTCATATGTGGAATGTCATGAGCTTGTATTGCTTGTTTTGGGTAATTTGGAAAATTAAAACATTTCTCTAAGTGTTTACCATGCATTGATACGTATTTCAACGCTTCCTTAATTGCTAAACAGGTATCGCTGATACAAGAAAAAACTTGGCGTGGGAATAATCCTGTTGAAACTTGTACAGGATGTTTAAAAAGTATCTTTAAGAATTTGAATTCTGTTTTATATTTAAGCCTTATTTGTATCAATGCTTTTACAGTCCTTCAAAAAAGCAATTGGACTACACTTGCTTCTGTTGCTACATTAAGTGATTGCATTTTTGTGTTCTGTATTTTGCATACTAGTTGATACTTATGTATTGATTACACTTGTCCTTTTCTATTGGACTGAAACATGGAAAAAGTAAAGAACACCTGTGTCAGTTGGTGCCTCTGCTCAGTGTAACCTGAACTGTGCTAGATCCTCCTGAAGTGAAATCTGATAGCCTTCAACAGCAGCTTACTTCAGTTGTTCCCTTGCTACTGGGTGCTTTCTGTCCTAGTAGGTAACACCCACAAACCTGAAGATGAGTAATGTAAAATTCGTATCATCTGCTCCATTAATTTAATGGAGGTGTGTGGAAAGGATCAACAAGAGCTGCTGGATACACCTGGCTAAACAGCTTTATGGCAAATTGTTCTTCTGGAAGAATAGCACTGTGCTGTTCTCTGCTTTCCGCGACTATCTATTGATCATAATGGCTCCTTATGGGCCAAGGAAACCTGAAGATGACAGTTGTATGCGGAGGTGAAGAAGATGGTGGTTGTGCTGGAGGACATGCTGTAGCAGCGTTGACTCGTCACTGCCTGGGGCTCTTGCTCTGAGCTCTCCAGGGGCTGAAATGCCTGAGTGTACCCTATATCTGTTTTTAGAACCCCTGTTGTGCAGTCAGAAGTTCTGCAGCTGCATAATGCGACATGTGTATGGTGCAAACACATGTAGCTGTTCCAGACTTTCAGAATTGTATGGATGATCAACTTTGTACCCAGACATTAGCATGAATCTAGTACTGTCTGTACCTCCTGCCGTCAGTCATACCGTCTCTGCAAGTTACACGCTATGTGCTATAATTTAAACAAACAAAAATGTGCATGTGCTTTTGATTGGAACAAATTTGTACTGCTCAGTGGTCCTGCAGCAAGCAAAACGGGTGTGTTAATGATTATGAAACCCTGGCCCAGAGTAGGTGCTAACAGTTCCCGTTGGATGAGCGGTCATAATTCATACACAATTCAACTATTAAACATTTGTTCTTTAGGGTTTTTTTCATAGACTCAGTAGTCCAATAAGTGTGTTTTTTCTTTTGTATCAGAACTGCTTAACTCTTGTCACGATATGCCCTTTACCCCTTTCCTCCAAATACGTCCCTGACATTCAGCTGGGAGAGAAGTATTCTGAGTAATTTGTTTCCAAGCTGGTCTGTGGTTTGCAGAGCCATAGTAGGTGGCCTCCAGCTCTAGTAAAAAGTGAAACTTACACTGAGTTCATATTTTTAATTGGAATATTGATAATAACACATGCTTTTATTGCTGGGAAACATTGAAATTGTGTAACGATAGCCATGAATGGAACCTGTGAGAAACTTTGGGAACCATGGAGTTGGAAAACACACAGTGTGCCTTTCATTTCTCTTTTGGGTACTTACCACGTAGCTTGAGCTGGAAATCTGCTCTGAAATTTCTGCTACCTAATTATAACAGTGGCTGCATTGCAAGGTTCTGATCTGCTCTAAACTTGCTGTGTAACTCAGATTTTTCTGTGAGGGTGGGATGTGACCATGGGTTTGTTTTATAACCGTGGGTTTTTTGTTGGATCAGATACCGCCTGTCTATATCACACTAGTTCTTAGGTTGGATCAAGTATTTTCTGGGTCCAACATTCCTTCCTTTCTGCAGCTCAAGCTCCCGGAGGGGGTGCTCTGGCTGTTTTGACAAATTGTGACTGTCTGTTCCTGATCTAATGTGAAACTAATACTGCTGAGAGACCTCGTAGTGCAAAGCATTGCTGTTTGCAGTCCTCAGCCTGAGAAGTTGTAGAGTGGTGCTGGACAGAGGGCTTATGGGTTTTTTACATATACATATACATGCACAGACATATATAAAAAATTCTATGTGCGTATACACACATACAGAGAACTCTGTGTATATTGCTTCTTGATAGCCACGCAACCAACTCACTGTGACTTATTTTGTTAAGCTCGCAGAGATCTGTCCTTTCTGAGAAATGCCTGCTACATCTGTGGACCCCATTTAATAGAAAGCATTGATCAAATCAAATAAAATGGAGTCTCTGGGGCATATTTAGAGGCAAAGACTAAGATATTAATTCTGTCACATAATACGTTTCCAAGGGCCTGAGAAGCATAACAAGCTATTGAAGTTTGGGTTTGCCTACTCTGAGTACCTGAAGTTTTCTCTGAGTAGGTGCTAGTAGCTTAAATATTTCACAGAGAAAGAAATAAAAGCCCAAATCAGTGTCCCTGGCCTTATGGGGAGAAGGGCTTCTGCTACTACCTTGAATTGCTTCTTTCTTATTCTTATAGCTGTTGAATAGCAGAAGAATGTTTTTACTTTCCCACTATAAAACTGCTCACCTTCTTAGCTACCATTAGATTTTCCTTAGGGAAATCTCAGTTGAAGAGCACAGAACTATATTGTAGGAAATACAGAAATTTTTGTGATTCTGAAAAATCAGATTTGG
This sequence comes from Morus bassanus, assembly GCA_031468815.1. Lineage (NCBI taxonomy): Eukaryota > Metazoa > Chordata > Aves > Suliformes > Sulidae > Morus > Morus bassanus. The sequence goes on along the minus strand of CM062576.1, from coordinate 17,173,018 downwards.
GAAATCAGTGTATTCATTGCAAATAATTTTCTTTCAGGTATATCAAACTGCAAAATGGCTTATGTGCACTTTTGATTTCGGATTTGAATTACTTGGATGGTGCCCCAGCTGCTTTATCTTCGGAGGAGGAGGAGGAAGAAGACAACGACGATGATGAATCTGAAGAGGAAAGCGATGAAGATGATGACTCTGGAGCTGAGATTGAGGATGGTAGAGAAGGTTTTGATGATGAGGACTGTGATGAGGGTGATGAGGGTGAGGACAATGATGGAGATAATGACGATTTCAATGATCCTGATGACAGTGAATTAGAAGAACTAGCTGAAAAGGAAGAGACAAGAAAGAGAGGCTGTACAGAAAAGCAGGTACGTACTTAAAGCTGTAGGGTGAAAAGATATATAGTGAGCTTTCTTGTGCTCTGAAACCTTGTGATTAGGCATTCAGACTAGACCTTCTTTTTATTGTGCCTGTCCGATTGATTTATCTTATATTCTGTGATTTTCCTGAAGTGTATCTTGAAGCAAGTTTTGCTGAGAGTGTTGTATTTTCTCTAGTCTGCAGCAGCCCTCTGCGTTGCTGTTGGCAGCTTCTCTGATCCCGAAGATCTGCCTGGATTAGCACACTTCCTGGAACATAGTACGTATCTGCTCCTATTTCATCTTCTCCAACTTCGGTGCAAAATGACTGCTACCTAGCTCTGAACTTGTGTAGTATTTTAGTTATCATTTCTTGTTTCAGCTACCCCAGAATTTATTTTCATTAGCTAAATAAATCTGTGTTTTTATAAAAATACTGATTTAATAAGGAACTCTTAATATGGGAGGAGGTGTCTCATACTCTTGGCAGGCTGTGCATTAAGGTACACTTTTCTGTTATCCATTAAACGTGGGGGGAAGCGCATTACCTATGTTTTTATAAACTAGGCTGGAGCTATGGACCTTTATCTCTCTAGTAAGGGATGACGAATTAGTAATACAGGCACAGAGAGCACATGAAGTTTCTGACCAGATATATCTTAAAATGCTGCTCTTGACCAATTGAGGCTTATCACTGCTAGAAAGGCACTGTTATTTCCAGTCTATTTGGGCCTTCTGCTAAAGGCAAATTACATTAATTATTGGGCAGATTACCTGGTCTGTTGCTGTTTAGTAGTTAGCCTCTGCATGTGAGCTGTGGGTCAGTTGTAGGTAACACTGTGCTGAAGAGGGTTGCTATAGCTGCAATTAATGTCATCGAATTCATGTCATCTTGGTAATTTTGCTGATTTTTGTTCCAGTGGTTTTTATGGGCAGTTTGAAGTACCCAGATGAGAATGGGTTTGATGCGTTTCTGAAGAAACATGGGGGCAGTGACAATGCTTCGACTGACTGTGAGCGGACAGTCTTCCAGTTTGATGTGCAGAGGAAGTACTTCAAAGAAGCGCTTGATAGGTAACTTCGTATAAATGGTGATTAGGTGTTGACAAATGTTTGTATGTCTGTACTCAGGAGGCTGGGTGTAGCTATTCAGTTCTTCATTTTGGGGTGATTAAGGCTGTTACTGAACTTCCATAGCTACTCCTGCTACCACAGAGGATATCGAATGTAAGGAAATATGATTTCCCTTTGGATATCTTACAGTTTTTTGAGAGAGTGCCTGTGTAGCTGCTGTGTGATTACTTAGGTTCCACGTGTAAGTCTTAGTGCGCATAGCTTTTTGATTTTTTTACCACCCTTAAACTAGTAGCATTGATGACAGGATAAATTTTATGCAGTGTGACAACTGTTCAGAGGGGAAGTGCTCCCAGAATCCCAGTGATTCATCCTTTGAAATGTTTGTCCTGATAGAGTTAGTGGGGTTTTTAATCTTATTTATTTATTTATTTTTGTTCCAAATCTAATTCATCAAAGGGGGTTGAAGGGCAGCCTTGCAAGTTATGGTACAACTAACCCAACCCAAGTTATTCAATCAAGTATGTATCTTTTGCCAGAAAGTATTTAACTCTTCTGTGCTGTGGGATGTGTTAGTACAACAGGGCTCCACCTGTTGGCATGGTTTCCTTCAGTGAGAGGAAACTACTTGTTCATAGGGGCATGTCAGCTGAATATTCTTGATGCTGTAAAATATCTCAGGAGGAGAGTAGACTCCACTGTGAACTTACTTTGATCAAAATGCGTACCTGTGATGACGCCAAGAGCAAGTGTTTGCACATTTTAGCAAGTATTGCCAAAATTTTACTTCACTGGGCCAATTTCAGCTTTTATTTGCACATTAGTCCAGCTTTTAGATGTTTGGAAGCGCAAAAGAATAAAAAACTATAATTGCAATCTGTCACAACAGCTCACCTAGTGGAGGGGAGACACAGAAATTATGGGTTCTGTAGAACAGCATCTCATACAAAGAAGATAAACGGATGCTGCTGATGATTTCTGCTCTTTCAAGCACTTGTGGATCTAAAGAAGTTGGAAGACATCACCTTTCAATAGTCTTTAGCTTAAGGGGTCCTGTAGCCATAGAACTCTGGCAACAATGTATTACTGTTAACCTTTTGCTTCAACAAGTTCAGTGCATCATTAAAAAAACTCAACAAATAAAACAGAAATATTAGCTTCTCTGGCAGCCTTCTGCAGAGTCGCCATTCATTGCAGATTTTTCCCTTTCCATTGCTCTGCTCTCTATGGGTGCGGGGGAAGATACGTATCTGGGTGACCACACTGGCTTCTGTAGTAGATAACGAAATTGTAATGGATATAAAACCTTATGTTTCAGGACATAAATCAACAATTTGTTGCCTGGAGTTAGGAAGAAAGGATCGCTTGTCTGATCTGGCATGATCATTCTTAGGATGTAAAGGCAGATACTCCTGCATCCATTAATGCCATACCCTACTGTATCCCACCAATCCATTCCTACTCTATGGAGTGTGGGAGCCCTGCCCTTTGGTTTTTGATGCTATCACAAAACTGGCTTTTATCTTTCCTTAAGACAGTACAGTCAAGAATGACATAATTTGTAGTAAGACAAGCAACGCTATAAACTAAAAACAGTGGATGTTGGTTTTAATTGTTGTTTTTTTTTGCCCTAGCTTAATAGACACTGAAGAAAAGCATATGAATTTTTCTGTTTCGTAGGTGGGCACAATTCTTCATTCACCCGCTAATGATCAGGGATGCAATAGACCGAGAAGTCGAGGCTGTAGACAGTGGTAAGAATATCTTTTTCTCTGTGTTTAGCCCATCTTCTTAAAGAGATAAACAGCGAACAACATGCCTATAGCTCCAACTATAGAAAGCCCTAGTGCTCTCTCCAATTCTCTGGGGAGTAAATACAATAAGTTGAGGTCATTGTGCTTGTCTCCTTATTCTAACACCTTAATAACTACAAATTTGCTTCACAGAAGGAAATTGAACCTGGCATAGAAGTGGGTGGAGTGTTCACTTGATTTTCTAGTATGTTATGAATACTTCCAGGCTGCCTATAAAACTTCACTGTTTTAGAAAAAAAAGTTACTGGCAGATATACTGACTGGTTCAAATATGTATTCCAAGTCTTCTTCATCTGTCCTCTGACAAGGAAAACTGGGCAATTTGATCTTTGAATTTAAGTAAGTGTCAGTATAAACAAGAACCTGTCTTTGCGTTAAGGTGTGGTTCCTTCAACAGCTTAAGCCAGTTTATGCCTTTGCTTGCACTGCCTTTATCATGCAGATCCGCTCCTTCCCTTGTACTGACACTGTAGTAATGAGCTGCCCAGTAAGCTGTGTCAGCTTGATCAACTGGCTGTAGACTAACCCAGCCAAAATAATTACTTTATGGTTCTCTTGTGCATGTTTCTTATGACCAGCAAAAACAGGAACAGGAAAGTTCAGTTTGAGAGGGTGAATTCTTGATTTTGGCAGAATCCCATATTTAGGTTAGTGTAAGCTGATTGTAAAACTGCATTACTGGAAACTATCTTGCTCAGCTTTCATTTTCTTATTTCATGATTTGGCTAGCAGTTGTTCTGTGTGATATATGGGAGAAGCAGGTTTGTAGTTGTTCTCTGGCTGTTCCTGCAGGGCCTGACTGTAGAATATCGGTGGCCTTGTGTTCCCATTTCATTTATTGGATTGAGAGCATTCAGATGGGACAGGCTGGGGCTTTACATGCTTCCCCTCCTTATCCCTTTCTGTACTTCTCAGCAATGAGCTATGGTTTTCCTCTTCTCTTGACTTAAATTCATTACTGCTAGCAGTCCTGTTTCTTACCCTATTTCAGTACTTCATCATATGTTAAAACAAAACTATTTCAGTCTACGTCTATGTGGTGTGTCTGTCTCCTTTTCAGTTTGGTTGGGGTTTTTGCTTTGTTTTGTTTTGTGGGAACATGACCTCAAATTTTGATGCATGCCACTACAAATTCTTTAAATTAACAGAGTATCAGCTAGCAAGACCCTCTGATGCAAACAGAAAGGAGATGCTATTTGGGAGCCTTGCCAGGCCTGGACATCCTATGAAGAAATTTTTTTGGGGTAAGTTCTGAATTTATGTTATAAAGTGGTGATAATACATAAACTTTTAACCACTTAAAAGATGCATTAACATGAGCTACCTTATCATGACAATCACTAGCCTTGCTCAGAAGTATTAGAGCAATTATTCATTTTACAGTAAAATGTTTGGGAATAAAAGCAGCTGTCTGCCTCTTAAGATACTTTTCATTCTGATGCTGCTTTTTGCTGATGTTAAAGCTAGGTTGCCCTAGGCGTATAATCATGTAACTTTCTGTTAATGTAAAGGTGGTGCTCTCTGAGTCATCTTTGTCTTGCTTAAGCTTGTTTTTTGCTATTAAAATTTCCTGGAAAAATAAAGTATTTCTGGATTTGTGTCAAAGGATGCTTTTCATAGTAAATAATTCACTGTTGAACTTGCAGAAGTAGACCTTCACAGCCATGTGAGTGGGGCAGAAGGGAAATTTGTCTTTCCTCTCCTGGACAATACAGTCCTAGCTCCCTCACCCTTGTGATGCTGGTGAGCATGTAAATTGCAGTGTGATGGGTAATAGAGTTTGCCAGCTTTGAAATGTAGATAATTTGTATAAAGTTCTGTAGCAACATATACTGAACATCATACTTTCCTCTCTTTTCCCCACCCCTTTTCTGCAAGTTCTGTTGGGGAGGGAATAGCTGGCAACATACAGTGAGCTGTGCAGTACACGGTATGGGTGATCTGATAACATAAATTTCAGTTAACATTCCTTTAACTCCCAATTTCTATTAGGTATTTTTAATGTGCTTACCATGACTAGACTCAGTGCCAGGGGAGGAAAAGAAATTCTCGGTGTATTTGGTCTTGATGTAACCAATGTCTAGATAACTAACCACCTTTTAATGTTTACAGGTAATGCGGATACACTCAAACATGAGCCTAAAATGAATAATATTGATACCTACACCAGACTGAGGGACTTCTGGCAGCGCCATTACTCTGCTCACTATATGACTTTAGTTGTCCAATCTAAAGGTAACATCCGTTGCTCCTTAAGAACAGGTTCATTGCTGCTGTTGGTGTAGTGCTTTTGGCACCAGTTCAGCTGTAGCCCAAGCCGTTTTAGTGGGTTGTCCAGTCCTGCAGGAGGTAGTTATATGTAGATTTTGGCCTGGTTTCAAATGAAACACGAGCAATTGTGCTGTGATGTTGTCATCCTGCCACTTCTTGAGAAACTTTTAACTGAAACTGTTGAATAGGTTCCAGATTAACCCAGAATGTAAAATCTCAAAGATATGTTTAAAATAGAATCTTGTAGGAACGTAGAGTCAGATCACTTAAATGACTTAATGCTGCTGGTTTCTCTGCCATCCTACAGTGAACCTCCGCAGAAAATAATGGGGAGACTGAGACTGGGTCTCCCAGTTGTCTTGTTCTGTTTGGGGCTTTTTCAAAAGCGGTCTTAAAATAAAGCGCATTTCTCTTTAGAATTTCTATTCTTCCTATTTTTTCCCTGTAGACTGAAAAATTCTATGCAAATGAATTGAGTTCATTTCAGCAATGAACTTCAGACCTATGGGTTGTTTCTGCTGAGAAATAAAGAAAAAAATTTCTTAGAAGTTAAGCATGCAGTAGAGAACTGTGCTGAAAATAAATAGTTGTGTGCATTCAAGTTAGGTTTGTGCTTAGGGGTTTTGTTGAATGCGAAAACTGATTGCAATTCCCATCTGTAAAATGGAGATGGTAATAATAGAGGTGGTAATCCTTTTCTTCTCCTATGCTTTTCTTTTCTGTCTAGTCTGTAAAATTCTTATGGCATTGAATGCCTCTTGAATAATTGTTTGTGTAGCGGTGGATTGTAATGTTGTTTCTTTCGGTGATTGGGAAGAAAAGCGTGGGGACTATAGCCAGCCAGGTCAACTTTCTATTTCTATCTCTGTTAAAACAAAAGAAACAAAACAAAATCCCATCCCGTCCCCCACTTATATGCTAAAGCACAACAAAAAAAATATACCACATCACTTTTGGAATATAGAATGCTTGCTTAAACAAGCAATCTCCAATTGGTCATTTTAAAAAAATTAAACTTCTGATTCTTGACACATTTCCTTTAGGAAAGAGTATGGGGAGAAGGAGTTCTTAGCACTGCAGTACTGCATTTAGGCATGAAAACTGCTGCATATGTTCTGGACATAGAGGGATGGAATGAGTCTAGCAAGTACTGGTGATTTTGTAGGTCCCTAAGTTGGTAATCCCTTTTCACAGTCACACCAGATACTACTGAACTTTAAATCGCAGTTTTATCTGCCTGAGATTTCAGCAGTATATACAAAACCAGAGCTATGACCAAAGGTATAGTTCACTGAATATTAAGAATTGGCTCAAACCAACAGCTTTGAAGCTTATAATTTAGAACTTTGCCATTTTAAAATATGCTCACCTGCAGCCCCTTTGAGATAACTGAACTGGGGAGATAAGATAAAGAATTTGTCTTAGATCTTCTGGAAATTACATTTCTGGCTTTCTTCTTTTCTCTCCTTATTAGAAACACTGGATACATTGGAAAAGTGGGTGACAGAAATCTTCTCTGAGATCCCAAATAAGTAAGATTCTTTTGATCCACAAAGGCATTATAAATTATAAACTATCTGGTTTTAAAATGACCATTTTAAAAAAAAATCCCTTACTGGAGAAGCTGAGGAAATTAACATTTGTTAATTAATGTCCTTATCCAGAAAAAAATGGGCAACTTTGGAAATTAAAGACTGGCGTTAATTGTTTCAGGAAGACTTTGTTTATGCTTAACAATTATTTAGCCTGCAGGCTGTGTGGTGCTAACCTGCAGTGTTTGCTTAATATGTACTGATACTTTGATTTTATGATAAATCATTCAAACCTAGATTATCGTTTTACATTTCTTATCTTTGCTTTATGTCAAAAAGAATTAGCAGCAAAATAAATTAAGACCGTATCTTGAATTTAAGTGTTATCCTCAGAGTGGCAACTGATTAGAACTTGATCTCTTTTTTTAATAATTCACTCCCATGTCCTGTCTAAAAAAGGGGTTCTGCAAAAGCTTTACTAGCTTGAAAAGCATTTTATTTCCCCTTTCATTTTCTGCTTTTGCAAGATGTTTATTTCTGTGGTGGATGGAAATGTGCTTGTGAAAGTCTAATGCCATACAGAGACACATTTGTCTCTCCTGACCTCCCGTTCTTCTCATTCCTCCTTCCCCACAAGACAATCCATCAGGATTCTGTGAATCCAGGGCCAGCTCAGGAAGTTGTTCACCCTGCTTGGCTTTCCTTTCCCCTGTTAACAAAAGCAAGCTTTTTATTGTTACCACCTTGGACAGAAGGAGAGGGAGGAGTTGATGGTATCTAAATTTTGGGCAATTACTCTGTTGTGTGGGCAGAGTGCAAGTGAATCCCAGTTGCCTTCCACTTTGGCCTGGGTGGGTCCTGGGCTGCGCCCTTTGTTAAGGGTTATTTTCTGGTTGTCTGGTGTACTACCTCTGTCACGTCAGAGCTATGGATGCTTACGTCTTGTGATTATCTCAGTGTAGCCTTGAATCCTTGCCACTAACATCACACTTTAATTTTGCTTTTAAGTGGCTTACCCAAACCCAGCTTTGGCCATCTGACTCAGCCTTTTGACACACCAGAATTTCACAAGCTTTACAGAGGTAAGTAAAATGATTTGTTTAAATGTTTTTAGTACCTAGCTTCCTATTTTCTGTGTGCAATTCAGATACTTTGTAGAATAATTCTGTGTGGTTCGAATAACTTTTAACCATTCTTTCTGCATTATGTAGAATTTCTTATCTATGTCTAATCACGTATATTTATCTTCAGTAAATTTATTTCTGTTCAGTTGTTCCAATCAGGAAAGTTCATTCATTGAGTATCACGTGGGCGCTTCCCCCGCAAGAACAGTATTACAGGTATGGTGGTGCTGCATTTTACTTCTACCATGTTTGTGTTGTGAATAATTTATTGACTTTCACGACACACCAAAGAATCTCATTTATTTGTGTTACAGATTACTTTGGTTCAGTTAGGGGAACATTTTTAAATGAATTAAACTGAGGCAGATACGGTTCCTTTTATAAATTGAGTGGAATTGTTACACAGCTGATTTAATTTAACATCATTCCTCACTGACTCAGATAAGTCATTACGTTCTGAACTCCCACATTTTCAGCTTATTATCCTAATGCTGCCTGAAAATGCAAAACTTGCCATGAAGAAACAGACTGTATATTTTAGTGATTTATCTAGCGATATGAGTTCTTTCTGTGAAACATATTCCCTCCTGGCATTTCATCTCCTTCAAATTTTCTTTTAGGGTGAAGCCCCTTCATTATATTTCCTGGTTGGTGGGACATGAAGGCAAAGGCAGTGTTCTTTCTTTCCTTAGGAAAAAGTATGTATTTTTTAAGCACAGTTATTAAATGTTTTGCTGCCATTATAGTAAAGGCAAACTCTATTTTCTGTATATATATTTTCTATATATAAAAAAGCAGACCAAGTCTGCCTTTTTGTATCAGCATTTTGTAGTGACATTTTTTAAATATATGATAGACCCAAATAAGAAATAGGTGGTTTGTGGTCTGTGATCCATGGAACAGCAGTATCTGTGACTTGGTCTTTAAGAGATCTTGAAAAGGTAGCTTAGCTTTTTTACCATTTTTCTTGAATTCTGTATCCTGAGGTTCACACCTTTATGTTGGAAAAGCTTGTGTAAACTGTAAACGGATTGAAAGCCATTAAAGTAAAGCTATGATATGCTAATTGTAACTAAGCTCACATAAAGCCGAAATGAGTAATTAATAAGTACCTTTAACTCTTCCATAGATTTTGGGCTCTTGCATTATATGGAGGAAATGGTGAGACAGGATTTGAACAGAACTCCACTTACTCCATCTTCAGCATTTCTGTGACTTTGACTGATGAAGGTTACAAGCACTTCTATGAGGTATGATTTAGTGCAACTTGACTTTCTTACTGTTTTCCTAATGTCTGGAAAAACTAATCTATTTCTTTCTGTCTACAGGTGGCCCATGTTGTATTTCAGTATGTGAAGATGCTGCAGAAAAGAGGGCCAGATAAAAGGCAAGTGTTTGCCACTATGTCAGCTATTTGCGAGATTGTCCTTCTCCGTTAGCCTTTTATTTGTAGTGTTTGTGCTTTTTGTGGAGTTACTAGAGCATAAATGGTGAGTCAGTAGTAAAGCTTGTCTGTGTGGGAAACGTATCAGTTTAAAAAAGTTTGAAAATTAATTTGCTAAATGTTTATGCTTGTTTCTTGGTGCTTTTAGTTTGATTTATTGTGATCCGATTTCTAATTTTAATAAGCTGAACTAGAGTAGATGTTAGGTGCGGTTTTGTGTTTATTTAAATAGATTTGTTGAGCCAAATCTGTGGAAGTCAGGACTGTGGTGTTCTGGTGTTAGCCTTTATGTTAATTTGGTATCAGATTTTTGACTCTTTGTAGTTAAGTCTCTTCCTCTTTGGAAAATAGCAGAACTTTCTGCCATTTGAGAAGGGCCCTTTTGGATGGAAGGGAAGTGTGTGTAATAATGGCTTTTATGTCTTGTACCTGAATGAATCACTGACCTCACCCTTGATGCTTTTCCTAGAAGACCACTTTTTTCAGATTCTCAGTAAGTGTTGTGGAATAACAGAGGAAATCAACTTTTATTCTCTCCTCCCTCCTTTACAGAATATGGGAAGAAATCCAGAAGATTGAAGCTAATGAATTTCACTACCAGGAACAGGTATTCATCCACTGTTTTGTGTTGATATAGGTAAACCATAAAAAGGATTTCTTTTTAATTTTAAAACGTATTTTCAAAGTTCTATTCAACCAGAAACAGATTATGCACTTAATGAGGCTGTATTTTGCTGAAAGAATTTGTATTCTACGCAGAGAAATATTGTGACTTTTTCCTTATCAGAATTAAATGTTACTTTTTTCATTCTCTACCTGGCAGGTAGGCTGTTTTTCAGTTTTAATCTTTAGGCCCTTGTCTGTGAAGTTCTGTGCCCATTAGTAGTGCTCTGCAAATTGTTTGGAGCTTTTCAGTACTTTTGCTTAATTTCACTTCTTTTAAGCTGTTTTGGCACTGCTGATTTCTGGGAATAGAAAAGCAGTGTTGTGTGAAAGGTGTGGCTTGCTGGCTTCACAAAGGCTCGGATGCTAATGACCCCCTTTGCTGCTGCTGCAACATTACACAGTTAAATGTGGTTTTGTGTCAAGTCTTCCTTGGCTTCCTGAAATAGCAATTAACAAAACTCTTACTTGTTTTTATTAAAGATAAAGAAAAAGAAGGGAGCACAATTTAGGTCATTTGAGAAGCCTCACTTCATTGATTTTCTTATTCTCACTATGTTTAGCCATGTTCTGTTTCTTATTAGGTAACTTGTTTTTTTTTGAACGGCACTAAAATTTCCATTTGGGAGAACAGATCCATATACTACATATATGGCTTGAAAGCATCGCTGAGGTTTGTGGGTTTCTTTAAGGTACACAGATGTAGGAAGGAGAAAAAAGAAAAGAATAGGAAATACTGAAATTGGAGTTTTTTTGCTTTCCGGATGCTCCAAGTATTTTCAGACACTCTTATGACCCACCAGTCTGCTGTGAGCATCAGGATGTTAGTAATGACATTTTTAGTAAATCCTTGCATCTGTAGCTCTGCCTTCAAAATAGCATATGGAGGATACTGAGTGTCGAGTGGCCTTTGAATAGCAGAAGTGGTATTTGCAAGTGATACAGACAGCAAGGACTGCTGCCAACAACCCCAGGTGATAGATAACAGAGCGTTGGACTTCTTTGGTAGGAAAAAGTTTACGCTGATTTACAAGTGCAGTTTTTTAAATGCCATGTGGTGGGTTTTTTTTAGTGGCATACCACTTTTATGAATTCGTTAGCAAAGTTCAACTATTACAAGATTGCAACAGACTGCTCCTAATAAAAGCTTTCCCCAGAACAGTAGAGAAGAACTAAAAATCCGTGAAGGATGGCTATTTAGTATATTGGACATAACAGGAATGAATGTCTGTTGCCCTACATACAGTTTTACGATTCTGTCTTTAATCATTGCCCACAGAGGTTGTCCAGTTTTAAAGTTTGGCTTCATCAAAGTGAAGCTATTTAGTCCTGAAAAGTCCTTACTAGTCATCTTTGTTCTTTTTAGTACTCCTAGCTAGAATTTTATGTTCCCCAAAACTGCTACTGCTCTAATAGACTATGCACTTCCCAGTGTCAAGCCAGGTGGGGATAGAAAACACCCAAGTTGACACTAGGGAAATATCTACTGTTAAGAGTCCTGCCTTTTTGGCCAGCTCATTTTGAGTGATCATTGAGAGGTTACTGACAGTGCAGGGATTTAACTTGGAAAGCAAGGAACACAGCTATGTGTGTGCTTTGGTGACAGGGTTGTGCACCTTAGGGACAGAGGAATGACATAGTCATGGCACCCCAGTCTTCTGGTTTATGCAAAGAGCTGGTACGTCGCCATCCTAAAGAATAATGGTCACAGAGGCATGGTTTTGGGATAAGCAGTTATGTGCCCCAAGAGAGGTTCAATGTTTCCTCAGGTGTACAGTGTCTTAAGAAATTCTTGGTCATGTTTTCCACTACATTTATAAGACACAGATGCATCAAACTCACCTTGTTCCAGGTGAACTGTGATCTGTATCTGGACCCAGAATCTTTACAGTATGATGCTGGCTGGTTAAAAAAAAACCCAAAAGCACTCAATAAGAAGCTCTTCACTAGGCAGTCTTACACCATTAAAAGGCAATCTATACTTTCATGTCTGAATAGGAGGATCTCTTCCTCCTCATGCTGTACATCATGGCAGAGAATTTAGGAAAGGAGCAGAATCAGAGATACTCATGCAGCAGCAGCAGTTCCTTGGCTTGCTCTTTCCAGGTTCCAGATCACTTTAAATCTTGAATTGCAGGACTTTGCTTGTGTTCCCTGGAGGCAAGGAGTGCATTCTACTGGGTCTTCAACCTAGTAGGTTTAATGACTGTAAACTGCATGTTCAAGGTTTCTACTACAAAGATGATGTGTCTGATATTTCAGGGTTCTCTGACGAGTCCTGAGCATTAGATATGGTTATGAAATATATTTAGTTTAATAACTGAAACTAAATGCCATAACAAGCACAGTATGCCACTCATGCTCAACATACCTGACCAGGCAAGCTCTTCTCAGAACAGAAAATTGGTATTTTAGTTTTCTGATTATGTGAAAAATAGCTTTATTTATTTGGTTACAGACAGATCCAGTTGACTATGTGGAAAGCCTTTGTGAAAACATGCAGTTGTTTCAGAAGGAGGATTTTCTGACAGGAGACCAGCTCTTGTTTGAATACAAGCCTGAGGTAAATATTCTTTGAACTCTGATTACATTTTTTGATGTAAGGAAAATATGGGCATACTGTATAATATGGGCACATATATAGGCATTTATAATTACGCATAATGCAGGCACAGGTTTTGTATTAATTGAAACACTCTTTTTAGATTCAGAAAGCAAGTCTCCTTTTTCGTAAGCTTGTTATGTCTTGTTCTTCCTATGTTCAGACTGAGAAGTCTTTGCTGATCAGGCAGAGCCAGAGTTGCATTTGAACTGAAGTGTTGTCTTGAACTTCTAGATCATTGCTGATGCCCTTAACCAGCTCAGTCCTCAGAGAGCCAACCTCGTTTTGCTGTCTGCTGCCAATGAAGGCCAGTGTAATCTAAAAGAGAGGTGGTTTGGAACGCAGTACAGCGTGGAAGGTAAGACAATGGCAGAAACTTAGAGAATGTCTGATTCATGCAGCAGAGAGATTAAAAGGGTGACAACACAAAATACAACCACAGGGAGGTAGGGAAATATGAATCCTCAGTGCTAAACTGACCTCATCATTGGTCAAATACTCTGTCCTACTCGGTAATTGTTCTTTGTTTGGTATCAGTTGATTCCCACTCCCTAGTTTACAATTGTTTTAGGAGGCCGGAAGCCCGGTGAGCCCTTTCCTTGGCTGCCATTCAAATCCTGAACAGGGAAAAGAACACAGACAGTAAAGAATAGGGCGTGTTGGTAGCTGGATTACTAATGCAGGCGGGCTTGATTTACTTTTTAATAGGACTGCTTCAGTCCTGCTCCAGAGGAGTTCGTAGGAAGGGATTTAGAAAGATTCACAATGAACCAAGTGACATTAAGAAACTCCTGTTGTACTGCAAATCTTCATGGACATAGCTAAGAGGTGACTGGTCTAGGAAATGGGATAGCATTACCTTCCTGTTGAACTAAATGCATTTAATGTTTTTAATAGATATCGACAAGTACTGGAGTGATTTATGGGCCAGTGACTTTGAGTTAAATCAGGATTTACACCTTCCAGAAGAAAACAAATACATAGGTAAGGCACCTGAGCATGAGTGAAATCTTCCCCCAAAAATTTATCTGAGAATTTTCTGTGGTTTAGAAACAATCTTTAATTTCCATCTGAACGTCAACCTGGTTTTGCAAGTTAAAAAATATGGGAGCTCTGTTCACCTGAATTATATTTAATATTCTTTTATTTATAAGAACTGAGTTTTTCTAAAGTGCAGACTTACAGATCACATAGCCATAACAGAGCAGGTCTCATACAGTCAGTGAGAGTTAACACAGAGCTCTGGACACCTGAGAAGAGCAATTTTGTTTGTTTAATCCTGCTGTTTTTGAAAACATCTAAATACCACCTGACTTTTTTGCCAAAACCAAATTAAAATAAACCCATAACTTGTATCCTGGATGGAATGCAACATCACCATTTCTGCACTGCTTCTGAGCCACTATTCTGATGTGGAACTGAAAAATAAATGTTCTTTGGGTCCAGGGAAGCATTATCGTGTATAATTTAGCAAACTGGGAGGGGAAAAATGTATTTTGTTGATAATTTTGAAGACACTCATGCATGTAGCCTGGTTGTAGCTGTGAAACCTACTAACTTCTGGTTTTGGTTTGGTTTTTCTTCTTGTTAGCCACTGACTTTGCTTTGAAAGTTGCTGACTGCCCTGAGACAGAATATCCGGTCAAAACGCTAAGCACACAACAAGGCTGCCTCTGGTACAGGAAGGATGATAAATTCAAAATCCCAAAAGGTAAATGCCTTAGGGCTTTCCGAAGAATAGGAAGTCCCTGTTTTTACCAGCTGGAATTTATTTGAAGGCAAATAACCCGTGACAGAGTTCACCATTTAAACTCAGTGTTTACTGTCAGCTCTTCCATGGTCCTTTTGATATGTTTATTAGCTACAATAAAAGAGAAGCAGGTAAACTACCTTGCAACGGAGAAACACTGCTGATGCCTCAGGTTAAAAAGTGGAATCACTGAAAATTACTGACTTCTGAATGTGTCTGACTATGGACAGAATTTCGCAGACAGAATGTGATACTGAGACAAGGACTTGAAAATGAAGGAACACACTAATTGGAAGAGACGATAGTCTGTATAGTCTGCTGCTTTCAAGCAGGATGTCACAATTTTTAGTGTCTGTTAAACAGACGTTTTGTGGAGGGCTTTTGTTTATATTGGTCACACCATGTGAGTTAGTATTCTGCAAAGCACAGCTTTGTGTTTTCTAATATTTGCTATTTTTAAAGGGAGATTTTGGAGTAAAAAAGAGAAGGTGTTTGATGACTTAATATAAGCAAAAATATGTTCTTACAGCTGAATGACCATTTCATTAGACTCAAATTGTGACCAAAGAACAACCTGATTGAAATACATTCGACTTCAGAAAGCTGTCACTTTTTATAGAATTGCTCATTTAAGTTTCTTTTTCCCCACCAGGTTATGTTCGATTCCATCTGATCTCTCCGTTGATACAGCAGTCTGCAGAGAAGTAAGGATTACATTATTTATGCTTATCTTGCAGAGTAACTAAATTACCGTACCTAGCGCAAAACCATGGAGAGAGATTAAGAGATAGAATAAGGCTTCCTTCTCTCATGTTCTTACGTTTTCCTCGTGATTTTATCTGTGAGGGTGAGGGTGGTTCTGCAGGAGGTTGTTACTGTAGCAAACAGATGCGTAGAAGTTTTATGGTGTGTTATTCCCCAGTGCAAGTTTTGGGAAAAATAATATAACAGCAGCAGTGTGCATACCAGAAAGAAATGCTTAGAGAAGGAGTCGGTCCTGAAAGGAGCAGACCACAGTCGTGTCCTGAACCAGTACCTTGGGAGCCTGTAAGAGCAGGTGAAGAGACGTTTAGAAAACAACTGTTTGTTAGACAGACCTCAAGATTACTGCTCTGCACGTGCTGCACTTCTGCTAGTCTTAGGCTAACGTTGCCATTTGTAACAAATTTCATAGTGCTTTTATCATAAGCCTGCTGAGACCTGCACGAGTAATGTTTTGGGAAAGCCTTTATGAATCTGTTTTCATCTTGGTTAGTTTGAACTTTGAATTGGAATCCAGGCAACAACAAAAATGTGAAAGCACAGACTGCAATTTCCACGTTGTGTAGCCTGATTTGCTATAGCTTATTATTTTTTTATCCTGATAGATAATCATCTCATTACTTAAGTCTTCAGCATAACTGAGTCCATCCGCCCCCCGTTCATTTACACAAAGTATAATAGTACCATTTTCTGCGATTATTCAATGTTCTGAGCATTGGTGTGTTACAATGTGCATTCCTACCTTGAAGAAATCTTAAATTATGTGAAGCTGAAATCTTATTCATTGCAAAGAATAAGTTGAATGTTAAACTAATTGTTAAGTAGTGTCGTGTGCTTTCTGGACAAAGGGAAATGTGCATTCTGTATTTCCAGGTTTGCTGAAAATTTCTTTTTGAATCTCATTTTACTCAAGTATTCATTTCTGTTGGAGAACTTGGTGTACCATCAAACTCATTGGGCTTGATTTTTATTCTATTCCTTCCTTTTTTTTCTTTCTTTTTAACCCTCTGCCCTTTTTTCCACCCAGCATAGTTTTGTTTGATACGTTTGTAAACATCCTTTCCCACAATCTTGGTGAACCAGCTTATGAAGCAGACGTCGCTCAGTTGGAATACAAGCTAGTAGCTGGAGAGCATGGCTTAGTCATTCGAGTGAAAGGATTCAATCATAAACTACCTGTGAGTACCACTGATCTTCTAAATACTTTTATGCATGCTGCTTTTCAGTGTATGTGCTTTTTGCCCTAGCAGCAGGAGCCTAGCTGGCTGGAGCTTTGAATGTTTAGATGGGGTGTTTTAAATTGGAAAATTTGTGTGTCTGTTCAGATACAGGGTAGTGCAGCAAATGCTTTTTCATGTGCTTACATGTATAAAGATGTAGTTTCATTCACTTAAATAAGCTCAAATTACTGACCTGAGGCTGTCTTAAGAGAAATCTTCCTTTAGTTAATAACTGTATCTCCATTAAGACTTTAACAGCTTTTCCTTTAAAAAGAGCTATGAGTCTTCCATGTCCCTTTACAGCGTTAGAGCCTTTCCATCTATAAGCTAAGGCTATTTGCACGCTGTCTGGAGAAGTATGTCTGATAATAGGTTTTGTTTGGCTTTGGAGATACAGCTTCTGAACGTCCTCATTTTGGGTGTGGTTTTTCTTTGTTGGCTTGCTAAGAGCTTACCTTATGAGGCCTGGGAGAGCCCTGTTCCCATTCTCTAAACGCTGGCGATGTGAGACAGGACAAGCACAACCAGAGAGGATGTAGTGATCCAAGAGGAGAGAACCACCAACCTTCCTTAGACTTTCATTGCAAGAGCTTGACTGGAGCTTTAATAAAACTGTCAATCATCTGTCAGGCTTATTGTGAGGTTAAACGGAAAAAGCCAGAGGTGCAAATTGTATGGTCTGGATATTCTTTTTTAATCATGAATGTTGCTCTGTTGTGATGTCATTGTGCTGGTCAGCTGTAAAAGGAAGAACTGGAATATCTAATACAGAAGTGTTGGAGTTACAGGCTAGGATTGTTTCATTAGAATGTGGAAACTCCTGTTGATTTGGGATATTGAGCTTATTTCATTCACTTTCTAAAAAACACAGTCCTTTTGAAACTGACCGTAACTTGGTATATAATTGTTTAGTGAAGAACATCTAACAGAATTGAGGAATGTGCTTTAGTAACCCTGCACATCTCTTATGTTGTCCAAATAATGATGATTCTTTTTATTACATATGATTAAGTTTAAATTGATTCTTTAAAAAACAAACAAAAAAACCACCAAACCAAAAATCACAAACCAAACCAGCATCCTGACTTAAAACTGTTTTCTTTACAGCTTCTATTTCAGCTCATCATTGATTACTTGTCTGACTTCACCTTTACTCCAGCAGTTTTTGAAATGATAACAGAGCAGCTGAAGAAAACATACTTCAACATCCTCATCAAACCTGAGACTCTGGCCAAGTGAGTTCTGGGGGAGGGCAAAAAGTGGCTGCACAGTAAGTACTGAGGTTGAGCTGAAGAGCTCAGGAATCACTGCTCTGTGCTCATGGAGACTTGTTCCAGGGTTAGCTTGTGGCTTAGAGAGCTCAGGCAGCTCTGCAGCCAGCATATCAAACGTCTGGGTCAGCCTGGACATCCAGGTAGCTGCTGTTCTGAAGCACCCTGTAGCCAACAGCAGGTGCTGAGGGAGGGCAGGATCAGCCCACGGGAATGCTCCTGGGGACCATCGTCCTGTCTCCAGTACAATCCTGAGTCAGAAACGGGATCTTTTACATTAGACAGCTCTTGATGGCCTGTGGTTTTGTTTTCCTTCTTGCATTGCAGGGATGTACGTCTCCTGATTTTAGAACACGGCAGGTGGTCCATGATAGATAAATACCAGACGCTGATGAACGGCCTTTCCATTGAGTCTCTCTCATCCTTTGTTAAGGCTTTCAAATCACAGCTCTTTGTAGAGGGTCTCGTACAAGGAAACTTCACGAGCAGAGTAAGTACAGCTTCAGCAGCTGACACGCACTGAAACTTGTTCTTAAATTGTGCTTTAACACAGTTGCCACAACTCCAGCACTTGCCTGCCAGCTGTGACTGCCTCTTCTGTATTGGCAGTCTGGAGGCTCACTGGTACAGGGCAGCTTCACCTCGAACGACTCAGGAATGCTTGTCTGGATGAGGCACTGGGGAGTCCATAGTTGCCAATTTGAACAGAGGGGGTTTTTTCAGGAATTTGGATTTCAGCTGCAGAGAGGGGAAAATGTGGTGGAAATGCACCTGTAGCCCCCGCTGCCCCTGTTTTTTATATTGTTTGCTGTATTGATGTATTTGATATTGAGAAATTGCCGTGGTGGTGCTACAGGAGGAGGCTTCCCTCAAAGTACGTTTATCCTGGAAATTTGATTGCCTGCATGATCTGATCAAACCTCACTGAGCTCCAGTCATCTTCAGTCTTGTTAAACACCTGCAGTATTCATCGAAGTCTTCTACCCTGGGGCTAGGTCACACATAGTCCTGTCAGGCTGTTTAAAATAGGGTTGTAATGGGGCTCAGTTCCACGTATCCAGCGTCACTGAGTGCCTCTGTGTGGCATGGGAGAGAAACCTTCTGCAATTATGAATTGTGCCAAGAAGTTTGTCTTAGCTGGTAGTGTTTGTCCTCAAACTGTTTACAGCCTCCTAAAGAAAACGTGCTAGTGTCCTTTGGGAGGTCAGATTCTTGTAATGTCAGCTCTCCCCTCTTGAGCTGTGGAACAGAAGGAGGTCTGAGAATCTCATCACGATTTGCCAAGAACCTTCATTCAAAATGCTTTTATTGCTGCAGCCTCTGTGTAAGCTAAGCTCCTTTCACAGCATGGCACGTGCAACCCTGTAACTCCTGCATCAGTTTTGCTGTTTCTCTTACTTCCTCCCATTTCTTCCACTTAAGCCCAAGAGTCTCCTTCCCAGAGCTCCAACTTCGTGCACAAGAGAGGGGCCGTATCTCCTTCTGTGTGCACCCTTTGCTGTTGTCATGGCTGATGCTATTTCTCTGCCTTCTGCATTCTCCTTCTGGAGAAGTTAGAGTGCAAGAAACTGCCTGGAGACTCTGCTTTGTAGCTTGGTGCAGAGGTGTCCAGAGGGACTTGGGATAAGGCGAGGGTGGTGGGTGGTACGACAGAGCTTGGCTGTTCTTTGCTCAGGGGGTCACTTTCTCAAGAGGTGCACTGGGGTGTGTGGCTGTGAATTGGGGTAATAATTTTCTTCTAAATAAAACTTACGTTTATGCTTTCTCTCCTAGGAAGCAAAGGATTTTCTGAATTATGTTGTTCAGTGAGTATCTCTTGACTCTTGTACCACTCATTACGTGGAAACTATAATCAAGTTAAGATTCTTTTCTGGAGGAAGGGGCCAGGGTGGGAGCGGTGCAGAAACTCCCTTCTCCAGTGCTGCCGGTGTTGGCGGGAGGTGACCGTTCATCATGGCAGTTCAAGCAGGACATTGTTCTGGTTTTGGGAAGGGGAAAATAATGTCAGACCGAGTGTGTAAATGCCTGGGTGTTGTATTAGTTTTGGCGAAGATGTGAGTGGGTGTTTGTTACTTTGCTGTCTGTGCTCCCTTCAGAAAGCTCCAGTTCGCTCCTCTGGCCCATCCCTGCCCTGTTCAGTTCCGGGTGGTGGATTTGCCAAATACGCATCTGCTCTGTAAGGTGAAAACTCTTAACAAAGGTGATGCCAACTCTGAAGTGACAGTCTATTATCAGGTAACGTGTTAGCTTGGTGTATACTAGTCTGTTCCCTCTGGTAGCTGCTGGTGCTACCTACAGTTGTACTTATGTCACAGCCTTGAGAGCAGTCTCTGGATAGGGGTGTTAGAGAGCACACTGAAACCTCATGTAAGCGCACGCCCTTGGCCTAAGAGGCTAAACCCAGGTGGGCTCTCACAGCAAGTGGCGTTCCCTGAAACCAGCATCTTCCCCTCCTGGCCTGTGCTAGTGCCAGTAGCTGGGTTTGTGCCTTGGTGGTTTCCTGGTGTCCTCACCACTGATCTCGCGGTCCTGGGCTGGGCACCTCCCCTCTCTTCTGAAGGCCATATTGGGGCCCCTGTGGAAAACAAGAACTTCCCAGTCCCTGCTGTGAGTTGTAATTTAGTGCTGCAGTCCAGGCTGAGGTGTGTGCCACAGCTGTCACCTTGGTCTGAATCATAGCATTTAACTCCGCAAAACTGCTCTAAATTCTTCATTTTCTTTCTAGTCAGGTGCCAGGAACCTAAGGGAGTATACCCTCATGGAGCTGCTTGTGGTAAGTTGATCTCCATGCCTCCCAACTCACCGAAGTGTCTTCCCTGAAAACAGCGCTTGGAGCTGAGCTAAGGCCGTGGGGCTAAATGGTACCAAGGGGCCAGCATGTATCTATTGCTCGCTCTGATTAAACTTCTGAGTGTTCGGGACAGGATCCCCAGACTGCTGCAGGGATGCACAGTACAGGAGGCTGTTCTCTTAGCTACTGACCCAGAAGACTGAGACCTCTCTTAATTCAGGGGTGTAGTTGGAAAGGCAGCACTTCAGTTTTACAGTTGTTTTCACATGTTGTGGTCACGTTTCTGTACGGAGCCCGAGGAGCGGCTGCAGAGGAGCATTGCTTCTGCTGTAACGCATTTGTGCTCCGTTTCAGATGCACATGGAAGAGCCTTGCTTCGACTTCCTGAGAACCAAGCAGACCCTTGGGTGAGTTCACTGTAGAGGATGGCTTTTACGCACCTGCTTTTGCTGTTCCGTAGTATTTTTACTCAGGAAACCCTTCCAGCATAGTGGCTAATTCCTCAGTCATTGTAATGGAAACAGCAACATAAATACATCAAAACCAAGAGCAGCCATCAATAAGAGAATTGTGTTTATCACCAGTGTGTTAACTCGGAATTATTCAGCATCAAGTTGTTCCTTCCACTTCCGAAATCAGCTCCCCATTGCCCAGGGCTGTTTTCACAGTGGCTCTGTGGTGCGTCGCAGCCTCCCTCAGAGGCACCCTTCTACCTCAGGAAACTGGAACAAGCTTTTCACAGCTATCGGCCTGTCACTCTCCTGAATTAGTTTGCAGGAACACAAACACAGATACTCTGCCAAGCGTAAAAGGATTTCCCAAAACAGAGAACACTGAAGTGCAGTGATGCAGGAAATAAAGACGACTATTGAGAATTTATAGCTGAGATTTTTCTTTTTAAAGTACCAACACTGTTTTAACTTGTAGCATGTCCTGTAAATGAAAATTTAATTGTGCTTGTGGAATGACTTTATTGTTTCCCCCCTTTTTTTTTCCTTTTTAAGCTACCATGTGTACCCTACCTGCAGGAATACTTCTGGGATTCTTGGCTTCTCGGTCACAGTAGCAACCCAGGCAACTAAATACAAGTAAGTGCGTGCTCTGTGGTTAATGTATGTCACCACTCCCAGGCTGGGGCCTGCGGAGTCACTCCCTGAGCTGCCAGCGCCTGGTGACCTCACTGCACCGTGTCCGCCACGTCCTCCTGGCAGAGGCTCAGGCAGCAGGGCCTGGCTCATCCAGACCGGCTCTGCTCGAGCGAGGGGTGTCTCGTGGGCCTGCCAGCCTGGGACCTGAGGAACCAGCCGGCTGTTCCTGGCTGTGTTTTGCTGTGCAAAGCATCTCTGTAAATGGCGGCTGTTGCTGCTGTCATCTGAGTAAGGAGGACTTCAGCACAGGAAATTCATGGCAACTGGTTTTAGAAAAGTCAAGCTTAACAAGGTGGCCAGTGGACCTTGCATGTATTCAGGCACTGAACATCTGAGCCTCATGGGATAGTGAGGTATCAAACTAACTGTACATGTTGTATTTTGTGTGCATTTACACAACATCCAGCTGAAGAAATATTACGGAGTTTCACTTAATCTTCCACTTGTTCTGTTAGATCAAGTCACAGCTGACTTCAGTTTGCTTTTGCTTGAGCTTTTTTGTGCACTTGCTCTCATTTAAGAGGTCACACCTGTTTCAGGCCATGGAGGGGGTTTTTTATTCGATGAGGGGAGTTGCATAAGAGCCCGAAGGGAATGTCAAATGAGTAGTGCTGGCCTCAGCTTGTGGTGCTGCTGACAGTTGTGACATAGTGACTGCAAACCAACACCTAAATGCAGCAATAGCCTTAACCTTAAGCTGCAGCAGTCCTGCCTTGAATAGGGAAAAGTAATCCAAAGACTGAGTAAAATATCCCACTGCCCTTTTGCAGATATTCTGCCAGGAGAGCTAAATCTGTTGCCACGTAAATCCTGTGTAGCCTTTCTCCTGGCTCCGTTTCAGCAGACAGAACAATATTATGGTTTTGTTCAAAGCTGAGGCTAACTACAGGTATTTGACCTGCCAAAATTGCAAGGGTATATGAAAAATATGCAACTTAAGAAAAATAAGTGTCAGCGAAAGTTTAATTAGCACAGAGTACTGCTGCCTCTATTTTGTACATTTGGATGAAACTTCCGTTACTGAGGTCTCTGTCATCTGTGGAGGTTTTAATGTCACAGAAACTTCACAATCCATCACACTATTTTGCTTTCTTTTTGTCTTAATTCAATAGAACAGAGCTATTTCTGTGCCAGGCTTAGGACTGCAGTTGGGGTTCCTGACAGAGCACGCTCTAGCACACGCTGCTGTCGGGTTTGCCACAGCTCAGGTCCCTCGAAGCATCACGGCCGTGACTCCTCTTCCTGCTTGGTTATTGAAAGTCCCTGTGTTGGATCAATACTTAATATAGGTAAAAAAGCAGAGCACTGGTTTTATTCCCTGATACTAGGGAATAAAAAAAATAGATACTTCTAGGGAAGATAGAAAGGATGGTGTTCAGATGTGTGAGCTGTTCCGGGTAGGAGGGAAGTGAGCCTGTCCCAAACATTCCCTTGTCGTTTGGAGGCTGTGCAGCTACTTTACCCCTGAGTATGTTTTTTTTTTCCCTTCTTCTTGCCTCATTTAATTATTTAACTCTCTTTTAGCTCTGAGTTGGTTGACAAGAAAATAGAGGAGTTTCTTTCTTGCTTTGAAGAGAAAATCAAGCATTTAACTGAAGATGCTTTTAGCACCCAGGTAAAACTTGACCTTGAAAAGCTCAATGACACCTAAACCGGAGGATTTGGTTACATCTGTCTTGCATATTTCTGAGGTTTTTATGGCAAAGGACTCGCTCTTAAATCCTGCCTCTTATGCCGTTCCACAGTCATTCTCTAAACATTTGCTCTGTGGCCCTTTACAGTTAAGTTTGAAAGCAATGAACTACCTTGTTAATGTAATTTGGGTTTTTCTTTCAACTTTAGTGAATGGGAGGGTAAATTAAGATAGTTCCAAACCCTTTGAAACAAATTGGGGTTTGTCTTTTTCAAATGTAGGTTACAGCTTTGATAAAACTTAAAGAATGTGAAGACTCCCATCTTGGAGAAGAAGTGGACAGGAACTGGAACGAAGTTGTGACACAGCAGTATCTCTTTGACAGGCTAGCCCGTGAGGTTGGTGGTTCCTCGTTGTTGTTAAGTGATGCCAAATGGAACACTCGCCTATTGCTTTTTGCAGCAGTTTTAAATGCAAAGCATAAATAGGGGGATTTATGCTACTTGTAACACTGATTCTAAAGCTACGTGCTATTTTAATAAGATTCTTTTATCTAATGGGATATATAGGTTGTAGAGAAACCACTTTTATGTTTAAAATTAAACCTCATTCCTGTGGGTTTCAGATTGAAGCTCTGAAGTCTGTTACAAAATCAGACCTGGTCACGTGGTTCCAAGCTCACAGAAGCAACAAGAAGAAAGTGCTCAGCGTGCACGTGAGTGTGTGTCAACCCCCAAACCCTGATAACCTCAGAGCGCCCAGTACGGGTGGCATAGAAGAGCCTTCTGACTTCTAACGTGGTCATCCACATCACTGTTCATGGTTTCTACATTTCTAATTATTGTTGTCATTTGAATTGCATTAAACACAGATCCTTAAGTTGTCAGGGCAGATGAACTTTGGAGGAGATCCAAATTACAGAAGCTTAGAGCCAAATGTCTTTTTTGGTAACTTTTTTCCCAGGTGGTTGGATATGGAAAACATGAAGGGGACTCAGAGGTTACAGCTGTCTCAGAAGTACAGAATTCTGCGTCTGGTGAAATACCTCATCTTATTTTCTTGCCCCCATCTTCTTTGATGACTAATGTTACTTCCATCAAGGACATCAAGGCTTACACATCAACTCTGAATGTTCTCCCTTACCATAAAATATTAAAATAAAGTTGACATCTTGCCCTGCAGTGATGTGTAATACAGGTGCTTTCTGCAACATAAACCTATTTCAAACCTCCTTTTAGTACAAGTGGGATGAAGATGGCCACGCAGATACTGAGGAAGCTTTCCTCAAGTAAGGTTCCAGCCGACCTTTCTCATTCATCTCCACGTTCACTAGGAACAGGCACGGCCCTGACCCCGAGCTAGAGCAAAGGAAGAGTTTCCCCCCCCACGAGAAAGATGCCACCTTCTCCTCTCCAGCTGCCTGAGGGGGCTCTGCCTTTTTGGTCAGACTGTCATCTGCATCGTTCCTGCCCTGCTGTAGCCGTTGTCTATAGCAGTTACAGCTCCTCAAAGAAAGTATTCTGCAGTTCTGGTGGAGTTACACAGTGGGTGGGAGGAGGAAAAAAGCCTAAGGCTTCAGTCTCACACTGCCTTTTTTTTTTTTTTTTTTTTAGTTTTTTTTTTTTTTTCTCTGTATGGGCAACGTAGACAAAATTGAGATGAAATCAAATAAAAGCTAGATTTAACTGTGGGAAGAAAACTAGTTTGATTGCTACATCTAGCTGCTTATTTAACCTCAAGCAAAAGCACAGATGTGCAGAGCTTCCTGAAGTGCTGGTGTGCTAGTAGAGACACAAGGCTGGATGGAAATGCCAGAAAAACGCTACTGTGCGTGCTGCAAAATCTGCTCTGTTTGCTGGTTCATTAACTACTTCAAGAAGTAGGTTTAGCTGCAAGAATCCTGGGGGGGGGGGGATAACACTAATACATTTCACATAAAACAATTGATCATCACTCAGCTGAAAAAAGTCTTGCTGCAAAGGTTTATTATGAAATAAATAAAAAGTCCATAAGAGAAGTTTGAAAAATCTATTTTATGAGGCTTTAAGATGCATTGAGTAGAATTATCTATGGTTACATTTTAATCTCAAAATAACAAAGTTATTTTGGGCAAGACACAGAAATGCCAAAAGATTTGATTATCATACAGGTGGAAGATAACATTTACGTAGCAGTTTCTAACAAATTGTCCCATCACATTGCAAACATTAGCTAGATTTAAATGACGTCTTGCATTTCTTTCTTGTTTTTTTAATATGTAGGACCCAGGAATATTACGCAACTGATACCAATGCCATGGCCTTCACAGTGGTTATACAAAGTGTATATGCTGCACGGCCCAGGTTCTCCATGCTTTAGAAGCATCGGTAACAGGGCTCCTACAGCCTGCCTTTGAAGCCTGAACACACTACCAGTATTAGCCGAGTCCAGCCTAAGTAACTGCACAGCCAAGACGTTTCTCATTTCATTTCCTTGCTTCTCTGCATCAGTAAGTCCAGTATCCCTGAGATAGGAACCACTGCAGTTGGAGGGGTCAGGTTCTCCAAACGGTACGTACGTGATAACTGGTGACTATCTTGGTATCAGATGTAAACTTTGCTAAGCCAAGGCTTGAATGTTTTCTGGTTTTATAACCCACTTAGTGTTTACTGGCAGCGAGTCGTTTCAGTAAGGGCTCATCATAAACCCAGCATTCTCCATCTTCATGGAATAACTAGAAAAATGGGAATAAGCCCATGTTAGCTTTTTATGACTCAGCTGGAAAGGAACAAATGCTACAGGTTTGAGGGCATTTACACTGTTCAAATAAAGCTCACCCTTGTCTCCCATGAGGTCTCGCTCTCCTTTCTGGCTCTGGCTTCAGCTCTTTGTCTTTCTTCAAGCGCGTGCTTTGCAGCTGTGGCTGCATCAATGTCTCTGATTTTTAAGTTGTAGGTTACGTCTTTCCATAAGCTTAAAAAAGAAATTGGAATGGAGACTGCTTTATAGAAGCAAAGCGCTGCAAGGTTGTAGAAACCTATCACTGGCTATTAGTCATCAATAGTTGCTTGAATTAAGGGAGGTCTCACTTTATCAAAAAGGCAGAAACCCCCCAATATCTATTAAACCCCCACTGCACTGTCTGTTGCTGGGTGTGAGGAGGCTGTAGTGAAGCGCTCTGGACCTCCCTGGAGCATTTGGTCCCAATGAGGATGTGACCCAGAACTACAGGTCTCCCCTTCCCCCTTAAAGCCCCAACCTGCTCGTACCTTGGCTCCGTCCCGCAGCAAAGGCTAACGGAGAGCACAGTTTGTCCATGCAGTGAATGGATTCAGTGTACCGTTAGTCAGACCGTGTGCTGCAAACTTGACTCTAACTAAAAAAAAAGTCTTAATTTGCACATTTAACTAAAGTTCTTACCAGCGAGACTCAAAGTCGTCTTGGTCCTCCAATTTCCTTACCTTCTTCTTAATTGTAGGCATTTTCTTGGTATCTATAAAGACAACATTCTCCTAGAGAGAGAGATGGGGGGGAGGAATCAGATCTTTATCTAGACTTAAAATTTATATACTCTCACACTCCAGTACACTGGTTGTCAGGAAATACATGAAAAACCATCATTCTTTACATTCTGTTCTTGCTATAAAAATCAGGTTAACTTAAGAATAAATTAACAAAGTAAATTCAGGACTTTTATCCCAAATTCAGCATTCTTGTGATCTTTTGGGCAGCTTCACAGGAATTCCCAACTATTAAAGTTTGTTTAAAAGAAACAAACAACCCGCCCCCCCAAAAAAAAACCTTGTTAAGCACAATCTTCTATTTCTGATGAAAAGAAGAAAAAAAAGAAAAAAAGAAAAAAGCTGCTTTACCCCTGTTGTGTACTTTGCATACATGACACCGTTCCATTCTCCTTCAATTGAGCAGAAGGGTTTCTTGTCATTAGGAGAACTGAATAGAAAGAAACAGTCATTTCTACAGTAACTAAAAGACCCTAAAGGATCAAAACTTTACAGTAGTTGCTGTACAGCCTGATTTATATCAGCCCTTAAAACATCCCTCACAGTACAGAAATGATGAGGGTTCTGTTAACAAGTGAGAAGTTTTGCGTGGATGAGTTCAGCTGGATAAACCTTAAAAGGAAGCACTGTTCCAGGATAAGACAGGTCTTGCCTTAGGGCTGTATCTGCATTTAGAGCTTAGGCAGCTAGTCACAGGCTTTTGAAACAGATTTAGAGTGATAAGTTTAAGCTTAAAAAGGATTCACAAACTCAAAGCCTCTTCCCTAGACTACTGGGAAACACAAACACTAGTTCAGAAATGACCTCTATCAATGTGTGTCAAGAAGTGATTTAAAACCAAGTTACGGGCCGTATTTTGTCAGCATCACTTACTGACATTACAGCAGGTCTCCAAATAAGATGAGAATCTCCACTGAATTCTCTGCTCTGGGCATGTGCACAGGGTCTAACCAAAATCCACCAAACCACAGGTATAAATAAATACGTAAAAGTCTGCAGCAAAGCTTTAATGACACACTACGAACAGCAGTATTACAAGGCTCGCCTCAGTATTTTATTTTTAGGAGAAATAATGATGAAGAAATTTCGGATAATTCAGGAGTGAAATTCCTTTTGGTCAACACCTGAGAACATTTTAGAGCAGGGCAAGGTAGGGTGCAGGCCTATGCAGGTTTCCTCTCCCAAATCTTGGCTATAAAATGACATCCCATGACTGGTAATCATGAGCTAAGTTATTGGGTGTAGCTGTTCCAGTATGTCACGCTCCTGACTGTCCTGAAAAAACACCGTCAGCATTTAAGTAGAGGAAAAGCGAGAGTAACTGAAGAAACCTGCTTACAAAATTTCAGCTGTAATTCTGTGCTTCTTTCCTCCATAAAATGGTTTTGTGTGGAAGACGATGGAAGCATTATAACCTGTCTTTGAGCAATTAATACTGCATTCTCCACCAAGTTCTATCCATGGCACAGTGAGAATAGACCTGCAATTATAAATATGTGTAAATATTTATAACCTTTTAACTGATAAATATTCAGCATGAAATATTACAAGGCATTAATAATGAAAATAACCAATAGAGCATTTACTTGCCTTCCATAACCATTAGGAAAGGTCAAAATATAGTGTTCATCATAATCTAGGCATGTGACACAACCTATTAAGGAAAAATAAAAATAGATTTTGAAAATCTCCAGCAAAACCTCTACAAAACTTTTCATACTGGGATCTCCTGAAGTAATTCACTAAAAACAGATACCATAAAAAGGAAAGGTGAAGAGCTTTATTTAGATGCTGAGAATGCCCAGGTTCTAGAGAAAGCAGGGGGAGTTGCGTTTACATGAAAAACCGGGCCCTAAATTATTTCAGCAACCAAAGTGTGCAGGAGGGATCACCGATTCCTAGATACATAGGCTCAAATTACATAAAATCAGACATTCCTTATGTTTAATAGGATGACTTTAAATTATTTCTGCAAATATTCTAGGTGCAGAATGTAAATTTCTCTTCTATTGTTAAATTTACGCACACATACCTTGCCCTATGTTATGAACCCCAATAGACATTCCTAAGAATTTTGACTTGGTCCATATGTGAGCATTGAACTGTATCCTCTTGCTAAAACACTCTGCGTAAAATGCTGAAACTGAAGAAAAAGGTATTAAAAATAGCAGCACAAGACATTAGTACTATTGTTTCCAAATTCATTCCTCAGCAAATATTTCAAAGTGCCTCATAGTTACGTGGCAACAGAGTTTGCAATTTGTTTCTCACAAAAACAGTTTATAGAGAAAACCTTCTGCTTTTAAATTTAGAGATAAAATGTAAATCCAAGATTTAAACCAAGAGCCCTTTACTGTCGCTCCTATCCAGACACCTTCTCGATTAGCAAAATTATTGTCAACTTACTTGGAGGATGATGAGAGACCTGCTCTGCCACAAACGTTACACTGCTTTTACTGACCCAAGGAACTGGTCCTTCTGAAACTGGCTCCTGCGTGATAGTAGAGAGGATATTCATCACTGACAGTGTTTACAAAGCACTGGATGCTTCCAAGAGACGTTGCTTCCACGCTTAAAGGCTTCTAAAAATGTATTGCAGTGATTTTAACTTATTTGTCAGTTTGCTAATTTGATGGGAAATAACTCCTTACTCCTGAAGCTATGATGCTTCCTGAAACTCTGCAACTTTTACTCTCTTGTTTTTAAGTATAAACATATCTGGGGAGATGCACCCAAATACAACAGTTAGACTGATTAAGAGTCATGGAGAAACCCAGTTACAAAGTAATATTTAAATCCACTTAATTTCTTATTAACTAATAAGGAATGGGTGGCAGAAATTATTTTCATTTTTGCTTCCGATCAAGTCTGATATGCATATTAATAATGATTAGATTATATGTATCACAAAACCATAAAACAACATTCATTTCACGTGGCAAATCATGAAAAGTGTAATTCATCGTTAGAAGCAATGGAAGCACAAATGCAGTATTGTCTTTATGCCAGCAAACAGGAGTCCAAACATTCACCTCAAAAACAAGAGACAGATTTGAGCAAACTAACTGGGCAGGGGAGGGGAGAAGCAGCAAATTAAATGGCAAAAATACATGTTCTATATCTAAACAATCACATATTGTATCACAAGAAGTATCTCACAACAGCACTTCCCATACCATCGTTTGTAACTTCCCAAGGTGAGCAGCCTAAATGAGGTGTTAAAAACCAAAACCCAACAACAACAAACCAAAAAACCCACCACACCAGGCTGCACTGCAAGTGCTAGAGCTTTTCTCTAGAATCAGCAGGGCGCTGTGCTGGCTATGGTTCACGTGCACAACTCTGATTAATCCTTGAGTCTCACTGAAACTTGGGCAAATAAGAGAAAAGCTCATACGCTGGGAGATTATTTCAGATTATGGGAGTGGCACTACCATTACTGTGTCCTTCACTTCACCAGACATACTCTGATAAAGTACAAAAGGAAGAGTAGTGGCCAAAAACAGATGTACAACTAAAATATTAGCCAAGCTCAGAATGCAAACTTCAGAAGTCTACAAAAAGATTTTAAAAGGAGAATTAAATATACTGGAGAAGCTGCACTGCCTTCTAGGTTGTAAGTGAGGAAAAGAAACCCCACTGTTGAAAACACAAGGGTTTAGAGAAATGAGAAAAAAATCAGAATTTGGAAAGAAAGGAATTAAGACTCGGTGCTATGAAACAGTTCAGGAAAAAAGAGAACATTTTCAACACGTCAAACAGTTCTTAAAAAACTAATAGCTCAAATTTTGTTATGCAAAATCTTTTAAA
Source organism: Morus bassanus (assembly GCA_031468815.1). Taxonomy (NCBI): domain Eukaryota; kingdom Metazoa; phylum Chordata; class Aves; order Suliformes; family Sulidae; genus Morus; species Morus bassanus. The sequence goes on along the minus strand of CM062576.1, from coordinate 17,142,253 downwards.
CTTCTGTCCAAAGAAAAGGAGGAAGGAGGGGGGGAAAATCAGTTAAGAAATTGCCATAGTTTGTCGATTTTGCTACTTAAACATAGCATAAGCCACTTCAGTCAGCAAATTAATAAAGCTTTGGGAATTACTTGCATGCATTCTAGGCACCAAAAACATACCACAAGAAACTAACCATATCATCTTCACCTTCAGTGCCTGGTAATACCCAATGACATCGGAAGATCTCGCCCAAAATGGGATTGTAAGGCTTTTTAGCAACTGACCCTTTTCTTCCTGCATGAAAAGCTGAGAGGTACCATTTAACCACTTGAACCATGCGTTCCTTTGGATCCTTCTGGTCACTAATGCTACATAGGCCAAAAGAGAGAAAAGAAGGACAGGCAAAATGAAATACAAGCAGGTACCTCAAATACAGGAAAGCTTTTTGGATGTTTGGTTGTTTTACAACTAGAAATTCAACTACTTTGACTATTTTTCAAGTTTAGATCAAAACCCAAGCAATATTCTTCAAAACTACCAGCTTACTTTTGGCAGCCCACAAGGATCATAAACAATATCAGAACCAGTTAATGTTCTACTTTAAAAACCAAATACCTGACAAATAAGTCCGGATGTGCAAAAAAGTCAGCATACATTTCCAACAGTGATCTTCTTTCCAGGATAAAAGTTGGAAGAACCACCTGGGTGAAGACAGGAGAAACATTACTATTGCATGGAAAAACATGACTACTGCATACAGCATTCCTCTTATCCCAGCTTTACAGGCACTCCAAGGATCAGGTTCAAAGAGAACAAACAGATACTTTCCACAGCAAACTCTTTTACCAAACAGATTTTAGCAGTTTATTCTGCATTCATTTTTCCCCTCCCAGTAACAACTCCTATTAAAAAAAAATACCATGCTAAAGAGATTATAGCTTAACTAGCTCTTAGAACAAATATTCAGTTAAATTATTACCTTAACATTGAACTGATTTACACAGAATTCAGGGTTTACTATCCCTCTCTTCCCCATGAACAATCATCAAGTTTACCTTTGTTAGATCCATTCCTAATCTAACTTGTGACAATAGATGCATAATAACACTCTTATGTTCTTCCACTGATTCTCCTTCCCCATCATCATCTCGATCATCAGGAGGATCGAAGAGATCTAGAAAGACCAAATTGCGTTTGTGTTTCTTTAAACCTTCAGAGACAGACTGTATTTAATTAGCATACATATCAGCTGCCAAAAAGGTCTTATTTATAAAACTAAGGTTTTTAAACCCTACAATTCAACAATCTTCCATTAGTAAAGAAAGAGTAGATAAACCATTTTCCCTAAGTACCTTGTCTCATATATATATATATGATCATACATATACTGACACAGTATACACAGAGATTAACAATTAAGAGCTCCTTACTGAAAGTTCACGCAGTGCACTTACCAGCATCATTTGTCCCATTAGACATGGAAGAATTCAGGGACTCTGTGGTATCCGGACGTTTCAGACTACTTCCTGTGCTGCTCCGAGTCAGGACTGCAGCAGACCCTGAAGAACTAAAGAAGGGTAATAAATTCTCACAATTCACAATGAACTAATTCAGACCAAATTATTATAATTTGACATACATAGACAAGGAGTTCACCGATAGACATTAATATATGTGCTGCATGCTAATTCACATAAAACTTAAAATGGACTGTAGCTGAATGAATGGGAAAGCCTGCAGTCTAAGATAATAACACCTGAAGGCATAAAACATCTGCCTAATTCCTCTTTGAAACGTGCAGCATCTCTTAAAATTAATTTCCCAATTCACAAAAAAGAATATTTTGGGAAAAGGCAGTCAACTTCAAAAAACTTCTTTTAGTAAATGTGAGAGGGAATTGGTTATTTACCAAAGGCTGCAACAAATGCATGTGAAATACACCATGGTCTCAGATTATATCTCTGAGCTGGTGGCTTCCCAAGTTTGGTTTGTTAGAGTTTTGTCAACATATATACCTGATGGAATGGGAAGGAGCAGAGGAGGAAACCACATCCCTCACAGACAACTGTGCTGGGGCAGGGGGTAATCTTATTCTGTTACACAGAGTGGCTTTGTTGCCTTCCCCGCTTTTTTTTTTTTCCTTTTTTAAAAGCCAATGTGGCTTATTCGCTCATTTAGCTTAACAAACTTCTACAGGCAGATAAGCCATACTCTTGTAGATAAAAATTGTATTCAGCACGCACTGCCTACTTTCAGCTACTTACTCCATACATCGCTTTGGGGAAGAACTGCTGTGATAGAATTCATCAGCATCATAGAACTCATCCTCACTGCTTGAGTAAGAAAAATCTGGGACTGTATTTGGAGACAGGTTGACATGGCTTGGAGAGGTGAGACTGCTGCTAGGTGCTGATGGCCCGCTTCCTATGGAGTATTAAAAATTACAGACATAATAAAACCAAACAAATTATTTCAAAATCCACCAGTTCTTACTTATGAGTAGGATTGTTAAAATCATTAAAGATTAATGTGAACTCAGAAGGTATGATATTTTACAAAATGAGAAGCAATAATGAGTCAGGTTCATACTGAATTTCATTGAACAGGTAACAAAAGAAAGGTCACAAGGAAAATCAAGAGCACAGAACAACAGTAAAGTATAAGGACATTCTTTCCCCAAAGCTCTCGACTGAAGGCAAAACAACAATACTGAAAACCTGTATAAATTCATAGGATGATTTATGTTGGAAGGGATCTCTGGAAGTCATCTGGTCTGCTCCCCTCTCAAGGCCCAGACAACTTCAAAGTTAGATCAGTTTGTTCAAGATCACGTCTAATCAGGCTTTAAATAGGTCTCAAGATGAAGACTCCATAATCTTTCTGGGGAACTTACTCCAAAGTTTGAACCACCTCATTATAAAACCAAAGCATTTTCTAATACCTACTTGGAATTTCCTTTCTTACACCTTCTGTTGATTGCCTCATCCTTTTGCTGTGCACCTCTAAGGAGCCCAGTTCTACCTTCTTAATACCCTCCCAATAGCTGGCAGAAGAGAGCAGTAACATCCCTCTTTAGCTCAATCTTCCTAAGGCTGAGCAAACCCAATTCTGTCAGCCTCCAAGTACATCATGGGCCTCAGCTTCCTAATCTTGGTGGTCCACGTCTTTGTACTGTGGAACCCAAAACTATACATAGTACTCAAGATGTGGTCTCACAGATCCCAAGTAGAGAGAAATAATCACTTCTCTGAATCTGCTCTTTACACTTTCACTAATCCAGCCCAGTATGCAGAAAAACCTTCATCACCGCAAGGGCACGCTGCTGACTCAGGTTCCACTTGTTGCTCACCAGGACCCCTGGCTCCTCTTCTGCCAAGCTGCAGTTAACCCCATGCAATAGAGCAGGCTGAGGGCTATGCCCATCGTAGGTGGGTGGAGGACCTTGCATTTGCCTTCATCAAACTTCATGAGGTTTCTGTCAGTCCGCTTCCCCAGCTGGTCAGAGCCCCTCTAAATGGCAGCCCTGCCCTACCAGTGGTTCTCCCCAGGTTGGCAAGGTCCATGTCTAGGTTATCTGAGATGTTAAGCAGTATTGGACCCAGTATCAACCCCTGAGAAACACCCGAAGTCACTTGGTTGCCATTTGAACTTCATCCAGATGATCGCAAGCCTCGGGCCTGGCAGTCCAGCCAGTTTTCACTCAACTTGTATTCTACTTACCTAAACCATCTTTTTCCAATTCAGCTACAAATATATTTGTGACAAAATCTAATGAACACAGTTTCTAAATTGGATTACAGGGATCCTGTCTCACTACTAACTCGCCATTTTTCAAAAGAGCCACAGCAATAAAGACAAACCAGGTCAACACTGACATAGACCTTTTGTGGAAGCCTAAGTCACAACAGAGGTTATTAAGCAAGCTAAGGTATTTACACAACCAACAATCATCAGAAACTAACTAGAAGATGAGATGCATAGAGTAAGACTAAAATAAGGAACTTTCTGGCAGGAGAAAAAGGCGGCAGTGGTATCCTTCATTTTTCAGATTGGGGCAAATATTGTTTAAGACACATATTAATGTTCTGGGACAGAAGGGTAGTAATAAAGGAACAACAAATCACTTACACACAAGCTCAGAAAAACACTTGGGAGGGAACGGAGAGAGTTTACCATGATTAGACAATATAATCAATACAACTGATCAGGAAGTCACAGTCAACGTAGAAAGATAATAAAAAATATGTTAAGTATGTAGCTATGGTTTAAAAAAAAACCACCTTAAAAATATTATAGGAATTGTAAATAGATAGTTATAGCAGCTTCATATATATTATAGCAACTTTTGCTTCAAAGCATCTATTGTAATTTTTAAAAGCCCAATTTAAGGGCGAGAGGAGGGAATCAATGAATTAGAAAACCCGAAGGCCAGACACGATCTATTAACTGCAAAGTTCTTGTGCCAATTACTGCAAGATTGCAGTGATGGAGACAAGAAAGCAAGATGGTAATACTCCTATGTACTATGTATACATGGAGGGGGAGGAAGAGCGGAATAATTGATTTTAACACAACACTGAAATATGAGTTGATTAAAACCAAGATGTAGGCCAGTACAATGTTGTCTTAATAGCTAATTACATTAGGTTACAGACAGTATATATTTCGGTTTTGTTTCTTGTACTTCAATAAGACACTTACACAGAACCGTACCTGTACTATTTGGTGTTGGAGTCTGATTTCCAAGCGATGCTACTACAGGTCCCACTGGCAAAGATGAGGGTCGTTGCTCTGACTTGCACAACTGAGCAGGTTCTAGGGGATATTTTGATGCGTTAAACCCAAAATCCACATTTAAATATGAGAACTATATTTCTGTTGGGAAGGAGATTCCACATTATTTCACCTCACCTTCAAAAATGAAATCCTTTTTTATAAAAGCCATTCAGACAGAAAAACATGCTTCTGTCATTGTTATCTAGCTTTTTTTTTATTATTAAGCAAAGATGGCATTTTAAAAAATTGCAGTTATTTAGGTAGAAAGCATTTATCTTTTCTGAAAATTATAGTTTCATTCATTTTAAGGAAGTATATCAGAATTGTAAGCTAGTAACTTAGAGCACGTAAAATATATCAGCTTATCCACAGAACTAGAGGCAGATTTACCTGATGGCTGAAGAAGCTCCATGCCTCCCACTCTTTTCCCTTCCTTCGCACCACTGTGGTGAGCATGCACCACGAAGTGCAGTGTGCACCTGTACTGTATATGTGACACAGAAGCTATCCACCATTATGCAGCCCCTCCATCTAGACTGCAGTTGCATCTTGCTCTGCTCATGAATATTTCTACTGAGGTTCTTTCTGTACACCATACCTGGAGGTATAACTGCTTGGGAAGGCATTGTGCTGATCACTGACTGTTCCAAAGGACTGGGTTGATATACTGCGTCAACCGGGTTTATAGTGCTCTGAGACAAAAGAAAGAAAAGCACATTTTGTCTCAATTAAAAAAAATAATAAATAAAGCATAGGTAGCAAGAACATTGTGAGCACAAGAAATGCCCAAATGCAAGATAGCAAATTCCTGAGAGAGAAAGTAAAACACAAATTGACAGTCGAGGACATGAGAAATACTTTCAACGTGGTAATACTTTAATTCTTTACCCAGATTTTACACTAAACTGAATTTGCTACAGATTTGAATTGTCCTATAAAGAAGTCTTATTTCAAGTATTCCTTCTGATGTCCGTTAATAAACGTTGCATGTGACGAGTGGAAAGTTAGATGCAAATTATCTGGCAAAAATTAGGTAGTTTGTATTTTTGAAACCATTTTTTTCAGAAGTTAATTGTCCAGACCATACTAAATCAACCCATAAATTAGAACAAGAATCATCAGCATGCTTACAGCCATGAAGTGGCTTTGTTGCCAAAACTCTTTCTAATGCAAGCTGACAGTTTTCAGTGCGTCTCCAGTAGATGACATTTCAATCTACTTATGAACGTGGGCACTTGGAAAATGAAGCACCAATTCAATTTGACTCTCACAAAAGTCACTGACTTCAGTATCTGTTCTTGGCTTTTATACAACAAGCCTCTTGGAAATCTAAATTGAAATGTCTTTTAATCCAAACCAGAATGATTTTGCCTTGCTCCACTGGCCTGTAATTTTCTTATCATCTAGGCATTGCCTGTTATATATGTTTACACACAACAACCAGTACTTCTGTGTTGTTCTGGGTCATTAGTTGGATAAAAGGCACATTAAACCCTTTTCCAAACATCCTGCAATTTAAAACCATTGATCTATGTCAGAATTGTGAAAATCTTTGCCTCAATTTGCTAGGAAATCTCGCTACTGTGCTTAAGTTGAAGAATATCAAGCACAGGAAGGTCATACAATACTAAGTTCTACTTAAAAAAAAAAGTTCTGTTTTTTAAAAAGCTAGATAAGCCTTGCCTTTAAATTTAGTCAGTATGTTTTTTCATATCCTCTTTTTAGATCAATATTTAAAACACTAGAAAAAGAAGAGAGTCTCCAACTGTTCTTCCCTCCCTTTAGCCTATTAATTTCTATTTGCATGCAGACTGAGGGAAACAGGGTCATTTTAACCTTCCTCCTCCCATTCTCCTACAAAAGAAAGACTTCTTTCTTGTCTCCTTTCCTGGTTAACTGTTATTATGAACTTTATCCTACATTTAAAATCAGTGAAGTAGTGAAGATTTTTATTTATAGCACAGGATTTATTTAATTGAAAACTATCATTTCCTGGTTATTTTAAAAAAAATCTCCAGTTTAAAAAACAAAAGGCATAAAAATTGCTCTCTACATTTTTGTTGGTGTTACTAACTAGTATACAAATAAATAATCCAGTACATATACTGTTAATTGACTGTATTCCAGCATAAAATCAATGTCCCTTCCACATTACTTCAACCACTTGTGCAATTATCTATGCAACACAGGTAGGTCCCTGTCCCACATACTTCACAGTTTAAAATCATTATCCCATTTTCAGAGTTAAGAAACTTAAAAATCAAGATGGTCCTATGATACACAGGATGCTATTGCTATCTCTATCTCCCCTAGTTTTTAGGGAAACTAATAATATATATGATACAGAACACTGGTGTGATAAAGGAAAAAAAAACCCAAAGTAACTTTGACTTTGTATGTAGAATTGTAACCTTATCCTTAAACAATTCTCCACACTGCAACATGAACTAGAGTTTCTTGTTAGATATTTTGAGGTATGCCTTTGTGGTTTAGAAACAGATGAAGGCAGACCTGAAAGTTTCCTACTCTAAGTTTAATAACAACTTAAAAACAACCACATAGAAACAACGAGACCGTCATCCCACTGTGGTATCAAACATTGATCATAGTCCTGCCTAAGTTTAAAGTGAAATCCTGACCTTTAGCCCAAGCTAACATTGAACTCAATAGCATCAAAAATTCAGTCTTCACAATCACTGATGCATCAGTTAACATATTCTTACAGAAATATTTTTTTTTTCTCCGCAGCATAAGGCAGCTCACAGACAATTAGAATAGTGGCTAATCAAATTCAGATTATAGTAAGTTGTAATATCTATATGAAATTTCTGAGTTGCAGATCTAATGTGCGTACCACCTCTGCCTGTGGTAGTGTCTAGCTACATGACCTCTCCTTTCCAGGGCACGCAACAGAACCTATTCCATTACTCTAAGACCTGAACTACATGACTCTCCACAGGGTAATTGTTTATCTTATTTACAACAGCCATGAAAGCAAAATCTGCACGTGCATCTTTACTCCAAAGTTCACACCAGAAAATCATACTGCTAAAGCTGTATATAATGGAAAGACAAATAAAGCCTGGGAATTATTGTCAGCTGTAATGAAAACAAACTATGATTTTTACAGTTATGTTTTACTGAAACCAATCTCCTATTAAAAGTATCTGAAATGTACTCAAGTGACAATAAGAGAACGAAGAAAGAGAAGTCACATGTGACTGAAACCAAAGATGACAGAAGTTACATTAAAAATGCAGAAGTTATATTAAAGAAGAGATATTGCTTAAACAGACATAATACAACTTTGCGTCAAATGAGCAGCACTGTAGAAAAGACAAACTACTTCAAGCACATGGATAGCTGAACTATTTAACACATAAAGATACTTCAGATGGAACACAAAACTGTTTCTATCCCAATAATTTCCCTTTCATCTGTTCACATGGCAGATTTTTATCTAAGTGTTCAGTCATAATGCTGCCATTTAAGACAATCAGTATAAAACTGATCACTATATTTTCTAAAGGCAAGGGTGTTAGCCAACCTCAGAAGCTAATGACTCAACAGTAATTTTAACAAGACACTTGAAGCAGTAAATTAGAGAAAGGAAGAAGTATGTTGCAAAATGAGTGGAAATTCAGGTCTCTGTTCACATGTTCTGCAGAAATAAAGGCAGATAAAGATTAGATTTAAACTTACTATAAGTCCATCTGCGTGCTTCTCCTCATTATTTTGGTCCTTAAGGAAAAAATGTTAAAAATATCAACATAACAATCTTGTATGACTTATCAGTTCTGTGTTAAGCGAGAACAGCAAGTTTCTCTCAGGAATGTTTACATTTTCAGCCATATAGTGTTCCTCATCATGTGATACAGTAGCTAAACTTAGAAGAAACAATTCTATACATAGTCACTGCATCTCTGAAGATTTGAAATTTTCCAAGGATCTGTCCACACAAGTTCGAACAATTTTAAAAATATCCTTTCTGCCCTGCAGCATACAATTACACTTCACAATGTAGGTTCTTCCCAAATAGCTAAGAGCCGCCCAAAATGAGTCCCTGAAAACTGGAAGACATGAAGTTCTCAGTTTCTGAAGAACTGTGATTAGCATAAAGGTCAAGCATACAGTTCAAGTGCAAAAGCACTTTTTGCTTTTGAAAGGCAGAAGTGCCTTTATAAGTTAAATGTTTTTAACTTTCGCTTTTTGGTATCCACTAGGTTTTAAAATGTTTTTAGGTTATTTACAGTCTAGGATTTGGGGTTTTTTGCCTAGAAGCATATGTGAAAGAGCAGGCAACGCATGGAATAAAACTGTCATCAGGGGAAATTACACTAGCAACAGACAAGTTAATGCCAATCTACAGTTAGCACAGTTTTAACACTGTACCAGGAACAGTATAAGTTTTACCAAACACTAAGCCAAATCTCTTCACTTCTGCTGCAAAGTTCATATTACCAGTATATCAATCCATAACTTTGTTCAGAGTAAGCCTTAGGACTTGTCCGCAGAGTATTTCCCCAGATTTTCAGTTGTTAAAGTTAAGAGGGACAAGGAAAAAAAAAAAAAAAAGCTGTAAATAGTATTAAGAAAGTTGGCACATACTTATGTTTTGATACTTTATACATTCTCCCTTAGCTTATATAGTTGGCAATAGGCTGCTCAAATTTCATGTCTGCTAGTTGCCATTTCTTAAGCAAGGCTTTCCATGACAAAAACGACACTAAGGGCAATGAGTTCCATTGGGTTGCAAATTTACAAAGAAGAAAGAATAACACTGGAGTCCAAAGACTTTTTTTTTTTTTCAACATACAAAATTTCCATGTTATGCTATCATCTCTAAGACCTAAGAAATGAAACGCAAAGATGCTGCATTTGTACTGAAGAGATAATGAAAAATATTTTTACAAATACATTAATAACAAAAAGAGAGCCAAGGAGAATCTCCATCCTTTATTGGATGCAGAGGGGAACATTGCAACCAAGGATGAGGAAAAGGCTGAGGTACTTAATGCCGTCTTTGCCTCAGCCTTTAATAGTCAGACAAGTTATCCCCAGGGTATTCAGCCTTGAGCTGGAAGACAGGGACAGAGAGCAGGATAAACGCCCCCTAATCTAGGAGGAAGCAGTTAACCTGCTGAGCCACCTGGACACTCACAAGTCTATGGGGCCAGATGGGATCCACCCGAGAGTACTGAGGGAGCTGGTGGAGGAGCTTGCCAAGCCACTCTCCATCATTTATCAGCAGTCCTGGTTAGCAGGGGAGGTCCTAGACAACTGGAGGCTTGCCAATGTGACGCCCATCTACAAGGAGGGCCAGAAGGAGGATCCGGGGAACTACAGGCCTGTCAGCATCACCTTGGTACTGGGGAAGATTATGGAGCGGTTCATCTTGATTGAGCTCACCAGGCATGTGCAGGACAACCAGGGGATCAGGCCCAGCCAGCATGGCTTAATGAAAGGCAGGTCCTGCCTGACCAACCTGATCTCCTTCTATGACCAGGTGACCCGACTAGTGGATGAGGGAAAGGCTGTGGATGTTGTCTACCTGGACTTTAGTAAAGCCTTTGACACTGTCTCCCACAGCATCCTCCTAGAGAAGCCGGTGGCTCCTGGCTTAGACAGGTATAAAAAACTGGCTGGATGGCTGAGCCCAGAGAGATGTGGTGAACGGAGTTAAATCCAGTTGGCAGCCAGTCACAAGCAGTGTTCCCCAGGGCTCAGTTTTGGGCCCAGTCTTGTTTAATATCTTTATCAATGATCTGGATGAGGGGATTGAGTTCGCCCTCAGTAAGTTTGCAGATGACACCAAATTGGGCAGGAGTGTCGATCTGCTCGAGGGTAGGAAGGCTCTGGACAGGCTGGATCAATGGGCTGAGGCCAACTGTATGAGGGTCAACAAGGCAAAGTGCTGGGTCCTGCACTTGGGTCACAACAACCCCATGCAATGCTACAGGCCTGGGGAAGAGTGGCTGGAAAGCTGCCTGGTGGAAAAGGACCTACAGGTGCTGGCTGACAGCCGGCTGAACATGAGCCAGCAGTGTGCCCAGGTGGCCAAGAAGGCCAACAGCACCCTGGCTTGTATCAGGAATAGTGTGGCCAGTAGGAGCAGGGCAGTGATCGTCCCCCTGTACTCGGCACTGGTGAGGCCACACCTCGAATACTGTGTTCAGTTTTGGGCCCCTCAGTACAAGAAGGACATTGAAGTGCTGGAGTGTGTCCAGAGAAGGGCAATGAAGCTGGTGAAGGGTCTTATGAGGCGTGGCTGAGGGAGCTGGGGTTGTTTAGTCTGGAGAAGAGGAGGCTCAAGGGAGACCTTATCACTCTCTACAGCTACTTGAAAGGAGGTTGTAGCGAGGTGGGGGTTGGTCTCTTCTCCCAAGTCACTAATGATAGGATGAGAGGAAATGGCTTCGAGTTACATCAGGGAAGGTTTAGACTGGATTAGGAAAAATTTCTTTACTGAAAAAGAGTGGTCAGGCATTGGAACAGGCTGCCCAGAGAGGTGGTGGAGCTGCCATCCCTGAAGGTGTTAAAAAAACGTGTAGATGTGGCACTTCAGGACATGGTTTAGGAGGCATGGGGGTGCTGGGTTGATGGTTGGACTTGATGATCTTAGAATCATAAAGGTTGGAAAAGACTTCTATGAAGCTTGCTACTCTACCTCAGTAATGCAGAATCAGCCATGTGGCATGTTGATGAGGTAAGGGAAAGCATAAATTCCACAAAACTAGGCAGGCAAGACTGACCAGAAATGATGGAGTGAAAAAGGGAAGGCAAAGGTGCAAAACTAAATACCTAAATTATAAAAGATACTTTGTAAAACATATATTATATTTCTAAGACTGTAGTTTACCAACTCACTGACAGACCATTACATATATTTTACAACACACACATCAGGAAAGCTGGACATCTTCAACTGTCATATACGCAAAGGGGACAACACAAACCAAATCCTCCACCTACCCATCCCACTTAGTTTATTTTAGTTTATTTTGACTGCTTTTTGACATGCAATGTATGTGTTATAACATTTACCTGGGATTTACTTCATTATTTTGAAAATGTCTTGGGTCACCTCAAGTACAAGTAGCATGACTATACACTTGGTTTACTAGGAAGTTTAATGAAAATTAAACTGTCCAAGTCCTAAGGCAGGTTGTTTTAAGAGTCTACAAAACAGCTCAACTTAACACACAGTTAAAAAAAACCAAACTCCCCACCCAAACCACCAAGAACACAGGTTTGCCTCAATGTACCAAAATCATCAAAATAATAAACGGCTGTGTGTTTGAAACAGAGAGATATTCTGAGGATATAGAGAAGTGATAACAATTTTCAAGGTACGCAAACAACCAGAAGGTAATTTTGGAGTCTGTCTCCTAATGCGAAAGGCACTGTAGAAGTAAAAATGGGGGGCAGGGGTGGTGTTAATATGCTTTATTTTCAGCAGTGTAAGTAAGCAGCCATACTTGCCTTACAGCTTTGGGAAAAAAACTTGCAGAATCTTAAAAGGTTCTATACTGGAGAACAGAAAGCTATCAGTCAGGCACAATACATTTTTACATACATAATGCTTCATACACATGCAACTTACAGAACTGTAAAAAGAAACCAAAAAAAAACCCTGTGTTCTTAATTTCCTACAGTAGTAAGAAATCAGGATACCAACACAGTTTATGGAAAAGGGGGCAGGGTGTGGGGGCGGGGAACAGAAGCGCCACATAGTCAACAAGTATAGTTGCCTAAGATAGAGAGAGAGGAAGAAGATGAAGCAGAATAAAGGCTACTAAAATAGCAGAAAGATTTATAGAGGGTATTTTTCACTATATGTGGATCAACTTCTTCCAATTAACTGCACATAAACCACTCATTTAAACCACCTTATCTTCAACAGCTTTACAAGAGCTTTAGATATGGTTTAGCAAAAAAACACTCCCCAATGGATAAACCCACGGATAAAAATAACACTGGTTAATATTTACTGGTACTGAAAGGAGGACTTCAAGGGCTGATTTAGTGTAACAGAAAGCAAGTCTTAGCATCTTTGGGGGACCCAAATTCCACCTACCTTTACACTTATATGGTAGTTGGAGCAGTGAAGCACTGAACCTGATCAAAAATGACTGCAACTGCCACTACAAGTTCAATTTTGTCCATTATCAGCAAACCACCTAACCAACTTCAAAATATGCTTACCATTAGCGCAAGATAAGCAATCATATTTGTCTATCCCCCAATAAACTTACCCATAGCAGCAATGGAATTTCATATTCAATAGAAACAAGAAAGCTAACTCAGCCACCTGTTACCAGCTTTGATCAAGAACCTGAAAAGCAGATTATAGTTCTGCTCTTTCAGATTTGCTAATTGCATAGGAGAGCTTTTTAAAAAAGAACAAGATTTCATAGGAAGTAAAACTCTGTGAAAATAACAACTATTAAATTCATTTATATAGTAATTAACAAAAAATGAGGGAGTCATTTGTTGCATGCAGTTTTTCCAACAGCTACCTTAATACAGCCAGTCACACAGGTGGGTAAGAAAACTAGCATACTGTCACCTAATCTGCCTATAACTGACTCCACCAAATCCCCAAAGAATGACATATAGTCTACTGGTTTCACTGTACTAAAACAATTCTAAATATACCCAGTACTAAATAACAGCATATTAAGTGCTAACAAGGCCTTTCTTGATATCACTACAGTGAAGGATTCAAATAGTATCACTGTACGTTAAATAAAGACTGTTCTAGCTCTAGATTCATGTGGCACAAAACTATTTCAATGTACCCTACTACTTGTAAAATATTTTTGGTTTTGTATGAAGTTGTTAACTAGCAAACCTTTTCTTCAGAATTTTTAAGCTACTGATATGAAATTTGAATTTCACAAAATATGTACCGATCCTCTTAGTGAATGACTTCTGATCCTGCAAGGTTCTAAATACTTCAATTTTCACTGGCCTCAAAATTTTGTACAATGCACCTGGCATCTAGAATGAAGACAAACAGCAGTACTGTATTTGAAAGCTACAAAAAAAAAAAGTTGATCTAGACTACAGAAAAAAAAAATTGAAGAGCCTATGCCTATTTCTGAATAAATCAGAATGTGTTCTGATTAAATTCAGCCTTAAATTCTGAAAATACCATAAACTAATTTCTTTGCAAAACACTGTCTTCCTTCACTTTGGTTGCAAGATATGAATCAGCAGCTCATAATTAACGTATCCTAAATACAGTACATGAAGGCCTGTAAGAGCAGAACAACAACAAAAAAAATCCAAATCTCACTAAATTTTAAAAAGTAACAAAAATTCAGTCCTATTAAAAACCTTGCCAAACCAGTTTAGATTATTAACATCACAATTTTCCCTTTTTCTACTTATGTTAGTCACATTCTTAGATGAAACAAAAAGAAGGGTTTTGTTAAGTTTCTCTTCTGTCACCCTTACGTTTGTTGAAGTTCTTACTTAGTCTAATAGCAAACTCTGCAAAAGAAAGTTTATATCAAAAGAAAAGCTTTCTTATCAACACGACTATTACCATGAACATTAACAGGACTGTCTGCTATGGAACTCAGTATTTCAGAAACTTCATTAAAATAGTAGCATAAATCAACTTATACCAATTTTATATATATATATATATATATAAATCTCCTAGATCATATAGAAGGCACTTTTAAATTTCAATTGTTTTCACACAGATTAATGCTGTATAATTAAAATTCAAAATACTTTATAGTGTACTTACTTTAGCAATCTGTAGCAACACAATGCAGTGTTTTATTGATTCTACCATGCTCTGGGAAAACAAAAATAAGAGAAAAAAAACAACTTGTATTACTATCCTATAATATTTTGTATTTACAGATATTTTTATTAGTTACACAGACTATATTGAGCCAGAACTAAATGGACACTCTCTTCTGTGGAACCCTTACTTTCACTTCCCCTTTTTTTTTCCAGAGACAAAAGCATAGCAGTAGAAAACAAGTTTCCAAAAGCCACATACAACACAGGTTCCCAGGGTGAAATAGAGGTCAGCTTCAAACTTTCAGAGCGCTGCAAGCAGGTAAACTGTCATCTGAAGGGAGGCTGAGATTGTTTAATCTGGAGATGAAAAGGCTCAGGGGAGACCTTATCAATGGGCATCAATAGCTGATTGGGATGGCTGGGTGTAAAGAAGGCAGAGCTAGCCTCATCTCAGTGGTGCCCAGTGACAAGACAAAAGGCAATGGCCACAAATTGAAACACAGGAAATTCACCTTAAACATAAGAAAACACTTTTTTACTCTAGGGATGATCAAACACTGGAACAGGTTGCCCAGAGAGGTTGTAGAGCCTCCATCCTCGGAGCTACTCAAAACTCAACTAGATTTGGTCCTGGGCAACCTGCTCTAGCTGACCCCTGCTCTGAGCACGGGGTTGGATTACAGACCTTCAGAGGTCCCTTCCAACCTCAACTATTCTATGATGTTATAGTTCTAAGGTGCTAGACATAAATCTGAATACAGCACCAGAACCAGGCTGCCTCTGCCATCAGACTGTTGGACCTAATACGGATTCCCACTTTTCTCTAAAAAGCTTTAAAAACTTTCCCAATAAAATAACATGAATTTCAAAATCTATATATAATAGATTCAAAAACTAAGAAACTTACACTGGTTGTTTCTTTGAGACTTTCAATTTTCTGTAAAAGAAAAATCAAAATAGTGTGGTTAAAGACAGAATCTCCAGCATCTAGTTTGATCTAAATACTGTACAAACACTGTATTTTAACCTTAAATTGGGGGAGGGAAAAAGCAACCACCATGTTAAAGACTATTTCTATATACAGACACAATTTTCATTTTGCAATTGACAAGAGAGGAGTCAAACAGATAATTAAAGCTTAAAGATGACAAAGTTAGGAATTTCTGAGCAGTGACATTATACATATTTACCCTTAAAAGTCTACACTTTGGTTTTGCATAACATCAACAAAAATGAAACGCAGTATGAAGATTCACTCTAAATTCGGTTTGTAGCCTTATATAGTGTACTGAATGGTGGCACATCTTAACAATCAATATTACTTGAAATTACCATCATTCAAGTATAGTAAACATATGCAGTTAGGCACAGTTAAAAAAAAAAAATCACGGAAAATAACAGTGCACACATGTTCTTGCTCTTTCTATGTCTCCAGTAAAAGTGCATCTGGAAATCTGCCTACTTAATTTTATCTAGAAACACCGGTTCGTAAAGATTTCCTGTGTGGAATTGCACTTCAGGCATGCAAAAAGCATCTGCATGCCATTTTACACATAAGCATGACCTATCTAAGAAGCATATGCATCCTGTTGATGACCTCGGGTCTGTCTGCAGAAGGCAAAATTATTAAATTGGACTCAGCACTGAACCTCTACTAATTCAATTACAGGACCTCTTTGTTTTGATTAAGATGAGTGTCTCACGTGACTTGAGTCACAGTCTTTTTGATTCTTGTATAATCAAAGTGTGTAAAGGAACTTTTTTTCCTCACACAGCATTGCAAGCCAAATCTTACACTGTAAGAGATCAACATGCATCTATAAATCTACAGGAATGAATAGTTTCAGCTTGTGGATTAAAAAGAAAATAAATGCAGTGACAGCTTCCCAGCCAATACCTGGGGAAAATTTTTTCAGTTATACTCTGTTCTATATACTATTCATAAGGACGCTATACATTTTATTCACGATTAACTGGCAAGAGATGGCCAAACAGCACCCAGTCTCAGCCTCTTCCCCTGGAAAGACTGGACCATGCTGATCTAGGAAATAGCATATCAGAGATGTTATATCACGAAGTTATATTATATTTACTTCTGCTGCTAGCAGAGAAATATGCTAACAGCTAAAAATTCCTTTGTTTTGTTTTTGTTTGTTTGCTTTCCATGTCTCTACTATACTTCCAGTCCAAACTTTATCAACACATATTGAAAAAGGCATTTAAAATATGACAACTGTGAGGTTTTGAGCCTTTTCGCACCAAAATAGTATAGGCAATGCACCCAGACATACAGATCTTGTCAGATGAAAGATTATGCAGCTGAAATAACTGATTCAGTCTCAACACTTTATAGCCAACTGTAGGCAGCCATCAGCAGTTTTGATTACTCCTTACCTATGTTTTCCCCAAGGTGTTATAGAGTATTTACACACCAAATAAACTGGTATCTCATTCCCTTCACTGATGTCATCTTTGCTGAAAATCTGAAAGTGATGTCAGGCCATATAAGGTAATTCAGTCACACTGTTTTCCCCCAACCCATTTGTAATTTTCCAAACAATAGACTAAGACATTGCTGTTCTTACACACAGGTACAGACAAAAGGGTAATTTGTCCAAGATCACACAGAAGATCTGATATGGGAAAACCTCAGGACACCTGGTTTCCAAGGCCTATCCACAAATTATACAATCACAATTTTTTCCGCTATGGAAATGAATTCTTTGTGAGCTGGCCGACTTAAGCAGTAACAGTACACATTAATCCAGTATTTTTCACATTTGTGCTGTATGGCTACCTTGCTACAGCAGAGAGAACTGGAATATTATCTTCTTCGCATGTACACAGAATTATGAGAACAATGCAGGCAAGTCAGACTGACTCAGTCCCTGGGAAGACCCTTCTAAAGAGCACCGGCCCTGCTCCTTAGGGCTGAGCAAACATTGATCTGGAAGTCTCCGGATTTTCATGAGCAATGTGTTATTCTAGAACAGTGATGTAAGCAGGCATAAAACAAAGTTTGTGAACTCTCTCCCTGTAAGATCTTATACAAACACGCTATAGACATGACACTGGGGAGAAAAAAAAACAAGTGGATAATCACCAGCAACAAAATTGGCATGCTTACAAGAGTGGTTGGTTTGTAAAGTTAGGAAAATGCTTGTATCTCATCTCATCAATTATACAGAATGACATGGCTATGTATACACACTGCTCCAATTCTTATGATTTTATCTTATCATTTTTTGTTTGAACTTGCATTGAAGTAGTAATGTAGATAACTTAGAAAATAAAAAATTGTAAGGAAAATCATAAGCAGGTAAAAAGAGGTATGTTGAAAATAAAAAACATTACCAATAAAAATAAAATCAAAGAATATAATTTACTACTAAAAGTTATCGCGAATTTTCTCTCTTCAACATCCCTACTCTTTGAAAACTGATGAAGATAAAATTTTAATAAGACAGTTTACCTAGTTTTAGGTAATGAATACACATATTTTCAAATGACACATCAATTTCCTCCAGACTTATATTTGCAGAATGCAGCCACATGCTACATCTAATCTAACCAAACTGCAGAAACTACTCCATCTAATTGTTGCTCGTTGCACCTCCTTGTTATCTGACTTTTTTTATGAAGCCACTGGTGATCCAATATCAAGCTAATTTTATTTCATTGAACATGACTTTTGCCTCATTCAATAATCATGTGACTACAGACGGATCAGCTCATCCAGCAAGACAGGCAGCAGAGGCACGTAGGGGTAGCCGACTCATGGTCGGAATTGGTAAGGTGCAACCTGAATCCTTGTGCTCAGCCTTGGATTTACTTCACAAAAAGTACTCGTGAACCAAACAGCTTAAACAGGCTACGCTTCCCTCCAAAACCTCATTAAGTAATGTCTGCTTTGTTCCAGTCTGCCAGATATACACCTCTTCACTGTTCTGATGCTTTTGAATGCTTAGTGGTCAAGATAGTTGAACAGAAAAGTTTACTTCAAGTTCTCACCAATAATATTGCTAATGCTGTAAGAAAGCAAGGTCCTATCTTGTCTTCACCTTGAAATGCCAGTACCCTCAGATCACGTACCTTCCTTTACTCCCTACGTAATTGGATATATACATTTTACTCCATCAGTAGATTCAGCAAAACCGGCAGCACTGCTAGTTATAGTACATTTGCAAGACAGTATGATCTCACTATAGAGTGCTAGTCGTACTTCTGCCAGGAGTATTGATATAACACAGATAATTAATGATAATCACAATATTTCTCAGTCTTCAAAATTAATCAAGTCTACATTTGCACTGTATTCTTCCAAGTTCAAAAGATTACGATGTCTCAGAAAGAAGGTATCCAAGAGATCTTGAAGCATCTCGGAACACCTATACCCTATACCATTATCTTCAAAAGACCAAATATTCTGTAACTAAAAACCAGCCCATCCAATGCTCTGTACACTTGCAAAAACAATATCTCAGGTTTTAAATGTCTGGCCATAAACAGTTGCAGAAAACGGCACTCAGCTAGTTGGGAAGCAAGTAACACTCAAATAACCAAATCTTGTTTCCTCAGAGGAAAAAACTACGGGTTGGATTGAAGTATCCTGCAGGTTACACCCAGCTCAGTCTGATAGCCGAACCATACTTCCATAAACAAATAGGGAAACTGCTAAATACGGTATCAAAAAACCTCTTAGCTGCTTTAGTGCAGGAAGAGACATGATCAAAAGAGTGCTTTGCCAAGTCTTTTTCATTTTTAATAGAGAATAAATGGAATCTATAGTAACAGCAAAACTCATCAAGATTTAAAACCAGAGGAAGCTGACCTCTTCTAAACAAGCCTCCTGCTTTCTCTATAAAGTCAATCTGTCTGTTCCATAGATACCTTGCAGAGATAAAGAAAGAAATCAGCACAACATACGGAAAGTCTCCAGGGATTAGAAGCACTGTCACAGGGAAAAAGAAAGTACTGCCTGATCTGCAAAGTAACACCTGGAGGGAGGTCAAGATTGAAGGAGAACTCTTCCCAGTAAGACACACCAAAGGAGAATTACAAAATCTTTAGGTCTTACTCTTTTGGTCGGTTGTCTACAGATGAAACACGCTTACACAGAGAACACTTGTACTTCAAAGTTATTTTAAAAGCCTGCACATGCAAAAGAACTCCAGAAAGACCATCACTTTTGAAGTCCCTAAGACGTCACATAACACAGCAAACAAGATGGGTAACACATGAAAGGTCACAACCGCTATAAAGTAAACTAATCACAGAAAGCATCAGACTGTTTTCAAAACTGAAACCAAACACCAAGAGAACATCAGCTTGTTTTTCACAAGTGAAATTGGGGGGAGAGAGGGAACTAGGATGAAATACACCACTATTTTATGATATTGAAATCACTGCATTTGCTGAAAACAAAAGCAACTCCTGAGTAATAAACCCTTCATAAAGAATTGTTAAATCCCTCCTCCACACCACAGAAATTAACATACAAAACCAGCATGCTACTCAATGCCAGCCTTTCTTAAACATAGTGACTGAACTCTGACCTACAAATTTGACTTTGAAATGGAATAGGAGGGGATGCAAAAAAATACACAACTTAAGTGAATACAGCCTCACAAAAAAACTAGTGCTCCCCACACAGCAAGTTACATTTTTGGCATCCTCACTTAAGGTGAATGAATTATTGTATTCTCAGACTTTCAACCTGTGGCATGCTAGTCGCAGGACTACACAGGAGGCAGACCAATTATGTGAAATACACGATTCTTAGTATTTATTTTTCTTCCTTCAGACTAACTTTGCTATTCCTACAAACATTAAACACTCATCCTTGTTAAAGATTAAAAAAATAGCAAATTTAAGTTAAAAATGCTTTTGATGGTTGGATAACAGAGAATTAATAATTTCCTACAGACTGAAACTTTTTTTAATGTGATGACACCCAGTATTACTAAAAATTCTGTTTGCAACCTATTCACAAATAACGTTATCAGTTACACAAATTGTTTTAAGTGATTTTGAAAACCTGACGAATTTGAACTGTACTTTAAACTTCTGTAGACTATAGCAAATTGATCGACAAAACCATCTGATTAAGCAAAATAAGCAATATTTAAGACAAAATGTACTTGCTTTTCTCTGTTCATCATCTTTGCAGTTCTGGAGTTTTTCATCAAAGAGCTAAAAGAAAGAGATACTTGTGAAAACACTGAAAGTGTTATTTTTTTCATATAGTATCAGCCGGAAACACCGAAATTTCAAACCCAAAAGCATTTTGTAAGTACTTAAGTTGTATGATCCCGGTATTACGACCCAAAGCAGTTTTTGCCTAATATTTTTTACAGAATTTGTGATCTAACAAATTTGTAACTAATTTCTCACATTATCCCATCCTGCAAGAGACCAAATCTCAGATCCCAGCTAGTTCCACAGCTCAGTCTGGCACGGTTCTACCATGGTTTGAACAAAAAATTAAGGTTAACTGATAAAAGTGACACTCATCAGAACACCTCAAACTGCCTTTCTTTTATTTCAGCAAAGACATTTGGGGCATCTGGAGTGCTTATCAAAACAGCCTCAACCCTTATCAACCCTTCTAGGCACCCTGTTATTCAGGTA
The DNA here is from genome assembly GCA_031468815.1 of Morus bassanus. Taxonomy (NCBI): domain Eukaryota; kingdom Metazoa; phylum Chordata; class Aves; order Suliformes; family Sulidae; genus Morus; species Morus bassanus. The sequence continues at coordinate 17,121,100 of CM062576.1, read as the reverse complement.
CATGATTCAAATCATGTAAGATTTGTAAGCACTTCTTTTGCAAAGATAGGTAGTGACTTCCCAGCATTAACTTCTATTTACTTCCTTAAAAGTGGAATATGAGATGCAGATAAGCAAAGCGAAACAACTTCTTACTGAAGAGTTTACATGTGTATTTAACACAAGCTGAGCTGAAACAGTTAAAAGTTGCCTCCAAGAGCACTCTAAGGTGTACATACAAAAAACCATTGAGTACAAGTTGTTCAAGGAAGAAAAAAATTAAGGGTAATGCTCAAAAGTTCATCACATCCATCCTTGATCAGAAAAGAGGCTGTAATTTTTAGTAGGTGAGCTACAGTTCTTCACTCGGCTGCCTGCCTAAAACCTACTCATGTGTTCCCTTTCCCTTGAGGGCTGATTTCTGGTTTGAAAAAAAGACTGTAGTCTGGTCTCTGGCCAATCTCAAATTCACTCTTCTTTCATTATAAACAAATTCCTATATCCCCTCCCTCCAGCTGGCCTCAAATAACAATTAGAAGGTGTGAAGATTCAAATATCTTCCTTCAGTGAAGCATGCTAGATGGCTCCGGAGCAGGAGACAAAGCTAACTCCTGATCAAGTCTTTGCAGTTTAGCTTTGAATTTTGTTTGCATCTCTTCTGCCTACCTCCATTTTTGTTGGTATGCCCTCCCCGCTCTCCACCCTCCCCTGCAACTGAATTTTTGCTGAATATCCCACATGCAATACTTGCCCATTGTATCAGGGAAAAAAAAAAAACCAAACCAGCAGAACTGAAGCAGTCTTAACAGCAATTTTAACCTGCTGAGTCATGGGAAAAAGTGTCCTAACCAGCAACAAAAACTGTTTTTCTCAATCAGGTGAGTACTGAGAGATATAACCTCATAATTCCTCACCTTTCCACCTACTCTTAAAATACATGTACAAAGTGTAAAAGAACTGTATTTGTACAAAATTTCTACAGAATGTTTTCACTCAGGGACAAAGAACAGATTATCTATCACTACTGCAACGAAGCCTGAAACTACCTGCAACTGTAGTTACATATTACTTGACAAAATTTTCTCAAGATAAATTCTAAAATGCTATGAGCAATACAATGACTTAGTTATGTTTTAAAATTAAACTTAAGTCAGCGCTACCATTTCCATGAAGCTATACATACAAAAGAATGTTTCAGCCACTGTAAACCATTCTATAAAATCTGAGTTATTCTAATTTTCTAACTGCATTTTAACAATCCCAAGATCCATTCTAAGAGAAAGCTATTTTCAGCTTATTTCAGCCCTTATCTTATAAATTTTAATTTTTATACTTCTAGTAAAAATCTCTTTATTTCAGAAGTAGTTAGTACTTACATAACATCCTAAGCTAGGGGGAAAGAGAAAATAAAATTCTATCATCAGCAGACTTCATATATCAAAAAAAGGTATGTTTTCTCCAGTCCACAGTCAGCTCAGCCAGATGAGCTCTCCCTGCCTCCCACATTGACCAGAACATGTGCCAAGCATAAAACATGACTCTCCCCCTCTGTTGAGCTTCCTTTCAACCACGCTGACAAGCAGACTCCCACTGCAGTAAACACACCAGTTAGTTACCATACCTTCAATTGGTCTATCAAGATCTGTAAGTAAGCATCAGCCTCAGTAAGTTTCTTGTCAAAATCATGAACGCTGGGAACAAATCCTGAATCCACACCCTAGATATAAATAAATAAAAATCAAATATATAATTAGAGTTTCAGAGGAAGAGAAAAGATAACAAAAATATGGTTTTGCCTGCCAACTGACAGATAAAATGTTGCCTTGCCTCTCATCCTGCCATGTGCAAACACAGGCACACAGCTGAACACATTTGTCTTCTGTTTGCAGCTAAATCAGTTAACAGTAAATAGCTACACATTTTCAGTGGGGGTATAATCATCACACACCAGAGTGTTTCATTACTTACGATTGAACAAGTCCTCTTACATTAACTAATTAAAGTTTCTTTTGAAAATATAAAGGAGAATTCAAGTTTTTCTGAAGACTGCCTTGTGATTCCATATTCCTACATTTCAGTTAAGGAAGACAAAAGCATACCAAATTGGATGATTGCGCTTTTCATGCTTCAGACAATATTGCTCAACTCACAGCTTCTTAGCTAAGAATTGAACTAATGAGTGCTAAATCTTTTCTTAAATAGGGACCCACCTTTGAGGTGAAAAATTCAGAAGTGTTATTCCTGGTTGCCCTAGTTCCTTTAAAGCTATAGTGATTTGCATCCTTGTCATTATATCCGATTTCTTACATTTTGTTGCACACATGCCAACAAGGAGGAAGTATCAGTACCGTGAGAATGATTACTTTTATATTTTCTTGCTTACAAATTTGTTTCCCTTAATAATGTAAGACTCAAAGCACACTTCTGCGTATAACATAATCCTTACCTTTAAACTGATAAAACATGTACTTAAATACCTGGACAAACTCCCACTGGGTTACCACTTCTTTAATTACAGGAAAGAAAAGAGAGGATTCTTGAAATTGATTACTTCTAACTTCATGTACATATGCTATGTAGACACATTTAAGGATTATTTATATAATACCTTTAATGCAAATGGAACTGCAAAACAAACATTGAAGCACTCCCAGCCTAAAAAAACTGTACAATGCAAGTTAAATATATAGGAGGAAAAAACCCATGAAGGATAAAGAAGCAAACAACAGTTGTAACAGAAACATAATCCTGAAAACATCACAGCAGTGACAAGACTTTCCTACTAGCCTAAATACTTCCACCCATATTCACGTTGATCTAAAATATGACATCTTCAGTTCAAACTCTTATGAAACCATCAACTGTGCTGTTTTGATTGCTGAGAATCTCAAGGGTCTGAATGTGTAAAGATCAGCCAGTGGGGAAAAAACATTTTGTATAGGGGAAGATGGAAAATTAATATTCATAAAATTCCATATTAGCATAACGTTTTCTTTGACATTGTTTGCTCTGTCAATACAGATAGTTTATTTTATTTTTATATGATAATCAGCCATCATATTAAGAGCTTTATTGATGGCTCTTGAGAGGCGTAAACACTTGCGTGCAACAGAGGAATAACTTGCTCTTATGTCTTTAAGCTGTGGGCATGGTTATCATGCACACCCTAAAACGTAAAGCCATCTACTGACTGTAGAAGATATTATTCTTTATTCATTTGCCAAATCTTAAACTGTGCTACAGACTAATACCCAGATCTTGACAACAGTTCTACATGAGTAAATCTATCCATACAGATTATAGTTTGTAAACCAGCAAAAAAAACCCCAAAACCAAACCACTTCACCCTGTATTAGACAGTCCGCACTGGACAAATTTAGAAATAGTGTTTTGAAACAAGGAGAAGGGAGGAAAAGAGAAGAAAAGAAAGCAACCATTTTGACTATGCTGAGAAATGAGGACAAAAACCGCCCAGTGTAACAAATTACCAAAGAGAAACTAATAGGCAGAAGGGAGAGTCCTCTCAACCAAGAAACTTTTCACACTCCCTTAAACTAGTCAAGTTTAAAATTACACTGAAACTAGATCTGAAACTGTGTGAAATTAGTATTCAATTTCCTTGTTGAAAACGGAATTGTCTGTACAGCTAGCAGCCAACACCACAATTTCAGCAAATGGTCTAGCATGCTCAGTTAAAAATTCCTGGAGGTCAGGTTTCACACACCAAAACTGCATGGACATACAGAAAATTTCTGCTGAAGATACTATACACAAAAGTATAGCTTATGGTGTAAGTTATCTGTATGCTGCATCAAAATGCCAGCTCTCTTTTCAGTCATCAGTCTATGACTACTAATATGTAACAATCTAGTATTTTTAGTGGTGGCTTAAAGATAAAATGCCATTCTTAAATTTCAGCCTCTTAGCACAAGGGAAAAGCTGATTAAAACATTTAGTGTTACAACTGAGCAGACATCCACATCAAACACAGATTGAAAACTGTGACCTAAAAAGTTCTATTAGAAAGTTAAAACTTCAATCAATGTAAAGAGAAAGCCATAAAACCATGTATAGTGTCAAGGTGACATAGCACAGAGATGAAACATGACAATAATTTTGAAAAGCAGCACAGATACTTAAAGCTGTAGCACTCCACTAGTTTGCTCTTGGTTTGTATAAAGACAGTTTAGATGAAATTTTATAACCTACTGAGCAAACTTACTAGTCTGTGTTATATGAGATTAGGCTCACAATTTTAAGTTCTCACATAGTTTTAAAATTGAAAACCAAAAGATAATTGGAAGGTTAAAAATATCAGGATTAGCCATAGCACAGAAAAAAAAACACTGTATAAGTAGCAAACAAAATCAATCAATATTTGAAACCCAGCAGTAATTTAGAAAGAGCAGATATACAAAGTGCAGATCTGCATAACAAATCCTTATTTCTTCATTATTGGGTCACCCAAAGACACAGTGGAGGAAAAAAGGGAATCCTTTCTCTTTCTTCCCCTTTCTTCCCTCCCCTGCCATGTAGGAAATGGGGCTTCAAAAGAAACGGGTGAACAGAGTCAACAGAATGGCATTTAACAGCTTTTTAAACATGTAAATTAGGAAACTGCACATCTGAATTAGCAATCAAATTTTTATGAGAAACTTGTATTATATGCTGCTCACCTATTCATAAACTGACAAGAGGTTGCATGCAGATATTGTTGAACCTCCACCCTTGGAGGGCAGAGTTCAAAAAATCTGGATTTGACCCTAGACAACCTGATCTCACGTAGAAGTTCGTCTCACAATGAGAAAGCGCTTGGACCAGGTGACTTGCAGAGGTCTTTTCCACCTGAAGTGATGCCGTGACTCTAAAATATGTATCTTCACATTACAAAAAAGAATAGGAAACAAACTATTTTAGATCTTCAGAAATACACTGATTCTTTCTTACTGTCAGAACCAACACAAAGTAATAGAACCTGTTTGGCCACTGAATAACTAGATCTATCAGTAAGTACACTTTATTTCCCTCAAACAACTACTACTCTGTGTCATGTAGGTTTTAAGAAATTAACAGTTACATTACCAGATGAAATAGCTGCAGAAGCAAGTAATTTATATAACTTCTAGTCTGCCCACCACCTCCCAAAACAATACATTGGTATCTGACTCCTCTCCACAAAGAACCCGCACAGGTAACAACACTAGAGAAAAGAGAAAAAGGTACCGTATCATTCTTTCCCTCATCCCTCCCTCCCTCCTGCAACTCCTGGGATGTTCTCTTCAGGACGTATAAAAAGCTTCAAGACTAGACTTCATAGGGCACATGCCAATCCTAACGTTTGTGGGTAGAAAGGAGAACGCAGGGCCCAGCAGCACACTGACCTACCCAAATGAGCGGTCTCCCAGTGTGATCTGCATGATACCCAGTAACTTGGAGGGAGCAGAGAGGATAGTTAGCCTAGGAAAGGGTTTACATGCTGTTCTGGAGTTGAGTCAAGAACTCTCGTGCTAGGAGTCTTGCAAAATTATTCCCTCATACATTACACTTTTTTTGGAAGGGGTAAACAGGAGGGCAACAACAAAATGTAAACTAATTAAAAATATATATTATGAGCTTCATTTCCGTTACAGAACTGCAAGCAGTAAGGGAGTTTATATGTTGTTTCCTTGTCCTCCAAATTAGAAGTCACGCATATCACTAATGCATTTGTATCCAAAACTTGCCTATGCTGAGAAGTAATTCCAGCCTAATTTAAACTGGTTCTTTCAAACTAGGATGGGATTAAAAGATTGCATCATCCTTCGAAGAAATATACCAGAAAAAGTCAAATATATTTCTCAAATAAAAGCATTACAGTAGTGAACAGTAATGAAGGCAGGGTAACAAAGAAAAAGATAGAGGCAACAGCAAAGACTTGACAAGAACTGTCCTTGTAGAATAGCTTTACTGGGGGAGAAAAAGAGAAAGCTGTACGGAGCAGACTTTCTTATCTTTTTGAAGATACTTATGCTATATTCTTCATCTAATTAGGATTCCAAGTCCAACAAAAAAAATATCTTGTGGAAGTTAAAGCAGTGAATAAGAGTATTCTCCCTCCATCCACAATACCTCATCAGAAACATATCCCCTGCCTATAGCATGTTTGATTTTGTCAAATAGGACATTGCCTCTAAGAACCACTGATAGAAAACTGAAGTAAAACAACAAATTGACTAGTAAGCCACTGAACAATGGCACCTTCTTGCCTTTTTATTTGTGGCAAAGACAACCATATTTTTTTCCTCTGCTGGATTTTTAAGCTATATTTAAAGCTCAGAATGTAAATGTCTCAAAATAAGTTTAAACACAAATGTATGAGTCCTGGAAAGCATAGGAGCCTTCCAAACAGTCAGAATATTGCACTCCTTAAAAAAAAATTGCTTTGCAAACCACAAAATGCTTAGCAAAGACTGTGCAGCTAGAGATATTATCAGGTCTTCTAGGAAAACAGAAAGAGCTCAAAAAACAGAAGTATGTATATACTGATGTAAAATTCTGTCTTCAAAGCATAGGTTACAATTCTGAAACCTCACAAATACTAAGTATATCCTAGAGTCCCATTCATTCACCTACATAATTTATTATGGATGTAGATAATGCACACGCGCTAACGTGCTTACTCACTATCATAGTTACTTTGTTAGCAAAATTTGAAAAAGGGCAGCATGCCTGTTAGCTCTATGCCCTTCCACCAGCACTTGAAATACATCTATATTGGATATATTCTTAATCTAAAAGAACCTGTTCTTAGCTTTATGCAAGCATTCTTGACTCGCACTAGACGCAGCACTGGAAAGCCAGCGAGTAACAATGTAATATACTTAAGAGAAACATATAAGAAAGCTTTACTCTATCTTTTATTTTTGTTTGCAGCTTTAGAAAGGTCATAAAAAATCCTGGTTAATGCGATACTAAGTGAATGGCTACTAGCAACAACAGTTTCACAAATGCTTTACACCAGCATAAGTGAACGAGAAACAAATCAGTTCCCCTGTTGTTTATTCTCACCCTTACTCTGCTCTTTCTTTTGAGTCAGAATAAACCTTTACCTTGCCACATAATCAATTCAATGCGGAAACTAATCCAGGTTAAAACTAAGCTCGGAAAGGGAGGGCAGCATGAAAAGTAGTTTTAATTTGGGCCAGTTCTGAATCCAGTTCCAAATTCAGCTATTCTTGTCACACTGCCTCTTCCCTTCTGCTAGGAGAAGCAAGACAGGACTGCTTCCAGCAGCAGTACCAACTCTTTAAGTATTGGTGAAGCCATGGTGTAACTCTTAATATTTAAGCCACTGTATCACTCTTCACAGCAACCATCCCAGATCCACTTCTCAGAATATAGTTTTCTTACCTTATTTGCTACTTATGAAGTAAACATCTTGTTTAAATTATGGAAGTATCAAGCTACAGAGCAATTTATATTTTAATTCCTTTCACTTTTATGGTGATAAGAAACAGCCCCCCTTTGTACTGACAGTAATTTCAGTTCCTTTGTCTCCACAGTGAGTCCACTTAGAGGCTGAAATAGTTTAGGGCATTACCTGAAGGGTTTTCATAAGTTTGGGCAGGAATTCCTTTGTAGCCTGCAAGTATTTAAAGACTCTCTAATGTGGATTATCACTGTCATATCTACTCAGAAAGCATGGAAGATCTTATTTGTCGAATATGCAAGTTTCAACTTTGTATTTTTATTTTATTTTTAAATCAAGTTGGTAGTTAGTTGCCTTTTATGCAATTCTCAACAGCCTTTTTAGTTACCACTTTAAGACACTTACCAAGATGCTCTAGCAGCACTAGAACAGCAGAGGGGAAAAGTACATTTCAAGACATGGGATTTAAGGCAATAATGAGTGTGAAAGCTTCAGCTAAGAGGAGGAAGGACAAGAAAGAGGAAAATTAAAAAAATAAAATTAAAAAACAACAAACAAACAAAACAAAACAAAACAAAACAAAAAAAAAAAACAAAAAAAAAACCAAAGCTTATCCCTCCAGCTCAGGGTAAGCATGACTCCTACAGACAGGATCCTAATACTACCAGAATACATGCACACATTCACCCATTCAGAATTTTAAAATTTATTCTGGTTTTTACTGAATTCCCTTTAGCATGAGAAGAGTATAGTTATTGGTGGGTTTTAGGTAGATTCCTATTTTAACAGTGGTCTTGTACTTTTCAGATCAAAGAAAAAAGTTTCTGTGTTACTGTGATCCTAGAAGACAGGAGTTATCCTCTAGGGTTTTTCACACGGGAGAATTCCAGAGCCAAAAAGTACCTGTAGCACTAGGGTGGGTGCCACTTGAAAGACAGTCAAGGAAAGCAGGACATTTATGCTAAACAAGAAGACTAGAAGTACTTCCTCTCCTAATGGGACTGCTGGTTGATATAAGATGCTGCTGAGGAACAAAAGAAAGTTTGAGATAACTTATCACCCTCCTACCTCTGCCCAGACAAACAAGAAACCTAAGCCACAATATACCTTCACCCCACACACACCCTTCCCCTTATCTCTTGTGGGTATGAAGCAACTGATGTGCTGCCACTGCAAAGCCACTGACCTGGCAATGCCACAACAATAGCATCTTGGGAGGGGTAAGGGGAAAAACACTGGTGGATTCAGAATAGTGCTTCCAATACTACCACACCATCTATGTCCAAGGACTTCCAATAGACAAAGCTAATACTAGAAGAACTATGCATGTTTTTAGTAATGACTTTAATATAAGAACATACAAAAACACAGCAAGCAGAACAACAGACTTCAGTTTCAAAATTCGGAGAAATTAGACTACAGGTGTATCTGAAATGTTTCCTCGTTATTCTTGTTTCATTTGAATACAACATTACTAATTGTCAGCCCTCTGGACACCAACGATCCCTTTACTCATGCTATATATTTATGACTCAATTCTTCCTCAGTTCCTTGACCGCAGCGCATTCTTGCAAGTTTAGGTTTGTTGGGGGAGGGTGGTGTTTAATTATTTTCTAGTGTTTCAAAAACACTTCCGTTATAAAGACTGAAGCACAACCCAGTAGGACTTTTAAGCAAAAATAAAATTAGCAAGACTAATCAGACTAGAGAACACCCAGACACCACTTCACCTCTCCACCTCGCATTAATTCCTTATCCTTTCTGATGGGGTTCACACAACACACAAACTACCCAGGTTTCAGTATACTTTTTCACCTCTAACAGATGTGTGTTCAACACTATGAAGACAAATTGATCAAAGTCTGACTTCCCAAACCCGAACGCTCCAGTAACAGAACAGGAAGACTGAAGGCAGCATGAAAATCTGAAAAGACGACTCAGGAAAGATACATCGCTTTGACAAAAACGGATGCTTAAAGGTTTTATATGACAGATAACCACCCGTTTCTGTTCGCGACAGAAACTAAGAGCATAAGAAAATACCCTTACAGAAAATAATCTCTGCCACAGCACTCAAACCCCCATCCATACCCGTTGAGCCAATAATCCTCCCAAAGAACTCGTTTGACTTTATTGTCCTAACAAAAAGGAAAGGAACATCAAGTGCGCTAAGTGACGTTTTGTTTTAAATGTTAATTGAAGCCCAGGCGTGTTGGTGTACAACGGGCTCTCGTAACCGGATGAAAGCACCCCCGGGCACGCAGGGCGCACAGTCCCGGCGGCACTCCGGTGGGGAGCCACGGCCGCTCCCGGCGGCTCCGCGACGCCCCCGGCGGGACGCCCCTGCCCGCCCTCCCGCGGAGCCCCGCTCCCGGGGCTGCCCGCCGCCGATCTCTGCCGCCTGCGCCCCGCAGCTGCCCCGGGCGGCCGCCCGGGCGGGGCGGGGCGGGCCGGGGCAGCGGCCGGAGCCGCTCGGCCGCCGGCGGGAGGAAGCAGCGCTCGGCTTCCAGTCAGGGAGGCGCCGCGGGGCTGCGGCGGGCTGGGACGGGCCCCGCAGGGGGCACCGGGCAGCCCTGACACCTGCCCCCCCCCCCCCCGTACTCACACCGGCCATTCCTCCGGGCGGTGCGGCGCGGCGCGACGTTCGGAGCGGGCTGGCCGCCCGCCCGCCCGCCGGGCCCCGGCAGCGCCGCCTCCGGCGGGGGGAGCAGCGGCAGCGGGGAGGGAGGGGGGGAGGGAGGGACCCCCCGCCGGCTGCCGCCACAGCCCCGCCGCTCGCGTCACGAATAAGGCGGCCGCCGATTGGCGGGCGAGCGGGTGGGGCGCGCCCCTCCCTCCGGAGAATGGCGGTCAGCGGGAGGGGGGGCAGCCCCGGAGCGGCGGCACCGCCGCGAAGGGAGGCGGCCGGGCGGGCAGGGCTCGGCGCCGCGCGTCCCGTCACTGCAACGACAGCCGCTGTGCGGGGCGGGCGAGGCCCCTCGGCCCGCGGGCGGGGCCCGCGGCGCGGCGCGGCGCGGCGGCCCGGGGTGCCCGCGGGTCACCCCGTCAGAAGCAGCGCTGGGTGCAGCAGCGGCCGAGCCGGAGCACGCTCGGAGAGCCCGGCAGGAGCCGGCCGGCTGCCAGGGCGGAGGTGTCCGCCTGGAGAGCCGGCCGCCGCCCGGCCCGGCCCCGCTCCGTCCCTCCCTCCCTCCCTCCCTCGCTCCAGCCCGGGCTCGGCTGGGCTCGTTCGTCCCGCCGGCAGGCCCCTGCAGGCCCCGCGGGCGAGGCGCGGCGCCTGCAGGTGAGCGGTGGCTCGGAGCGCCCTGCCCAGCTCCGGAGGAAAGGTATTTTGCAGGGAGGGATGGGCTTGTTCCGTCGCTACATCAGCGTCTGCTCGGCAGCTCATGCCAGTGAAGACGGCGAGCCTTGACGGCGCCCGCGCCGGGGTGTCAGTGAGCAGTGTTCCAGCTAGTCTAAAAGTGAGGGCCTCGGCGGCAAAAAGCTTACGTGACCGGCGCAGTGAAGGTTCTTGAAAACGAATGGTGAGCACACGCAGTGGCCCACGAGGTACTACACTCAGCGCTGAACGTATTTAAGAGGGATGAGGATATGTTTCTTAGTAATCAGTTCTAGATTTTTAATTACTCTCTCAAACATTACTAGGTAAATTACTAACTTAGGGTTTTTAATGTAAATATGCCTTGTTTGAAGCGCTCCTGGAACATTAACAGGTTATGTATGGGAAACAGTGCCATTAATAGCTGCAGTCATGAAATCTATGTCTGCCGGTAAAACTACAGTCACAATTTCTAGAGAGCATGGAATTGCAAGTGGAGATTTTGATAAATCCGCAGTATATTCTGGTGTTTCATTTCTGTACTCCGTATCTCCAAGCCATAAAAAGTCTTCCAGATGGAGAACACTGCACAGATTACTTTTATTTCATTTCAGACCCTAAATAGGACTGCTTACATTAACCTATTCACTTTCCAAGGAGAGGATGGGGAAAGAGGCATCCTCTGGGAGACAGCTCAGCCCTTCTAAATCCATATGTTGTCCCTTAGATAATCTGTCTCCTCACACCCACTGCAGAGCAGAGTTTATTCAGTCTGCGGCCAGGTACTGTGTCCAGACGGAGAGATTACTTCTGAAGCATCCATGACATGTTACTAGGGATACAAAGCTTATTGTCAAACTTGACTTTTTATCCAGGGATCTGCTATCCACCAGATAATGTGTAGTGGTCTTTGATAAGCCAAAAAAGGTTGAAAACCACTGTTTAGCAGGAAATTAAAGTAACTTGACTGAGATAGCACAAGTGCTCAAAGTTGGATGGGATAAATTCCAGCTTGTTCTACCTCTTTAGATTGGACAAATGTAATCTAAATCAGTCTTTATAAGCTTCTTCTCTTTCTGTGATATTAGGGATTTTAATGTATCTTTCTTTACACAGTGTCAATCATTAAGAGACCTAATGCTCTTGCCATACTCCAAAAGCATACCAAACCTTTACTTAACACAAACAACATAACTGTTTTAAGATTTCTACACTGTCATCAGACACCTTTGTGGTACAAATCAAGTATGAGAAAATCCCTTTCATGAAGAGTTTGGGTGTCTCCAAGGCAAAAAGAAAGGATTAGCAAACCTTATAGACTTGTCCAAGTCTAGAACATTGCCAGAAACTGATCTTAGATAACTAGAGCTAAGAACCATCCGCAGTCCATCTGTTTTCAGAACCAGAAAACTACCAATATCCTGCTTACACAGTGGATTCAAACATAGCTATTTACCATTTTTGTCATCCAGAAAGAGGTTCAATGCTGCTGTCTCATTTTAATTTCAGAATTAGGTGGTGCACAAGCACACGACAGGCTTCCAGATGTCTCATTCTGCTTGACCCAAAATGGACTAATTCCCAATTTAACAACAAAAAAAAAACAACAACAAACCCAACTTAAACGTGCAATGACCAGGAACCGCCAATTATGAGTTCATAAAAAGAAGTCATAAACTGACTTTTCATGATGGTAAGACAAGAAAATAGTAACAGAGAGACTTGAACTTAATCTCAGGTACCTGTACTGATGTCATACTGTATCTGACTGTATAGGTCATAGAACAGCCAGGTGTTATACAAGATATGTTTGATATTAGCAGTCATGCCATTGTATTTCATTACTTTGAAAAAAAGAAAGTAAAACAAGTTAAAAGTGAAAGTGAAACTTGCCTGAAGCTGGAGGGTATGGCGGAGAATGGTGTCCTCTAATGCATGAATCCACTTCTCTCTCTCATCAGCATCTCGAGCTGAAAAAGTATTCAAAAGTCCTTGTTAAATTATATGCAGCATACTAAAAGCCATAGGCAAACAGATCTGATGTCCTCACTAAATATGGAAACTAAACCATGCTATCTTTGTTAAGTCACCAAGGACATAATTCCACAGTTGTCTTAATATCCTGTTTATTTTTCTCTGGTCACAGCTCTGTAACATTATTGTGTTAGTCTACTCTATGGTACCAGACAGATGTTTTAAATAATCATGCATGCAAAAAGCTTTTATGCTTTGATAGAAATTTTATTCTACTAATGACTCTGTACCTTGTGTGTCAAATAAAAAAGTTTAAATATAAGAATATGATAAATAGAAGAAGAGTTCTGCATTATTGCTATTTGTGATTATCTGTCCCTTGTCTGTCTTTAGGGGCATAGATGAGAAGAGCGTTTGCACAGACATTCCTCACTTAATTCATTAAGTCATTTTTAAATTTTCTTAGTTATGAGCAGCTGTTCAACCTGTAATAAATTATCCAGTAATTCTACTTCAGTGTGGACACAGTAACTTTGAATAAGTTAGCCTTTCAGGTATGGATTCATAAGACAGGACAAACATCAACTCTAACAGGTCACCAGTGTGAATAATGAAGCACAAAGAATAATCTGAATATAAACATTTTTTAAACTCAAGACAATCCTCCTGTAAAATGGAATAGAACCTGGATCATGTGTTAAGGACAACACACACAATAATATTTTCATACTTCTGCAACAGACCACCATACAGTTTTAATCAAGAATCCAAGTCAGGAAGTAATGACAAAAGATGATAATGCTTTTCAGTTGCAGACGGTGATAGTTAAGAAAGCAATATATTAAGTGATTAAAGGAGGCACTGGATGGCTTTCAGAACTGGGGGGACAAGGAAGAGAAGAGGACCTGGAGAAGAAGGATGAAGAACAGATCAAAACAGACTAAGGACTATCATTACCTTTTTTTTTTTTCCTCCCGATACTGCTTTTCTCCCCCCCTACCCCCAGGACAGACACACCACCTTTACTTTGCTAGTTTGAAAGAGTTCCTTGCCGTGCTCTAAGACTGTTTAAAAACCACAGGAGCAGTCAGTAGACTCCAGGTGAAGAAAGAAGAGAAAAATCCACAGTCATTAAATAGATGTAAACAAACTGGCTCACATACAGATTTAGAATAGTTATTGACAATTGTTTCTAGTTCCTCATGCAAGTGGAATGTATTTAAAAGAAACAGGAAGCCTGCTAAAAGCAAGGAAAGCTTAAGAGAGCTAGCACCTATTATGAATCAGAGAACAAAGATTGCTATCTGACTTATTTGTTATGGAGTTCAGAGGAAATATCTGTAAGTTATTACAGTGAAATGTACTCTCCAGCCTCAAAATGCTTTGTTTTCAATGTTCCCTTTCTCACCCTTATGTTTCCATTGCTTTTATTCTTCGGAATTCTGCAGCTCAAACCCATCCGCACTCAAAACCACCACAGGTCTTCCAAAGATGTTAAATAAATGCTCCTTTAGGAAATTATTTCTTACTTTTTCACACATCCATTCCTATAAAGGGTATTTCACTGGCCAGAGGAGGGGATGAGAGAAGGAGAATCAGAAATCCACAGAAGAATATCTCTCTCTTATGCTCCCCTGCCTTTAGGAGGAGGAAGCTGTAGATTTTTCTAGACTCCCCAAAGAAAACCCTATCAATATCAAGATAGACATACTGCACTGTTTACTTCAGCACATATACACTAATTATGTCAAATTAACAAACCATCAGGAAAGAATTGACAATTTATGTGTTTGTGATAAATACATAAGAATGTCTTTTTAATATTGAAACTTGCTCCAAGTCTAACTGATGAAGTGGTCTCACCAAGTAGTGGGGCAAAACTTCCCTTACACGCAAGGTAAAAGCCTAGTTCGAAATCTAGCTAGTTTTTTTTAAAAATACATATTTTCCCAGTTACTACAAGTCAATCCCTATGAATCATTCTTTTCAAATAGTAAAGTGTGATCAACTCCCACAGGTATTCTGGTAATGATACCATTAACCTGCACAAATAAAAACTACACATAAGGGAAAGTGACTACCTAAAGTGTTCTCATATGCACAAAGGAAGCCTGCAGGAAGAAGTTAAAGTAATTTAATGTTACTTGGAACAGCAGGTAAATAACTTTCCTGCAGGAACTCCAGCAAGTATTAAAAAGCTAGATTTTGCCATCTGTAATACTCTCAAAAGCTCATTGGTAAGAACTCCTAACTTACAGGGGTTCCTCCTACGAGTTCTCTATATTTTAACAGAAAAGCTGAAGTAGGTGCTGAGGACAAGTTTATAAAGCAGTGAAACTAGACAGGATGAAGAGAGAGAAACCCTATGAACGCTGCCCAGATGACTGCATTAAGCCAAATATATTTTGCAACGTACAAATTTTTCTTTTAACATTATGTACACACACACACACACACACAACCAACCTCGTTTTTTTCACAGCATAGCTTACACTTTAACCCTAATTTCAATTACTGAATTAGTCAATTAGAATCAGGTATATTTTCCTCTGACAGTAATTTTAATGCTTATTAGCTTCTTTGGTTCTGCTTACCAAGAATAGGCCCCTTTGCCTAGTCCTGACAGACATAATCAAGCTTATGCTTCTTATACCAGTCACCACTGAACACTAAAACACACACAGTTACCTGTGTCGTTAACTTATCAGTACTTCAAATGTACCAATACTTCAACTTTTCAAATGTGTGTTCAAAGTGGCGGTGGTTAGCATATTTCAATGTGTGTAAGGTTTCTTGAGTTTGTTTTCTGGTTTTCTGTGGGTTTTTAATCAACCATCTGCCAGCCCCAAAAAATATCTTACTGAGGCACGGGGGTACACTGAGAAGCTAGTAATTCATTCATGGGATACAAAAATCCTGTGTTCAAGTTTTTTGCCCATGATTATTTAAACTAAAAAAGGAACAATTAAGCTGCAGACCAGTGAATTAATCCTTGTATTGCAACAGACTTCCTGTGACCTTCCATACTCCCAGCAAAAAAAGGTCACTGTATTAGTTAAATACTCATCTCAATATACAGTAGCCCATTAATAAAGGTTATCACATTAAGACTTGTATATGAAGCACTAACAGAACAGAGAAGGCTTACAGCAACAGGGAGGACGTAGAAACCAACAAATCAGTACAGTTCAAAAACTGAACTGAATTTCCCATGCTCATAAATACACTAAACTATTGAGGCTTCTATTCCTCCAATAGCCCCTTTTACAGCTCTTTCTACCAGGATTCAGCAGAAGGAAAAAAGCTGTATTTTTTCCTCATATACTACACATCGCAAACTTATGACATAGCATGATCAATCCTTAGGTAAAACACACGAATCTCATCAACACTGCTGCTAAGATAAAGTCTCGGCCACGATAAATCCAGGAACACTGCCATAAGAAGACTGCTTACTGCACAGAAATGCACAGCATTGTAACCTTTTAAGCACTCTCTGTTCAGGACACTGGTTTAACTTTCAGAACATCTATCATGAACAGCAGATCCTCCTGGTTCTCCTCCATACACTCTTTCAAGAAAACCATAGAGCAAACAGTAGGATGCAGTGTTTCGTAAAGCAAGCTGCAAGAAAAGTTGTATTAAATCTAATCAAAATGGCTGCTGTGAGATTAGGTGCAAGTAAAAGCTTTCTAATGGTAAAAGCAATTTAGAACTGAACAGCTGCCAAAAGATCGCTGATGAAAAAAAATCAATGGGAACATTCAAAAAAGAGATTAGCCAACACACTCTGAAACAATTTATGGGAAAAATCTACACACAATGGTCAGAGATCATTATCCATCCATCTGTAGGGAAAGCTAGATATCCAAGCTGTTTTTCATTTAAAGAGGGCAACTTTGGCCAAAGAAAAAAGCTCTATATCTTTTCAGTCAAAAAGTTTGTGATGCACACTACCTAATATCTACTCTGCATCAGCAAATGCTGGAGCCTTTCTTCAGCAAATGGGGGACAAGAACGCCTTGCTCATTAGTCCTGTGTTCCTGTCTCAAGTACCCTGAAATCACTCCAACCTTTTTCATTATTTGATCAGGCTCCATTTTAAAGTTAATTCCACCCCCACTCCCCCCCAATTCCTATGGGAATGCTAGTCCAGAATTTCTTTCTGCCAGCCTATTTGGGATAAGGCAACTATTGTCTAGTCCAAGGAATTTCGCTAGTATCTGTGCTTATATAAAAATGGAGGAATGGTATCTGGTCCCTCCTGACAGAAAACTCCTAGAAAGAGAAGAAGGGTAGGGGATAAGAGAGAGAAACGAGTTACATCTTCCTAGGCCGACTTTAGAATAACGGTATTACAAAAGACAAATAAGAAACACTGAGACATCCACATGAGAAATATCTGGCATTTAAAGAACATAAAGGTGTTACTTCAGCTGTTTAAGTGATTCAAATGTTTTTACACTAATTAGAAAAAGAAATTAAATAAAGGAACCCACTACATTACATGAATATACACTGTGGTTCTTAGTCTGATGGGTTAATGCGATAGTCCCCTTGTCAGCTAAAATCCAAATTGTACTAGAGCATCAGCTATCCACCAAAATATGAATACTGTCGGCAGTTGAGAGAACAGTAACTGTTCTTTTCTCTATTTTAAGGGCCAGAATCATTAACTTGGTTTTTACTGTAATTTACCAGTGAACATTTGCACATGGAACCAGCTAAACCCACATACTCACTGCCGTATGCAAGAGGCTGGAATCATTAATGGCTGAAACACTGCAATTTTACCATGATTATGTCAGTTAAGCTACTCTTACATTTTTCTAATAGAACTAGTATTTATCAGCTAGATTACACCTTGTTCCCATATGCTTAACCTTTCACTCTTCTGTGTCTACAGTGCATCCCCTGAAAGGTACCTGTATAATTTATTGTGACATCTCGGGCATGTCTGAGACAACCACTGGGTACTTACACAATCACAGTCCTATTTATGGCTAGTTCAGAGAAGCACACTTGAAAAGCATGTAATTGCATTACAGTGAGATTTAGTATGATAATATTTTTAAAGACGTGAATTTTTTGTGATCTGTCTGGCTGAGCTCATTTGTAAGATCCATTTAACATCCATTTTTTACTAAAAAAAATTCTTAACTCTTTCGTAGAAGAGGTACAAAGAAAGAAAAGCAATTATTTTACCAAGGAGAAAATTATAGTATGAAAAAAGTACTAAAGCCAAAAAGCATTTCTTCTACTGAGGAATTTCTGTAATTCAGAAAAACAATGTTTTACAACTCCTAAAACAGTCCCTTACCTTTGAATTTCCCGAACTGCCAACTCAGATATGGCAGGGATTTTTAAAAGTTCTATTCTATGAGGATAAGAAGGCAAATGAAATACAACTACATTGAATGCTCTCAGCCTCTACTAATTTCCCAAACAGAGAATAAATTTTGTAGAGTTTCTATAATATTTACTTTGTTGTGAAGAGATTATCATTTGGTATGTGTTATATAAACAAATATAAAGTACAGCATAAACCAGATTACTTTTTCTAGCCTAAGCTTGATAGCATCTAAAGATTAGATATAAACAAGTTTAACAGCTCTGCTCCATGATACAGCATTTACCACTAGCATTTCTAGGTCATGCACAGCAGTACTTGGAAGACACAATATACAAATGTATCACCTAAGAATTAGCATACTGGTGCTTTTTTTTCTGTGTGCATCTACATGGGCATCAGGATGAAAGAAAAACCTCAAGAATTAGTTAAAAAAAAAAATCACTAGATTAACTATAAATACACCATACTGGCACAAAGTGAAATGCATATTTTATTTTCATTCACTGTGACCTACTTACAGGCAGAACTCAGTAAAAAAAGCCTATTACACCCACAGAGTCAACAGTATCAATTATGCAGCCTTCATTCTGACAAAACTTCCGCTGATTTTTAGGCAAAATTCCTGTATTTTCTCAGCCAAGTGCAGAACTAATGTAGTATCTTTACACACAAATAACCAGATGATAGAGGGGAAATTGTAGTATCTTTACACACAAATAACTAGACGATAGAGGGGAAATTCTGACTATATTGAGATCGATAGGATTTTTGCCACCAATCTCAATGGAGAGAGATTTTATCAGTAGTGCCCAATAAGAGAAGAGTCACACATCAGTGGTCTGTTCCATGGCTAAATATATGTCTTTTTAAAGTCACTGAAGGCCTTCAAACCACAGAAAAACAAGCAAGATGAAGCAGGGTTTCATACAAGCCTATCAAAATACTACAGTTTCATTGCTTACAAATACCCTTCTACCACATGCAGCTCCCACATCTGTCAGTAGGTTGACCATAGTTTCAGTACCTTATTTGTTCTGTATCATAATTTTGGAGTTGTCACAACCATTATCCTCCCTTCTACTAATCTTCCTCCTGATGCCATTCTCCACCCACACATACAAATCAACCCTCATTTTGTTCTGCAGGTGTTCGACCAGCCTGCTCTCCCTGTACCTACTGAGGACTCCAGTGCAGTCACAAGACAAAGTCTAATCTTATCCAAAGAAAAAGCATCAAATGGTCTCCTGTGTACAATGTATTAGTGAGATTAATCTGTGATCTTGAGAAACCAACTGAACTGCTATTTCACTGTTACCTAAGCTCAAAAGCTTTTTTTAGCAAGCTTTATAATCAGCCTATAAACATACTTTCAGGTGGAAACTTGTGTGACAAAGGAAATACATGAACAAGATGCCATTAGTACTCTCTGGGAATTCATACACAACATGTAATCTAGTAATTAAACATTTTTGAATGTGGACAATCTGCAAGTATCTGGATTTTCACTAGAGAATGTCAGTATTTAAATATTAATAATAGTAATAAACTAAATAATACTTTATATAGTATATTATCTAGAAATGGCTTTCAAGGTATGTTTGCATCTAAAAGCCATTGCAGATCACAATGAACTAGCTCAGAAACTACTAGTTTAAGGTAGAAGCCATATTTTGGCTTGAACTAAAAAAATAAAAACTGAACAAAAATATAACTGTTTTCCTTAGCCAATAATATAGTTCTTAATTTAACAGGTCAAACTCAGTTTTATTGCTACTTGGAATTCCTTGTTAAAACAGAAGGAAAAGAGTGTTGAACTTCTTGGTATCCCTCGCCTCCTTATAGTGAGACCTTTTCTGATCATTTCTCCCCTTTCAATATGCCTTTTTCTCGCACTGACAAAGCTCATCCTTCCCAAATACCTGCCATGTATCATATATAGAGTTAACAGATTCATATTGATGCCAAAAGTAACAAGCAATAAATACGCTGTTTCTTCCAGAGGAAGGAAAAAAGAAAACGACTGGACACATCACACCGACACTGTTTCAAGGTATTATTTCCTTGCTAATCTCAAGTTTAATATACATTTTGAAATCTGCTACTTCAACCTCAAGAAAAGGAAAAGCAAGAGGTGTTCATATAAAAATTGAGTGCAGATAGCCCCACTAAAAATGGCATACTCATGGTATGATTAGAAAATAGACTCCTATAACACAGGATGCTGCGGATGCAAGAAGGAACTGCATGAAATTGTAAAAGCACAACCACGCACCGTTCTCTGCGCTCTGATCACAAGTTCCAGCCACTCAAAATATTAGTATAATACATTAGTAGCAAAAAGCAGGTAGATGGAAGAGAGGGGACAACAGAAGAATCAGACTGCAAAAGCTAAACCTAGTTCTGGTTCGCAGAGGAATTTTTGCAGTTTTGCCAATCGGGAGAGGACAAGATGCAGCCCAGAGCTTTGTGCAGCACAGATCTGGTCAGGATCACAAAGCAGAAGTTACCTTTGCATTATGAAAAGGGAGGAGGACAGGTAGCACAGCTCTGATGGAAAGGTATGAAGAGACAAGGCTGGAAGTTTTACATAGCTGCTCATCCTCCTCTGCAAAATAAAAGCACCGCAGCACAGAGGAATTCACTGTTTCAGCATTACCAGAACCCCAAAAGGCTCTAAAAAATGTTAGCTTAGGGGAAACAATGTGGTCACAGCAGTTGTAAACATCAGTGAGGAAACCAGCGCAGACCAAAATTTCACACCAAAAACTCTTTCTAGGCATTTTTCAATATCAAATTTAAAAAGCTCTCAAAATTTTTTGGGAAAAAGGCTGCAATTTATGAATGGTTATTTAAATTGGGTTATCTGATAGATTAAAGTGCCTCTTTATCCCACATGGGCAATAAGTTTCCTGTCATCTATTTGGTGAACAATGCTAAAGTTTTATGGAAGACTATAAATATTGACTATTTCCCCAAGCAGTGGTGAAATGCAGGTCTAAAGCCATTATACTTAATTTTGATACTTAATACAAACACTTAAAATCTCAAATTCTGATATTGCTCAGCAACTAAGGCCTTTGTGGACCCCAGTATATCCTTAGTAATAATTGTATCCCACATTAACAAAAATTCCCTGCTTTTATAACATTAAGGCAACCTCTTGCTGGGCGTATGTCGCTCTTCTCTCAGCTGGGATGGCAGGCAGTCACAAATCAAGCTAGAAATGGGGGCAGGATGGGGAAGGAGAAATCTACCTTTACCAGCTGACACCTTTCATGTAACAGGAGAATAAGTTGCACAGCAACATTCATGCTTCATTTCTCAGACACCTTTGTGGCAGGAATAGGAAAGGAAAGACAAAAGCTAAAGCAAAATCATCTCAGATCAATGCACTGGACTGCTTCCAATCTTTCAATCCTTTATTACACAAAACAGTGGAGACAAGACTGATTTGCCTTCCAAGGAACTGTGCTGCAGGCTGTAAAAATAAGAGCTGGGTTTTCAGGGAGGAGTTTAAAAATCTGAATTTTTGTTTCTGCATACAATGTCTGTTTAGTGAAGTATTTCAGTCCAAATTGCTTCAGGTTAGACAGCAATTCAAATATCAAGAAGGCAATAATACCCTTGACAGACTATCTTGAACATCATGTTCCCACTCTTGAATTTAAGCCACGAGCATCCTAGTGAGCAGAAAGAGCAGCTAAGTGATATGAAGGATAGAAAAACTGACTTTCCAAATGGAAAGAGCTTATAGCTAGGTGATGATATGAAGATGTTAAAAAAAAAACCCAAAACAAAAAAAACCCACAGTGTTTGACGGTTATTGAACATTTAGAACAGGGACATGTACTACAGCAAGAAAAAATATATTATCAAGAAAGACCTTCCTGACAGGAAGGTACATTAGACTAACAGTATTATCCTAAATGTCTTGCAGCAACTTGAATGGATTTTTGCATCTAATCTGAACAAACCCATGAGGGAGTGCTTTGAGATCTACCTAATTCAGAAGCCTTAGAATCAAGCCATGAAACTGGATATACAGTATGACCAAAGAAGGACCAATCAGGAGATGAAATACATTACTTTTAAATATATTTTAAAATTTCTGTGGACATTCTAACCCTCCCTTCCCCCTTCAGTGTGAACAGGTATCAATACAGTCGTACGTAACAATAAAATAAAGGGAAAAAATCTGCTGGGCACTCTGGCAGAGCTAAAGTTAAGCTGAGAGTAAAACCAAAACATGCTGTTTGTTTTATTGCCCACATTTATTCAATTATCTTCTTTCCTTTATAGTACTAAGTATATGAACACCATTTGATATTTACACAGTCATCATTCAAAGCCTACATTTTTTTTGTAATAAAAACTTTTAAACTTTTACTAATGTTCAATACAGAGATGGCCACTAGGAAGCATAGTTGCAAACAGAATAGAGGGAGATTGTCCCAGGCAGCAACAAAATATGAACTACACACTGGAAAAGACTCAGAATTTCCTAAGATCCCGTGACAGACAAATCTTAGTGGAAGATGCTGGAGGTTTAGCGCTTCAGAAATTCATTTACACGTATGGAAACAACATCTCTTTGAGAAGTTGGTCAGACATCTTTAAATTACTCATTTGCCCTTCATCTCATTACTTCCATCTCTAGAGTGTTAGACAGATGTGCAGTTTTGAGCAACTGACATTAATAATTAATTAATCCAGTATGAAGTTTTTCCTTCTTTTCCCAGATTCAAATTCTGTCTCTGCCTGTCACCAAAATTTCACTGGGGCCAAAGAAGATTCAAGTCTTCACCAATCAGTACTTAAAGTCTGAGTACAAGAAAACATTTTTCTTCTGGAGCCTGAAAGAAAAACCATTCCACTGCAGATGGGACCCTAACTTACACACAGGTCAGCAAATCATTGAAATCTTGGTATTTTTAACGTTCTGTTGTTTTCCCAACTAGGCTCCAGGTTGTTTGGATCCCTGGCTGTCTTCGAGAATAAAGGAAGACAGTAAGAAGGAAGGAACAGATTGTATCTTTTAAAAAGCTGCCATTTCTGAAGCAGTCTTCTCCTGTACAAGACTTCTTTTATGAAGGGTGAATGTATTTATAGCTATGACTATCTCGCAGAACAAGAGCTCTATCTGGATCATGTATAAAAAAAAAATCTTAGAAAGAAGTTGTTAGGAATACTGTATGTTTTCTTGGATTATTCCCAGAATCTGTTCTACATATCCTATGTAGCCTCAGAATACATATTGTAGTATTTACATTATTACCCATTTACCATTCATGACTGATAGTGACCTATATTTCACATAAATTAAAGCCTGTGTAATACTGATTTAATATAATGAACATATATATATATAAAGGGTTGCATGAGGTGAGAATACATTTACAGTGACCGTAAAAACTACAGATATAGTTCCACAGAGCTGTTTTATACTGAAATATCCCAGCACTAATATCTTACCTGTCTTTTTACATTTTTACTTCACAGCCACGTGTACTAATACTGTGCTTATATCATTACAATTTGTGGGATATCAGGGATATTATTTTCATAATACGCTAATAGAAAAAGCATAATACAGAAAATAGCATAAAAGATCTTAGTTCTACACTAAAGGAGCATACATGAATCCTGACCTGATATGAAACGCACACAAATTGAGATTATAAAGCATGAGATGTTATGTGACAAAACTGGTGTTCAAAATTATCAATATTACTCAGAGCAGGACATTACTTGTATTGAATACTATCAGTCTTCTTTTAAGACATCTGACTACCCAAAAGAGAATATAGCATATAAGAAATCAGTGCAAATAAGACATATTAAAAAAGGTATGTCTTAGAAACTAAAGATGAGCGATTTCTAGATTTACCTGTATCAAGTTCTCAAATATTCAGCAGTATTTAGCTTCATGGTACTGAAAGACTGCCACAGTACGGCATTCCATTACTGCATTAGCAATTAGCTTGCATTTTATCAGTTATCCTTGGGAACAGTAGATTTAAGTATTACTGTGAGCTCAGCATTATGAAGGTATGTTTATGAGGCTTAATGCAGTGAAAAGCCAGAGTACAGCAGCAGCATTTAGGAAGAACTGTAGCACAAGGAATACAGATACCAGCGACAATATGGTGTACAATTAATATTTATCATTAGAAATATTCTCACAAACACAGCAGTAATAATGATAACTCCCATTTCTAGATCACTGATTTAAAAATACATACAGTACAATATAGGTTATAGAATTACTCCAGTTTATATAAATTAATATGACTGCTAACATGCAAATGTGCCTCTTGGATATTTACAGTCTCCAGCTCTATGCAAAGCAATTAAATGATTTAGTCACTACATTTTAGAGGAAAAGCAAAAGGACTAACAAATGTTAGTTGAAAAATATTTTCATCACACTTCCCCAGGATTTTAACATTCAGAAAAGAGAAGTTCTCTAGTCAATATTATCACAGTATTTTGTCCTACTGCTGCAGATAAAATAACTTAAGGAGTACATAACAATTATATAGTACCTTACCCTTTCTACCGGTGAACCATAGCATGCAATGACGAAACATAGCAGTGGCAGATGGCATTGGTGTTAGTAAATGTGAATAAAAGGATAATAGCAGAGAAATGGTGACTGGCAGACAAGACACAGAAATGTAGATGAAATGAATGCAAGCTGGTAAATCTTGAAGCAAAGCTCCACCTTTAAGCCAAATGTTGCCTCTAGTCTCCTCATAATTGAGCATTAAGTTCTATTTGGATACAAATTGCAACCTTCAGACCAGTCTTGATTCTCTTCATACAGAAATGCATAATTGTATCTTGATAACGAAGATCAGAAACATTTTGTAAGCGAAACCCATAATCAGAAGCCCATTACTTTCTCCCCTTGAGTGATTTATTCTTTACATTTTTAATCTCCAAATCCTGCCAGAGCTACATCTCTTTCTAGCACGTATGTATGTATCCACTGCAGATGTAAATCCCTGCCTAACCTGCAGCACCCCTGGATCCAGAATGTTCTCAGTGTGCTCATTCATGCTGTTCTGTTGCCAAACATTTAAAATCATCCATCAAATACAAGTGGAATCTATTATAAGAAAAAACAATCTCTTCTTTCAGCTCACCCTGAAAATGGAAGGTTTTCTGATCAACAGTTATTGTGAAGGTGCTGTCGTCCTCATCGTCTATACCAATCACAGCTCCCTGTGAAACAAAGAACAAAATCCTGATAAGGCAAGCAGTGACATCAGCAGCATACACTCTATCACTACACCACTGGAATTTAAAAAGCATTGACAAATTAGAAGCAAACTGAATACAGTAAAGAGCAGAAAGATTCTCTGTTTAGTCATAGGATGCAAGTCAGCTCTTTAAAATAATAAATTTTTAGTTGCAAAAAAGCCAAATAGTAATTATTTGTAAAACTGTGATTTTCTGGATAATAATATGTATCTTTTATTTCTGTAATGGAGGTGGCTTTATGCTACAGCATCATTACAGTAAACAGTTTTCTACTACATTCCAACTTATATTTTAAAGAAGAATGGGGAATAATATTTTATAAGTACTTTCCATGTATAAAAATACTAATTCATAGATACTGTATGAAAAGAAGCTCTTGACCTGATTTTATCTATGAGTCTATAAAAAAAATTAAACATACCAGCAAAATTCATTTGGCCCATCATGTCATGTCACTGTCACACTGCATGATCTAACTTTCAGTCCCTAAGTAAATATTACCAGTGAGTCAACAGGATATTTCAAAAGCAGCTAGCTTTGTCTTCTAATTCCTCATGAATTATTAGAAGGAAAAGCAAATAAATTACAGAGTTAAAGGCCATCTGTGCACAGCTACTTACAAATCTATGCACATCATCTGCATTCCTGCCCCCTCCAAACACTTAATAAATAACACAGTTTTTCACCCAGGAGAAGACGACACTGAAAAAGGACCATTCCAGGCCTCTGCCAACTCCAACATATTGTAACTTTTAGTTCAAAATACTTCAAAAATCACCAGCGGATTTACTCAGTTTCTCTTCTTCTCCATGAGACACAGCACCAGGATCTGTTTTATCCTTCTTCCTCCCACAAAACAGACAAACATCACAGGAAGGTGCATATATTTAAAGGGTAAATTCTGCCCTTACTGTCCAAGTAAACAGCAAGCAACAGTAGTAGGAGCACCTGTGAGTCAATTCCAACAATTGCTTCATTTTATTCAGCCAAGTATCACACAGCAACTACGGAGTAGGGGGTTAGGTAAATAGCAGGCTGGCCAAAACATAAAAGTTGTTTTGTTACAGACTTAGGGGCAGTGGCTTCTGAATCAGTCTTATTGACACACATTCTTCATAGCCCCTATACGAGGTTTCTGGCCAATGATACCAGCTCATGTATGGCTGGGACTATCACAGGCACCACAAGACTGAGTAGAAGCAACAGGTTAAGAATAGCACCAATCATATGTGATTCAAGGCTATATAGCAGGAAAGGATAGCTCAAGCTGGGTTTTTTTTTGCCCCTCTACTGCCAAAAATGTACCACTTAACTTGTCCAAAGGAGCACCTTCCATATAGGCTTTTCAAGGACAGCTCTGTGATCACTCTAAAAGAGGCACCTAACAAGTGTACCCAAGCCAGTATAATTCTGAATACTTTTAGTGCCAGGACTTAACAACCACCAGATGACTAGTCATTATGTTTGGAAACTATCTGGTAATCATGCGGTGTTCCAGTGACATGACATGATGGGCCAGATTCATTTTGCCAGAATGATTGTTTTTTTTTTAATAGACCAATAGATAAAAAAATATCTGGCACTCTAAGTACGTGTTTTGCTACACAATAAATCAGATCACTGCAAGTAGTACAATATTATTCTCCTCACCAGCTATATCAAAAATCTGTAAGTCAGACACCAGGAACATGACCAAGATATTCTCCTCAGAGAATATAGGTAAAACTAATGTAAGGCTAAAATGGCCAGACTAGGACAGCTGAATCCTGCCTCCATCCTAAGAGGTGGGAAGAAACTGAGGAGGAAGAAGAGCACACCACTGTCTGTGATCTCAGCACAAAGCTGCATAAAGTGCACACACTCCAACTGCAATGCTGAGGCAAAGGGTCTGAGCATAAGCATGGAAGATGCTTCTGTTGTCATGCAGATAATAAATACAGACAAGAAATACTAAAGTGTGAAAGTTTAAGTGTGTATTCCAGAAAACTTAAGCAGGACCTAAGCATAGTACAGATGACACAGATTCCTCTATGAACACACCTTCCTAAATACATTATGACAGTTAACAAAAGAATTTGAAGATGAAACTTCAGTCCTATGAAACATGTATCAAGAGCAAAAAGGTAAGGAACAAGCTTTTAAAAATCCATTTGAGAAAAAAGGAAGTATTTTAGCCAAATTGCTTAAATTACGTTTGTTTATGTTCACACCTACAGTCACAAATCAACAATTACTCTAAACAGAAAATCTCTTTGATACAATTTCAGACTACAGAAGCCCATCTGTTCAGCTATCAGTATCACTGTCATCTGCCAGACCTGCTTTACAAAAGCAGCAAAAAGAAAGATACCTTCCTCCCTCACAAAAAAAAAAAACACCACACACATTCAGAGAAAGGAAGGGGGAGTCCGTGAATCTTCAGAAAACTCCAAAGAGTAATTTGAGGTGGGAAAGTGACAGATGGGGGAAGAGAAAGGGATTGTTTTATGTTAAATACATATAAAAATGGATTGTGCAATATTGAACAGATTGTTCACTTTTAATATTTCCTGAACTGACAGGCTGAGACCAACCTCCGCATTAACAGGCTCACAACACTAAACTTAAGTAAACTCTACTTAAAGCAGGCATGTTTTTTCACACTAAATTTTTCTACACAATGCAAAAAACATCCTCATCAATCTTTGGGAATGTAATGTTCTAGACACCAGTTTGAGTTTACATTACCCTTAAACAAATTCTAAATTAAGATGCCAATACATTAAACAGGGGAAAGTGCAAAAAATTCATCTGGAATCCAGACGAATGGAGATTCTCTGTATGACTCTCAGAAGGTTATTGGTACCCCTTTGTTAGGCCCACAGAAAGACTAGAAAGAAGTAACAACAGAAGGAAGGAATAACTGCAAGAAGCAGAGTTCTGCTGCAACACTCATCACATTGTGTGTCAGACCACAGATCACCTTCCCTATATTTCTCTTGCTTCAAGATTCAAAATGCTCCCATGCACACCCATTATCCTACTGACTCCTTCCCCCTATTTACATCAGCTCTTCACAAGACCACTGCATACTAGAACCAGAGATTCTATGAGGAATGGGAAAAAATAAGAAGGACTTGTGTGGGAAGTATTTTTGGTAAATGTATGACCACAAGGTAGAAACTGGGCATGTGCAAAGACATCACAGCATTCCCAGCTCACTTCAGTACTGTGACTTCAAGCTACAACAGCAGCATTCAAGGTTAAATGTCTCAAGTCTGGGTGCCTCAGACAGGTAACCCTCAGCTTTCCCACTCTGCATCTTCTTCCTCTCTTTCCCCAATTTGTATCCCCCCTCAGCTGATATTTCAAAACCTTTGCCTGCTGTGTTCTTCCTTCCCTTTCCAGACTTCCTTTGTTTTTCTTAGCTCAAGCACAGCCAAGTGGCAGGCCTAAAGAGCGTCCAAATTGGCAGAATGGAGCACACGGTAAGAGAATAAAGGCAAATCAGACAGACAGAAGGAAACAGTTCTGCAATGACTTCTGTAGGTACAGAACATATATGTATATACATATATATCTCTGCACACAAAGAAATGAGAACTGCAAACAGCAACTTTTTCATAGCGTGCTACTACTAACTCATTGTACTGTGTCATATAATGTTTTTATACAATATATGAAATTATAGAATGTAATTAGCCCAGCATGTCACTTGACCTCTAATATTTCCTGTCTTTAAATACTTTCACTATTTCAGTATTTCGCTGAGTCAGGAATAGAGCCCAAACCTCAAAAGTCTACTTGCAGCTCTCTCCATTAGGCCATATCATACACAGTATTGAATATCATTATTGAGTATCATTAAGTATTGAATAAAACAACACTTACCCTGAGTCTAACACACCCTCGGCGTGACCCTCTCATCATTTTGTCTTTCGACTGAAACAGAAAAAAACAGATCACTGGATTAACAAATATAGTAAGAACTGCAAGGAGAAAGTTAATAGTTCAAAGCAACTGAGAAAAGAATAAAGCATTTTTGTATGTTTTATTGACTGATTAAACCACACGCAACTTTTGTTACAAAATAGGTTAGCTCTCACACAAAAGAAAGTACACCACCATAGTATCAAAAAAGTACTCCTTCAAAAAAATAAGAATACAATATCCCACTTCAAGAAGTTTTGTAGATACCTCGAATAAATACTTAGAAGATGCAGTCCACACCCTTACAGAAAGTAAGAAGTAAAGAAAAAAGGAATTAAGGAATATTAAGAAGTGGCAGTACACTGATTTACATCTTCCTCCTTTCTCTCCCACTCTCCAAAAAGCATCCATAAAACAAAATCCAGCTGTGCAGGCTGAATTGTACAAATGAAATTATATCTCTGCCAGAAAGTTTTCCAGATTCATACTCCTTTTCATACAGATACAAATTTCATGTTTAGACAAGTTTCTATGTCTACTTCCTAGATAGTACAGCCTGCTCTCATCACAACAGTTAGGAAAGTTACGTTTATAGCCATTTAAGCAGTAAGAGCCCAGATCAGAAAACAGGATTCCTATGTCCATAACCAGTGCTCAAACCTGTAGACTAGCCCACCTTGCAGCTAAATTACCAAATCTCTTCTTTAGTATCTGTTTGAAGCACTGACATGGGAATTTCAGGGGAAAAAAACCTCATCCCCACCAAATAGGCAATTCTAAACAGGCAATTCACTTCTAGCTTCAAATTCTGATACCCTGAACTTTCAGTTGTTCCCAGCACTGACTCAGGTAGATTTGTCACTAACTTTCTGCCAATGTCCTAAGTGTTACTGGGCAATATTTGCAAGCCCAAGTAGCACACATACAAACTCTTTAAGATAAAGAAAAAGAGAAAATATTTTGGACATCCTAAATACTCAGTTTTCTGATAGATGCAAAATACCTTCTGGTTTTTAACACCCACACCCAGACTTTCTGTTTTTTAAATGATAAATTACATGCCGTTGTAAGCTTATCTGCAAAGGTAGTCTTGTCTAATACAACCCCTTCTCTCTTACCATCCAAATATTCAAACTACATTCTTTCAGGTCATGAAAACACAGCTATCACTGGTGTCTCATGAACAGGTTCTCTTGCTGCCATCTTCTGAAATATCCATTTCTTTCCAACAATATCTTAACAATTCCATCTAGACAATATATTGATGTGATTATGACCAGCCCTATTTTCCCTGAAGCCATTAGACAATGAAATCTTATTGATATCAGTGAGAAAAAAAGACAGGAACAAGAACTATCAGTCAGTCTTAACAGCAACAAATTATTTTTCATCTGCTACATATTTAAGATATAGCCACAAGGAAAGCACGAAGCAGTCACAGCAAGTCCTACTCACTAAAGATAATTTAAAAATACAGCAGTCAGAGCTGCAAATAAAGTGATGTTTTTGCTGATCTCTCTCTCAGTTCAGTCTCTAATTTGTCAGAGTTGTCTTCTGAATGTTAGAAACCATCAGTATTAATCCATTTGTTTTCATATCAATACATGTTAGCTGCTCAAAATGAAACAGATGTAAAGACCAGCAGTGCATCCATAATGTATTTTACAGTTACACAATTTCTTTGTAGATTTCCTGAATGAAAACTTCTACATAGGGAAGATTATTTAAGTTTTTTCAGAAAAGCTCAAAACCAGGAAAGGATCTAGAAACAAAGTTACTCCAATAATTTTCTATCAGAAATTGTATATACCTGGGACACACCTCACTGGAGTACACTTTTTATATCCACTGCCTTGAGCGTTCTCCTAAGTGGGAGGACACTACTGGGAGCCTATTACTCCCTCTGGTGGTTTCAAGAAGAAATAGTGGCATTGTCTCAGCAGGAAAGAAAATACCTGGACTGAGGATACAACCCTGCGGCAGCTGAAAGAAACCTATCAGGCCTGACTGTCCGGATCACACACTCCAGGCCCTCCCAAGTGCGAGGCAAAGCACTCCCAGCTCGCTGTACTGAGCACAGGCAGGGAACCAAATCAGACAAAAAACAAAGGTAGCAGAAGAGACGTTTGTTTTGTTTTGGTTTAGATCCCTCAACCAGCTAAGTGCAGGGAAGATGAGAGCTAGTCCTAGTGCAAGGGAGGGCAGAACCCCTACAACCCTGTTTTCCACTGTGCAGACTATCAACTCAGCTGCAAAAGATACTGTAAAAGACTTCCTTTTTTTGTACACCACATTTTAATGGAATGGAAATTAAGTTTATAATCTTCTTAGTCTACAAAAAGATTCACAAGATAAGCCACAGGTTCAGAGTGGGGTCCTATATAGTCACAATTTTGCCATCTTCAGACAGAGCTTTAACTGGTTAATACCAATTATAATGAAGCGGTAAATCTAATTCATTCTGCCTAAGTGGAATAAAGCACCTATCATTCCAGTGTCTCAATGCCCTGTGCACTAAAGCATGCAGCTATCATCACACATAGTGCTGTATTCTCCCATCGGAATAAAGCAAATCATTTACTGACTGCTGCAGGAGAGTACTTTAAAACACAACTCAGCCAACATTTAGATTTGCCCCACCCTCCCCAAAAGTAAGATTTTATAAAAAATACAATTTGGACAGCTTCAGCTTCCCCTTGGAGCATTATGTTTTACCCTTTGGTTGAAATTAGGCATGGGTATCCAATATGTTCTATACTTGGTCAAGTATTCTTGGATAAATAAAGCCATCCCATAACTGTTTTGAGGAATAGTTCAATTTCACTGAACAAAATCTCATACAGCAGAAAGACATCTCTGAACGGCTAATAAAAGTCACATTTTACTTTCTTTTTATATTTAAAGTTTTAATATCCAGCTATCTTTTTTCAGTGATCAGTTTTATAACAAGACAAAACAACATTTTCAATAAACTTTCAATACACAATGTGCTGATTTTGATGATAATGGACTTGAATAGGTTACAAGCAAACAGCAACACGAGATAAATTTCAGCTGAAACTCAAATAAAAATTTGTAAAAATGAACAAAGCTATACAGTATTACTGCAGGGGGAATGTAGGTATCTCCCCAAAAAAAAGATGGCCTTTACTGGTTTCTTTTTTACATCCACACAGTAAAGCTGATCAAATACAGAACTGATCTAACACAAGGCATTTCAGGTAACCTACAGCTTCTTAGAGAAATGAAAATAATAACTGGGTCTATTTAAAACAAAAGCAAAACTAAAATCCTACCCCGCAAAGGCCCCCAGCCCTCCTTTATCTTTAGAACTACTACTATTTCATTCGAATTTTAGCTGTTGCATAGAAAGTTTAAGATTTCAATATAAAGCTGCTGTCTGCCTCCAGAACTTCTGAGGCACAAGTGTACAGAACTTGAAGACGTACATTTTTGACTCTCACAGTGCTGTCAAGGAAATCTCTAACATAAGTACACAGATGAGCAAAACCACTTATGACATTTATTTCCCATTAGGGATGGAGAACCTGGAACAAGCTCTATTTATAAACCATTATTTTTGCAGTTTAACTATATCTACAGGAAAAGCTTTAGGTTGGGCCACTTTCCGTAATAGTCACTGTTCTCATGAAATGCTAAGGCAACCCTCATTTTCAAGCAGAAATAAACCCAACAATTTAAAAACTTAACATGCTGTCCCCACCATTCCTCCAGCTCCCTTGCAAGGCACACCCGAGCCTCAGAAGAGAACCTCCTTGAGCACAGGGACAGCATCTAACAGTTGTTTCTATAGCTAAAGCTTTGACTTTTGTGGATGCAGTCATAAAGCAGGAACCAAAACACTGCAGCAGTAATGGAGGATGCCACTGGGGCTCATTTAACACCAACAGATGCCATGTATATCTGAAAAGGTAAGGCAACAAAATTTATGGTTCCTGACATAGAAAAGCATTACACTGCTTATAGAATCCTACAAGAAATTAATACGTGAGAGGCCTTAACTGGATTAAGGTGTAAAAGACACAGCACAGTCACAGGACCCTCCCTTCAGCCTCTTCCCCAAGCAGAACAGCTACAGACTAAACAGCCAATATCTGCAACAGGACTGGGTATCTGATCACCACGTTGATCTTTTCAAATTTCTAAATACTGTAACTGCTATTAAAAGTTCATACTGTATAATTTTAAATTATTTTAAATAAAGCTTATTCATTAAATTGTCTCTCTCGCCTGACAATTCATTAGCTCATTAGACTCAGCTTAACTGCTCTATTCCCACCCTGCATTGAGGAAAGAGTTTTAAATAGCTAGAAACCTCAAACGAAGTTGTAATCTAACAACAACAAAAATTGATCCTCTAGATTGCTACTGGTTTTATTTTGTACACCTAATAAAGAAAATATAAAAAACATGCAATAGATGAAATTTTGCAGTTAAGTGAACAGATTTAGTACTGAACTGGTTTTCTTTGGATCCACAGTTAGCACATGATCTGTACTCTTCTGATTTGCCAAACTGTAGCCATCTTGATCCAGATCCTACATAAGCACCCAACTACGCTTCATCAAATTAATGGAACAGACAACATGGCTGGTTTGAGAGGACAGGCAACATGCAGTTCAGAGTGCCAGTACAAAATTAACTCATTCAGATTTTTTAACAAATCTGAACTGGCACAATACGTTTATATTGGATGAGAAATGCTAAAAACATGCACTGCAAAGTGACGATCAGGTATTGGGAGACCTAAAACCAGACCCATAGCCTAACTACTAAAGAGGAGTCAACTACTTAAATTATAATCCTGTAACAATCTATTCAGTTTGAATTAGCATTCAAAGATGCTAATTTTATCAAAGCTTCAGAAAAAGCATCAAAACCTGTGATACAAAGTTAAAACTATGTACAAAATTCAACTTAGGATTGCATAATAGCCATCAATATTTTTTATCCTGTGTCTGTAAATTCAGAATTCTTTTTCTTATCATACCTAGTTTGCTTATAGTTTTGTCTGTTTTTATCAGACTCAATGAGCTGTTTGCAGTGCATGTGACAGATCAAGTTATTACAAGAAAAAGTGTCACCTCAGCTGAGAATGGAAAGTAGAGACCTCAAAGGGAATGTTTGTGCAAAAGCAGATGTGGTTTTTTTCCTGTTTACTTGGGATTTTTGCACATAGCTGTTGATTGAGAAACTGTATTTGGAAAAAGCAGGAAAACAGATTCAGCTGAAAGTCTCTACCATAGGGGCACTGAGCCATGACTCCAGCTTCAGAGGCATCATTTGAAATCAAGTTAACAAGATTTGTTTTCAGTCCACCACCACTAAACATTCACGAAACTGCTGTAAAATTTGAGTCCTCCTCCTTGATATCTGGACTGTACAATCCACAGGCAATTCTTCAATACAGTGCAACCAGCACCAGAGTTGCTAACTAGCAGTGATCTTTAAAAAGCATGAGGGGAAAAATATTTTTACACCACCACGACGAAGTAGTTGTGGAGGAGTAAAAATTAGGAGGAAGTACTCCTAACGACTGCTTTCACATAGATTTTGCTCCTGAAAGCATTCAACCAGCATGTGTTTTTAAAAGTAGTCTGATGGAATGATTAATGAAACAACAACAGATTATCTAAGCATTAAAATCTACTCTTTGGGCATTTATTGGTGCAAGAACTGTTAAGATGATGGGAGGCTACCCAGTTTTGTTTCAAGAATATACACTATGGAGTTATCATACACAACAATTTTTTCTTGCAACCCTCATTCGCTGTACAAGGCAGCTGTTTAAGTCCACAACATTTTGAACAGTTCTCCTTTCAATACCCACCATATGTCAAATATACACAAAGTTTTGAAATATTTTAAGGAACTGACCTTCCTATCTACTGGCCCTGGTTTTGGCATTGTTTGCACAGCCATGCCAGTTCTGTTTTCAATTTATTATACAATTAAATTATTTCTTTAAAGAGTATACTTAAAACAAAAATTTAAATCAGATTTTCAACCTTGAGGCATTCTCTGGATTATTTCTACAGGATTCCCAAGGGTAATCAAGGCTATAGCTGATGTGTATTTAAGACAGCACTTCTGCCAGAAAACACAAACAAAAAGCAAATTGCATTCAACTCCCTCTCCTCCCTAGCCATTTATTTGTCTTCATGCTATCT
This sequence comes from Morus bassanus, assembly GCA_031468815.1. Classification (NCBI taxonomy): domain Eukaryota; kingdom Metazoa; phylum Chordata; class Aves; order Suliformes; family Sulidae; genus Morus; species Morus bassanus. Next base: position 17,085,704 of record CM062576.1, on the reverse strand, counting down.
TCCAGTACAATGCCAACACACATTTTTATACTGACATGCAGAAAACAAATGACAGAACAAATTCAGCTGAAAAAATAAATCAGCAGAAAGTTCTTTTTCAGCTGGAATCCAGCTCACAGAACAACTTTGCAGCTCCTGTGCCAGCAGAAGGCAGAAATGAGCCACTTCGAGACTCTTCTGTTAAATATTGTCAGTGTAGCCAACTGCACACAGAAAAAAACCACAATGCTTCAGTACATTTACATTTGCTATACCTTCACGAGAAAACATTGGTGGATTCACAAATCAAAGAATACTGAGGGGAAAAAAAAAAAGAAGTAATTTGTCAAACCATTGGTCAAATTGATACAAAATGGCACACAGTCATTTATTTCATATGTTGCTCTTCAAAAAAAGAAAAAAGTAACCATTTGCTGATATTGGACAATCATTCATTCAAGCAAAACCATGTAAAGACAATATTTGGATGACAAGTGCTGATCATACTCTCTGAAATATGTAATTCATAAATAAATGTAAACAAATGTAATTACAAGCAAATTTGAGGATGCACATTTTTATTCTGAAAGAGAAAAAAACCCACAAACTACAGAAAAAGTGGGGAAAAAAGGAAACAATTCGGCATTGTAAAAAAACCTTTGTAAAGCAACTTGGAAATGCATGTGAGAAACATTTGCATTCACACCTGCAAGTAGTACTACTAGAGTTCACTGCAATACAACTAAGTGGAGAAGGTGGAATACGCAAATGAAAGCAGAAATAAGGGTGAACATTAAATTCTCCTTTTTTTTCCCTGACTCAGACTTCATGTAAAATCTTTTGCCTTGCTCCTTGAAACTTCTAATCATGTCAGAAATGTAAGCTTAATTGAATTAATTTGCTTCTGATGTATGTATCCAAAACATATTTAGGTTAACATCTACTCATTTCACCAAAAGACAACGCATACTAATTTAGGTGCCTTTTTTTTCCCCCCACAAGTGCAATACTATTGCACACGAACTTTGTTTGAATGTTTATTCCACACCAAGGGTACCTTTCTGCAGTCTGTTTTAAGTTACTACCAAAGAAGTCTAAATACAACAGTGCAAGGACACACCTACAAAGAGGCATATGTTTCTGGATGTAGCTCTGACGGAAAGTTCAGCTGCATCAGAAGTTATTACCCTGCAGTTTTCCGCAGCTCCTCTGCCAAAGGTTAATTGGTTATTGGATCTACTGGAGGAAGTGTTTCCTGCACGCGCAACTTTCTGGACTGAAATGGGCTACGGAGTCTGCAAGAGGTGACAAGCAGGTAAAAGCTGATCAGTTAACTGTAATCGCTCCTACCAGCAAAACTATTTCCAGATTGCATGTCTGTACAGCTGGGTTGAAACAATTTCAGCCTACCCCACCCATGCATTACGCTCCTAGGGAAGGGCCAGTTTCAGGCTCAAAAATCATTCAGTTACACTAACAGAAGCAGCGCAAGGCAACTATATTGCTTCAGACTTAAATTGGCTTGGGGGAACAGAGTACACGACCCTATGTACCTGATCACATAGATAAGCCTTTAATTCAAAAAAACAAGTCTGCATATACAGAATCACAACAGGCCACTTCCCCACATAAATAAAGCCCCCAAACCTGCTAACTTTCCAAATGAATGTTGCTTATGTACTGCAGCCTTATAAACTCCCATTCAGGAGTTATTACTCTAAAACTAAAGGTAGAGCTGAAAGGAACAGTATCCCACTACCTTCTCAATGCTAATATTAGTACTTGTGAGGCATGCGGTCACCTGGGTCTTGATCTGAATTATCTTTCAAACCCATGCTCCAGCTGACCCTACAGCCCTATGAGTAATCATGCCAGCACACATGAAGAAGCGTGCATGCTGAAGGCCAGTCTTTCAACACGACACACACCCTTAGGAACAAGAATGAACTCAGATGTCTAGAGAACGGCATAACTTTACAGACATGTGCAGAAAAGATAGCACATGGATAAGGAAAGGATTCTAAAGTAATTGTTAACTGCAGGCATTTCTTAGCGGTAAATGCACACAATGCAGAGAACATGATTTGATTTCTTGAACCCAACTTGAATTTTTTAGGACAGGTAGTTAAAAAAAGGATTTTTAAATTCGTGAACAAAAAGTCATTATAACAACAGAGAACATAATAAATTATACAAAATAAAAATGTAATGCATATGTAGGGATACCTAATCACAGGAAATAGTGAAATATAAGAACTGATTTTTGTTAAAAATGTGAAGACCATAAAATGAAAGTCAGTGCAATAACCAGAATTATTATTACACACACTAGTCATCAGCAAATGTTTCTATTTCTGTAGCAGAGCATTAAATGACTTTGCACCTTGGACCTCTACTTGGGCTACACTCACCAATTCATCTTGGTCTAACAGCTGACATTTGCACAGCTATTAAAAAGCAACTATAAAAGCACTTTGTTTTCTCCATCCATATTCCAGGTGAGGGTTTTTGAACCTACATGAACCAAAATTGTTTGAGAGTCTGTAACTGTTTTATGCTGAGAGCCTTTTAAAATCCTTGGTCTGGAGAGATAAGCTGTCTCCTAGTAGGGCTGGAAATCCAGATTTAGGGAAAAAAAGTTTTATATGCAATGCTTCTGCATGAATATACCTTCACAGGCATGAATATACCTTCACAGACAACATGATACTCCCAAGTTATTTGCTGTAAATCTATTACAATTTACTACAGTTTAAATTTCTATGTGTTTCATCCAGACTGACACGCTAATAGTAATTGCTCCATACTAAGAAAACTTATCTGTGCATGCATGCGGTTCAGCCAGTTAGCCTTCTCATCTAAGGGCGTATCCTTGAAAAAATAAATCTGTATGGTTAAAATATTTGTAACTTAATTCACATTTTTATATAAGAAGCTGAACAAGGTAACAAGGCAGGATCTGTCAGTGGTTACGCAAAAGAAAAAAAAAAAAAGCCAAGGAAAACATCACTGTTTCTTAATACACTGCACTTTGAAACTTCGTGCTTCAAAGTAGGAAGTCCTCAGCGGAAACAGGGAAGTCAGCCTCCGCCTGGGAAGCAACCTGCCGTTGAGGAGTGAGCTCAGCATGAGCAGCGACAACGCGCCCCCGGCTCTCGGGTAAGGGGGGACGGAGAAGATCGCTGCTCCGCGCAGACGGTTCTGAGGCGAGCCGCCGGGCGGGCGACACCCCCGCGGGCCCGGCGCCCCGGCAGAGCCGCCAAACTGGGGCGAGAGCAAGTTCCGGCCGGACAGAGAGGGGAGCGCCGCGCCTGCCGGGCCCGGGCGCCGGCGGCCGCCGCCGGGCGAGGCTCCGGACCGCCCGGAGCGAGCGGGCCCGCCCCGCTCCCCCGGGGCAGAGGGGTCGCCACCCGCCCGGGGGTGGGTGCGAGGCCCCAGGGGGCGGCGGGAGCCACCCACGGCTGCCGAGACCCTCCCTGCGACGCCGGCCCCGGAGCCGGCGGGCGGCGGTGAGCTCCCCGCCGGTGCGGGGGGACACGCAACGGCCGCTCCCGCCCAGCGACCCCGCCCCGGAGCCGCCCCCTCCCCTCACCCCGGCCGCCAACAATAACAGCGCCGCTCGCCCCCACCGATCAATCTCCCCGCAGGGCCACCCCATTGGCTGCTCCCACCGCCTCCTCCTTCCCCATTGGCCGCCCGAGCACTCGCACCGCCCCGAGTCCCCTCCCCACCCCCACCCTGCGCCTCAGCCCCGCTCCCGGCTCCTCACCCGCCCGCCCCGCCGCTGCCCCTCACCGTGTAGTAGGAGAGGAGCCCGGCGTTATAGTCCAGCACGAACCAGCGGTACTGCCAGCCCTTCATGACATTGGTCCATTTGCTCAGCGGGCCCTCCATGATAGACGCCATCTTAGGCACCGAACCGGCACCGCCGCCGCACACACCGCCCGTTCGGTGAGGGGAGCTGGGGAGAGACACGGCGGCCGCCAGGAGGGGAGGGGGCGGGGCACGCAGCGAGGGGGCGTGGCCAGGAGCCACACTGCCCCGCAGGGCGGGCGGGGAAGGGGCGTGGTTTGCGCGCGCAGCGGGGGCGCGCGGCGGCGGGGGGAGGGGCCGGCAGCCCCAGGGCGGACGGGGGTGTGGGGGGTGTGGTGAGGAGGGCGGGGGCGGGAGGAGCCGGGGTCTCCGGGGCGAGCCGGGGTCTCCGGGGCGAGCCGGGGTCTCCGGGGCGAGCCGGCCCCGGGAGCGGCGGCGCTTCCCCTCACGGCTCAGGGGAGGCGGGGGGCGAGGCGTGAGGGCGGGCGGCGCGGCGGCAGCGCGGTGGCGAGGGCGCGACGCCCCGGTGCTTCGGTTGTGTGAGGGCGGGAGGGCGCTGGCCTCTCCCCAAAAACGCTCGGCACCGCGGCACCGTTTCATTTCTCTCGCTGTTGCGCTTGTCCCTTTGCCTCTGCAAAGCGTCTGTCGGGCTCACCAGTCGAGTCCGAGGGCCTGGGTCTTCCCCTCAGGGGGCCGTACGGCCAGGGTGCATAAAAAACATCCAGGACTTGAGATAACCTTGTAAGGGTAAGGCTTACTTAAATGGGACACGGCTTTCCTGTGGTCTGATCCAAGAATGTGGAATGAATTCCCCAGGAGCTACGGACAATTGTAAATCTGTTGTTCGGCGTAAGGCATGTTCTTTGGCACTGATCTTCTCTGGCATAAGTACATAACTTCAGTTGTACTTTAACATAAAAACTTCAAAGGATCCATAGAGATACCAGTGTTCCTTCCTAGGGATCAACAATATAGCAGCAGAAAGAGTGGTTTTACCATGAGGTTTGTGCTTGTCATGCAATCTTTAGAGTATTCATGGAATAACTTTTTCCTTTTATTAACCAAATATAAAACCAATTTTTTCTTTTTATGATTTTAATATAAAAATCCCTTTAGAGTAGGGCTGAGATAGGTCTAGTGTCTTAAAACATTGCAACTTTATACTAAGTTAAGCTAATTTTAATAGAAAAATCACCCCAGTTACCCCTTTTGTGAAAAATAATCGCACAAAGGCAGAGCTTCTGTGTTTGATTTTAAAAAATAAGAAATACTTCCGTATTTCTGATTCACCTTCACATGTCAGGTGGCTTTCTAGTTTGTTACCAAGCGGAATTCATAGTGTTGACTTTATAATACTCCTTGGAGTCACCGGGTGGTGTGTTTGTGCGTGGTGTTACCAGTTTAATCTAGCTAATGCACAATTCAGTCTTCAAACCCAGCTCGGTAATTTTGATAACATTCTTTTTCAAGCTGCATATGACCTTAGTAGTCTGTTTTCTTCTTTAGTTTCACTGACTAAACAAAGCGTGGCTGCCTAGAGATTATACCCAGGCAAGCAAAACAAAAAACATCAGATGGTGCCAGAACATTACTAGTACTACCATTTAAAGCTGTAGTTGGACTGGAGCTTTATTATCTCAGATCACTACTTTGACTGTATTATACCACAAGAGTTGAAACTATGCAAAGAGCTTGTGCAAAAAACCTCTTGGCTTAACTGTGAAAGGGCTGTCTGTAGGCAGAGCATTCTCAATGAGAAATTCTGGACAGAAGAGCTTTCTATTTACCTTGGTTTGCCAGAGGCTGAATTTGCTGAACTTCTGCCGCTCACTGAATATCTTACGAGTTCTTTGTTCTTTCTCTTTGACTCTTTTGAGGGTAAATGTGCCAAAGACTTGTCTCCACTAGAAAAAGCATGTATATTATTTAGCTCAATTTAGCTAAACCTTAAAAGCCCTAGAGTAGATGGAAAAGTTGTGTTAACAGGTATTAAAGGGGAATTCATCTTGAGGTTTCTTTTAGAAATGTAGCATGGATATTCTTTAGGTAATTTGGCAGAGATCAAAGAATCATTGTGTTTAGAAAAAAACAAAACACACAAATTGAAATAAATACGTATGAAATTATAGTCCATTATCAGCATTCAGGATATAATATCATGTAGTTTTATGTACTTTCTTGACATGCCAGCATGATGTGTCTTCTGTGCATACCAGATTATTCCAGTATGTATTGAACACGGTTCATAAGGGATTAGGCTTAATTGGCTAGATCCTTCTGATAAAGATTCTGGGTGCCCATTCAAATTGTTTTGAAAGATCAGTGCAAACATTTTAGTTCAACAAACTGAAATCAGCCATGACTGTGATATAACCTTTATATACTTTGTATATTACATCATCAGCATCAATGATTTTGAATAAAAAATTACTTGAAATAGAAGTTACTAAGTTACTTCCTTAAGAGAAGAATTTAGTTCGCTTTAACATGTTCCGTCTGTATCCAGTTTGGAACAGTTACAAAGAGCTGTTATTTTCTGTAATTATAGACAGTTTTATTGTGATGTTCTCCATATTTTACAAAACTTTAATTAGACTAGTATGTCACCCTCTTTAACATTAAGTAGAGTAGTTACTGTCATCTGACAGAATTACATACTACAGAGATCAACAGAACCAGGCGGAAAGCAGCACCTGTTACCTTGTGCTGCCTTTGTTTTATACACTGCTCCATCAGCTGAAAATCTTGTCCAGCATCATTTTCTTGCCACACAGAGGCTGCAATTAAATTATCTTGCTGTATCATCCCAGCCACACACAGATTTCCTGACCAGCCACAATGTTTAGCCCATAAAGTGGCCTCTGGAGTATTCAGACTGTCCCAGCAGGAAAGTAGGGGGAAACCTCAGATATGCCCAATCATTACTGTGTTTTCCAGGACATCCCAACTTGCACCCCACTTTTTAAAATTTCTTCTATGTTCTTTTCCTTTGCCCAAGCTTGTCCAATAAATTATATCTGGGTTTTTTTGGCCATTACAGTTTAAATCTGTATGGTTTCTAGCCAAGAGGAATGTACTGCCTATTTAGAGTAAATACCAGTGAAGGACCAGGGTAGACGGAATGAGAAGCAGGAGTGTACTGAAAGTCTGATTCTTTAAGAGGAAAATGCTTTTCTACTGTAAATTTTCCTGAAGTTATAGCTGAACTAACTTTGAAGAACCTCAGTGATGAAGTTGTGTAGCTTGTGGGTTTCCTTAAGGGTATCTGAGAGTGTGACTGGCAGCAGTGAAAGTAGCTTTAGCTTCTCCCAACAGCTGCAATTGCTTGGGGTTCTGTAGAACATAAGGAAGCCATTTGAGAAGAGAACAAATGACATTTTGTTTCCTTTTCCCACTTCAGAAATGGGCTGATAGTTTCATTTTGTATTTCTTGTTCTCTCAGGTCACTGTGTCAACTACCGACAATGTAATCATCATAATTAAGAAATTATGTTTTACCCTGATGGTAAATGATTCTTTTTCTGCTTGTTGGAGCAAGTAATGTCTTTTATTTGTACCTTCAGGAAAAAAATTCCTCCATTTGATTTTATTATGGGTAACAAATGCACTAATAAACTACAATCAAGTAGAAGACGAAGCCTTCTGTGTCATCTTCAGTCTCCTGCTACTGTCCTTTAAAGGTATTTTTCTAGTCCCTCTACACATATGCCGACTACAATAAGAATAGAAACAATGTCAGAGCCTAAACATTTTTTATTTTATTTCTTCAGAGTTATGTTTGGTTTAGGAGGTTACGGAGAGGAAGATAGATGGGGGACAATCACCTTTACCCTACAAGCAGTCATTCTTAAAAGAGGATAATTAAATCAAGCATGCCAATAAGTGCCATCGTAAGTAGATTTTCTGAATCGATTTATTATACTGTCACTGTTTTTAATACAAATGTTTATGAAAAGAAATCAGCAATACAGTGGAATGAAGACAATAGTTGGTTCCCTTGTCTTTCTGAGGCACACAGATAATTCTGTTTTGGGCCTTTCTTGCTAATTCCTATATGATTGCAGCAAATTAAAGCCATTAGCAATAAATTTTCCCAATCCTACTCATTTTAATCTAGTTTTTCTCTGATCTTAATGATTTGTCATAAATTTCTCTAGGTCAGGGATGAGGAACCTTGCTGAGGTCTAAGCAGACCTTTCTGAGTCTTCTAAATGACTCCATATTAGCATACATGAGAAAAAATCAAAGTACCACAGGTTGTATGGAATTAAAGTCCTCAGGTCTCAGAGTCCCTGTTCTGTTTCTACTTACAGCTTATGGCTGTGTTTGGACTAGGTTTCACAAGAGAAAGGACTTTTCTTTCTGAATGTTATAAAGATCTGCCTTATTATTGTCCAGATTCTCATCTTTTCATGACATGATTAGAGCTGCACTGGAGAGTATTAATATTGGAGCCATTTCCCCAAAACACATGGAATGTGTTTAGCCAAAATGTGTTACCATTTAAGAAAGGGCTGAAGAATCTCTCCTGCATTTAAAAGAGATAGAGATGATTCTGAAACTAAGGTTTATTTTACCTGTAGTTATTTAATCCTCTCTAGTAGTGCTGTATACCTGGGGGATGATGCAGCAAAGACGTAGCTGACGCACCTAACTGGCACCGATACTTTACGGGGCTAGGAAAAGTTTGTCAGATGTTGCAGTGTGTGTTAAAAACAGGGTGTGATGGTATTCAGTTAAGCAATTCAAGTGACTCACTTACTGACCAAATCCTGTTACAAGGTCTACAGAGAAATACATTTTAAGGGCATTGTAAATTTGAGTAGCTTTGTAACAATAACTTAACTTAAATTTTGGAATGGTCTCATAAAAGAGTAAATTCAAGTTACAGTTTTGCAGGACAGTTTGACATAACGACATTATCTGGGAGTTGCAAGAGATGTAAACTGACATTTTAGGCCTCACCATTTCTTCAAGGAGTACATTTCTGAACTTGGTGAGGGACTTTGCCATTTTGAAATGTGGGTATCTTCTGTACTCCCTTTACACAGAGGGCAGAGAATTCCTCCCATGTGTCCCAGTCACACTTGAGATCTTTCAGTGTTCAGAGATGAAGGCATTAACAGCAACACAAATTTAATAGGGAAAGCACCTTCTAACAAAATCTGTAACTTAAATATACTATAAATCTAGTCCAAAAGAATTAAAAGATTTGCCTAGCCTTTATACTAAAGAAACAGTTACACAGCTGTTTTCCATCTGTGCATAGGCTGAGCTCTGGTAACCTGAAAATCCATCTAGCAACTAGCAAAATGCTGGAATGAATTTTGCAGGGTGAACGATTCACTGTAATCTTAGTATTATTTTATTATAAAACTTAAAACATCATAATTTAGTCTTGAGAATAGCAGGCCTGATGTCTTTGCTGAGTACAAGAGTTTAGAGTTCACAGCATACTGAATAACATTTTATACTCCTAATGCATATTGCTTAGATGGGTAACGTCTCATCATTTGATTTAAACATCTTATCATCCTGTGGGCAGAATTTATTTAAAATTTAATGCAGAAGTCCATGCTATTTTCTCATCCGCAAATAAGCGATTTCTACTTTAGTCTCCACAGAGACTTTGAAAAGATATAGAGGAATGCTGCTCAACTGGAATGTTTACTTTGCTGCAGCCGTGGTACAAAAAGGCAAATAAGCATAATCTCTTTTCCCAGAACTTTCCCACCATCACCTCTTTTCATAGTGTTTGGTCTATTAATATGTTTCAAATAAGGTTACTTGCTCTTTGTAGTCAATCTGTTTTGCAAGAATGCAATAGATACATTGTCTTCTTGCAAAATTTAGACTATTTCCAGTAGAGTTTGATGTGTAGCAAATTTAGCAAGGGAAAAGGTATGAACTGATTTAATATTTCACATAGTATTGTCCCTAATCATAAGGATTATATGCTATGTTTATTCTCAGTAAGGAGTGTTTATTTTTTCTTTATACACTGTATTTATTTGTTATTAATAGATACAGCAATATCAAAGCCAGTATTTAAAGCTAGTGTATACACATACACAAGTAGGTTTCAAAATATGTGCAGATTATTAGGTTGTTATGAACAGTATCCATGCTGTCTGGTACAAAGTCTGATTAAAATCTGGAGGAAAAATATCTTTTTCCTTCTCTCACTCTTTTTTTTTTTTTCCTCCCACATAAATAGCAGAAATAATGTATTAGACTTAAGTGTAAACCTGACTATGGTAATTTTTAGGGTACTAGGTGAGAAATCTACGGAGATGAAAGGGATGATAAAAGTAAAGTCAAGGAGACCTAGAGCTGAGCAATCAATCATAAAACACAAGTATATAGAATGAGCACTATCCCATGAGTGCTTCTATTACTCATTTTATTTCCATAGCTGGAAGTATAAAAGGGGTATCTGTTAAAACTAAGTTTCAGTTGTGTCTATTTAGAATCAGTTTCCAGCCCCTTCTGCATTTCATTCTAGGATTTAAGGCCAAATCATTTTACTTCAGATCTAGAATCACTCCCAGTGGTTTGTACGTAGGAGGAGCCCTGTATACAGTATAATCCCTCATCTAATACTGCACTGATTTTGGGATGCCAAAAAGATCTTTCTTTAGGGGTATTGTTTCTTGTATAAGGATGGAAGACAAAGGTAGCAAGGTTTATCCTACCAAAAATTGGAGAAGTCTTTTTCTTCTTATCTGAGAATTGAAATAATCCTTCTTGGTGCTTGCTTAAAGGATTTGCTTCCTCCTTGTTCTGATGGAAGCAAAAATGCAGAAATTATTTTTTCATCCTACTCAACTCTCTCTCTCCCCCCCCACCCTCGCCATGAGAAAGGGAAAACAAAGAGAAAAATTGATTTGGTAGAAATAAAGTAAGTAGCCACCAGAATTGGCATAATAAACTCAAATTGCTCCCCAAAAATCATGATCTGCACTTGGACCTCAATTTAGAGAGCAGGTGGGTGTTTTGCTACTTCGACAGCTCTCAGGAGCTGTCAGAGGACTATTCTGGCAATGTGTGAACTAGCAGACTCCTGTGCAGGATGCAGCCACATCTGATTTCCAGATGAAGTGCGACTTCCGTTCACAGCAGCACCTCCTGCAGCTTCTTCAGCTTGGTATCAGCAGGAAGAAAACCCAGGTTCAAAGATCAGGGCAAAGCCCTAGCCCATCCTGGCTATGTTTCCAACCTTAGCAGTATAAAGACAAAACTCTGGGACATATTACATGACATGTTCATCAGCTGTCTAGACTAAAACAATCACTTGCACCAATTAAACAACTCCAGCTCAGGTGACTTCTGAGCTGTAAATTATTGAAGGTTTGGGAAGTACACCAGGGCAGTCCCACTACATGCTTATCTACTACCATCTTCCATAGCTACTAGCTATTGCCACTGCTGGAGACAGGACACTGGGCTATTTAGACCTTTGTTCTGAGCCACTACCTCTATTCTTATATATTATGTTCTTATTTTCACAGAGCTAGCTAAGGGACTCTGTAGGAACCCTTTCAAGGAGGGCTTTGGGGGTTTTTCTTCCCCAGTAAAAGAGTGGAATTTCTGTGGGGATCTTTAATGATATTGTGGCCTAATCTTACATTGTAGTAGTTGAACCTTATTTTGCCCTTTTTTTAACATTAGCGGTTTCACTGACTTTCGCTGAAGTTGCTCAGAAGTGGTGAAATAGGCCCAGATGTCACGGACTGAAACAAAGGGAATCCTACTCAGCTTGTAAACAGCAGCACACACAGGGTGGCTCTGTTACTCAGTTTGTAAGCCAAGAACTTGATGAAAATCCAGGCCTTGTTGCATCTGTTTGCTTCCAAGTTTCAAAAGTTCAGTCTGTTTTATCTGTACTTCCCAGTGCCCTGACAAACTATTTAATTTGAACAGTAACTGCAACATAACTTCTAAGCAGATGCTACAACAACATTAATACTAAAATCTGTAAAAGCTACTGGAGTTAACCGAATTCTCTGGACAATTGTCAGAAAATGGAGAGTTACATCATTTGCTTTCCATTGCCCAAGAGAATTAATTTTTGAAAATAAATTTGTGAGGAATATACTAACAAGCAAGTCTTAACTATAAAAATAGTCTGCAGTATACAGTGAGGCTTGTGATTTCCGTAGCATAAACTGAAGTTGGTAATGTTTAGGATTTTGTAGTTCCTTACGGTTGTGTATTTAGTGGAGATATACACAAGAGATAGTTTGTTTTAATTTACTGGTCAAGTCTGCAATATCATTTGTAGATTAGCAGCATTAAGTCTTTTGAAATAAAATATCAACAAATGAAAGCATGAGTTTAGTTGGGTGTTTCCAGTTCGAGCCAAACAGTCCAAAAGTTGTTCATACTTGTGTATTCCGTTGGTGTTGATGTGGTTACATGTACATAATCAAGAGCAGAATTTATCCCCTTGACTTAAAGATTAAAGCATGTAAATAGCCAAAGTTAAGCTCTGCCATTCATATTGCATAAGACAAGAGGAGCTTTTAATTAGTATTACACACTCCAGTTTATGCTGACTAGTTCTAATTAAGCTGTTTCTAGTATGCCAACTAGAGAAAAGATGCAGCTCTTCTGAATACAGCAAAATCAGTAGCAGCTGAACTGTTGTCTTATCAGTCTTTCAGATTTTGTTTTACATATCTGACAATTTTAGACAGAAGAAAATCCTACCCACAGTTTTCCCTGATCCAGCTATCATTTACATATTGATAACATTAACCCATTCTGTCTGTAAAATGTTATGTCTACTTGGCTTTACACTTTTGGATGGGAATTTAATCTGTCAAATATCAGGGGTGATGTCTCATATGTTTAATCTCTACTGAGTCACTGCATTTAATTTACTCATTTCACTGAATTTCTGAAACACGAGGAGGACAATGTTATTGTTCTTATAGGTAGTGGACCGGTATTCTACCCTGAGTATTTGTCTTGGCTGTAGAGTTAACTCAACTTAAAATTTCTTTGTGGTTTTTAGCTTGAATTCTGTATACCCACAAATCTTTAATTGTAGCATTGTAGTACTTTAAAGATTTCTGGGGATGATCAGTGCAATATCAGCTGATGCAGTGACTGTGTGAGGCATAGGTAATACTCTGCAGTATAACTGATCTTGGTAGTGCTTGACTGACTCAAGTGATGACTCTCATTTCTGTTCCCAGTAGCAACATGAGCATATTCTGTACAGTGAATGCTCAGACAGTATAATTACTTCTTGGAAATGTTCGATTTTTTTTCACGCACAGAGAAACTCTGCAGTATGCAGCTGCCATTTTCTGGGTTTTTTGAATGCACTGTGTCAGGAGTCCTGATGTTAAGAAATTCAGACAACTAGATATAGAGTTTTGGGAGATGGACAGATTAACAGACAGATACAGATGTACATAGATGCGTGTGTGTCCTGAGGAAAAAAATCCAGATGGAAAAAACTGGCATATCTGGGAAAATCGAGACATATGGTAGCTTTAAATCAGGTTTACTTTACAGTGAAGGCATTGCCTAAGGCATAATAATGCCAGCAGGAACAATGCCTCTGCTTCGGCAAGCCATGGACCAAGTGTTTGGCAGGAGTTCCTGCGGAAAGGCTAGGAAGTATTATGAGCTGGAGAGAACTTTCTAGTAGCTGTTCCTATATCACATTGTTTTAATGGGAAATCAGTAGACTTCACATTCCAGGCATTTTAAATTATTTATTTGTGCTTAAGCCCTGCCAACCAAAGCATAAGTTAAAAAGGAATTTTCATCTCTGAACCTTAAGGGTTCACATTTTCAAGCTTTTCTTGGCAACCTTGAAGGCCAGAAAGGTCCTATATTTTGCTGCTTTCTTGTTTGCTTCTTTTTTAATTAAAGCTCAAATAACCCATGCAAGCTCTTAACTCCAGAGGCTGGCGCTTTATTAAAAAAACAAACAAAAACCTGGAAAATAAATTATAAAATCTTGGTAGCTGGTAAAACTGAATTTGTATTCTAGAGCATGCCATATTTGAAAAGAATAAGTAGAAAGGCAGAAAATGAGAAAACAGCATCTTCCAAGCAGATAGGCCCTGTTTATCTAAAGTGGGACATGGAAAACTTTTATCCCACTTAACTTTTACTTTTGGATGGCATTTAAATTGGCCTTGTGTGTTTGGCAGCTCATCTGTTGAGCCATCTGTTTCAAATTATGCATGCTTAGAGGGCACATTGCATCCAGGGATACAGTTCCCCAGAACACAAGAAATTTGAATTGGATTTGCAGTTTAGTGATCTGTAAACATGGATGTGCAATCATACATCTAAATGAACTCTGTTTATTTTGGAGAAATTGAAGCATTCATGCAGCTGGAGAAACCTGAGGAAGGTTATAAGTGGAAAGCCTTAGGCCATATTCACTGTCCTGTGTCCCTTGTACAGGGCTCAGGCAGTGCAAAATAAGGGAAAACCACCCAAGGTCCCCAGCTAGGAAATTCCTCTTTTAAACTGAAAAGCTCTAATGGACTAACAGCTAATATAGTAGCCAGTTTTACAGCCCATTTAAACAGTGTCTTAAAGGGTTTGTAGGGTAAAGAACCTGCAATTTGGCTCCCTCCATTAATGAATCATCTCCAGTCCCATCACGGTGCTAAAGATGAACTGGGTAGTGAATCAGAAAGCTATAACCAACTCTCTGAGAGCCTTTGTTATGCAAGTACATCTTGGCCAGGAAAGAGGATTTGATCCATAAACTTCAGTGGTGCATTAGGTAAATTCTATATGATTTATGGCATACTAGTAGCACTTATTTTTTTCATATGTTATCTGCTTTGAACATATTTTTATTTTGGAAGAATATACTGCTTGTTCCACCCCTCCCTAGTCCTTCCTTTCCCCAGAATGCTGACTCAATTCCTTTTACTCTTTCAGTCAGCTTGCAGTTTTAGGCATTTCCTTGTCTGGTTTTCAGTGGAGCATGTTCCTTCCCTCTCATCAGCATTGTGCAGCTCTGTTGCAGCTGTTGAATATCATGCTGGCTGGAGATGGAAGATATTTCTTTACAAGCAGTAGATACTGACAGAAGACCATCTTCTTGTCATGGAATACACTGGAACTATGGACTTGGGTAGCAGTTGTGCAGCTGTGTATGAGAGAAGGAAATTTGGCTCACATAATGCAGTGATGGAAGTAATGGTAAATCTAGAACCAGCCAGGAGACTTGAGGGATAAATATAATTTTGTCATAGGTCCTCTTTCTAGATTATTATATTTCCTTTTTATAGTTTTTCACATTAACCAAAACCCCAAATTGTTTGCATTATCAACACAGTTTGAGTCCTTTGGTGATGAGGATCAGACTTAAGTAATATAGTTTATAATAAATTGTGAATAGAGCATTGACCGAATGTAGATCTATTATATTGTTTGGGCAGATCTTATTCAATGTGCATGAAGAGTCTAATTATGGCATTAGGTTGAGTGAGGTGCTTGGAAATATTTCTTCCTGCTTGAAGTAGCACACAGTTAATTTAATCAAATAATTGTTTATGTGCAATTTGCACATGTAAAATTTTAGGCATTTTACTTTTTGTAATATATTTCACCTGCTCATCTGATCAAAAACAGATCTGTATATTACATTGCTTACTCAAATATTAAGTTGTATTACTTTTTAAATTAGCAATCCCAAAAGAGCTGCAGGAATTGATGAACATTATTTCAGAGAACTGTTAGACTAATGCCATCTGGCTGGCTTTCATCTGTGCCAGTTGTGATATATGCCAAGCCCCCTGTCCTGCCTCTACCACATTTCTTGAAGTAGGAATTAGATTAAAAGTACACTAATTCCCAGTTACCTGACTGGAAACATACCTATTAAGTGACTTAGAAACCCAAGGAAGTGATCCAAGCTTCTGTGCTTCTATCAGATACGTTGATCAAATGTTTCCTCGGCCATGTCCTGAAGCAATTTTTGGATACTTTTCCCCTTTCAGGTCTCACTGGCAGCAAAAAAGCCTGGATGTAGGATCTGCTCCAATTTGCTGTCCAATGCACATGATAAATGCAGTTTAAAAAACCCAAAAAAACTCCACCACTACCCCCAGGTCTTCTATCTCATTCTTTTAATGTAAAAATAATTACTTTTTCTGAGATGCCATGCATATCAGCTTTGTTTCCTGTGCTTTATTTTTGCCAAAGACACAGATCTATCACAGCAAAGTTTTTCAAAGCCTGTGTCCATGTGACAGTATTATCTTACAATATTGTATCACTTAATCTTTTAAATTATTCTGTAAACACAAGTCTCAATCCTATATTGAGGATAACTGTAGATTTTTAAGTTGTGATTGTAGGAACTCCATATACTGGAAGAAGGGATTTGAAATTATCAGAATTAAATATTATGTTGACTTTCATTTGAATACAATAAACTTTGTGATATCATCCAGGCCTGTCACAAACTTTTGTTGTTTAGAGTTAATGGATATCTCACATACCTGAGAATCCGAAGTACAAAAATATGGATACTGAAAAGCAAGAATAAACAGCAGATACCTGTATTTATAAATACAACAGTACAGGTTTTCTTGACCTTGATCTCTACAAGGTATCTGTCTGGTTTGTATTTTTGGGCCAACAGTTGTGCCATCTAGCTGATGGATTTGTTCTGTAGTTCCTATGTAGGAGACCCACAGCTAATTTTTAGCCTTGAATTTATTCCCTGCTTAGGAGAACTGGAATTGAATTAACTCATCTATATATTCATTTTACAATTAACTAAATAGCTCTGATGATGGTTTTGAAGTATTTTTTTTCTCATGCTCATCTGTATGTATGTAATTTGCCATCATCTAATGCTATCACAAGGAAAGGGGACAAATTCATTAAATAATTTTTACAAATATTTCTCTAAGGAAAATCACTAGGGTAAACTTGATTTGAACAGGAACAAATTATGTCTCTTCAGTAAACAGGAAGAGACTGACAATCAAGACTGTTTCAGTTTTGGATGTAATTGGAATGCCTTTTGAGTCATGGAGATTCTTTTAGGAAGAATACATCCTCTGTTTCTGCAAAACTCATCTAGCTATCTGATCATATCTAGCTTATATGGCTTCTTCCTCTGTATTTTACCTAAAACCTTGATACTTTCCTCTTTTGGACCTCAGTGTTCTTTGTGCCATTTTTATACATCGTATCTATTTGTCTTGTGCGCACCTTGGGGGTGTTTGTCCTTCTAAAGGAGGACAAATTTGTTTGTCGTGTTTACACAAATTAAACTGATATGGGAATTTGAAAAATCTGTCTGGTTTGATACTTGTGCATCATCATCAGTAATTTTGGTAATCTGGTACAGATATTTATGTATAAATATACCAATACATTCTTCAGTTGCTTCTCAGCTTTTGCACATCTCATTTAAATTAATATTGCCAATAACAGCAGGAGGTAACTCAGTTTGTCTTTCAGATTCTGGGTGCATTTTTAAGGCCAGAACATATTTAAATGTAATGTTATTTGTAAACTGAGCAAGTTTGATTGAAAAGCTGTTGTGAAACTACTGAAACTCATGATGTTGTTTTCACGGTCACAGTGATTATTACACTGGAAGTATTTTCCATGGCTGCTTTAATTGCTATTAAAACTCACTTAAAGAATCTTTTTTTATGAATGGTCACCAGACTTTTGTCGCTACATCTGTTGAACACAACAGGGGAAGCAGATGAAATATCTTTCATTACAGATAATAGGAAAGAAACATAAAGTGACACAGGTAAGCAAGTCCTTGACAGCTGATGGAGTTCAAATTCAGTTAATGCTCTTTTGCATCTGATCAGTCATGTGCACACCTTAAGCAGTTCCATGAAGGCTGAATCACTGCTGCGTTACTTCTGCAACTTAATCTTAAAAAAACAAAAAAACAAAAAAAAAAAAAAAAAAACCAAACCTAGAAAACAAATCCATCATTAAACAAATAATTTGGTCATCTTAAAGGACATTTAATGTTTCAATTGCATTGTGTGTGCAACCAAACGAGAACATATGTTAAACTGTGAACTATTCACTGCACCTATACTTTACAGCAATGAGATAATATTCAGCCTTTTATATTTAGCAGTGATATTTATTGTATGTGTTTAAAACATTTTTCATAAGGGAAAATATTTTAGGTGCTATGTCATCAGTCAAGTTACATTACTATTATTGAGAGTACCAAACTGATTTAGAAGAATGAAAAAATTTAATTACACATCAATAATTCAGAAGTCCAGAAAACAATGAGAGGTTTTAAGGCAATGTTCCTCAGTCTTAAGTGTTGACACCAGTGGGTGTCCTCCATGTTTTGCACTTAAAGGAACATTTTGCCTGCCGGTGTTGTGCAATAGTTGGCCGGATTCCTCTCCCTGCTACAGAGCTGTAAATCAAAAATAATCCCACATGGTGGTTTCTCATTTATGGACATACAGCAGGATTGTGGTTCTGAGAAGGGGGAGTGCAGCAGAAAGAGTATCTGTGGAGGTTCCTACAGACTCACACCAATTCCTTCTGTCTGCAGAAAGAACGCTGCATAGCTTTCACAAAGTGCAACCTGCAGTCTCCCTTAGAACACACAGGGCTGATACAGATGTAGGCAAGTAATGCTGTGCTCTCACTTCTCACTATATTTGTCAATAATTGGTGATCTTTTCCATAGCAGCAAAGGCATCAAAACATATATTTTACTTAGCACAGTTTTAAATGTGGCTTAATCATGGTTAACTAACATGGTTGAATTATCTCTGTCCTTGCCTACTCTGAGGGCAAAATCATTAACTCCTTTCCAAATACGATTGATTTTCCACTATTGTTAAGGCTTTTGACTCATCTCCTCACTGTACCTTTGGCAGTCACAGTACCATAACCCAGCTGAGATCTCCGTTCTGTCACCAGTGGTCTTGTCACTGTAGTTCACATACATGAGAGAGGTCATTGCTGAAACCAAGCGGAATGTGATTTAAAGTTTTAACTACTAGTGTAAAATTAAACACGACTATTGTGTTGTCCTGAATAAGGATGAATTTAAATGTGTGTTTTAAGGGTTTTGCTGTGTTACCTGAATGGTAACCATTTGCCTGAAGGGTTGCTCAGCTTCAAGATTGAGTTGCAGATAGTAGGTTACTGTGATTTGCGAAAGTTAGGTTTTTTTGTCTTATGACTTCTGCAACATTATTGCATCAATGTTATTATTTCATAATTTCCCAACCATTTTGACATTGTTATGATTGTAATTAAGACTAGATGAAAATGAAAGGCAATTGAGAAGGTAAGAATATATAAGAAGGTAAAAAGAATTAGGAGGACAAAAAGGAAAGTCTCAAGAAGAAACACTTGCTAGTATCAAGTTTTACAGTAATGCCATAAATAGTCATGAGTTTGTCTTGAAGACAAACCATTTCATGAGAAGAAAAAAATTCAAATGGTCAATAACATGCTCTTTTATCTAATTACTTCATGTATCTTATAATTCTGAAATGAATTAATAATCTTTGTGAAGTGCAGAATGAATTAGTTCTAGGTTAGGGGAATGCTGGGAATTCAGTGTGTAGATTTTTTTGTTTATATTTCCTATTTACTTAAAACATAATAGACTGGTAATTGTTTCAGAAAGGCAAGCCATGCATTCCCTCGATTTACAGTATAGACAACATGCCTAAGTAAAAAGGAAACAGAAGAAACTTGGTAGAAACCTTTCTGCCCACTACTTTGTAAACATATTAGTTTTCAACCCTCATTTTGGTCGAATATACAATACACATTACAATATTGATGTGTTTAATTTTTAATGAAGACTGTTGCTGTTTCAGCAGTATTATTGCTTGTTCTATTTCTGTCAGAGCATATATTAAGATGTACAAGGAATGGCTAAATCTCCAACTGCTATGTTAGCTGGACATCATGTCAACTTAGTGCCTATTGAAGATTTTTCTGGGTTTCAAATATGATCTTAAATTAAAAATTAAATCCGATGTGAAAAATGTCACTCTGCTGTGTGTCATCTGTCTAGTTTACAAAGAGGTCAAATTGACCTCTTGTATATATCTACATTTTCCCTAATTCTTTTGGGGCATCAGGTATGGCCCCATGAAATTGGATCATACAAATTAGTTGGAGAAAATATGCCTGCAGTCTTAACGAAAAGATAAATTGTGTATGTTTTAAAACAGTGTAGGTGGCTCTGTAGTGCTGCATTTTAAATTTGCAAACTCTTCCATCAAATGTAATTGTTTTGAAGAGATTCACTCAAGCCTGATTCAGGTTATTATCAACTGTAACATTCAAATGTCTTAATAAAAATTCAAGATTGTTCTAATTCTTACAGTTCAAAAATAGTTTTGCCCTTTGGGATTCTGAATATTGGCAATATAAATGACATAATTTTACAAAACCAAAGAGTTACAATTATTCCATACTGTAGTCTGTTTCTATGTGACATAAGACTGCCTGATGAAGAAATTAAATTCTGATATATTCAGGTATTTCTGAACATCTGCACAGAAAACACTGTTCAGATGAAGAAATATGCAAAGATACCTTAATATCCTAGCTTGTGCTTCTTTAATACTGCTACAGTTTTGTATAAATTTGATCATCCCACAACCCACTTTAAAACACTTTCAAGGCAGCTATAACTTTAAAAATCTGCAAACCACCATGAGGAGCCAAGAGCACCGCACAAGAGGAATTAGCAGATTATGCCCATGCAGTTTTCATAATGATCAGTGTACATACTCTATTCTAGACATCCTCCTAGGAGTTACACTGTAGGACTTACACATTACAGGTTTTATGCAAAAAATTAACAGATCTCTGTGGAAGATCTGATGAGGAAGGTCAGGCTAGATTATTGTAATGGTCTCTTGTGGCCTTAAAACGTACCAGCCTATCAGTAACCCTATGTCTAGAAAACTTGCAGCTGCATAAAATGTAAAGAGCACATAAAGCATATCCTGGGGTGTATTTCTAGTTAAAGGCACGCCTGCAGTTGTGGCGTCATAAAATAACTTGTGTCACTAGTCCTGGAAAGTAGTCTGAGATCTCTGATAAAAGGTACCTTCAGTCCAAAGGGTCATCAAGGTTTTGTATGATGATCTTCCTCATCTCTCAGGAGGGATCTTTCAATAATCTAAGTGTGGGGAAAATGCTATTTTGTATCAGGAGCATGGCTGCTGCTTGGCTTTCTGAAACCTGTGCGACGTAAGACAGTCTCTGTTTACCTGTGAGCCAGTTCCCTTGCATTTCATTATTCGATCATAGAATAGTAATTCTTTTTTTGCCAGGATTTTGTGTGTTCATGCATATGGTAAAACTCAAAATCATTCTGACATTTAGATCCTTAATTCTGTATACGTAATACTGGAGCTACTAATCTGCTTTGCACTGAAATTCCAGAAAGCTGGGGTACATCATTTCATGTTCAGGTATGCAGGAGGCAGGAGTGAGTCATTCCTCTAGTCAGCCTCCCATGTGTCCATGGGTCATAATAATACTTTTCCTAGAATGAGCAGAACAAGTCATACTAAATGCCCACATATTGTTTTGGAAAAAAGATAATGGGCTTCCTGTGTGCTGATCCATAATGTAAACAAAGCTGTAATAAAGCAAGGGATGGACACTTAATATGTTATTTCCAGGGAGACCAGTGGATATGATTAAAAGGTTATTAGCTTTACTAATAAAGATATTTGGTGATCATAAGAGATTTATAAAACACAGAGGTCATTAGTGTCTGATTCTGACTTGGGTAAGGCCTTTCTACACCAGCTTGCTGCAGCACAGGTTTCAAATTCAAGTCAACTATACTAGAACAAGTCCCTTTATACAGAGTATCTTACGATGGCGACTTGCACCAAAACAGTTATGCTGTTGCTATTGTAGCTGCACTGGTGCAAGCCCCATTCTTCACAAGCTGTTTGGCTGGTTTTGATTTATTAGTAGTCACTTGTTTGTCCAGTGTAGACTTAACCTTGTGCACTGTACTTTCAAAGAAACAATAAAGAACACTGAGATCTGGTACACATTTGCCAAAATGTCAGTACTTAGAAAATCCTGTTGTACTTACAAATAATAGCATGCTCATACTGCTCTCCATGTTCTTTTGGTATCAAAAGTGTCCTGTACTAGAGGATTCTATGACAAATAGATAGACACATAGCAGTTGTTACAGAGCAGATTAAACACATTTCCTGCAGGGAATTTCATGTTGAATATGAGAAAATATAAACTGAAACTGTTAAGTGTTTACCTAGTTCATTGTTGACCTTTTGACTTTCCTATGTTAACAAGCTTTCCTAAAAGTCCAGCACATGATCCCACCGCCCCTTCAACATCTACACAATTCTCAGTGCAGAAGATATTGCAAAAGGCCAAGATTCATGGGGTCAGCAAAGGGAGTGACAGAAAAACAGGATTTCCACTGAGGAGCAAATAAGGGGAGAGGTACACTTAGAAAGTTCAAGATTTCAGGAGCTCTTCCACCCTAGCCAAGCCCTAGTGAGCTGCTCGTGGCTAAGCCAAGAAAGTAGTTGGGGGGCATTGTTTTGCAAACCTGCCAATGGTTTTGGGTAAATTTTAGTAGCCCTAATTTTTCTCTTGACAGAAAATAAGTGTGAAGTCCAGTTTTATGACCCTGTGTCAGGAGATGACATTTTGATCCCAGCTTAGAAGCAGCTATTTCTGCAGCTATTTCCTTCTGGGAGCTGACATTCTCTATTCTAGATTTATCTGCAGTACAACAATTCATTGTCAGCAGGTGACAAGTGTTGTAATTATTATAGAGATGTCTGAGGCTGTGAGCTAGTTGTTTTAACTCAGGTGGCTGGAGGCATCCAGGACAATGTTTGTCCGTGGGAGGCATGGAATGCTGAACAACAGCAGAGATCTATGTGACCACACCAATCCAGCATTGACTGAATGGAACGCATTATTATTTTAATTTGCAGAGGCCACAGTGGTTACCTTGAGCAATTCTTGCACTCTGACTGTGGACAGTCAGAGCGGTCATGCATGGTGACCCTGTGTTTTGAAAGTCAGTCCACCTCTCAGAGGAGCCAAGCGTGCTATGTGCATGGCCAGGATGTGAAGGTACGTAACAACGTCCCTGCCTGCTAGTTCCTAAGCAGCAAGTGCAACTTGTAGTCTGCTGCTGCTGCTTAGGGGAGCTCAACAGCAGCATGAAAAGGCTCTCTGGATCAGCAGACTGCTGTGCACTTCACAGTTTGAGGGAGCAAAATGGTGGGTTTTGTTGTGTTTATTTTCTAACCCAGAGGCTTCAGGAAGGTCAGGCCCTCAGGGGCAGTCGTGTGGCCAGGCACAGACATACCTCCTGGACTGGGACATTGAGTCGTGCCGGGGGCGGTCTGCCCTGCATGAAGGGCTCTGTTGGGAGAGGCGGGTACCCATGCAAGTCCCTGGTGTTCCTTGACTCAGCACCACCGTTATTTCAGTAGCCTCACTGCAGCTGTGGGTCTAGTCCTGGACCAGATGGGAAACACTTGATGTAATACCCAGCAGAGAGAAAGGGAACAGCAGCAAGAACACATCTGCCGAGTCAGATAGCCTGCCCACAAAATCCTGCCTGCAACAGCTCTCAACATCAAGCCTCTAACTCCAGAGCCAGGTCCCATTACCCTGTTTTGCATTTTCCTTCTGTTTGCAGTGAGAAGACATCAGCCTGGGCGTAACCTCTCTCCTGAGAGGCCACCAGTCTGCTGTAGCTGTCCTGCTCGTCTGGGGCGAGGAGGCTGCGAGGAGAAAACAACTGACAGAGCAAAGGGCGTCCATGCGAGGTCATGGCAGCTGATAGAAACCCTCGCCCTCCAAATCTCTACCGAGGGCCCCCCCCAAACAACACGCTCAAATGCTGCTGTCCCCAGGAGACACAGCTGTAGTTTTACAATCTTCTGGTTTAATTTCCAGGTATTAATTATTGTGGGGTAGTGTTCCAATTTTAATCAAAGAAGAAAAAAATCAACCTAGAAATATAATGGCCTGTGCTATTTTCTAGGGATTTTACTTAGGAGGAAATGGGTATGAGGTGGAGTAGAGGTGTGACAGTGAGTATGTGAACGCTGTGAATATTTTTATATCTATTCTGTTTGCTTTTTATATTCTTTCCCCCCGTATCTTCTTTTTCTTGCTGAAACAATGACAGAGAAACAGGTCAGTAAAGCAGAGCTTCTATAAAACCTTTATTAGGGAATGGGTGGGAAGGAGGGATCCCACGTTTCATGACAGATGATGAGAAATTGCAGCTCGGAATGACTGCCAGCTGAGGAATGATGGGATGCAGAGGTGGGGCGTGAGCATTAGCACAGGCACAAAACTGAGCTGAAGAGGACAAAAAAATGCAGAGTGGTAGAGAATTAAGAACAGAGAAAGAAAACAAAGCACATTGTAAAACCTTTCCAGTAATCAAGTATGTTTCCACGTAATTTCCTCTTATTGGTCCGAATGTGTATTTCAAGTTTGAATTTGTGCCTCATCCCTCTTGGGGTAAAGTAAAAAAATAGGAATGTTTTCCTTCCACCCTCGGTGACTGATGTATGATGTGGTGGCACAAAGAGCTCAGAATAGTGGTTGAAATAGCCGGTGTGTGGGCGTGAGCAGGTACAGGAGGAGCAGTTCGTGCTCTCCTGTTCCCTGGCTCTGTGGTGGCACAGGGAGGTTCGCCCGGGGGAAGCTGGAGCCCTAAGCGGGAGGAGGAGCAGGAGAACAACCGGTGGCGCTAATATTGCTTTCCGGCAGCTCGTGCACCATCATTTCTCGTTAGGAGAGTGGTGCAGCTGGCCTCCCACTCCAGCTTGCTCCTCTTTCTCTCGCTGCCCACGCTCTCACGCTCTCCCCTGTCGTAAGGTTGCTCGTCCCCTTTCCTCTGCACGCCCCCCGCCCCCGAAGACCCCCTGTCCCTCGTACGGTTCCATCGAGCACAGCCTGCTGGGGAATGGACGTGCACGACCCAGAGCTGCCTGGGCCGGCATCCGATTTCCTGCGGGCGGAGAGGCCTGCGGGAGCGCGGCGAGGGGCCCGGCGCGGGGCGCCCTCGCTGCCGCCGAGCCCGGGGAGGCCGCGCCGGCTCAGCACGTCCTGCCGGGCCCCGGGCCCGGTTCTGTCGCAACCGAGCCCGGACCTGGTGCCCCTCCTGGTCTGGGACTTCCCCCACCTGTGTCATGACTCAGCTCGGGGACCGTAACCGTTCAAAATGCGTGGGGCGTCTGCAGCAGACAAGGTAGGGGAAAGGCTAGGAGCTGGCCGCGGGCATGGTGGCCGCTGCGTCAGGCCAGCGGCTCCGGCTCCGGGTTTTCGTTGCAGCTGCCTCGAGCGGGCTCCGGCTCCGGCGAGCGCGCTCCGGCGCCGGGTTTTGCGTGCGGCTCCCGCTGCCGCGCGCCGGCGGAGGAGGCTCCGGCTCCGGCCGCCGGGCGGGCGCTGATCCGGTGCCGGGTTTTGGCCGGGGCCGGCTGGGGAAGTTGCCGAAGTTGGGCCGTGAGTGCCGGGGCGGCGGCGCGTCCTTCCTGCGGCCCGGCCGGTGCATGATGGAAGCAGCATGGCCGCCCACCTCTCCCTGACACAGGTACCTCCCCCTGCCCGCCGCTCCCCCCCGGCCCTCCCTCTCCCTGCCGGCGGGCTCCGGCGCCGCCCGCGGCGGGAGCGGGGCCCGGGACGGGAGCGGGGCCCGGGACGGGAGCGGGGTCGGGGGCTGCGCCGCTCCCGCCGCGCTGAGGCGGGTGGCGGCGCCGCCGGGGAGGGGCTCGGCGCCGCCCGCGGGGCCCCCTCGGCGGCGCGGCTTTGTGCGCCCGCCGCCGCCCCGCAGCCCTGCCCTGCCCCGCCGCGCTAACGGCGCTGTCAGGTCAGGTGGCGGCTGAGGCGGGCGGGGGGCAGGGGTGCGCCGGCGGGAGGGGGCGGCCCTGAGGCGAGGTCCTGCCCGGCTGCAGGTGCCTCCGCCCGGGAGCGGGCGCGGGCGCGGGCGCGGGCGCGGCACGGAGGGGCAGCGGGGCGGCGAGCGGCCCGCCCTGCCTCCCGGCCCTCCGGCGGGCAGCCCCGCGGTGGCGGCCCGCGGAGCTCTGCGCTGCGGCCGGCGGCTGTAATCGCCGCTGGTCTTTTGTCTTCTGCGGAGACACCGGGCGCCTGGGTTAAACAACAGCAAAACCCGCAGCCCGACCCAGAACGCGGGCCCGGCCCGTGTATTTCGGAGGCGGGCGGCGAGCGCGGGGGAAGGGGCGCTCGCTGGGGCCCCGCAGCCGCGGAGCCGGCAGCCGGGCGGGAGGCAGGGCCCGAGTCGGCGTCGGCCTCTGCACGGGCGGTGGGCGAGAAGATGGGCTTGGGAGGGAGAGCTTAATCTCTTGTGTTAGCAGAAACGTAACTCCGAAGTCATCGCTCGGAAGTCGTTTTACTTTTGTCTCCTTTTGCGGGACCCATGGTACGAGGACACCATTTGTGTGTGCTGCCTGTACGGGTCCCTGACAGTGAAGAGCTTTGCAGGTGGTGGTCTTAAAACTTGGGGAATCTTGGCACCGTTTGGCGCTCAGGTGATCTCACTGTGCCTGAATCTTTGTCACTTGCTTTTTTTCTTTCCTGATGGTAGTGGAATTGCTTCATACTATTAGGATTACCTCTTATTTCCTAGAGCTTTGGTAGCTAATAAACTGCACTTTTTGGTACTTTTTCTGTTCCATTCAGCAGTGGCATAAGAAATTCCTACCTGACATAAGCCTGAGGCGGGTCTGTGGGTGCACGCGCTCCTGCTTGGGATGCTTCAATCCAGTAATCGATTGTCACATTTACAGAAAGTAAAGCTGGTAAATAAGAACGGATCACTTACACACGGAGTAGTAAACTTAAAAAGTTGCCAGCAAGGCTACTCAATTTGCAGTTACTCGCTTATGTAGTTGACTTTTGGGAAAATCATCAACTATTTCAAGGAAAGAAAGGAGGATAGTTCAGTGAAAAGATGAACTTAAAATATGTGGAGAAAATAAATGTGTCTTTAAAGGTCCAAAGATACGTAGTTATGAAGTATAGTACTTTCTGTGAAGGCTTGCTTTAATATTAAAAAATGTTAGGCTAGCCTTCTCTGTGTCTCTTTTCTTTTGCTTGAAGACTGTTGGAAAAAAAGTTTAAAACATCTCCTTGCTGAAGAGGAAGAAGGTTTTCATAGACCAGCAGCCTTAATTCTGTTGGTCTAAAGGCATGGGCTATTCTGGCTCTTTATTTGGGGAGAGGGGAGGAGTGTCTGCTCTGGTGTGTTCTACAGCAAGACATTATTGCTTACAGGCTGTGCAATCCTTTCATTGTAGAATTTATTTACTTTTTTGTCCACGTGGAAGGGGGACTAACTGCAAATGTGATAATGTTGACAGAAGCAGAAAAATCGCCAGTATCCTTAAAACCATTGTGACTACAGCTTACATCAGTGGTTAAATTGAGGAAGCTATTTCTGTTGCTGTTGACCGTTTGTGTGTGGGGGGGGGATTTCTTTTTTGTTTGTTTTTTTTCTTCTTGCATTGCATAAGAATCATCTTAGAAAGTCAAGCAAACCTAAAGATCATTTCTTCAACGTAGGTTCTAACTTCTGGAATTTCAGGGTTATGAAAAGTCGTAACAAATTGTTAAGTGTTCTAAATCTGTTCAGAGGAGCATGAGGAAGTGAAAATGATGGTATAGGGGGTGGGGGTACAGTTACCAGCTGCAGTTGGATCGGTTACTAACACCAGCAGTACAAAGTATGCAGATCGGTACTTTTTGCAGTAGACCACATGCAGAGAATAAGAGGCATATTAACCTGCAGTCAAGTTCACAATTGTGTCGAATTTTCTTTTCCCCTTCCTGTGTTTGGTTTGACTGTGATTTAACATAGCTAGGAAGTTGGGTATTTCCAAATGAGGCTAGGGTATTTTCAGATGACTTTGCAGCTGCAGTGTCTGAGAGGGCTGGGCATCCTTTATTTGAATATCAAAGCTCTGTTTAAGTAGTCTGAAACTTTTTGGTGCTAATTGTGTTCTGTTGGCTGATTAGTAAAAATATTTCAGGACCATGTGGCTGTAGTGAAATTTATTAGACCAAGTATGCTTGAACTGGTGTTGCAAAATGAAGGTGATTATCTCCCCCCTCCTCCCCCCAGTTTAGTAATAATCTGAAGTATCTTTTATCTCCCCATTTTGAACCCATTCTGCAACATCTTGTTGCCACTTGCATTTGCTCACGAAGTGCTATGGTCTGAGCATAACTGTGAATTTAATAGGGAACTTCTAAGGAAACTTCTACCAAGTGACTGTTTTGTTGTGGTTGCCTTTAGTTTGGAAACAAGCTAGCAACATCAATGAGAAGGAACTGTTCCTATCTCGCAAAATTGTCATCTGTTGTTGGAAAACTCAAATTAAGCTGTAGCCAATATGAGGAGTTGTAATTTTTGTCTTCAAAGGATGGCTGCTGATCTGGCCCATTTAATTTAGGGAGGAAGAAACAGAAAACTGAAGACGTAAAAAATGCATGTTGAGTGCGGGGCAGATATGTTTGTTGAAACATGGTGTAATACGGTCATTCAAAAACTTCTTGTTGCTCTTGGAAATTGAGCTTGTGGTTTGTTCTGAAAAACTGCCTATGTGTGACTGAGGGGGAAGCTCACAGTTCAGGGAAGGACTGTGAAGAAATATTCAGGGAGAACAGGGAGATAACTTTTTGTGTTAGTCTTCCTGTTGTCATGAAATGCTTTTTTGTGAAGAATGTGGTAGTTGTTTTAAAGTAGTTGTGAGCTGCTTTGGTAAACAAGACAAAGTCACGTAATATCAATTTGCATCCTAATTAGCTGCAAGTCTCAGTTTAAACTTCAGTATTGTGTCACGGAATCCAGAATGCTGTGCTTTGTCGTTGAAGGGAAGCATCGAGCATTACAACTGAGGCTAAGCTAGATAGATGTCTGTCTAATGCACGCATTGCCAGGATTAACATCTTGTTACTGGAATATGTAGGATGTAAATACTTAGAGCATGAATGACACTCTCATAGTAATATATATGTTATATATAATGTAGAGTCAAAGCTTTTGAGGTCTCTGGCAAACTTCTGGGTGTGGTTTTTTTTGTGTTTGTTTTTTTTTTTTGTTTGGTTTTTTTTTTTTGTTTGGGTTTTTTTTTGTTGTTGTTGGTTTTTTTTTTTTAAGGGATCAACAAAATTATAAAATGAAGATCTGAGTTTGTTCCTTTTGCTGAAGTGGGAGATCTGCTGTTCCTCTTTCTGTCCTCTGTGAAAGATGAGGAAACCTGAATATGCATGTGTGTGTGTTTAAACTTGTGCATAGAGAAGGCTGACTGCTCCTAAAGCAGATAGAACTTAATTTTTTTTCATTGATATTGCATCGACCATGTTAGAGAGTGGCTGCATCTAAAAAGGCAGTGGAGCTACTCTTTCATGTTATACAGGCTTTGTTCAGTACTGATTAGAAGATGGTGGAGGTTTCCTGTAGCGATTTGAAAATTAAATCGAACCATTCTTAATTATGCAGTGACAGACATCTATGCAGAGAAAAGACAGCAGAGGTTTTGTGCATGCTTCGGCTGTTCAATGGGAATGAAAGGTGCTGAATTTTGAAGTACTTGGTAATATTTGTATATCAATTTATAGTAAATATTTTCTTATCTTTACTTTTATTATTGCTCTAGGAGATGTGCTTGGTTATATAACAGAAAGTGGTAGAAAGCTTTACCGTGAAACACTTAAGACAGTAAAGCACTAGGAGAAAAGGAGACAAGTTGACTATTGATTGGTAAGGGCATTGTAAGAACACCTGCTTGCCTTAAACTTACCTGCTTTTTGGCTGGCTGTGTGAAGAATGTTTATGACCAGATTATGTCATTTGGCCTGGGAACTCTTAAAATTAATCCTAGAGCTTTGCATCATGATAGAGTACAATATTTTGGATTTTAATCAAGATAGAGTAGCCTGTTTCTCCGCTTCTGTCTCATTTGGGTTGGAGGGGAAAGTTATTTTTGTTTTTCTCAATGGACAGCTTTCTTTGTTTTTAAACATTTGTGTGTGAAGGAAGGTTGAGGATGGATGGGGTGGACAGACTGGTGGTAGTGTCTTGTTACACCTAAATGTGAGTGTGCCAGAGGGATGAAGACATGGGGATATAAAGGCTTGATTGACAACAGAAAGTGAAAAAGACGGATGTCCCTGAAGGTGTGTTTTACTTCCCAGGTTAGTATTCTAAAGTTCATAGGTTTGTAACAAAGGTTGTAATTACTAGAACAGATGCTACTTGTATGAAGTGATAAACTGTTAAATGGAATCATAATAATGTATTTCTATTTTTTTATGCTGTGGAATCTGACCTTTTCTCCCTCCCTCCTTTTTGCATTGAAAACAAGTTGAAGTTACTCTCTGTAATTGGTGGTTACAAATCCCATAAAAATAATTTTGCCAGGTAAATTCTACAGCAGCACTTTGAAAGATGTTGAGCAGTATTTTTCTTCTTATCCTGGAAGAATATCCTAGGCTATATTTGTATCTGTTGTTTTATTGCTGGGTATACTTTGAAGGAAAAACAAGTCTGTTACTAGTAAAATAGCCTGGGAAACTTTTTTACTACTATTATTCTATTTGGCGTCACAGGAAATTCCAGTTACTGCAGTGATACTGATGTTAAAATGAATATTGGAAGCACTAATGAAATAAATAAGAATTACTGGCTTGTACTCTAAGTACTGAATGAAAAGATTGTTTTGCACTTAGTGTTTTCATCGCAGGACTTCAACATCATGTTTCCTGTCCAGGAGTGACAATGATCGGTTTGGCTGTAATAATGAAACATTTGGCTGAACAAAGGGTGATATTGGGCAAGAGGGATGATGCATGAGAATTGATACTTCTAGCATATGTGCTGGCCAACTCTGTTCTAGTTTTCTGCTCATAGCTTTAATTTGATTCTGTGCCTATAATTTACATTATAATGAAGTAATACTTAGTAAGTAAAATACTTGAATGTTTAGGAGAACTACCCACCTAGATTGCTATTCAAAGTGTAGCTGAGTTGGTAGACACAGCATTTGAAGTTTAGTTAAGAAAATATAGTATGCTTTGGAGCATGCTAGAAAGTGATTGAAAGTGTTGTTTGTTATATTGGTGTTATGGTAATCAGAGGTCTGGCAAAACTTGAATGTATTTCCTCAGGCTATTTTAAGGGATGTGTAAATGCCTGCTTAGTTGATGGCTGAAATCATAAAAGTCTTTGGGTACCAGAGCAAAGTCGGAGCAAGGTGAAGCTATATAAATGGAGGTATTGCAGTGAATACTAATGATGGTTTCCCAGCATATGTAATTTTTAATGTCTGGCTACGCGAGAGGTATTTCCCACCCACCCCCACAACAAACAAACAAAAACTCACCAGCCTCCTGTGTCATCCCTGTCCCATCCCCAAGGAAAAGCCCCCAACCCAACAACTGGAGAATTAGAAATGCCATGTGGCTCTTAGAAGAAACTGAGTGTCTCTGGGGCAGCATACTTGCTGAATAAGTAGATGTCAAGGTCTGAATGAAAGATCTCCTGTTATCTCTAGCTGTTCTCTATAATTTATCTTTCAGGATGTTCTGATGATACTGCACGCTTTCTGCAGCTGAACAGGATCACACTAAACCCCTGATTTCTACCAAACTTCCCCTCTTGAATATTCTTTGGTAACTGGCACCTGGGAACATCTAAGTGCTTAACCAAAAGAGCAACTATGTTAGCTGTTGCTATAGGAAAATGTATGTGGTTTTATTTAAGCTGTGACCATTTATATATGCACCGTAGTAAAGTGTTTTCTACAACTATACGATTGACAACATCTAGAATACTGTTGGTTTCCATATTTCAATGCAAACTTCTAAATTTTAAAGCCAAAGAAGCTACCTTGTTGGATTCAGTTTGTACAAAGGTCTGTAAATCTTGGGTTTTAAGATCATATTCCTCTTAAGGGGGAGAATTCTATTTCTGGATTATATTCAAAGTTATGTGGCTTGGGGTTTTTTTAGTATGCATTGTGTAATTAACTTGTATTATGCTCAGTTGTTCCAGCTGGGTTTGTGAGGGCAACACATGGCAATAATTCTAGGGTTATCCTCTGCATAAATGCACCCAGTCAAGCACACAATCTTTGATTTAGGCAACATGTGCTTCATGAAAATAGTATCTGATTTTGGACCTGGTTTTATGTCAGGGAAGAGAGGTAACCCTAACAATACACTTCTTGGGAATCTCTTGGGCAAAGGTATGTGGTGTAGGCCAAGATACTAGGTTCTGTGTGGTTTCAGGCCTTCGGCTTTTTTACAGTTTCGAAGAATGGTTTAAAAATAAATTAATAAAGAAGGGGCCTTTTCCAAAGAAGCTGTTTTATCCTTGTCCACCTAAGTTTAGGTGAGCACTGAATGTCTGGTAGATGGCAGTGGAATTAAGGCAGAAGTTATCGCTGGCAAGGATCCAAGTTACAAAAACCTAAGTTAAAATATTACTTTCTCTTAATTTGGTACCGTTGCTGTAGATTTAGTTGTGAATCTAGGAGTTAATTTGGATATCTGAAAATTTTACAGACTACTTGCACATGACACTAAAATCTAAAGAGTGATGCAGTGGCTAATGAGGTAAAATTTTACTGCTTTGTACCTGTTAGAGAGCACTTCCTAGCCTGTATCATTTCGGGTTTCTTCTTTTGCCTGTAGATGATCTTGCTTAAGAATTCTTGTTTCATACTGCCTAACCTGGCGACCTGTCTGATAGTAATCTGATAGTGGTTAGTATCACTGACTTCAAAACAAGAAGTCAGTCTTTTAAAAGTTACAGCATGAAGAGCTGTCATAGTCCTCATAATTTTACAGAATAGAATTATATAAATGCTTAATGCTTCTTTGCAGACCAGTAAAAAGTGTTTTATATCTTTATTTATCCAGGGAGAGGGGAAATGAAATATGGATCTTTAGGGTTAATTTTATCTTACTCTCTTTTCCAGCTATCGAGTGCAAATCCTGTGTATGAGAAATTCTATCGACAGGTATGTATGTTCTTGTTGAGAGAACGAACTATTTCATATTTAAAAGGAAGAATATTCTTTTACTATGAACTTCAGCATGGCCAATAGTGTGTAAACAATAAAAGTTCAAGGAAAATTATTCTGCTTTAAAATATATTTTTTATAGTAACTATACTTAGGTCTGAGCTATATCAGTATAAATTTAATATTGGTTGTAAGATGACTTATTTAATTTGCTAGGGAAATGTGAGGTATGTATGACATACATCACAGTTATAACAGACTGTTAGTTCTTGGAATGGAGTAGATTCCTGCAGAATACTGTGTTGATATGTTCTTTGTTCCTTTTTACAAGTGAAGCTGCGTTTCTTGTGTTTGTAGTGCAGTTAGCATTATATAAGACTTGCATCTGTCTCAGAGTCTCCCCAGGTCTTATAGGATTCTGTAAGGAGTGAAATTTGGATGGAAGGCCACTGAATGCTGAAAGAATGCATGTAGTTTTTGCAGCTTCACTCAACAGATACAAATCTTTTTACTTTATAATATAAAAATAAAATACAATATATAAAAAAATAAAATATAATAATATAAATTTTATTTATCACCTGTCTTTTATATTTAAGCCCA
Source organism: Morus bassanus (assembly GCA_031468815.1). NCBI lineage: Eukaryota > Metazoa > Chordata > Aves > Suliformes > Sulidae > Morus > Morus bassanus. Next base: position 17,052,255 of record CM062576.1, on the reverse strand, counting down.
GCAAAAATAAGGTGTACTAATTACTATAAATAGAGATTTTTTGAAAAACAGCGGTTTCAGCTACTCTATTATAGCAATATTTTGTATCACGTGCGTAATATACATTATTGTACGAACATAGATATATGAAGACTTTTAAGGAAGTGTAAACTAAATGAATGTATAAAACATTTTTTAAAAAATTTTTAATTAAAAAGACCTGGTAAGTAATTGATGAACCATGTAAAACCAACCTTAGAGGAAGCTTTTTCTCTTTTGTGCAACTGCTTATGTTCCTGTCTGTTTGTCATAAGACAGGATGTAGTGTATGTGACCTCTTTATTTAGGAACTTCTTTTGGATGTCAACATTAGAATGTGAGCTTATCTGCTGGGGAAGAGAGCAGACTATGATTTCTATCCACACTCTGTTGTGCTTAGAGGATGAGTCCCATTATTAAGCATGTAAAACAGCAATTAAAATGTGTCAGTCTATGATGCCTGGAAGGTTTGAGCTTTCTATTCCGCTTTAACAGGGGTCTTTCTCCACTACAGGACAGCGGCAGTTTTGAAATTGCTAAAAAAGGAGAGAGTTTACCTTGATCTAAGTTTGGATGGCTCCTGAAGATTGAAGGAGATAGTATCACCCTCACAAAGTTTTCCTTCAATCTGATGGACAAATTCACTGTGTGTCTGTCTCTAGGCATTGGATTAAAAGCCTTAGGAGAATCCCATGTTATGGTGATCATTATAAGGACACGAGAAAAGGCAAAGAACTAATTTTTTTGCACCTTAGATTTCCTAGCTCAATACTACTGACTGTCACTGTCATGTATCATCACCACATGTGTGTCTGTCTCTTTCTCCTGATTGCAGTTGCTTAACCTCTGAAGTGTGAAGCAACAAGTTGGATAAAGAAACTGAATTTGAGCACAAATGTGATACTGGTTCCTAAGTCACTTAACATCTTGCATTTGTTGAAATTGAAGCACTATTTGTTGTTCAGCAGTCTCAGTAGTATACAGGAACAAGGATTCTTTAAACATGATGTTACTGTTGGTAAAGTTGTGCCAATGGATTTGTTTTCCGGAGGATTAATTTTCTGACTTGCTCAGCCAAACTCTTTTCTGCAGGCATTTGTCCGACAGTAGCTTTCAAATGTACTGTGTCTAAAGGCTTTCAGTTGCACTAGATAACTTTTTCCTTCCCTCCCTTAGATAAGAAGATAGCAACTTTCAGAATAGAAGTGTTAGAAGGACCTTCCCCACTTTGTCCTGTGGTGCTGGGAGAGCATGTTTTTATTCTTTCATAGCAGAAGCACTTCCTTCTCATGCAAGTTGAGAATAAATTCACCACCTAAAATAGCTCTGATGCATAGTACACTTCCAGTTCTATCGCAAACTTGAAGTAATTCATCTTGCGTAACATGTTGTGAAATGGGTATAAATCCTAGACTTTGTACTTAGAGTGTGATTGAAATCTTAACTTTTCAATGGGGACACTTTTCTTTCCAATAAAAGTTTTTCTGATTAACTTTTTCTAGACTGACTCAAAACAGGGTGAGGTTAAGGATAGATTTAAATATTTGTGCTAAAGTAATAGGAAATTACTTAATTATGTGATGCAGTGTAGCAGGTAAGCAGTATACCTGAGCTACTGATGAATTCTTGATGAATCCTGCATTGAAGTACTTCTCTCTGTTACCTAATGACATCAGGTGTACATTTTTAACTTTTAATCATTTCTGGCCCTACAAAAAACAACTTGCAACAAGAAAGTTGTTGGCAGATACAGCTATGAAAACTGCTTTTTGCACATCAGAGAAAAACCTCTACCAAGCTGGTGTATAACTGACAAAACACCAGTGATCTCAGTGCAATAGCCAAACATAAGCCAGTTTTCTGCATTATTTGAATGCTTGGTAAGTACCCCCATCCCGGCATGCAAGACTCAGTAACTAGTAAAGAAATTGTAATCAGCCCTTTAAAAAAAAAAGTTATTAAAGTTTAGGGAATTACTTGTGCAAATCGAAATTGTATCCATATCAGGTTAAATACGAATCCTGCTTAAATCCCTTAAAGTTACCTTCCTCTGGGTTGGAGGTGAGGAAATAAAAAATAAACACAGAAATAAACACAGCTGATAGTGTGTTGCTTTGTGACTTTCCCAAAAGAGTAGAACAGTCCTAGGCTGGAGGTTTTCTGAGTGGATGCCAAGATTACTGTGCTTATGTGCAAGGTTGACCCCACTAATAGAAAAGTGGATTTGATGCAGTGTCTTGGCAACCTTTTGTCTATAATATGAACAGCTCTTCCATACAGACTGAATTAGATATTTTAAAAATGTGAGGAACAGGCTAACTACAAGGCTATAGTGTTTGTGATTTCATTACCCTGCTCGGGGAATCCTCAATTACAGGAAATAACCTCTCCTAATTAAAATCATATTAATTATGTTGAAAACAAAAGATGTTTTCACTTTTGTATTAAATGATACTTTTGGGATTGCTTTCAGAGGTTTTTTTTTCTTCACTTTTAGAAGCAGGAGTGTCTACAGACAGCCTTCATCTGCTGCAGCATGCTTTCAAATGATAAATTCTCAGCAGTCTTCCACTAGCTAGTTCTAAGCCCTATATCTGGGAGCTGTTAGCTTTGAGCACCATGTCTGTGCTGCATCTGTGAACTTGGAAGGTTGGTCTTAGGTTCCAAACAAAATATTGAATATAGTCTTTGTTCAAACACAAAGCTGTGACACTGTAAATGATGCAAGGCATCATCATCATCAAGTGTTTTGCTGTATATTCCCAACCTTGCTGTTCTATCTGAAGCACTAGTTTTCACTAGGCATTCTCAGGCTATGTCAAAGACAGCCATGATGACTCAGTGTTCAGCAAGTGCTCAAAAAGCATTGATCTTCAAAAGGGGGTACTGGGAAATCTAATGCTAGCATCAAGTTATTCTTTCTGTGTGTGTGCTTCAGTGTTCCATGCATGCTCATTTATTTGTATCATTTCAGTTTGGGTTCTCTGTCTATTTCTCTCCAGAAGTGTGGAAAGTAAGTGATGTCTGTTGCCCCTTTCCTGTCCTTTGAAATATTTATCATGTTGCAGATTCTTCAGAGTTTCAGGGCATCTCAGCTGATCATAGATTGGAAGACTCTGTTTTTGAAGATATTATACAATTTTTATCTACAAAATGTAATATATTATTTGATCTCTAGATCTCGTAGGACCTGTACAGCTACCTGTCTGATGTAGTAAGCCTGACAGTTTGAATTGACCGAAGACACCCTTAGTTCTGATCTCCATACTGTGCCCTTTTTGGGCATCCTTTTGCTTTAGGCTCTCAAAGACTCGCATCTTTTCCTCTATTTTCCTTGTCCTCATGTGTGTGACATAAGTTTTACTGATTGCTTCTTCCCCCTGAAGGTATAGCTGAGGTACTGTTTCTGTTTAGGAGTTTGAATAGCCATCTATTTTAATTGTCTGCTCATTGATCAAGGGAGAAATGCATGCTGGTTGATATTCTGCCAAAACTATCATCAACTTCTTCATTGTGTAAATAAGTTCACTTTAGGGAGTAAGCATTTTCCCCTTCTAGGGTGGTAAAGGTATTTTCAAGCAGAGCCTTCTTTTTCAGATGATAACAGTAATGAGTTCAGAGCTGGACAATTAAATGTAATCAAACTCTGGGACTTCACTGTCTTTACAAATCAAATGTTTTGCAGGCATCAAGAAGAAAATCCTGTGATTGCAGAAGGCTAATTAGATAGGTTCAGATGATGGCCTAATGTCAACAAGCTTCCCTATCTACTGCATAACTTGAGAAATTCTTGGGCTTTTGTCTGTACTTGAAACTTTCTACTGGAGACCTTTAAATCCAGGAATAGTAAATAGTTAGAAACTTAGAGCAGCGGAAACTTAATTGTTTGCGTATGTATGAGTGTGTTTTCCTCAGTTTTTATGTGGAATTAATCTAAATCTTCATTGATGACCTGTAAGAGTAAGCTTGTGTTGGGGTGCTGGCTTGTGACTTGGGAGACCTCGGTTACCTCCCTCGCTTCTGCCCCAAACCGGGTCACCTAGGCAAAATTCTTATTCTCCCTGTGTCTTAGTTGCCTGCTGACAGATGGGGATAATAGTATATTTTTCTGGACTATTTTAAGACATATTTGTGTGTTGAAGATGCTTAGATACATATGCAAAATATATTTTAAATTTGGCAGTGTTAGTTTAGGATACCAATTTCCAAAGCCTGCCTATTAGTATTAAATCTGGAGCAACTAGTTCAAAATGTCTTACTTCTAATGTAACATGATTTCTAATGAAAGGGAGTTTTTCTTTTTAAAAAGAAGTCTGAAGATTGTTCTCAAAGTGACTGTGTGAACTTCAGCATTCTTCTTTGCTAGGTATTGGAGAGCCTGTGCAAAGAGACTGCATCAGTTCAAAAGCTAGTTTGTCATGTGAAGGTGTTTTTTTTTTTCTACCCCCAGGTTGATTCTGCTAATGCTGGAAGAGTGTTAGCTTCTGATGCAGCTGTTTTCTTGAAAAAGTCTGGATTGACAGATTTGGTACTTGGAAAGGTATTTAATGGCAATTACTTAACTATCCTGTCCTTGCTTCAGTTAGTATCCTGTGTAGATTAAAATACTTAGTGGTGCTACAGGATATGTGATCTTGCCTAATGTGTTTTCAGTTGTGCTATCCAATAGATTCCAACTTTAGCATCCTTGACTATTCTACTATGTATGTAGTTTGTGGTGGAAATTAAAACAACATTTAAATTTGTCACCACAAATAAGTGCTATCATGAATTTAAGACCTGGACTTTCATCCAAGAATGCATTGTTAAATGGAACGAGAACTTGCCAGCTTCCTCTCAGTGCTGTGGAACACTTTGTGTCTATTATTTTTATGTTTCAGATTTGGGACTTAGCTGACACTGATGGCAAAGGTATCCTGAACAAACAGGTATGATTATTTATATGATGTATGAGGTTACTCTAACCATTAGCAAGCCTTGAAATAAGATAAAAGTTAAGATTTCTGGTTCAGGAAAGCATTTTTTCTAACTGTTTGTTTTTTCATATTTTTCTAATTGGAACTAGATTTGTAGCTTACACTGAAGCAGGAAGTACATTACATTAAGCAGCCTTCAGCTACCTCATCAGTTTTTCCTCAAGTCATAAAATGAGCTGCTGTGTAGCTGTGCGATACGACATACTGAGAAGTAGTTTAAGGGTTAATGTACTGTATTTACTACAAAGGTGGCTTCTCCTCTTAGTCTTGGAGGAAATTTAATGCAGAAATTAAAATTCTAGTGAAATCTTCAAAATTCTTATTTATCTAATTTTGGTGGACTCGACATTAGTACATTCTGTTTGGAGTTGTTCTTCCGAAGTTGGAGCGATGAGCAATATGGCAGTCAGACTTCCATATTGGTGCTACTGAAAAGCTCTAATGTGTATTGCTGTTTGGTTTGAAGTATAGTTACTTAAATAACGGCTTGTGGAGAGCTAGCTGCTTCATCCCGTGGTAGGAAAAAGAGGAGCTTTTAGCATCTACCAAACCATTTTTTTTTCAGACTTCTCCTTTTGGTTCATTTTTCTCATGTGCTGTCACGTCCTTTCCTCCTCCATCAACTGCCACCTTGGGGATCAACTCAGTTTCTCCAAGACAAACAGTTGTACTTGCTACTTTAAATTTTCACTGCTCTGCCATGGAAGAACTGAGTGCCGAGAACTGACTACATTAGCCAGGAAGCTACTAAATGTTCGGAGCTAGTAATTACAAACTCTGTCTCACTGGAAGAATTCAGTGGTTGCTGACTGCTGCTTTCTCTCACTTTGTGACCCTCTTTGAAGCCATTTGCAACCCTTTGTATATATAGCAATACTAGATAAGCTCATAATTCTTCTGAAATTTGAGTATTTTCATATAATAAATCCTCTAAAATTTCATTTTTCCTGTAGGAATTTTTTGTGGCTTTACGACTTGTAGCATGTGCACAGAATGGATTGGATGTTTCCCTGAGTAGTCTTAATTTGCCTGTTCCTCCACCAAGATTTGTAAGATTTCTTTTTTAATTGAACATACCAGCTCATTAATAAGAACTGCTTTTAAAAGAACAGTTAGGAAGGTTTGGTATAAATACCGAAAACATCTGAAAGTGATGTTGTAGGGCAATAGGGACCTACAATAGAGGAAGATTAAGCAATGTGGAATAAGAATAAGATGCTATGTGTTCTAGTGGGGATTTGAATGTAAAATTGTGTATAATTTGAATATATATGGTATTTGTTCTATTAGTGTTGTCCTTAATGGAAGAAACATTTTAAATTTCTTACTGTAAATTTTGGTATCCTTAACTAAGGTGTGAGTAACTAAAATGCAGTTCTGGCTTTGAGAAAGAGCACCTTCTCAAGTAAGGGAGTGGTTTTGCAAGGTCAGAACCATTTCTCTTTTTAATGTGGTTTTTTTTCCTGTTTTTCTTTAGACTGATACTAGTAGTCCTTTGCTACTCAGTGGAACAGCATCAAGTGATGTACCATGGGCTGTTAAGGTAAACTAAAGATCGGGCTATTACCAAGAACTATGATGTGGTTTGCAAGAAGACATAAGTCTGAGAAAAATATAATACTACTGGTAGCTGTAGTTTATAAAGTATGATAAATTACCATTCATGTCAAATTCGTAATTGGGCTAGTAGACCTAATTTGATAAAAACACTTGTCCCTTGGAAAATGTCTTTGTGCTTAGAAATTTGATTTATCGGGAATAGTTACCTGAAGCCATGAAAATAATTGAAGAATAAATCTCACTGGGTTTTGGATGAGTCTCTAGCTGACTTAGAAGTAATATCTTTTTCATATTTTCAGGAACTACAATCTGTGTGTTTCCAACTGTAACTTTAAAAAAAAAAACAAAACCACCACACAAAACAAAAACAAAAAAACCCAAAACTTTTGAAAGAACTATTGCTTCTTAGCCTATAAGTGTGACTATGTCCATAAGTAATATTATTCTTCTGCCCTTGCAGCTGGAAGACAAGGCCAAGTATGATGCTATTTTTGACAGCTTAAATCCTGTGAATGGACTGTTGTCAGGTGATAAGGTGAAACCTGTACTCCTTAACTCGAAACTGCCAGTGGATATCTTGGGACGAGTAAGAATATCTTTCTACTTCATTATTAATTCACAAATAATAACTGTGCTACACTCAGCAGTATCTGTTTTTCAAATTGAGGATTTATAGTAATCAAGCCTAACTATTAAATACTATCTTATGGAGTGGCCACACACGTGTAACTGTTAAACTGCCAAAAAAAGAAAAAACTTCCTTTGATATTTTGATAGATTGCCTCTTACCACAGTGTATCAGTTACGTGTACTCTTTAACACTTGATTTAGAGCAGGGTGCCATTAGTGCACTCTGTCTCCAACTTCAGAATCTCCTTTTGCATGGTTTATATGAATGTATGTTGCTCACTCAAAACTAATGCTGTTAATAGAACTTAGGATATGGTGGACAGAGGCTGTTCTCATATTTGTTTTTAATGAGGTTTTAAATGGCAAACTGCTGCAGTTTAGGCAAACATCCCTATATTCTGCTTTTTATTGGTAGGTGTGGGAATTGAGTGATATTGACCGCGATGGAATGTTGGATCGAGATGAGTTTGCAGTTGTAAGTATCTTCTGTTTCTTGTGATTTTGAAAGCCTAATGGCAGGGGTGTAAAATATATGCATTGTGTATTAATTTTTGACTGTTTGTGTCGTTCATTTGTTGCCTTTATTCAGAGACCTTAATCAAGTTTAGTACTAGTTAATGTTTCTGTCAGTTTATTGAATGTCTCTCATTACACAGCAGTAACTTTGTGGGCTAAATGAGCCATTAAAAACTTACACCTGTGACCTGCTATCCCATGAGAGACTGAGTGATTTCACTGAATAAGTTTTACCCTGACCTTCAGTGTTTATAGTACTTGATTGCCTCAAGATACTTTTGAGGAAAATTTTAGAGAAATTATATATAAATTCTTCAGAAGTTTGTAGCAAGTTAGAATTTTAATACTGTTAATGCCAGGATTGATGAAATAATGTAGGAAGTGGTAAATAAGTTTTGCTTTCCCCAAGAGATGGCAAGTGAGAAGAGTGGGAGGCTCTTGCTTTTGAAGACTCTAAGTCTACAACATGATAGTAACCATGCATCAACTTTTTCTTAAAACTTTCAGCTTGTTTTTGCATGTAATCTATTGGAGAGTAATAATTGGAGAGGAAGGAATTACACATTCACTCTGGAGGAGAGGGTTTCACTTTATGCAGAGAAATATCAAACCTAAGTTTAAAGGTTTGGAAAAGCTAACAAAATATCTTAACTGCATTCTGCATTGCAAGAATCTTGAAAAAGTAATGTGACCTTTGTGCCCTCAGATGGGACTAAAGCCAGCCTTTAATTTTAATTTCTACAAACTAAGCTATTGCTTATCTTTTCAGAGTCAAAATTTAAAAATAAAATAAAAACAAAGTTAAAAATACCTGTTTAATTGCCAAGAATTGACATTATGGACAATGTCAAAACCTTGCTTTGGGGTTTGTGTTTTTTTTGGTAATGTAAATATGATGAAATTATCTTTTTCTGCTGTCACATACACTTTTGAGAAAGGATAAAAGTGTAAAAATAGCTTTCTTGAATATTGTTCTAGTCATCTTCAGGCACCTATATGCTTCAGTTTCTTTTGAAACCAATTCTTCTAAGACCCTAGTAGTTAACTCCAACTATACGTGATGTCCTGTGTTTATGCTGTAATTCTTCAGACTTCTAGCTCTGAGATCAGAGGATTGATCTGCTCTAGGCAAATGTTGGAGATAAATTGATAATCTGTAAAGTATTATAACATTTATTTAAGATGCAGTTCTGTCTTGAACAACAGTCATAAAATTATTAAAACGTACAACCACAACAAAAGAATAGTCACTAAGTGGATGGAGCGACTCTTGCAAAAACAGTGAATACATTACATTAAAGTGTTTAAAGTGTTCTCCCAAATAAAATTCCACAAGCTTGGTAATGTTTAGGAGAATCATTTTAACGTTCTAAAAGATACTGAACTTCATTTGCTAAGCACTGAATCTCAAAAGAAAGTAGTAATGATAAACACACATCAGAAGGCAATAAGCTGCAATTCAGTTGAGGGGGCTTGTAAAGGAGAAACGTAATGAAAAAATGCCACAAAGATATTTCTTAACTAATTCTTTAATTTATGTATATATATACTTATATTTACATCCACACATCTCATTTTCTTGTTCAGGCCATGTTTTTGGTGTACTGTGCTTTGGAGAAAGAACCGGTGCCAATGTCCTTGCCTGCAGCTTTGGTGCCACCATCCAAGAGAAAACCTATTAGTGTTCCAGGAGCAATGCCATTAATTCCACCTTCAACATCTACCAAAGAGTCTCATCAGTCCTTGCCACCTGTAGGCATTTTAGCGGCCAAAACACCATTAACACAGGTATAGTTGTGAAGTTACTTGGGGTTAGAAGATTTCTGCTCTTAATGCTGTGCTTTGGAGACTGCCTGTATAAAGAGTCTTGATACAGGTTTTTAGTTTCCTTCTTGTCCAGTTGATTGGTTGATGAATTTGAGGAGGCTGATGGGAAGACCAGGTGGAGAGGTACAAAATTTATCTTCTGCTTTTTCTAGATATCTTCAGATATAAACACTTGGATAAAAGAATATTATTTAGTAAAGATTTTGAAGATATTCTTAAAATAAATTATTTCAAGGCATCAAGCTCAACCCCAAGGTCAGAATATTAAGAAAACAGTTCAAAAGTGTAGTCTAGGTACACATCTGCAGAATGGAAGTCTTCTGGCTGAAGAGTGATTTGAATGTGGACAAGTTCATAAAACAAATTATGGTGGGCATGTATGTGCGATTGTATTTGCGCGCATGTCTGCAATTTGAAAAAGGCATTAATGAAAATGGAATAGATAAATGCAACCAATGGGAAAAGGAGACAAAAGGTCTGGCATATCCACCTAAACACGTGAGATCTGGTGTTTGTTTCAGATGTAATTATTGAGAAACTTGATGCCTTCCAACCCCCCAAGCCTTTTATTTAATCCTGGTCATTTTAGAATGCAGAATTTGGGAAGATGGTCTTTCCAAGTACATTATAACTTGTTCTGTTCAAAATAACAAAAAAACTGAGAAAGGGATCTAAGGTAAGAACTGCAGTACTTAATGCGTAAGATACTGCTTGGACATTTGGTGTACCCATATTCAAGTAATCAGTAAGAAACTGGCATCTTAATTCTGGAGGTGCCAAAATTTTCATCTGGCAGTTTACTTGGTAAGTCCTGCTGTGTGTGTTACAAAGCAATGCCATTCTGAGTGAGTGTTTCACTGTATGTTTTGTGTACAGCACCATTTGGGATTCATCTAAGTGTCTTTGTATGCTGCAATTAATTAGTGTCCACAAGCACGCACCTGAAGGCATTTTCACTCAAAAAAACCCCCCACCCCAAAACAAACAAACAAAAAAAACCTGACAAAACCCCCAACCATTGTGATAGTAGCTTAGTGTTTGGAAAAATTGTTGAAGTAAGAGAAGTGGCTCTAATTCCCATCTTTACCTTGATCGGAGGTAAATTCTACAATTTAGAATGTGCCAACTGTTAACAGTCTGTGCTTGAGCACTTCTTCAGTCCCTCTACCTAAAGCTCTTCTGCGGTGTAAAGAGGAATAAAATGGATGGAGCCAGACAGTAAGCAGGACTGTGACAGCACAGTGATGAGGGCACAAACCCCGTGCTGGGAGGAGATCTGGGCTCCAAGGAATATTTTTAACATGTAGGTAAAGAGGCAGAGCAGTATCAGCCAGCCTTGGTGCTTCACTAATGTAAATACTTTGCTTCTGCTTTTGGAGTTGCTTGTGGATCTCTATGCATCTCTATTTTGGAAGATAAAACTGGTTCAGGAACTAGGCACTTACATCACTTTTTAAATCTGTGCTGTAGTCCTTGAATTACGTAACTGAAAGTAACTATCTGAAAACAGAACAGCCTGTATCTTAGTATTGTGGGTTTTGTTTTTGTTGTTTCTTTTTTTCCCCTCTTCCATCCCCATCCCCCTTCAGTGGGTTGTATCGCCTGCAGACAAAATTAAGTATGATGAGATCTTTGTGAAAACTGACAAGGACATGGATGGATTTGTGTCAGGTGTGGAAGCCAGAGAACTATTCTTGAAGACAGGACTGCCTTCTGCTCTGCTTGCACATATCTGGTAGGGATTTTTTTTGTGTGACAGCTGTTTAGACAACGGCATGGTTCTTGCTCCTGCCTAGCACTTTTCATGCAAAGCGCTATGTTGACATTTCTGGAAAGTTGTTTTTTGCATTTAATAGCATGGCCTCTGTATAAGCAGTGGTAACTTACTTGCTTCTACTTTTGGACAGAAATGGGGGGAAAACAGGGGTATGCTGTGTATCATCTCCTAGGGGAGGAAGTAAAGTGCCTGAACACAGATTGTTACAAACAAATACTACACTTCAGCTAAATCACTGTATTTAAGACAACATAGTGTTGCTGTGTATCTAAACACAGATGCTATCCATATACTGGCAATGAGAATTATCTGTATAAAATTCTTCGCATGTGAGACTTATGGCCCATGTAATTATTCTGCAGTTTGTCTGTCTTTACAGCTAGTAGTGACACCCACTGCTTTTTTAATTCTTTCCCCACTATAAGCTATTCCAGGGCACTCTGATAGGAAAACCTTCCTCTTTTTTTTTTCTTTTCTTTTCCCCCCCAAGGTGTGGTTAACATAACCTCTAATTTAGGAAAAGTAGATAAACTTGTGTTAGCTGTGGAAAGTTATTTAATTTACAAGGAACTTCAGTTACAGGTACTCAGGTGGTCTTAGTGACTCGTAGCCCTGACTCTGCCTTTCACAAGATCAGAACTTAGTGTAACTGAGCTGTGGACCTTAGCATGCAAAGAGAAAGTGGTTTTTTATGTTTGAGTAATGTTTCCTTTTTATTACCATGCCTTACTTCTATATTGCATTTTTTAGAAGAGGAGATATATTCTAGCAATTTTCACATTTTTAAATGACAGCAAGTACAAGAAACAGGGCTATACTTGCAGAAATGAGGATTTGATTTATTTCATGTGCATCTCTGTACAGGGCTCTCTGTGACACAAAGGACTGTGGAAAGCTTTCAAAGGAACAGTTTGCTCTGGCTTTCTATTTAATTAACCAGAAGTTAACAAAGGGCATTGATCCACCTCAGGCTCTGACTCCAGAGATGATTCCACCTTCAGACAGGGGTGTCGGTTTACAGAAGGTAAGGATGGGTTTGGCATTTTTGGTATAATCTCAAACGAAGAATGTTAGTTTCAAAGGCTACGCAAGAAATACCTCAAGTACTGGCATACCTAAAATTTATCATAATATCAGGAAGAAAACAAGACTTAAGTGCAAAGAATTGACAAAACACTGTTCCATTCATGTTTCAAAATGAAGCTGTCATTTATTACACCTGCCAACCAAGCAGAGAGATCTTATGTTGAGAAAGCATTATTTTCTATTTTGAAGGAATAGTCTTTCTACTAACTGTCTAAAGAAATTTTAGTTTGCATTTGAAATAACATGCACGAGTTCAATGTTTTTCTCCTAATGTGTTCACAATTATCTTTTTTACGTTTCTTTTAAGAAGTCTGGAAACAATGTGAACTAAATAAAGTTCAGAGTTATATATTTCAAGTGTTAAAAGTAAATGGCCCTCCATTTTATACTTCACAGATAGTTTAAATGTCTTCATAGTCTGTTGATTGCCATCTATCTTAATCCTGCAGTGGACTATACCTCAGGAGTTCAAGTTGTATTTTCAGAATGGTAGAGGTCATCACAAATTCTTACTCGTTTTATGCATCATGAAGTTTGATGTGGATTACCTTTTCTTGGTTGTGCAAAACATTGACCTAATTCTACAACTTTCTTAAACAGAATGAAAAATTTGCACCTGAAAAAATGAAACTCAAAATTTGCCACTACTTTTGAGTTTCTGTAACTGGTATCTAATTTCTTTTTACGTTCTGTTTTTAAAAAGTAATTGCTTTATTTGCAACTCTACTAATCTTTTTTGTATGTTTGCTTTCCTTTCTATGTCTCTTTTCTAGTTTGGACTGTTTTTTCCATTCTGCACCACTCTGCTTTTCATCCTTATTATTCTGTCAGTTTGTTAACTCTGCTTTCTCAAGGTTAGAGAATCTTTGCTTTTCTAATATTTACTGTCTGTTGGTTTAATAATGAACATCCTTCTAAGACTCTTACATAATCACTAAAATAGCACAGCACTTCTCTGAGGTGTCCCAGTATTTTGTGATCTCAAATTATTGCTAATTTCCATTGTTCTTCATCTGGAAGAATCCCAAGGTTCTTCCTTGAACCCAGACCTCTGTGGCTGTTACCTATTGGTAACTGTGCTGCTTAAACTTAAAAGAAAATGCTGTGTCTTATCCTGTTGAAATAGCTGGGGAAGTGGTGACAGTAGTAACCCAATGCGATAGTTATTAGGACTAATACCCATGGCTTCACTGATTATATTGCAGAAAATGTAGTGATCAGAACACATTCGATGAGATCAGTGTTGGTTACTGCTATTCTGTGTGTGTAAATTGTTTTTATAGAGCTCTCAGACATCAGTGTGGTGGTTTGTTGGTTTTTTTTTGAATTACTAACATAAATGATAAGAGTAAGAATATTGTGAAAGAAGGTAAGAATTCTTTTAGTTAGCTCTGTAACTCCTTACCAAGAATTTCTTTTACTAGATGGAGCTTGAACCTTCAGCTCATTTTGAGCTTTTTCAAAAGAGATGTTATCTTGTTGATATGAAGGAACCTGTTTGTCCAAGATTATTGCTCAAGAATTGAACCCAAAGGATAAGAGCAGTAGGCAGTAATAGGCTTTTTGCTGGCTTTCTTGAAGTGGAGTGGCTTACATTGTTTGGAAAAAAAAAAAAAAAAAAAAAAAAAAACACGAAAACAAAAACCCAACCAAAAAAAAACCCCTTAGGCTTCATCTTCAGGCTTGACCTATATAAAGGTAGTAGCAGAAATATCAGTAACTATAATTGTAATCCATTATGTTCTTAAAGTAGGGAAAGTTAACTTGTGATCCTTCTTGGTAGACGTTCAGAATGCATATGTATGTATATTACTGTTATCTAATGTTTGGTTTCCTTACAGAATTTTACTAACACAATAGTGTAACTTTTATTTCAATTTTGAGACCTGAATGCAGATCCCATGAATGGGACATGGCAGCAGTCTATAGTACGTGTTGCTGTGTTTCTTTACCTAGAACTGTTTGTAGTCACCAAATCGCACTTGCATTACCAGCCATAAAACTTGCATGCATACAAGTTCCTCTTAAAGATTTTTGACAGGAATTGCCTTTTATTACTATTTCGAGTTAAAAACTCAAAGCGTTGTTTGCATGCATGTTGCAGTGTAGGAAATGGCACTGAATAGTTCTAACTTGTCGTTTTTAACTTGTGTATTGAAGCTAAAAATGTTGGCTTTTATGTTCCTCCCCACACCAGTTCTCCTGAACAATTGAAAATAAGATTGAACTACCTTTTGTTCAAGTTTGATGCTGGTGTTAGTCTGCAGGATTTCTTTAATTTATGAGAAAAGGAGGCCTGGAAAGAAAAGGAGGCCTGGAAAGAATTTGTACTTGTAGCTAATAGCTCCATGTTTTCCTCCTCTCCCCTTCCTAGGAGAAGTAAAAACTTTCTCATTGGAACACCATGAGCAACTCTGCAAAACTTGTAATTCCTTCATTGATTGAACTGAAGGATTGAACTTCATAGCTATTTTGCCCATTTGAGAAGCTGTACACTAACCAGTTTAAGAAGGGCTGTATGGTTTGGGGTTTTGGTTTTTGTTTGGGTTTTTTTAATTTATTTATTCTCAGTTCCTGCCATTTGTTCTAGTAAAATATGCATGAATAATCTGTAGTTCTGCTGAAAAATATTCTCTGCCACAGTGTGCTCAGATTTACTGTTTAGGTCTTTTCATGGCTCTTGATTTTTTTTTAATAGGTTTTTTTGGGGGGTTGTTTGTTTTTTGGGTTTTTTGGTTTTTTTCTAGAGAATAAGCTTGAATAAACACATAGTTAATAGCATCTTGATTTATCTTTAGAAAAACCTAAGCATTTAAAGACTTGTGTTATCTTGTGGTATCACTTGCCTTTTTGAATTTTATATATATGTATGTACGTACTTTTCTGCTGAACTTCATGTTTGTCCTGGATGACTTTATTCAAGACTTGAAGGAAGTGATGTGTTTGTAGAAGGTAGTAACAGTGATTATGGCTTCCTAAACATGTTCATGTTGTGATAAGACACAGTAGAACATTTACAGTAGTTGCTAATTTGTGTCTTCAGCATTTGTTCTCTAGTAATTTTTGTGTAGTTTTTTTGAAACAAATAATTTGTATTACAGTTGTCTTCTTATAAATAAGTAAATGGGAACTCATGGGCATAATTTACCTATGACTTTATATTATTCAAGTTTCATTCAGTACTCTGAAGATTCATGTTAAATTAGCTCGATATCACTTAAAGCATTGCAAATAAGTGTCTATACTCTGCAACAAGAAGATCACCAAGGTGAAGAAATATAAATATAACAATAGTAAACAAACCAAACCACTCTTAAACGAATGCTAGGAAGCCAGCTAAATGGTAACTGTAAGATAAATCTCATTTTAGAATTACATTTTTTTTTTGTGTGATCAGGTGGTCCTGTGCTTTTGTGGAAGATGTCTTCAAGAGTTTACAGGAGACAAACTCTGAATTACTAGATGCATTGGATGTATGCTGCATTCTGTTAATATAGCATCTGGACTGTTTTGGGTTTTTTAAGATTGAATATTTGAAATACAGTGCTACCAACAGTTGTTACAAGAGGATAGCTCATGCTGTCACAAAAAGTAAAGTAATATAGTTGTTGGACAGCATAAACTATAAACTAACAGTATTTATTTTTTATCTTTCAGAGTACTCAAGGACCGAATTCTGTAGCAGATTTTTCTGCAATTAAAGAACTTGATACATTAAACAATGAAATAGTAGACCTGCAGAGGTAGGTAAAGGAGGAACAGTCATAGCTGCCTTAGATTCAGTTGTGCTACTTACTGTTTTCTAAAAAACAATTCAATGCATAAGAGAAAAACAGGTGGTAGTACTCTCCTTTGCTAAAATAAATGGTTAGCAAGTCTGTAAATGTCTGTAATGCTGTTTAACACTTCTAGTGTTCGTTCACTCAGATGAGTGCATTTAATAACAGCAAGACTGTGAAAGTTCTGTCCGTCATGCCTTCTGGGTATGTTTCAGAGAGCTGCATATCTTAGCATCCTGAGACGGAAATACTGTCTCTTGTTCATCTTTACTGGCAGATGAGAATGCAGCAGATCTTTAGGATGCTGGAACCATGCTATAAGTTGGTATTAGTTGTCTTTGATTTGTAGAGGGAATTCTAAGGACTTTTCTAGTGGCAGTAAGGAAGTGAGATGGGAAAGATCAAGAAGTATGTAGGGTAGAGAGTGGGAGGATGACCTCTGCTAGGGTTTTGGTAGTGGTAAAGATGGACATGCTTCTCTTCTGTTTAGTAAAATAAACTGTTGCACTGAGAAAAATTGTTTTAATTTGAGGTCTGCAGGACCTTGGGTTCCATTAATTATTTCTAAGGTAATTAAGATGACAACTTCAAATGACTAAGAAAATCAAGTTCATATACATTGTATAGTTTTTGTCATACTCTTGGGACATAGCAGATATTTTTCTTCAGTGATTTATTTGGTACTATCATAAATCTACTGAAAATTCTATTAAGAACAGTTAATTCTACTATTTTATAAGTGAGGGTGCTTTGTCATGATGAAATCTGCCTGTTTTATTCATGTCACTTGCAGGAATGATTTAATCTGGCAACGTGTCAAAGCACAGTCTGTTTCCTAAATACCTAAATGTTTTTTCACTTCAGCTGCTTATTCTCCCTCTTGTTACTCCCACTGCCTCCTCACTTCTCCCTGCTCAGCCTTTCTCTGTTGTTCTTTAGGTTGTATTAATTCCAATTTTGGACTCTCACATTAATTAACCTGAAATATGATTTACAACCATTTGTATTTGCTGTTAGTATCTTGGAGGGAAATAAATTGTTCGCTAGCACAAATTTTTAGATGAAGTTGGTTTTCAGTAGGCGGGCTTGCAGCCTAACATGCAAGCCAGTCTGTTTATGTCTTATTTTCTCTTCTAACTGAGGTACGAAGGAACCATGGCCTTTGGAAAGTCATTGCTTCCATTTCTTCAGTGGCAAATATACTTGGACAATTATTTAAGACACATTCAAATGATATTAAATTGTTGAAGATATGGTAGGGGCAACTGTTAGTATGTATTTATTTTTAGAAAGGGGAAATGTACTTTGATATGATTTAGAGGTTCAGAACAGAACTGGATTAACAATCAGAGGCTTAAGCCTGTATTGTCAAACTGAAGTATAATAATAAGAGGTTTGTATGGTTTCATTGAGAATGACTAGCAAACTCTCAATGTCATAGAGTGCGTTGTGGCTCAAGTAAAATTTTTTCATTTTAATTTTTTTCAAGAAAACGAATTTTTTGGTTACTTGGAAATCCTTTAGCCACTGTAGAAGAGTTATTTTGGTAGCAGAGTAAATGTTACTTCTCTGTATCTTCCCTAAGCACAGGTGGCAATGCCAGGCAACGGATTAATCTTTGCGGTAAATGTAGGAAACTTTTTTTTCATCTTTGGCAAATCCACATTTCTGTTATAACTGGTGGAGTACACTTTCGGTCTAGATAGTTATCATATAAAAATGTAATTTAAACTTATTTTTGTTCATTATTAAATAAGATATTGTTCAGCTGTTGAACTCAATATGTAGTAATTCTAGTCCATGTTTCCATTGACAATTGTCCATGAGAGCTGCATTTCTGAGACCCAGTAATAGAAATTGAATCTATTTTTGAAGTGCACTTTATTTTAAAAAAAAAAGGCAGCCGAGGAAATGCCTCAAAAGAACGACAACGTCTGGAAAACATAACTTTTTGAGAGACTGAGCAAAGAATACAGAGGTGATGTGTTTGTGGCTCAACAGTTTGTTTGGGAAAGATTTCTGGTAGCCAGTAGCTTTTTAATCCAATTAAATAAAAAAGTTAGGAAGGTGGAGGTTGAGGGTCAGATGAAGAATAAAATGCAGAACGCTTATTAGCAAGGATAATTCCCCACCGGTGGAGGGAATGATTTGCCTAGGGACGTTGTGGAATCTGCATCATTTCGAGCCTGTCAGCACTGCTGCCTGTAAGTTCTGTTTCAGTTGCACTATATTTTTAGAAAGCTATTTGAAGCTTTTTTTGATCAGCATTGTGGGAGGCTAGACCAGATGTTCTTAATATTCTTTTTTGAGCCATAAAACCTTTTTCTTCCCCAGCAAACCCTGCTTTGCTTTCGTGCATTCAAAGCTAGCTATGGCCCACAAATTAGTGGAATTGTGAAAGATGTCCCTGCCCAGGGCAGAGGGGATGGACTAGATTATCTTTACAGGTCCCTTCTGACCCAAACCGTTCTGTGATTCTGGGTGATTATTCAAGCTTTACCAATACTACGTTCCTCTCTAAGCGTGTTAAGTAGTTGAGATTAACTTATTATATCTTACCAGAGGTGCCATCCTTTAGACATGTTGGACAGCAGCAGTTATATTGTTGTGAATATAAATCAGGTTAAAAGGACCATAAAAGCTGGTAAACTGGTCTCTCAAAAGTAAGGAAACAGCAAAATGTCTCCAGAAAAACAGCGCAACCTCTCCCTGCCACACACTTGCATCAAGCTTTTGTTTCAAAGCTCAGATATCTACAGCTTCTTAGCAAAGCAGTGTTAGGAATTTTAAAGTAGGCTAGACTATTTCTTCTAACCTCTGGTTTGGAAGTAACTGAGTTGTTGCAGCTGAAAAGGTTCAGGCGGGAACAAAGGGGAGAAGAAACTAGGCAGACCCTAGACATTTTTTCTAGCATTGCCAAACTGAAATGCTACTACAGTAGGAATTCCCAAAACTACAAATGTTTGTGAAAATAAGAAATGTTGGGCAACTGTGAGCATAGGTAACACTACCAGCTCTGTGAGTAGTCATCTGTCACTTACTATGGAAAAAAACTATGATTTTTTGCTTTTTTAACTAAGGTGATTCGAAGTGTTGGCCATCAAGAAGCCTGGCCAGGGTTGTTTTGTATTTGGCCCTACTGACATGGGGACTCCTCACTTCTCAGCTATCACAAATATTTGCAATATGCTGGCTCCCATTTATAAATTACTCCATTCAAAAATTAGTATAAAACTTAACGGATTTACTAAGATTCTTTGATTGTAAATCATAAGGTTTCTTCAATGCAGATACCATCTATTAGTTTTGGGGTTTTTTAACCATTGCTTTTAATTTCTTTGATATGAGGTTCACCTGACCTGACTACTATTAAAATACATAGGGAAATTGTATTGCTTTCATAAATTGACGTGAATTGGTTACAAATGTCCTTTATTGGCAAGACCAGTTGGTTTTGGGTTGTTCTGCCCCTCCAGTCCCCAAGTGCTGATGTGGTAAGGGACTTCATGATCCAGGAAATTTGTCATATCCAATAAATCATTTTTGTTACTTGTTTTTGGTTCTTTCAGTTGCTGAGCATTCCTACAGGGGCATACCAGATAGTTTGTAAAAGAGATGGAGGCATTCAGAAGAATTAGTGAATTAAGTAGGTCTGTGTTGTCTTTTTTTTTTTGTTTTTTTTTGAAACAAAGACGAAGTACGGGGAGGGGGAGGGGATGTGTTATGTGTAGACTATATACACTCAGCTTGTTTTCCTTTGCCTGAGACTGCTGCCTAAGCTTTTCTTGTTCTGCCTAACAATACTTCTTTCACTTGATTTTTTCCAATTCATTGTTTGTGTTGTGATTTGGCCAGTGTAAGCTGCCTGTGGGTGGGTATTGTATCCTGTTGCTTGCTTAGCATAGACCAGATTGAAAGGTTTAGCTACCTGGCTTCTGTTGAAATAAAAGGGAATTGATCTTCATCTCTGACAGTCTCCTGGGCATATCGGTGACAGTAATGTGGAAAGGCTGTATATTAAAGCATACATACCTGCTTGCATGTCTATTTCCTGCTCACTTTTCATACCTGAGGAGGAAAAATAACAAGTATTTGTTTACCTAGTCAATTATTCTTTTATCTTCAGTCAAGAATAATATGCCTGAATGTTTGCTGTGCTTGATGTGTGTCTGAGGGCTTGAAGGTATTTTTCAGCCTGACTTGTATTTAGATCTGTGGCAGTGCTTTGTTGAGATTGAGACTCTTTGTTCATGGAAGGTTACAGAAGGCAAAATCAAAGGAACTTGTTTCAACCCTGTGGTGCAATGCCTTAAATAGCGAAGTACAACTATGCTACAAATACTAGTTTATTGAAGCTAGAGGAGTGTGCTATAGCTTTGGAAATGATAAAGATTTGCTTAGAATTTCCATGATACTTTTTTCTGATGGAGAGAGGAATTTTATGAAACTTGAAGGTTCACACTTAACGAAATAACTAGTCTTGTTCTTCTAAGTACCTCTTTCCACACCTTTCCTTTTCCTTCCATTTAAACCTTCCCTTCAGGCACAGTCAGCAAGTTGCTTTTTAATTACATACTGAGATAAATAGTAGCAGAATGTCATCTATAGTAATTATTTTTCAGAGCAAATGTTGATTTAAGATCTGTGACATCTGGATTTTTTTTTTAATTTGCCATTGTACATGGTTTAGCAGTAAACAAGAATTCCTCTGCTTGAGTAAACTGAACTTAGAGTAGACCTGCTTTACTTTGGAGACAGAAATGCTTTCTTCTGTATTAGATAAGAGTAAACAAGAAGATTAATAGTTTTTGATTATTAATCTGCTACTATTAAAATACGAAGTTACCTTAATTTCATTATGTACTAGTAATATAACTTGATAGTTTTTTCACTATGGTATTTCAATTAGAAATGTTAGGTTTATTATTGTTCAAAATCTAACTTCTAATGTGTGTGCTAATTTATTAACAAAATCTTTATGAAAGTAAATATCTGTATACAGAAGATAGTGTTAAAACTGTAAAGCTTGATGCTTTTTTGCATCTGTGAAAGGAGAAAAGATTCCATATACTATCTAGAGATAAACTCTCATATGATTTTTTTAAAACAGTAACACTTCTGAGTTTTATGTTGTTTTTTTTCCTTTCTTAAAGCTATTGTTATGTCTGACTGCCAAGAATTTAGTGATGGTAATTCTCCTGTCATCAGTAGTCACTTTTAAACTTGAATAAATGTCTGTAGAGACAGACTTGATATGACACAGCAAATAACTATGTATGCAGTCTCTGAGCAGATAGCGATTACAGCAAGCTAACCTTTCATCTTCAGACTGAGCTTACCAACAGATACATCTAAAATCTGGTAGGCAAAGTTCATTAATCAGCTAGATTGGCCTGCTGGAAATGTTTTCCAGCTGCTGTTAGCATAGGAATTACTGTGTTTGCAGGGGTTAATAGATGGAATCTGATGCAATCCCTCCCACTTTTCCCAGCAGTTTTCATTAGACAAGTGCTCCATAGCAACAGTGAGATCACTGGAGACAGTATTTCATTGATTTCTTCCTCCCGCCCCCTTCCATTTTTGAGCCATTCTTATCACTGAAGTGCAGTTGGGTGAAAAGACAGGGGGTTTTATGCAGAACACTTACGTGGGCTTCTGTCTTGTAAATAATTTGGAAAGCAGAAATCCTTTACATCTTTTGTGTTTAATGTTTCACTATGTATTTAAAGAGAGATACAGGCTTAGGGGGCTGGTTAACTGTACCTGCTGTAGCAGATGTTCTTAAGTATTCTTGCATTGTTTGCTGGTCTTCTAGGGAAAAGAATAATGTAGAGCAAGACCTGAAGGAGAAAGAAGATACCATCAAGCAGAGGACAAGTGAGGTCCAGGTAAATAAGACACAAAATTATTGTTCAGACACCTGATACTGCACCATGTGGTGCTTTAATGGCAGTGGGATTACCGAGTCTTAGATCACATCACTTATTCAGTGAAAAGAAAAAAATCGGTGGCTAAGATAAAGAATGTACTTTGAAATGTATTTTCTATATGAATGTGGGTTGGTGTAGGTGTGTATATTTATTTAAATGTGCGAACTCCTGGGATGTGTAGTCTGCATGGAGTTTTAAATGAAAAATATTACCAAAGATTAGATTTCTTCTTTTTTCTTTTCTTTGGTTTTTTTGTGTGTGGGTGGGTTTTTTTCCCCCAGCAAGGCTATCTAATGTATGATTAAAACTAGAAAAGATACTGTAGCACTGCGAATTAATAAACTTAAGTGGCTGAATTAAAAGGGCTTGTATATGGGGCTGCTTCTTAAGAGTCACAGTAATTACCAGTTTGGGAGGGATGTTGCCTCAAGTTAGTTTTGCCTAACATAAGTGAATTTTAAAAATAATCTATTGGATTTTTATTTAGAAGGATGACATTGAATTTCCAGAATATTGGAAACTTTAAATTTTACAAGTGTTTTACAGGGATTAAAAAGTATCCAGTCAGCATCGGTGTTTGGGGTGCTAACAGTCTAGCCAAGCCCTGAATTAAATGCTGCAAAGCAATATTCTAATTACATATTAAGCTGCAAAAAGCAGCTGGAGTTGCTGCTTTAAGAAAACACTCAGTGTGATATCTGATCACTTACACTTATTTTAGGAATCTTCATTATTTTAAATAATCGTTATTTGATTAAGAGCAAATAATGCAAGATTTCTGCATTTTACTTTGTGTTGGGCAGAAAAAGAGCCAATGTGTTACCACCGTTGTGAATTTTGTGCTTGGGTATTTAATATCCTTAAATCATGGATGATAATTAATGGTCTGACCTTTCAGAAGATAATCAGATGCTGGCCTGTTAGTCACGATGGCTGCCAGATTCAGCAGCTGCAGGAATGCATACAGAAGTTGCCCATGTCTGTGATTCTGTCCATGCGTGCAGCGGTTGTTCCCCTCCCTGCTCTGCAGATTGCCTTTCACACTGTTAAAAATTCTTACGGGTATTCCTGGTTTTGCGCACAAGATGATTTTGTTAGCGTGTTCTGGAATCTGTGTGTGTTCATGTGAAGGTTGAGTTCTTTGGTGCCCTTGCACAAAAGGTATACAAAGCTAAATAAAAACCTTACCTTTTAATGTTACAGTATTAGTGTCATCTGCATATGTTTAGTGTTTGACAGCAGCATCACAGAATCAATTAAGTCATTGTGTCTAAAGAAGTAATGTTGGAAGAAACTGTTTCAGGTTCTTAACCTCTTAATGATAGCACAAGCTATTTGTCCCTTTTTAAATACAGAGTTGGAGTTCTGTCAGTCTGCAGAGGAGGAACAGTCTATTACTAGCTTGTCAGAAAAATGAGAAACCATCAGGATCAAATAGGATATGGCTGCAGCGTTTATTTAAGCTGGTGGCCCTTTATCTCTGGTCCCTTTCTTGCTCCTGAATGCCGGAGGACCTGCATGTTTCAGGAAACTTTCTGGAACTTCAGAGAATAATGGTGACAGACTAAGAATATCTTTACATTATGCTTTTTTCTTCTGGTTTTATTCTAATGGTGACATTTCTAAAGATGGTGTACAAAACCAGTGTGTTCTTATCTGCCACCTTGGATCAAGCTCGTTTCATGGCATCACGCTCCAGGGTTTCTGATACCAGAATTACTTCCATGGACACAAATTGTAATCTCAAATAGCCCTGGTCTGTGATGGTTCAGGTGATTTGTGTGGGAAAGAATGACAGTTTTTCTTCTATAAAATAATTTATATCCTATATAAATAGATATTAAAAAGCAAAGATAGAAAAAGAGTTGGAGGGGAAACAGCATACTGGTGGATTTCAATGTGCTTGTTAAAATATCAGCTCTTTAGTAGCAAAGATTAAGGGGTGGTTTTTCTTGAAAATTTATGGGCACAGTAACAAAGATCAAGAAACTTCTAGGGCACCATTTCCTTAACTTATTTTGTGATTGGATTAGCATTTTCCTATAAATATAGGAGTAATAAACTCACATATGAAATGTTCTTATTAGCAGTAGAGAACTTTGTTTTACAGAGTTAATGTGTAACTAAAACATTAGTTTTTGACCACATACCAAGCAGCATCTGAAAGTGCCTTTACGTGGCTGTCCCCTTGCTCTCTCATCACCAGTCTGCTCTTCCAGACACAGATGTTGAAGGACAGTTGCCTCAGTGGCTAGGCACTGCCTCAGGCAATGGGCTTTGGGGCACATTCACAAGACTCTCATCTTCCCTTTAGCATTTCACATGTAATGGGCATGGTTTGTCAGTCTACCTGCTAGGGCTCTGAAATAAGTGGCGATTCTCCTGGCTTTCGCAACAATTACATGTTCCCTAGAATTTTATTGACGTGAAGTCAAAAGGTCTATGTTTTGCTTTTCAGTGGGACACTGAAACTTTGTAAAGAAATTTTTAGAACAAATGTATGTAACTCCTGAGCAAAGCATAGTATATGTTTGCATCAGTTGGGGAAAAAATGTACCTGCATGTGAGACGCTGTTTCAAACAATACTGGGCGGGGAGTGAAAGGTATTTTGGGACGGTGGCCTTCCAAGTAGTCCAGAATGTTTCTGGCCTTCTCTTCTAGCCTTTTGATCTCCTTTTGGCCTGAGTTTTCAACAGATTTATGCTCAGAGTATCCCACTCAGCACTGGATTTTCGCTATTCTTTGTTTGTTGCAGTGCACCAGAGCCATTAGAAAGTTGGTGAAGTTTAACTTTTCTGTGCTGTTTTAGGCTTAACAGTTCTTAGCACATGAATTGTTTGAAGTACAGACTGGCAAGCTATTAAATCCATTGTCTATCTGTGGAAATACGGATCTCTAGACTTTCCTTGTCCTATACTACATTAGCATGGAGAGTTATAATGATTGTAAAAATAATACAAGAATTACAATTACCATAAAAATGCTAGTTTGTATCACCTCAAATATGTTAATGGTTTTCATATAGAATCTCATTCAGTGCTTGAACATTAAGATGCTGCTTCTCTGCTGAGAGTGTTCTTTGAAATCAAAGTTTGATTGGAGCCTGGTTTACTCATGAAGATGTATCTTTGAGTATTAGCCCCAGTTCTGTGTATTGTATCTACTCCGACCTTTAATTTTGGAGTGGTTATGTGAACATGTTTGGTTTTTTATTTTGGCTGGGGTTTTTTCCCTTCTTTTCTGGGAGCCATAAGGCTTAGTCAGGTCTCTTCAGTGCTTCTCTGCTGCTGTGCCTAGGACAGACATCAGGATTCAAGGAACAGTAGCAAGAGGGAGGTGATCTATATTGTGCGTACGTGACTTCTAGCTTCCTTTCAGAGAAAGGAGACTGAAATCTCTTTAAGATGTTACTTTTTCTCCCGTTGCTTGTGTTGAGTGTCAGCTGACTTACTTTTCAAAGTGATGTAAAAAAAATGAATGGATCAAGAGTGTCCCAATTATCCAAGTCAATAGCTGCTGTAAGAGGTTTTTGTGCGCGCACTGGTTTGTTCTTCATAGATTAGAAATAACCAGTAATTCACCTAGTCTGACTGCTGTACATCAGTCATATACCCTTACTGAGCTTCAAATTTGATTTGGGGGTTTTTGTGTGGGATTTTTTGTGTTTTGTTTTGTTTGGGAGTTTGGGGGGTTGGTTTGTTTTGATTTGTTGTTTTGTTCCCCCACCCCCCCAAGCATCTATGATGTTTCTTTAGGTAGTCTTCCAGCTGTCTTGAGGTTAGCCAATTTCCCTAGGATCTGACTGCTGCACCACATGCCTTTCTATTTCTGTCTAGCTTTTTTGTCCTGATTATCTGGAGGTGTTAGCACATGTGGATAAACTATCTCCCTCACCAAGAAAAAAAGCCCCAGACAAAACACCTCTAAAAAAGGACAACAGGATCTTAGCTTAGAGTAGCACACAGATGTATGATCTAATCAGAAATTCATGGCAGTTTTTCTTATCCTCCAAAACTTTCTTTTATCTCTATTAATTTTTTACTGTTGTTCATGATTCTTCCTTCAATTACTATATTTTCGCAGAAAGGCTGCAATCTTCTCTTTTCATCTAATACTTTTCCTTTTGTATTAATCCTTTTTGATCTCCCTGTATTATATCTTCCTCTTGACTTTGATTCTTTCTTCCTAAATTATTTTCTTGACTTTTTTCCATGTTATCTCTGCAGTTTGTTGAAGTATAACCATTCCTGTTGCTCAGAAATGAACTAATTATCATATGATGCTACTTAATATACTTAGAACACAAGATACATACTTACTGCTGTTTTTCATAAATTAAAAGATGCCATATTTTTGTGTATGGAATGTGCATTTCTTACTAGTACTGTTACGTGGACAATAAATTTTTGGCTGAGTTTTGCAAAATCAGAGGCAGGGAGGCTCTCGAAAGGAGTGCATTTGGGTTAACAATGCACCAGTTTGGTCCTTTACCATTTTGCTGAAACAAGTTCCTATTTTTTGCCATGCATTTTTGAAGGGGGAAGGAGCAGAATAAAGATTTTCTATTATTAAGGAACTCAGTAAAACATATTGCTAAAACATAGGACAGATACAATGTAGCAGCCTGCATAAAGATGACTTCTAATTTCAAAATGAAACCCTAACTTCCCTATAAGTAAAAAAGTAAATCTCTGTGTTGATCTTCAATATTTCAGTGAGACTCTTTTTACTAAAGAAAAGAAAAAGCAAATAACCTGATTATTTTTATGTCCTAGAATTAGAATTTGTGAATACTTGCTGGTCTGATATGTAATAAATGCTAGCTTTTGAAAGGTAATTTGTTGATACTTTGAAATCTGAGTTAGTACCACAGTTTATACTGCGGAATTTAGTGGTTAGGAGGAGAGAGGGAACAAATGCAAAGCTTATCTGTTTTATTACAGGATCTACAAGATGAAGTAAAGCGGGAGAGCAGTAATCTGCAAAAGCTGCAAGCTCAGAAACAGGAAGCGCAGGAAATTCTTAATGATCTTGATGAGCAGAAGGCCAGGTTGGAAGAGCAACTTAATGACATCAGGCAGAAGTGTGCAGAGGAGGCCCATTTGGTAAGGTCTAGTGGCTAAGGCCCTTGCAGTGTTACAGTTCTTGGGGCAGGAGAAAAAACTTCAATGAATAAACAGCCTGTGTGTCAAGATTTTGTGACCAACAGAGAATAGGAAATATGTCACTCATTTCAGTGACCTCCTAATTTAGTATCAGTGTGTCAACAAATATACTGAGATATACTTGCATACAAGTAAGGTGAAGTGCAAACAAATAATGAAAAATGCTTCTAATTACAGTTATGTTGCATTAATTACTGGGACTGATTTCTTAGTGGTTAAAAAATCATCTTAGTTATGTAGATTTTTTTCTTATAAAAGCTATAGTATTTCTTTAAGGTCTAAAATGATGTTTTCAGTATTAGAAATATCTGTTTTGGTCAGGAAAACAGCTAGAATACTATGATCTTACAAGACCAATAAGGAATTAACCTTTCCTTCAGGTATGCTCTACAGTCTCTGCAATAGCTATGAGGTTTTTACTTATGGTCATAAATAAGAGTAGTTGAGTATGTTTGGAGGTGAGTTTTTTGATTTGGCTTTGAAATATTTGTTCATGCTTTAGATTGCTATGCTGAAGGCTGAAATAACAAGCCAGGAATCAAAGATTTCAGCGTATGAAGATGAACTGACCAAAGCTCAAGAGGAGCTGAGTCGCCTGCAGCAAGAAACTGCAGAGCTTGAACATTGCATAGAGTCTGGGAAAGCACAGCTGGGACCTCTTCAGCAACATCTGCAGGATTCACAACAGGAAATCAATTCAGTAAGGCAGTGTGAAAGACCAAAAAAAAAAAGTTTTTTTAGCTGACAACCTTTAGTGTGGTTTTTCTTGAGGGGAAGGCATTGTTTTCTTTTTTCTTCACTGTTTGCTCATGTCTTTAGTTACTTACACATGTGTTCTGTGCTAACAGTTGTTAGAATTCTTAGAGGCTGACTCAAGTCACTCAAGATACTTCATGATTTTTTTCTCCAAGCTTTGTTAATAAAAAGGGATTAATTTATTTTACTTCATAAATAATTTGTCTTAATGTAATCAATGAAAATGGATAATGCATGTTTAAATCCTTTGTGTCCAGTAGTTCTTTAAGCTTTCTTCCTCAGCCATGGCCTGGGGTATGCTCTTATTATTCTTCAGTTGATGTGAAGTCAGTGTAAAATTACTAACGTTTACTTAGTGCATTGTTGAAGGGGGAAAGTAAGGTGAGTGTAAGAATCAATTGGATTGACACTAGATACTGAGAAGCAGAGAGATGGCTGCACTGGTTTTTAAGCACAGAACTGTGCTTTGCGGTGTCCGCTGTTATGTTAGACACACTTCTAGCTCCTATCTGTAATCAGTGATTTATTTACTTCAGTGATGGGTTTGCTTGCACACCCTTTCCTCATCATTTTTCTTCTTTGACTTGCCAGCTGTCTAACATATTAGCCAGAGTGACATTGTTATCGAGTTAAAAACAAAACAAAAAGCCTTCCTATTAACTTTGAACCCTAGAAGTGGCTTACTTTTGGGTTGGTCATGTGACACAATTCATGTCTAACTTGTTAATAACTTTTTTCCTTACGACTTCCACTGCTAGTGCTCATGCAAGAACACTTTCTTCTGATGAAGAGCCTTATAACATATTCATGATTTTGAAATTTGGCTGTGAGGTTTAGAAACGGAGAAGTAAACAAATGGATTTTCCCTTGGTTCATCACAGGTAGAGAGAAGGTTGTGCTATTTCAATATTAATATACTAGCAAGAGGTACTTGTGGTGAACAGATTTGAGGCTGATAATAGAAGTGGTTATGCTTGACTATACTACAAGCGTTTTTTTTAAATAGGTTTTATGTTAGTACACCTGATTTTATTGCTGTTGGCTCACATAACGAACAATAGGTGCTTTAGTGCTTTAGGCAAGATTTTTCTGATGGTTAGTCTGAGGTCAGTGTATTTGAAAGACACCTGGTATTGTCTTTGCTGCCATCTGACTTGTGACATGTGCAAGGCGATGAAAACTATTAGGTGACTGACCTAGCAGAAGTCAGTGGGATTTAGACGTCTAGATATCTGAACTACGTTCATCCTTTTGCATAATCTGCCAAATCTAATAATTCCTTCATAACTGGCAGGTTGGTTGTAAATGTTTGCTGTGAGGTACTGCATTAAGCATATTGCTGAAATAGTAACATGTGGATGTAACTGTTTAGGAAGATATACTGTGGATTTTGTAGAAGTCGTGGGAGAAGATAAAGAATCTTCTTGAAAGATTAGAATTCTGATAAAGCAGCCTTTTTAATTTAGAGTTTAAGGCAAATGCATAATTAAAACCCCACAAAACAACAAACAAAGTCAAACAAACAAGAAAACCCTGAAAGCTTTGCAACTCTTCTCATGAGTTTGAGTAGAAACAAAGCAACGAGTCTTGATGTTGCCAGTGATGCAGGCTGCTTCTTTGGCAGGAGAAGGTTCTCAGGTCTGTCCTTCAACTATATTACATCTCTTCTAAATGAGATTTGTGCTTATCTCTCACATTTCACCCTTTGATTGAAAGAATGTGGGGTTTAATATATTTGCTTTTGAAAGTAAGAATTTGAGACATATGACTTCCATCTTACATTTAAGAGGGGATGGTCATATACTAGCTCCTGTGTACTGCCGTACTGATGCATGTACATTTATTTCTGTTTACAGGTGCAGACAAAACTTCTTGAGCTGAAAGAATTGGAAAATAACCAATTTAGTTGGCACTCTCAGCCACATAATACACTTGTTAATGGAACTGCGGATCATTCTAGTCTTAGCAACAGCAGCAGTGAAACTGCTAACCTTAATGAGAATGCTGAAAGTATAGCAGAAGATGAACAAATAAACAGTGTGTCTCCAGTGAGTAGTGTTTTGCCTGCTTGATCACGATGCAATGCAGCTGTGAAGTTGGAATAAGTTAAGAATGTATCAAGATTGATTGTGTTTTTTAAACACAGAAGTGAAATTTCAGGGTGTTATTCTGAGGGGCTATGTTTCAGCAGTCTGAAAGTTGATAAGCCGAAAAGGAGGCAATTTTAAGTTGGCTGGAAAGTGGCAATAAAAATTTTTCTGTATTTGTTTCCAAAGCAAAATACCATAAATGGAATAGTAGAATTAACATGAAAGGAGAGCAGCTGTCTCCAGTTGGTACAACAAGAATGGAATAAGGAATAGTACAGAAAATCTAACGCTGTCTTGCTTTAAATGTCCCTCCTTATGTCCCAGTAGATTCTTGATTTTTTTTTTAAACTTTCACAGGGTTTACAGAACACTTCAGTATGTTCTATAATATATATGAATCTCTTGAAGTATCCTTTAGTATATTCTTTTAGCTGTTCATTATTAAAAATTATATTTTGTAGTCTTCTATTTACTTATTTATGGTGAATTGCTTTTATCCTTATGTAGATAAGGAATAGTCCTGAAACAACAGCCTCTGTTGTGGAAGAAGAGAAAGAGACCCCAGCTGCAACTATTCCCAAAAAAGTGAGTTTGTTCAGATTTGGGGGAGGAAAAAAATAAATTAAAACAATCCTAGTGTAAACTGTTTCAGGCTTGCATGTCACTTGCATTGTGGTCACAAAACAACAGAGAAATAAAATTGTCACTTCTTATTATTTTTATTTAGTGTCATGTCATGAAAACATTTCATCTCGTATAGCAGGCAGGTTGTTGTTGAGAAATATTTTGGATCTCCATTGAGGAATTATGTATAATTCTAGCTGTCTCTTTTTTGCAGCTTTAAGAAACTACTAAATGGTAACACAAGGTGATATAAGTGTTTTTCGTCCTGCATGTCTTAAAAATTTAATACCTTTCTCTACTTCTTTTGTATTGTTCAGGAAGATCCATTTGATGCTGAATCTCATCCATTGCCTGATCTAGTTTCTGAAGCCAGCTTAGAGTTCTTCCAGTCTGACCCTTTTGTTGGCAGTAAGTAAACTTTTCTCTTTAAGTGCGGATTTGCAGAAACAGGTCTTACATGAACACATCTCAGACTAATCTTCACCTTGGAACTGCTCTTCATAGAATAAATGTGAAGGTGTTTGAGTGACGGGAGTGTGGAGCCAATAGTATTACAAAAATGGAAACGAGAGTTCCATCTGGACTCTTCTTTCATCTGGACTTCCTAATCAGCTGTGAAAATTGCACCTTTCCCTTATCACTCTTCCTGAGTACCTTTCTTACCCCCCCCCCCCCCCCCCCCCCCAATTTGCAGCACAGATCCACAAACAGATCAGCTGAGGGTTCAGTGAGCTGTGGTGTGGGGAGGGTGTGGGTGGTTGAGAATGAATGGCTGTGGCCTACTTATGGTGAGTTTGGCACTCAGAAAAAGGTAATGTGGAACTGCACCATCTGTTCGTCTTGTGGAAGTGCTATGCTTTATTTTAAGAACTTGCCACTTACGAATGCTGTTGCTCTGGTTTTATTTTTTCTTCTATGATGGAAGAAGTGATCTCTCTATATGGAGCCACTTGGAGAAGGGGAGTTAATTTGGATGAATTGCTGAAGCAGATGTTTTCAGCCACATTAATATGATTTTACATGCTTTCAGAATC
Organism: Morus bassanus; assembly: GCA_031468815.1. Classification (NCBI taxonomy): domain Eukaryota; kingdom Metazoa; phylum Chordata; class Aves; order Suliformes; family Sulidae; genus Morus; species Morus bassanus. The sequence continues at coordinate 17,020,486 of CM062576.1, read as the reverse complement.
ATCATGGTCTAATCAATTTAGCTCGTATCACTTTGAAAGGAAAATAAGCTAAATGTTTCAGATCACCTGGCTTCTGAAAGAATGTCAGTGCAGATTTAATACTTTTAATGAATAAATTAAACTAATGTAAAACACTTTGAATGTTTCTGTGTGGATATTGCTTGATTTTTGTTTATATTGAAGTGATCCTACTTACGGCACATTACATAGCCTTTCTTACAGAGGAGCAAGGTATGTCTGTTAGTAGCCAACCTTCTGGGCTTAGTGTGCTCAGTATGTTCAGGGCTAGATACCTACAGCTAAGAGGCAGTACATCTGCGTCTCTCCAATGTAGATGAGGGAGTACAACTGATGCAGTTGGGACCATGCATCCAGTACAGAAATTAACGCTTAGGAGCTACCATCCATGACGCCTGCAAGAATTATCAAAACTGGGACTAAACTTGTATCAGTAATTAGCCTGGATTACCATGGTAGTAAATACTGCAAAATGTGGGTGTTTACTGACAATAGCCAACAGAAATGCATCTTTGAGATGGCTGCTTTTGTGTGTGTTTCATGATGGTAATGAGCTACTTAATGGATATTTGCTTTGTCTATTGCTAGCTCTTGTAGTTCCACTGAAAATAGTGCAACTGTTCCTCTGAGTGAGTGTTCTTTAAATTCTAGCTCTAGAAAATGAATTTGTATCGAAAAGAGTTCAACTCAGTACATGCTTTATGATTAAAAAGCTACAAGTAACTTTTTTTTTAACAGACGATCCCTTCAAAGATGATCCTTTTGGGAAAATTGGTAAGTAACTTTAAATTTTAATGTGGGGTTCCCCCCCTCCAATGAATCCTAGGGAAAAGTGTCACCACTTTCAGTACACAAAGGTGGAAATGACCCAAAAAGTGACCATGGGATGGATGTATATCAGTAGCAGCTGGCCACTTGTGTTAAAGTTTTTTTCAGGGAAGCCCTTTGCCAGTGAACTTCTCTCTTGCTGTTGGAAGTCTCCTTAGTTAGGATTTAAGTGTGCAAAGGTGGTGAACAGAAAGCCCCCAACTCTTGCTGCTTGTTTTATATGCAAGTAGTAAGACTATACCCTTTTAAAGACTTTTAACTTACCAACTTTCTTTAGCACTAAATACTGAAAAAGGTGGGAAGTCTCTATTGAGACTGGCTGGATAGGCAACATCATTGCATTATTTGCTTGGTCCTGAAGGAAGTTACTGGTGACAAAAAAGCAAAATGGCATTGTGCACCAAGTGCCAAATAAGAAAACATTGATTGTGCCTGGGGAGTAAAGGAGAGGAGGGCAGGAGAGTTCTGAAAAACATTAGGTTTTGTAAAATGCTTCATTTTTAGGGGTGCTTGGTTAAAGAACCTGTATGCTTAGATGACTCTGGAACTGAAACACTGGCACCGTCCTAAGTTTTCATGATGTGCAGAAGACATTGGCTTGCCTAATGTTTTGAATCGCAGAATAAAAATTATTCACAGATTAATTTCATACTTCAGAGATCCTTGGTCTTAAATGTGTCACCTTCTTGCAGTATGAGAAAAGCAATATAATGTTTAGCTTTTAAGATATCAAGCTAAGTAAAGCTAGCAGGAATGTTAATGAGATATTTACTTTTTAGATCCCTTTGGTGGTGATCCCTTCAAAGGCTCCGATCCTTTTGCAGCTGACTGTTTTTTCAAACAATCCTCCACTGATCCCTTTGCGACTGGCACTGATCCATTCAGCGCTGCAGACAACAGTAATAATATCACAGTAAGTTTGATAGCATTTGTTATAATTCCTTCTACATATGATTTGGACAAAATAACCTATTTTGTATGTTTGGACATGCCTTGAAATGCTGATATTCAGAAATCATATAGATAAAAGGTTACCTCTTATCCCATGGCTCTGTCTTGTCTTTTTTTTGTGTCCTATTTTCTAGAAATAGTCACAGATGAAATAAAAGTAAAAATAAGAACATTTTTAAAATGTTTCAGTGTGGACCTTCATTGCTCCGCAGATAAGAACATTTGAGAGTAACAAACTAAGCTCTATTGATGGTGGTGGACCTTAATAAACATTGAAAGAAGAAACTCAAGATTAATCTCATCAAGTTATGTTGAGACGCTTGATTTTTGCCTCCAAAGGTTATAGGATCAATAAGTATGTTCTATATCTTACCTGAAATCTGATGTGGTATGGGGTTTCCCTTCTGAAAAGTCAAGTTGTTCTATAGGCATATGTTGTTTGGCTTTTGTTGTGTTTTTTTAAATGAGTCATTGAAGGCCTCTCAATGTGGAGATTCTTACTGAATGTACCTCTTTCAAGTGTACTTAGGTGTAACTTTCAGCTGTTCACATTATAACTGAGCAGTTATTGATTGGTCTCAAGCCTATAATAAGGTAGAGTTGGGCATGAAACCTTCTCTGATGCAGGGCAGAACTTGATGAAGATGAGGTAATATTTAGGGCTGATAGACAAACACTTAATCTAAGAAGCTGAAATTCCTCATGTTATGAGTTTGTCTCCATACTTTTGCCATCTCCTTTCCTTCGCAGTACTGCTTCCATTCATGCCTCACTGCAGTTTTGTTTGTGTATAAAATATGTGTATACATATATAAAAATTAGATACATGTGGATTAGGATTAGGAATTTAAGTGGCTGTAGAGCGTGCCTGAGGCAAACTCACAACAGCCAAGACAGTGAGAAATCACTGCCCCTAACGATGTTCTTGTCCTTGCACGTGGTGTGCACATTATGCGGATCTCAAGGTTATATTACACACCAGAGCCTACACCTCCAATCTTAAAAATGAGTTTTCTACAATGAATACTTAATCAGCATGCTATCCTTTGCCAAGTCTTAATATTGTAATATAACCAATTATTGGTGGTATTACAATCTGATAATAAGAGAAGTATAGAAGAGAAAAAAAAAAGGGTCAGAGCTGCGGTGTGAGATTAGCAGTTGATTCCTGTGAGAGCTATATTTCTGAAGTTGTTATGCACTCATCCTAAATGCTTTACCCACACCTTTGTGGTGTTGATATCTTGTTATATCTGAAACCAAAACGAGTGTTAAATATTCTTAAATTTTGTGTTAGTGGTTACCAAGTATGTTGCACATATTGTACCTTTTTTCCATCCTTTGAAAGTATGAATCACTGTTCCGAGGAGGAGTTTCTGTTAACGGACTTGTTTACTGATGCAGATAAAAGCTACGTCCAAAGTACTTTGTCTCAAAACTTCTAAACTGAAATAAATCATGATGGTATTTTTAGAATGAGGAATCTTTTTAAGCTGAAAAACAAATTTCCCTCCAAAGAAATTTTTTATTTTAGGCAGAGATATCGAAGAAGAATGACCCTTTTGCTCCTGGTGGAACAGCTGTTACTACATCAAATGATCTAGGTAAAAATAGATTATACGGATCAGACTTCTTAGGTTTTATTTTTATTTGCTTTTGCTTATTTTTTGTTTCCAGTCTTTTAACTGAATTTGTGATGGAGCATTTTAGGGATTTACAATGTTTTCTGTTTTTTCCTATAAATCATGACATAAAGAGCAAGTTTGCAGGGGGGTATTTTTATAAAAACAGAGCTGTCTCATGATCTTTAGCGCATATTACTGAAGACTGATTCTGCAAAAATGTTTTTCTGCCTTACCTAAACCTGGTAAAATACCCTGATGTGAGTGTTTGGACTATTTGAATGGTTTGTACTGCTACCCATTGGGGGGGGTTCAGAGATTTCATGTTACGTTCTAAGTAACATACAAGATAGCTTTGTACTACAAGAGGAGATGTGGGATAGAATAACTACCTCATCAAGAATTTTTACTGTTAGTTTGCTCCTTTTGTTTTGCTATGACCCTCCCTTATTTGAGGGCTAAAGATGTTTTAGGGAAGACTCTAATCCATTATTTTCCCAAGTTGCACTGACAAGTGGTATTTTGTATTTTAAACCTGGTCAGTTTAATTGTAGGGAAAAAAAGCTGTTTTCTGGAGATGCAGAAGTGAGTACTGGTAGAGACAGTGCACTTCTTGCTTTACAGTAGAATAGCTGTTTTTACATATTTTGAGGCACATAAGAATGAAAGGGTACTGTTGAATTAGATTGAGATGATACAAGGTTTAGATATTTTATTCCACAAGCGGGCCTACAGTCAGAAGTGAGCTCTTGTTCATGTTCTTATACATATATATGTCTGTGTATGTATATTTATGGGGGTATGCACACAAAAAAATACCTCTGTGTGTATACATACGTGTATCTCAGCTAGAACATCCAGTAGAATGGTTATTTGATGCTTTCAGTGGAATTTAACTTTTTTTAAACGTAGGAAACTGGAATACCAGTATTTCTTTTGAATTACTCCCTGTTCAGGAGAATTATTATTCTTAATCGGTAGTTGACTGAGTGTTTGTAAAAGCTACTTAATAACTTAGTGCTCACCTCATAAAATATTTCACTTGAATTAGTTTATGCTGCAAAATGTGTAACAGTTGCTTTTTTTGTTGTGGGATTTTTTCAATCTCTTTCATATTTAACTTTTAATTTCATTATGTTTGCTTCATTTGTGTGTATTTAGCTACAGACCCCTTTGCCTCTCTGTTTGGAAGTGAATCCTTTGGAAGTGGCTTTGCTGACTTCAGCACACTGTCAAAGGTAATATGAAGCTATTGCCACTCATAGAAAATGCATGAAACTCTGCAGTGACAAGACATAGCTTAATCTCTCTACCAACAGTTTTGTTACAGTTTTCCCACTACTAAAAATTTATAATGGCTGACTTTCTTGAAAAAGAGGTCTTTATAATAAATTGTCCTGCAATTCCATTGTGAAGAATGCAATATAATCTTCGTGGCTTTATCAGTATTTTCTGTATATTTGAAGTAATATTTTTTTTAAATTTGCTGTGTTTAACAGCAAAGGTATTACTTTTGCGTGTATAACTGCACTCAACTTTATATTGCCACACACACTAACCATTCCTGATTTTTTCTTATTTTCAGTCTCCTGGAGTACGTGGATGATATGTTTAAAAACAAACAAGTTTTGTCATAGTCCAAACTTCCAGTTCTAAATAAATATTGCATTACTGAAAAGAAGGGAAAGTATTAGTAGAATTGTACTGAAAATGTGTATGTTGCTGTTTTCTTTGTTGAAGGCCAACAATGAGGATCCCTTTAGCTCTTCCACATCAGGTTCTGTCAACAATGTGGTTATAACTAAAAACTTATTTGAGGAACCACCAGCTAAAACTGAGGATGTTCCTCCTGCATTGCCCCCTAAAACAGGAACTCCCACGAGGCCCTGTCCACCACCACCTGGTAAGAGCTGATACTGAGAGGTTGTTAACAATTAGCTTCTTCAATATTGGCAGTGGGACAGTAATGATGAGGGGATGGTGAAGTGTCTGAATTTAGAATGAATGAGCAAGACGTGAAACAAGTCTGTTCCTGATCTGGTGGTGGTTTCCTCAGGGTTGAATTTGGCATGTGTTTGGGATTGTAGTTTGTTTTTTTTGAAGAGAGAGAGGATTTAGAAAGCAGGAAAAAGTAAGAGTTATTACAAGTATCTGCAAGACTATAGCATGGCTGCAAATTAAATGGTTACTAATGTGATACATTGTGAATCTGCATTAAGTTATGTTTACAGTCAGAAATTGGTGTGTTTCATCCATTGCAAAACCTCTGGTTTTAATGCAAAAATGAATTAAATAGGGTTAAATGACTGTCTCAGGTTTTCAGATTAACTTTTCCCAGGTGGCCTTGCCAGAGGTCTGTAGTAGTAAACCTAGCCAATGTAACAGTAATAAACCCAAGTTCCTATGTTGTTTTCTGTTCAGTGATAGCCAAGTCCTCTGGTCTACCCCATGACACAAACTACCCTGCTTTCCAGAAAAGGCCGTGATTATCAAAGATAACAACACCTTCTTGTGGTTGCAACAAGCCTATGTTACAACAGACTCCTCACTATCAATTTTCTTTGCATAGATTGGAAAATATATTACTAATATTCCTTTTTAAGTTTCTGTCCTTTGTTTCATTTTCTTTAAAAACTACTGCATCATTTTTTCACTATTATACTATTTGGATGAATCTTAAGGTGTTCTGGAAAACTGTGTAGCATAAAACTTAAACATGTATTCATCTTTTTCCTCAAAAGAAGTGGAACACAGTAAATGTAGGATTATTAATACTAAAGTTTAAACTCAGCTGTTTAATTTCTAATGTTGATGTGAGATCTGGTTCATACTTATGCCTTGCAAGTAATCAGCTTCATTGTAAATAACATTAAAACAGCTGACAAGACAAGTGATGATAATTTGAATGATAGTGTTTCCTCATGGTGGTCCTTGGTTAAAAAAAAAAAAGGATTTCTGACTTCATTGTATGGGAGTGGCTATGAGATGGTGTACAGATCTGTTTTAGAACGCAAGCTTCTAGTGGTGGAACAACAGTGTACTTATCAATAGATGACTAGAAAAAGAAGTAGTCTGTTTTGATCAGCACATATTAAAAATGATACTGTGGTTATGTTGACAGCCATTCCCAAGAAATTCTTTTCCTAATAGAAATAAAAAATTGAGATACTTAAGTGTATTTGTTTCTAATTACTCCCTTGGTCTGATTCAAAACAAGGGAATGCTTTCTCAAAGAAATGCCCCAAAACCTTTCTCTTAATTTGTCACACTATTGGAAAGTGTGCAGAAGGCTGTTTGCTTGTCTCTGAAATCTGTTGCCTTTCTAGACACTGATAAGCAACATCATTTCATGACTCTTTGGACAGATTTGGAGATTTTATACTTCATATTCTTGTATTTATTAATCCTTCCCATGTAGAAATAAAATTCCCTAGACATCATTTGAAGCTGATTCTCCCATTTTATTCAAGAAATAGACATGCATCGTTTGCCAGTAATGGATTATCATCAGTGAGTGAGACCTATCATGGCAAGGTTATCTGCAAGGGGTCTAAATAAATTGTATATTCCCAAGGGGGTATTCTCTAAATCATTGCCAGATTAGAATCTCTTTTGGTCTACGAAAGAATTTTTAGACTATCTTGCAACAGTGATATGCAAAATAATAAGCACTTTGGTTCGATTCTGCAGTTTAAAATGGCAACAGAAGAAAGTTTTTAAAATATGCCCATTGTAAGTGTCGAACCACTTGCAGAACCCGCTAGTTGAATTCAAGAAACTGCAATGAAACCTTTTCTGTAAGCAGTAACATATGGAGAGAACGGTGGGATGAAATTCAGCTTGGCTATTCTTGGAAGTATTTGGGTTAATGTCCTCAAAGGTGTTGAAAGCTGACTTGGGGTTAAGCTGAAAAAAGAACAAGATAAGTGGGGGCTTGTGCCTGATTCTGTTATATCTGCAGCTACTTAGGCAAGGATTAACAAAATAGTTAAGCCTGTGATTGCTTGTTATCGTACTCCTTCATTCTGTTAGTTTAAAAGCTACAGAAATTCCGGGTGTTAGCATAGTGAGAAGACATGGTGTTTTGAAGACTTACAAATATCTTTCTGGTCTCTGAATGAAATTGTGTTAACTTGATCCAAACAAATAACAAAAGAGCCTTGCTGGAATGATCATGGACAGTTGATAAACAGAAGAAAAAAATACTGTGCTGATAGAATAGGGGCTCAAAACTGTTAGAAACTCTCTTCCCAAAATAATTAATTAGTACATAACTGTGTTCTTGAACACACACGTTCTTGAACATACATGAGTTACTTTTTACCTGATTACCCTTTAAGAAACTATGGACCATACCCTCATTTTTTTTTTAAATTGGCAACCCTTCCTCTGAAGTCATTGCAACTCCACTAGTTCACTAGAAGAGATTGCATTCCAAGTAGCTTTTGAATTTGTTTTTCTACTATTTTTGGCATGTTTTTACCTGCTATCTTGAATTCATTTTAAATTCATTTTAATCTAAGGGAAAAGACCTATCAATCAAATAGACTCTTCAGATTCCTTTAAACCGAGCGATCCATTTCAGCCTTTCCCCACCCCAGACATTCCCAAAGAACAAGAAGCAGATCTATTCTGTGATCCATTTGCTCCCACCAGCATCAGTAAAGAGGCTGACCCCAACAATTTTGCAAACTTCAGTACTGTGAGTAAACACTTTTTACATTTGTTTCAGTATAATGACAGCTTTGATTTGTTCACACTGAAGTCTTCAGTCTAATTAAAAATATTAAAACATATCCCATATACAAAAGGGATATCGCTTCCAGTTAAAACAGTATTTACATTTAGTTTACAGCTGAGGCTGTCCTAAAACAAAATACTGCAAAATGTTGTAGCTAATGTTTAAATTGCATTGCTTTTCTGAGGGTTTTTTTCATGGAGGCCTCCTAGCTTTTAGAAAATAGGACTTTTTAAATATCCGTGTTCTAGGGATTATTCATTTTATCAGAGCATGCAGCAGATTTAAATTATCTATCTATAACAAGCACATTGTTAACTATCCAATTACAACAAAAGGTGTGATTTTAATTTAGCTGTCACTGAACTGTTTGGTCATAATTTCAATGTACTGAAATATTGATAAACAGCCTCATAACGGTGTATGTTAATGAAATATAATTTGGTGAGTTTTGAATAGCTACTAAATTCCAGACTTATGTATAATGAAGTAAAAGGTAGTAAGTGTCTCTTTATAACCAGAGTCCATTTCATAGAAGTCGTGGTGTCCAAGCAGTAGAAGCAAATCTAAAGGTTTGTGCATGCCTATATATATTTTTTTTCTTTTGAGCTTTTGCAAATAGGAGTTTTGAAAGGCATCATCTCACTTTCAAGCTTGATACCTGTTAAATGCAATTTGCATTTACAGTATCTTGATCATACTGCTTTTTTATTTTCAGGCCTAATAAACTGTGTTGATTGAAGTAAACTGAGGATTGACAGGCTCTCAAAATTGACTTGCACTGGTTGATGTGTCTTTTAGCATGACAATTTCTGAATTGCTGTTATTGATCACTGTTATTAGTTAGAGGGACTGAGAAGCCAGTTTGGAGGAGAGAATGTGAAATGTGGAGGAGAAAGCGAAAACGTTCGTTATCTTTATGAAGGAAAAAGTATTCTTTTCCAGTTGCAATTACTGGAAATACTAAGTGAACTATAGAGAAAACTCAAGCTTTTCTACAGTTATTTCCCAAAGAAGCACCTCAAAGCAGAAACTAGCTGAAGTATATTATGATAACCCTTTCAGACTTAACATTGGGACATTCATGAAGACGTGGGCTTCACCTACCTCTTAGCTTTTCTGCATGCTGACTAGAAACAAACTTTAGCTAATCTTTTATATTTTATTTAAGGTAATACCCTTAACTGTCTCTGATTTATAATCACTGTACCACAGAAATTTAGCTCACATTCTGTCCACATCAATGTACATGGAAGGAATCTGTTCAGGTTTTGGGTGGGGTTTGGTTTTTTTTTCCCCTTTCCTCTTATATCACACTGACCTTCCTCTACATTACTACTAGGCTTCTAACTGTAGAGTTACCTTATTATTTTGCTGCTTCTTGGCAGGAGTATCTTTCATCAGCACAATTAAAACCAGTCATTCTACAGCTAATTTTTGCAGTCATTGTCACCTGGAAAAATCATCCCCAATGAAAGTAGGGTAAATCAGGATGTCCCACAGTGGATAGGGGTGTGTTTTGCAAAATGTTGTCCTGATTTATTAAAAATTTTTCTCATATAGACTGTTTTTTATCCAAAATAGTTTGAATTTAGATTATAGCACTTTCTGCTCAGTGAGCTTTTTGAAACTTGATATTGAATTTTGAAACATGGCATATTTCATAAAAATATATCAATTGGATGGCTTCAATGCAGTTCTTAATAGTTAAACCTTAGACTAAGCTAATCTTAATAGTGTATTAAAATCAAAAAGCAAGTAATACTTGAAGACCAGAATATATACAATATTTTGTAAAACTGAATTGTCCCTTAAACCAAGGACTTGAACAGTGTTAGTTATCCTTGTATTATTAATCTGGTTTATTTTGTCTTTTAAAAATGCAGTATTCTACTGAGGAAGACATGATTGAATGGGCTAAGAGGGAAAGTGAGAGAGAAGAGAAAGAAAGATTGGCAAGATTAAAACAGCAAGAGCAAGAAGACTTGGAACTGGCTATTGCACTCAGTAAATCTGAAATATCAGAAGCATGAAGTTTAGAATAAGATTTTGTCTTATGTCAACTGTTTTGTCCCTTTTCCTGAATACCTAACCTATTTAAATGTTAATCAGAAAATACATATATACAAGGAACTATGAAAGGTTTTAAATTTCTGAAAGTGGTGTGATTGTTTCTGCTGAATTCAATCCTTTTGGTTATTGTTTGAATAACTTAAGTTTAGCATTCAGTTTCTCTCAAGTTTTCAGGAGAACAAAGTACTTTTCCCAGCTGTAAGCAAATCAGTTTAAAATGCAGATAGTGAGATTGTAGTTTGACTGTAATCTGTCAGCAGTTGGTAATTGAGCATAAAGTGAACATAGCAATTATTCTGTCATGGCTGACTGTCTCCCATCAATCAGTTAGTCATTTGAAACCTTTTATCCTTCTAAAGAGACTTTAGTAATGCCAGAGTTGTGGAGTGCTTTATTTTATGTGTATGCATATAGATTTTTCTCTTCACTGAAGATTCCACGTTTGGATTTGAAATAACAATCTTTATAGAGTCTAAGTCAGAAAGAGTGTGTCTTTCTGAAATCTTTAATGCTTTTCTTGCATGGTCATAGGTTTTAAGACAGACCTGTTATTTTGTTTTATAAAGCAGTTAAGTTGAAGATTCACGTGTATTTGCTGTTGGCCAAGATGACTGTCAAATTATGAGACCCCACTGCTATTTGAGCCACTTTTGCCTGTGAAATATGCAGCTGAACTGGCAAGTTAATAAGTTCAATTTGAAATAGGATTGAGAATAGAAAGAAAAAACAGGTAGTCTGATTTTTATTTTTTTTAACCACAGTTGTTTTCTGTATATGTAATTTATTGAATGCCAACTGATAGTTGCACCTTAAACTGAATAATTTTTTATGGTCACTGAGTCAGAGTAGGATTGATAGAATGCTAATGAAAATAACTTAATGAAAATAACTTATTGTTCATTTTGAAAGAACTCTATTCTGGAGAATCAGTTTCATTAAAATAATTTCCAAAAGAATAATCTTTTGCCCTGTCTAAGAAAAATGGATGGCAGCAGCGTGAACATCAAGAGATTTGTTCTGGTTTTTGGTTTTTTTTTTGGTTTGGTTTTTTTTTTCATTGCACTTTTAACCTGTGGTGTTTCTGCTGAGGAAACTGAAGTGTTTCAATACACAGCACTGGGGGGGAAAGGGGGAGAACTTCCCTTTTTGATGAGATTGAGAACTCAGCCATGCTTCAGTATTTTTAAGCTCTTCCCATTACCGATCAATGCTGCTGTTGCACAATTTTGAGGGTAGTTTTCAATTTTTCAGGAAAAATGGGTAACCTGACTGGGATGGTTTTTCTTTTGCACTGGGAAATGAGCATTTAAACACCTGCTCAAAAAAGTAACTTCAAATTTTGCAAGTATTAAATAGTTATAACTATAAATAGTATAATCTATACATCTTTGTAATGAGTGTACACTAATCTTGCAAATCATATGCTTAACTGGATTACATAGTTTCTTATCTTTTGTTAAAAATGTATACTCAGTGGACCAACACAATATTATATGTATATATTATATATATATTCCTGCTTTCCTTTATGGAATTTAAAGTTTTGAGTCATTTGATGTTACATTTCATGTTACTGACTCTGACTATAGTACTTTTACTCAGACTACCAACAAACCACTGCTGTGAGCTAAATGGCATTACTTTATGAAGTTTTAACTGGTTTTTTTGTTGTTGTTTTTTAAAAAAACCAACTTGTTCAGGTGGGATTAGCCTCTATTTATAGACTCCCCTTTTGTTTAAAAATTCTAACAATAGCCTGTAATTACGAAGAAATAAAGTTTAAGTACATAAGTGTGAACTGTTCGCCTATTTTTTCAAAAGGGTGCTGTGAGCTGTAAAGCAACATGTAAATGTAATGCAAACAATATAAAGTGTTCCAATTGCAGTCTGATGGGAGCGGGTTAATTTTCAGAGAAAAAAGTTGCCTGAATCTTGAGGTTAGCTGAAGTGCACATTAATCCCAGCTGTCACTTGCTTCATTAGGGGTTGTGGCAGCTTCAAATAAAACTTGGGCTACTCTTGTCCAAGGATTTTTGCTTGCACAAGGGTTGCAAAGCCCAAATGTTTAGATACTTAAGATTTACCTGTGTTAAGCCTCTATTGGCTGCTGTCAACATACAGGGCTTCAGAGATCTTTAGTTTGACCCAGCATATATAATTCTTCTAAATATGTCTGTCGGCATAATGTGTCCTTTATGTCAAGGTATAGACAGTTTAATCGGAGGTTTAGGAGTTGCAGCAATCATTTACATGTCTTTGATCCTTTTGTTACAGTAGTGCTAGGTTTTAGTATCTCATCTAAGTGGACCCAAATCTCTTTGCCTATTTTCTTTTAATGAGACATCAGTTGGATTAGGCAACATAATATCTTCATTAATTTTATCGGGTTCACACACATTATTAAGGCTATTTGAAACCTTCTGCAGGTTGTCCATTTTTTTCCTCTTAAGTCCCCTGTCAAGTTTCCATCTTGGGTGCGTTTTGCCTCTGATTGTCCTGCTTTCAACCCTCTCTCCCCTCCAAATTGTGTGCAGTACATTTAACTCTTTATCATGAAACTGGAGATGGTTGCTAATCATCTTGAATAATTTCATATCCTTTTCTCATTGCCTTTAACTTCCTATAGTATGAAGTTCTAACTGTCAAGTAAAAGTTTCTATTGCATTCACAGAATACCATTGCACTCAAAATATTAAAGAGATTATCTAATGTCTAGCAGATGAATTGGCCACTTGATAGTTACCTTTCCAATGCAAGTTATCTGAAGCAATTTAACTAGAAACTGTATCGGAAGAATGTACTGGGGATTAATGTTAAGTCTGTTTTATCACTGTGAAGTATTGACGAGGAATAAAATGGCAATAAAGGTGTTTGTTGAAGGAACTGACATAGGAGGTTGACTTCAAATGGAGTTTTCTAGAAAGCTGTCTGCTTCAGCACAGTGGATTTTAAGCCAGGAGACTTGATGTGACAGAGAATATTAATTAACCCTTCTGCTTAATTCTTAAAAGCTGTTGTGTTAGACCTCAGTATTGGATTTACCAGTTTCTTTGGTTCACATGGACTTCCTTGCCATCCTTCGCCACCTGATGTACCCGCTGTATGTCACCTCTTCACAGAAATAGCATCCAGCTGTCAGAACCGTGTTGCTTGCTGTTGTTTCCCCACTAATTTCTCAACAGTTTCATTTATCTACTTAAATTTACATTGACTGTTTCAGAATTGCAATATTTAGCAAAATTATAACTTTAGTATTGAAATGTTTGTCATGCTTTAGCCTGAGTCTTCAAAGTGACTGTGTGCATGGGTTTGCAATTTCATGTTTTTGCAATATTGACAGAAAGTTTTTAGATTATAATGTTTTTAGATAGCATAGAGCGTACAGGTTTCATTCATAAAGGGTGAAATTGGAAAAATAATGTATCTGTTCAAAAACTGGCGATGAGTCATATGTCTTCTCTTTTATGGAATTCTGTATCATGGCAGTGAATATTCTTGAATTTAATTCCATCGATAATTAGAGTGAACGTGAAGGTTGGCTTTCAGATGCATCCATTTCTTATCATAAGAGGGAAGAGGATTTTTTTGCCTTGTGCAATTATAAAACACAAGACAATGTCAAATTAAAAGCAGATAGTCAACAGTTTGTATTGGAAGTAATTTTCCCAAATTGAACATCTTTCTTGATCCAAGTTTGAAACTTACCCTTTTGGTAAGTAGGGTGGAGCTTTAGTTACCTGTATGAATGTTACTGAACTCTTGAACTCTCTGCAGAATAACTTGTGTGTTGTCTTCCTTCTTGGCAGCAAGGTGTAGGTGTTAAAATTTAAAGGTGGGAGAGGAGGGGGAAGCAAAACAAATCTCTGAGGCGGTGGCTAAGGGGACAGCTACCACTGGGGAGAGACAGACTTTACGAGGTCATAGCACCTAAGCCTTGGTGCAACAGCCAGTCTTCACATCTTTCTGCCCTAATGATATCTCAGCTATTCGTAGTACCAGTCAAAAACTCTCATGCTACCAGAACAGCTAGAAAGCTTATGTTTCCAGGTAGCTCTGAGGTTAAAATGAAGAAAGCTGCTGTCCCCACTCACTGCAGAACCAACTCAGTACCCATGCAGGGTGGGAAGACAGCATAATGTTAAGGAATTTTTTATGTGGAGAAAAGTCAGGGAGGGGAAAAAAGAAACCAAAAGTATTTTCCTCTTGTGCTTATAGACTGATAGATGAATATGAGAATCCCTTGTTGTGGTTTTTTTTGTGGGAAGCTTCACAGAAAACTTTGGCCTGTCTCTGTTATGCCAGAAAAGATGAGAAGTAACTTTTAATTTGTCAGGTGACAAGCCATCAAGTCTAGGTCAGTAATATCCTGAAACAGAAGTAATTTTTGTCCACAATCTCTTTAAAGAAACATGAATAACAAAAAATACATAAATAACACTAGCTGCATTGCCATTCCATGCTCAGAATACTTAAGAATTCCTGTTGTGCTAAAATTGAGAGATCTGGAGCTGCTAGGACCTTAGATTTTAAACTCAAAACAAGCATTAGTTTTTAAAGCAGGTGATCAGATAGCTAGCTCATAGCTAGCATTGATAGCATTGTTTGGATGTGTATTCAAGAGGTCAGGATGTTGTTTCTAGTTATCTCTTGGTGATTTATTAAATGATTTTGGACAAACCACTTCTTAATGGTAATCTGTTTCCTGTTTTCTAACTGACAATGGGTCTGATAGCGTATTACGTAACTGCTGTAATTTAGAAAGACAATCTTGTGCAGAGTAAAAGGAATTTTATCCCATTTTACTTGTGTGTATCCTATAGGTAGGAGAGAGATTGTAAGGTGTTTTCTCTGTTAGTATGAGCAGCCAGTTGCACTCCAGGTCTATGTAAGTAACTGGAAATAGATTAAGAATTTGACAGAAGTGCTGCTTTGAACAAGGTGATTGCTTGAGGATTTAGTTGCTGATAATACAGGATGAAATTCTTACCTTTGACTTCAGAGGTCTGTCCTAGCTGGCACTGGCCAGCAAGAGATCCTTGTTAACACTGTTTGCAAACTCACCTTTCTTGGTCACTTGTATCTGACAGTGCCCAAGTCAATAAAAGGATTCATCCTGATCCACTTTCTGAGATTGATTTTCCTGTGTGGACAGACTGAGTATTTATTCTGTTGAGACTATGTAGCACTGAACTTCTTATGTTCAAAGCCAAAAGGTCTTGTTTTTCACAGCATGCAGTCTCCCTTGAGATGTTACATGAACAGGTGTGGTCACTTATACAGAAAAAAAAACTAATTTTGAAAGGCTTAATGGATTTTTAGGTAAAATCCTTCTTGTAGATTTTTTTTTTAAACACATATCTGAAGCTCTATTTATATCTCCTTATTCTTAAATGCTCTTCTGTAATATAGACTAGGGTCTTTGAGTTCTAAACAGTTCTGAGGAGTTCAGAGTATGAATCCCATTTTGGGCCCACATCCAGTAATAACTTTTACTAAATAAATAACTTGATTGAGGTTCAAACCAGTGACCCAGAATCCTGAAAACTGTATGTAAAAGTACTAGTTGAATGTTAGAATCATAGATTTAAATTCTCATTTTCCTTAATATGCTATCAATTTATCTTAAAGTATTTATTTTGCAGTCAAATATTAAAAGCACAACTGTTCTGTTCATGAACATACAATAATATGCTCAGGAGAATAATTAATTCAAACTGCAGTTAAGCTGATGATGCTAATTTGTCCTGCTTTAGCTTTTTCAACTTTGTCCCTATAACATAGAATTCCTAAAAGTTGTAAAAGGCAATTTAGAGTATATTCTGGGGTGGTTATTAATAAAAAAGTTC
Organism: Morus bassanus; assembly: GCA_031468815.1. Classification (NCBI taxonomy): domain Eukaryota; kingdom Metazoa; phylum Chordata; class Aves; order Suliformes; family Sulidae; genus Morus; species Morus bassanus. The sequence continues at coordinate 17,004,410 of CM062576.1, read as the reverse complement.
TTTAGGTTAAATGTGACTAGCTATTGAAAAGGGGCTGTATCTAAAGTGCAGAACTACATGGGAAGTCTTTCTTCATTATGAAGCTGTGAGCTGGAATGTATGAGCTTCACAATTTAAAAAAAAATAAAGATATGTAACAAGTATTTTATGCTGAAAAATGTGGTTTTGCATCTGTACCAAAACAGCTCTGTGAGGGTTCTCATCACCACTCCTTACACCATCCCTCATTTTAGCTAAATCAAACATTTAGATCAGACAATCATGAATCTTTCCCTGTTATCAGACTAAAGAATCATGCTCAAATGGATCAAATGAGCTCTCTTCACTTCTCTTCGCTTCTCTCTCAGAACACCTGCACCGTGTGCACTGGAGCATGTGGCAGTCCTGCTGCCTACCTCTCGTTCTACACATCACGGACCACGTTGGCAGTGTTCAGCTAATAAATTCTTTCTTTTTTTAACCTTATACACCCACTGTTCCCATTAATGTGCCCATTGTTTCTTTATGTCAACCATGTCCTTCTGTTTGTCCTGCCACTCCCTCTGCTGTGTACACCTTTGCCTTCTTTCCCCTGTTCACTTCCTTCCACAGCCTCCTTTCTTTTGTTAATCTCTTCTTTACTGTTATCCCTGAAGCTGCATGATTTATATAATATATGAATGGCCAAATTAAAGAAATTTTTCAGTATTGCATATCTAGTAGTAATTTCAATGGGTTTAGCTCCTTTTTTGACTTTGTACTTCAAAGTATTTTAAATAATTCGTTCACAACCTGATAAATTCGAAATGTAAGCACTGTTGGGTGTTACTCCTTTTGTGCAATTAACTGACCATTGTGTTTTGGGGTGGAGGGCTCCACCCAGGCAAACACTGCCCTGGGAGCAGGCTCTTTCAACGTGTCGGCCCATTTAAAACTCGGCTCAATTCCTCCTGTATTTTCCTCCTGTTTTTTCTCAAGGGGAGTTAACGACTCCCACTGCAGCACCGACTCCTGACGCGTGCTCTCCTCACGGCTGCTCTTAGGGCCGCCCTCCCCTCCCGCCGAGCCGCTGCCCCAAGCCCCTCATGCGAACCGCCCGACCCCCGCCGCGCGCCCAGCCCGCCGTCGTCCCCGGGCCGGGGGGGGGCGGCCCCCCGGGCCGGCGGCGGGGCGGGCGCTGCCGCAGCCGCTCACCTGCGGGGGCGGCCCCTCCGCCCGGGCCCGGCCCTGACGGAACATGCGCCGAGGCGCCGCCGCCGCCGCCGCTTCACACCATGCGAGGCGGCTGCGGCGGCCGCCCGCGACGGGGAACGGCAGCGCCGCCAGACCGCGGCTCCGGCCTCCCTTCCCGCAGCTTCTGGAGCCGGGGACGCTCTTCGCGACGCCTCCATGGACTCCCGCGCGGCCAACAGCGGCGACGCCCGGTACGGGGCCGAGGCGGGGCGGGGGGGCCGGGGCGGGCGCCGGAGCCGTTACCTCAGGCCGCCGGGGCAGCGGGGGGTCTCTCCCGCCACAGCCCGCGCCGGCGGCCTCCGGCGGGGCGCTGCCTCCCGCGGGGCTTTGGGAACGCTCCGTCCCGGGTGGGAAAGGGGGGACCGCGGCGGCGGGAACGCCCGTCCCGGCGCCAGCCGAAGGTCTGGTCGCAGGAGGCGCCGGTGCCCCGGCGGAGGGGGGTGTGAGGGCGGCTCGTTTCCCGGAGAAGCAGCCCGCCTTGGTCTGAAGCCGGTAAATCGAGTTTGTTACCTGTCTGACCGCGGGCAGTCGGTGCCTTTGTAGCTGCAGCCCGCCTCGCCTCGCCTCGCCTCGCCTCGCCGCCCCGGGGCGGGCCGGGACCCCGGGCGGGCCGGCACCCCGGGCCGGTGCTGCCCTGGTTAGCCCGCGCGGGGGCCGGGCCGCGCGCAGCTCTGGGCAAACGGCTCCGTCCGTCCGTCCGTCCGTCCGCTGTCGGACTGGAACGCGGCGACTGAACGGGCGGAAACTGTTCTTCTCGCTTTCAGGGGCTTTTTTTTTTTTTTCCTTTTCTTGGACAAAAGCATTAGCTGAAGCTAACTGCATTCCAGTGCTGCAGCCCTTCCGTAGTAAACTCACTTTGGTCTTCAAAGCGGTGTTTGAGAGCCGTGTCTTGTCTCTGAAGTCCGGGGAAGACCAGGTCGTTTCCCTGGAGCTCCTGTTTGCACAGCTTGTAACGCACCTTGACAGCGAAACGCTGACGTTAATTACTCTGTAACTTCGTGCCTTCCTGCTCACCCTTATGAACAAGCTGCAGGTGGATAACTTTCCTTTCTCCTGTCCACGTGTGCGCTCCCACTGCCCCTAAAATACATAAACTTTTACTGTGTGTGTGTGAGAGAGCTGTTTCTTCAAAAGCTGAATCAGTGTGCAAATAACGTTCTTCCCCGCTGATGACGGCGTGTTAAATTTTAGACATGGCTGCGTTGAAGGCCTGTTCGTGGATTCCCTATTTGATATACCACTTCTGAAATAATCGGCTTTTTAATCTATGCAGGAGTAGAAACTTCTAAGAGTGCCGTTGTTTGAGAGGTCAGCAAACCACTTCTCTGCTTAGAAGAGTGGTAAAGGGTCTGTTCATGGCTCTTCATGAAGAGTGGAAAGTGGTGTTTTGCTCTGTCTTTGCCTGGATGCTTTCTCTATATCTTAAAGTTGAAAATAGCAAACATCAGCCCAAGACTAATTCATCTGCAGAAACCATAATGGAAAAAGTTTCCTGAATTTTAGATTATATAAGCTACACAATAGTGCTCATTTTTTGGTGGCATCTATGTTAACATTAGAGTTACTAGAGAGAGCGAAGGTGGGTGGTCTCGTGGCACTTAAAGCAGTGAAGTCCCGTATGACTAAAAAATACGGAGTCTGTTAGCCCTGCTAATGATCCAAAATGACACGTGTATTAGTATTTGTCATAGCCTTATATAATTTTGTCACATTCTCTCTCGATAACTTTATTTAATAGACCAACGATTTTTTTTTTTTAAATTTTTTACTTTCTAGACTGGGAAGGTGGGCCATATGTTTGCAAGAATGATTTAAAATTACATCATTAAAAGACTTCCAGGTCTTGTGTTTGCATTGACAATAGTAGCAGCAAAGGCTGAGAGATTGTGATTGTGACTCCATTGCACTTCAAAAAGTTTTGAACGTACAGAAAAATGTTTGCAAAAATGTTCAGAAGCAGGAAGGAGTTTGCTGAATTTAGCCAGATTGGGCAGGTTGTCCCAAATGTCAGACTGTCTTACTGAAGCTGCTGGAGAACGTGGTGTTGGGTCCTCATTGCCTTTCTGTAGCTCCATCTACTGGAACCAGCTGTCATGTTCCAGTGTAACATTGCACCTGGATACGAAGTACTGCAGGTGTTTTGGTTACTGTACTACAAAATGTCGAAAACATATATATCAGGATTTTTGCTAATTTTTGGAAAAAATATTACTATTTCTTTATTGTAGTTCACATTTTACGTAAAATGCTCCTTTAAAACCCTGATGAAGCCCCTAGACAATGTTTTTGCAAGGCTGAGCTTCTGGTTTCTTAGGTTTCAGATACATTTTGGGAATAGACTGACATTATTAGCTCATAGTTGGAGGACGTGATGGGCTAGTGGACTGGTTGAAACTAAAAACTAAATGCCAGATTTTTTGAGTAGGGATGATGGAAAATGACCTCCTATTTTGCAGATTTTCAACTTTTGTCTTCACTCTGGTAATAAAACTTTCAGTCATCTTTTGTGGAAAAAACAACCACCGGAAGAGAGTCTGAATGTTAGGAGGATAATTCAGATATACTTGACCTAATGGCTTGGATCTCCAATGCAAATCAAATAGAATGCAGTACTGAACTTGCATGTAATTTTATCTTTCTTTCTCTTTGGCTCTAACTAAAATAGTCATCCTGAGCCAATGAAATCTCACTAGGTCTGCATGAAAGTTTTTAATTTTGACCAATCTGTGTTTCCTGTCAGAAGGGGGGAAAAATGCCAGGAAGATCCCAGACTGCTCCGATTCTGAGTTCAAAAATCAACCTTGCTTTTTTTGTCTGTTTTTTTATCCTCAGGTAGCTTACTTAGTTGTTTTTGTACTCTGAAATGGAGAGAGTAATAACCGTCTGCTTCTTGAAGCCGTTGCGCCTAAGAATAACTCTTTAAAATAGCTTTAGAAATACTGAGTGCCAGGAAAACTTGCTACTAGTACTTTTTTCTGTTCTCAAGTATTGATTGAATAGGCAGGTTCAAGAGAGTTATAAAGGTGTATTGAAGTGCTATGCTTGAATTTTTATTTAATTGGAGAGAAAGAGGCACTGTTACTGGTCAAGGTACAATGAAGTATGCTTTGCAGATGACTTCTGAAATATAAAGTTTGTTGGAAACTCTCAGGGAAACATAATCTGAAATTTCATGTAAAGCAATGATTAAAGGCAAAGCAACAATCCCCTATTTGTTAAAGTATTTTGTGTCATTCCTATATATATATCTTAATGAGAACCTAAAGTACTGTTCAGCAATGGAATTGAAACAATAGTATGATTATTTATTTTTAAGTTGCAATAAAACATTACGGAGTAATTGATTTTGAAAATGCTTTGCATAGACTTAATGCAAAAAAAAAAAAAAACAAAAAAAACCGCAAACCAAACAAACCAAATACCAAACCAAGAAACGTTTCAGCTCAGATTAAGTGCTGCAGGGAAATGCCTTTTGGGCCAAAATGTGTATTTTATCACTTCCATGTTTGTCACCACACTGAAGTCTGAAAGAAGTGAAGTGTAAGTCAGCATAAAGAAGTACAAACAGACCTTATAAAAGGCTGAAGGAAGATGCATAGGTAACTCTTTTGTGACCTACCAGTCAGTCTTTATTATTGCTAGGTAACAGAGAGTCGAACGAAAACGGAAAATAGCAGAACATCCCTCCATGAATTCTCACCGAGTATTATTTCAGAAATAATACAGACCTGTACCTTGATCTTGTAGTCCTTACAAAAACAAATCTCACAGATCTTGTCTGGCTTCTTACCATGAGTGTGGCAGACATGAGTGTACATTTTGCTTAATGTTTTTTTTGTTAGTTTGCTGAGTACCTAAATGTGCTCAACACCATTGCAAGACAGTGGTCTAGTGCAGCGCTTGTTGGTTTCTTGTCAGTTTTAATATGAATAGGAATAGACCTTTAAAAATCGAGCATAACTATGTCAGAAGTGTAGGTTGACCACAGGCAGTAAAACTGTTAGAAGTTAGAGGACTTTGAGAAAAGAGCAAATGGGTATTGTAAAGTTGTCTTAAGTCCTTAAGACTCTTGAAAAAACAAAAAGGCAGGACATGAATCACATCTGTCCGTCAAAGTGACAGAGATTGTAGATCATTTGAATTGAAAAAGAAGAGCTGTTAAAACTTGCTAAGCATCAATACAGACTGATTTATGATTAATATTTACTCTTAATTGCAGTGTTCCTGTAAATTTCTTTAATGCTGGATATATTTGTTTTCTTTTAGTTTTGACCCTGCATGAGCTAATTTTTTCTATGTACATTCCAATAGGTTATTGCTTGGATAGAGGGTGCTTGGGTTGATAATTTGTAATTTGCCAGACTATATTGTGTATATATATATATATATTTATTTTTTCATTCTCTTTGATGCAGGCAGTTCTACTACCTGGGAATAATTACCCACAATGGTGTATTTAGCCCACTGTGAGCAGTCATGGCAGTACAACAGGGAAAGGGAACTGCGAAAATGACACCAATACTTTTTGGTTGTCTGAACAAACCTATCTTAATGAATTTATTGTGGTGTTTGCCTGTTCAAATACAGGATGAGAACTGGGAACGTGATACAACCCAGATCCTGCTTGGTTCAAGTTAAACACCAGTGGAACCAAGGGCAGAACACAAGTTTACCAGTTCCCTGGACTTTGTTCTGCTCACTTGACTGCTTTGCCACAAGCCTTTGTTTTGTGAGCTTTTGCTGAAACAGAAGGGCCAAAACCTTGAGTATCTTTTAACACAAGACCTTTGGCATTGCTAAGGCATCAACAACTTGATGGTTTCAGAGCTCAGTTAACCTTAAAAATAAACTGTGTCATACTGCATGTACAACTTGAAATACTGACCACGATCTCCTGAATTCCAGAATTGCATCACTGTTGTGTCTCTGTACAGAATATCGGGAGAACGTGAATGTTGAAACCTTTCAATTGCTTTGTTGCTGTTAGAAGTAACGGCATTTCTGCAGCACTGAGGAGTCTTAGTCACAGGCCAGAAACGTGTTCAAGAACACAAAAAGATAATTGCTCAGGTATTACTAACTTGGCATATAGAACAGGAAAGGATACAGTAGAATTCATTTTCTTGCATTAACTTATTTGCTTTTGAATTATGAAGAAATTCATGTATTGTCTGAAAACTGAATAGTAACAAATTATTGCGAGAACTGCTTTCTGGTTCTCCTTTTCGTGGTAATGAGAGCTGTTCATCTGAGATTATTTCTGATCTCATGTGGTTTTGGAAATGTTTGCAAAAGAGGAAAAGAATTCTTCCCAAGTGATGTGCTTTTTGTCTTCGTTGAACGTAGAGATTTTTTTCAGTCTCGGGCTCAGAACATTTGTAATGCAGTGTTGCTTAAAGCAGTCATGTATTTAGAAAAGTAGTAGTCATCAATTTAGGAATGACCTGGCAAACTTGAAAAGGCTAAGGAGAGTAACCCTAGGTGTATCCTGGTATCTCATAACGTCTCTGTGATTATCCAGCATTATGAGAACAGAAAGTGGCATCATGGCAAGAATGTCTATATTCAGTGGTGATATTATGAAAATATGCAATGAGAAGGACACCCCGCTGTCAGCGGCAGTACCTATCACACATGGTGGCCTGCGTATCAGCAAGCCAGGTTGTGTTCATGTGCTGGAGGTGTCCTAGATGTTTTTTTTTCTTACAAACTCAAATGCAGACCTTTGAAATGTGCTTTGGTGTGCTCCTCACATCTGTGAATTGTTAGCACTGATGAAGCTGTGGCAGCCCAAGTGGCACAGTGTTTGTAGGCAGCAATATGGTTTTACTATTCCTTCCTCTTTGGAAAAAATGAAGCTGCTTTGGGCATATGAGACTAATCTTTTTTCAGTTCCATTTCATACTCTTTATAGAGGTTGTTTAAGAATTTATTACTTTTTTTCTGACCACGTGGCTAGAAGCAACCCTCTCTAAATCTCTTTGTAAAGACAGAGAGAATGTAATGCTAATTGTTGTTCCCGTGTACGTAGTGAGCTTTCCACCATCATAGTAGTAAGGTGTGCTGCCAAGTGTATGCACTATTGATGCAGGTAGCTTAAAATAGCTGCAGAAATGTGTGTTGGTGCAACCCGGTCCTTTCTGCCAGCCCTATGAGTGTTTGTGCTGCCTTTTAATAGCATAAGATTAGCATTATTGTGCAAAAATTGAAACTGTATGTTACATGGCCCTTGATATAATGGGAGTAAAGGAGGCCAAAACACCATATTCTCCAAATTGTTAAATATAAAATAAAATCAAGAGCAAATACTTCAAAATTACTTAACAGAAAACTTTTAAGCTGAATGTGTAACCCTTCAGATGAACAGCTATGTTCTCCTTGCCTTCCATGTATTAAGTTTGGGTGCCGAACGGTTTCTGTTGTGTTGCAGAAGAAATGTTTCAGTGGGACAGCAGGAGCAGAAGCCAGCTGTGCAGTATAGGTAGAGCTATGGCAGCAATCAAGCCAGAACCCAGGTTGGTAGTCACTAGAGTAGCTTTGTGGATGTTCCCTAATAAGATGAAAGCGGTGTTAGTCATTACTGAGCCCAATTGCTCTGGTGCTGTTCAAGCCCCCGAGGCAGAAGGTCCCTAGTATGATTACAGAGATTTTGCTGTGAAATTTCTTTGGAATGGGAATATAATCTTTCCATTAGATGTTTTTCTTTGATGTTGCATCTCACTTGGTTTAAGTGGGACTAGTCTATATTTGGGAAAACATGGTGTGCTTCCACATCCCCCTGCTCCGAGAGTCTTCTGGTAATGGAGAGAAGAGTCAGCTACTGAGTCACCAGCATTTGGTCTTCTCTGTGGTGGTTTCTCATCAAGTACCGGTTTAGCTCAATTGTGCTTGACTCTTTGTATTTTATTCTCTTCCTCCAAAGTAAGTTACCTGTGCATACTACCTCAACTGACTTATGCAGATAACGTAGATTTGGCAGAGAAATGCATCCATATTTTAGGAAATGACTGATTTAATCTGCTTTCAGTGTTTCACAATACTGAAGGAGCTCTTGAATTGCTATTAAAAGCATTACTATAAAGGCACAAACTTCAGATTTACCTTTTTTTGCAAAGTTCTGATAATTACTGAGGTAAAACCAATCAGTAGTTCAGCATTTTGCAGAATACAAGGTTCAAGATCCTTTTTATTAATGAAATCCATAAAACCCAGTGACAAATCATAAAGCATATGTGCTGCAAACTTATAGTAAGAAACCAGTCGATATCATGCACACAGTGAAATAAAATTTGTGCAGAAATCTGGTAACTCCCATGCTCAAAAAGCCTTCCCTCCCCCCTGCTTTTGACCATGGAAAACATAATGATTCTTTACTTTTGAAAGTGCTTTACTTCTCATTAATATTCAGAATTTAATTTTGCTTAGTTCTGCTTATTTATTTTATTTGGTATTGCTGTTGGCATAAAAAGGATTTGATGTTTAAGTAAAAAGGGCATTGCCTAGGATGTTCCGAGTAATTGCACATCTGACTAGAGACAATGGGGATGTGGTGGAGTAAGGAGATCAGGTCTTACCTTAAGTCAGAGGATACACTATAATTATGATTTGTGAAGCACCCCCAGTCATGGTCCCCGGGGCAGAGAATGATGATTTCATAAATAATAAAACCACAGTGAGAACCATATGATTATCCTTGCAAGATCTGCCACCAAAAAGCAAAAAAGGAAAGAAACTTCTAAAACCAAAGGGGTAAATGGCCTAAATTTGGAAATATTTCAGATCCTGAATTTGTACATTTACTTCCGTAGTTAAAAGAAAACGTTGATATATGTGAGGAAAGAGAGGAGGCTGCATGCGGAAGGTTTTCTGGGTGTGTAATTGTTACCAGAGAAGTGATATTCAAATAAAAACCTGCCAACTCAAGTCTTGAAGAACTTGGCAGAAACAGCCAGAGCCTTCACCATACAGAACTTTAAAGACCGTTTGGAGAAATACAGTATCAATTAGAAATTGTATAAACAGCTAGTGAAAATGATGAATAATCTTTTCAGAGTAGCTCATGATCCTGCCATGGAAGCGCCCCAGTTAGTTTTAAGTTGTAAGCAGTAGTTATTCCCAACTGGGGAAAAAAAAAAAAAAAGGGTAATGTCTTTTATCTTCTGCTTTGGCCCAGGGACATAGTGCTGTTATGAACACGTAATGGAGTCATTAACAGGGCAGCCTGTGGATCTATTACAATAACTTTTATACCAAATGCAGCACAGGCTTTTCTTGTACAGGATGTCATAAAAACAGCAGGGATTTAATCAGGTATATTAATTGCCTTCAGAGTACCTTCCTGATATTATCCTTTGCTTGTTTATCATTTTTGGGTCTTCCTTCAGCAGTTGATGTCTTCAGTATTAGCACTGCTTTGTGTAATCTAACAAATAAGACCGAATATAGGAGAAAAGAAACATACAATTTTTAACATTAGATGGTCTTGGAGAAACTAACTTAGATAATTAAATCATAGCTGATCAACTTCTACAGACCAGCTGTCATAACGACAGAGATGACTGTTTTTGCTGCTGGTAGCTGCCCTTCTTACTACAGGACCAGTACTGCTGATGTGCCAGCAAAGCAGTTTGGGAGCATACACTATGTTATTTTAGGCAAAATTGGCCAAATGAGCTCACTCCACTGATTAAATTGTTTATGCCAACAAAGAACATGTAAAGTCTTGCTACCTCCCAAATTTATGGGAACCAACAATAAGGAGCAGTTTGGCTGGTGGATTGAAGCCTGTTTTGTAGAGAATCCTTGCTGGGTAGAAGTACTTTCTCATCTCTTTTGCCTGTCTGCTTCTCACATTTGCAGCGATTAATGCCTCAATTCTCCTGCCTGTCAGCTGGCCTCATTTGACTCCTCGTTCTGGTTCACAGGTTTCCGACGTGGTCCACTGCCACATGCAGTAACTTTTGTTGTTTCAGATCTGTAATTACGGGGATAATTGACGTCTGCCTAGTTTGTACGGAATGAAAGATAGCTGATGCTGCACTAATTTCAGACAGGTCTGTAGATCAAAGATACGCTGGCAGCTGGCAGCACCTCCTACATTAGTAGTAAGTATCCAGTGATGTGAACTTCATGTGTCATGGACGGGCTTCCAAATTGCTCATTTGTAGTAAGTTGTAAGTGAACTAGTGATGCTCGTAGCTCTCATCGTATCGCCCATAATGACCAATCACAGAGTGCGGTATCACGGGCAGGCAGACACTGCCCTGCCCTGCGCTCGCACTGTGACTGTCACTCAGAGCTGGTTAAGTAGCACCAAGTGCTGCTGCTGCTCCTAGATGTTCGAGCCTAAATGCTGAGTGGGCGTAAAATGACTATGTCAGAAAACACAAGAAATTTAGCAGAACGGTAAGTAGTACAGCATTTTCCATTTGTCTTAGAGGAGGCTCTGATCGTGTTCTTGAAAGCAGGAGAGAATCTGCAGCCCACTGAAGCATGACTAATCACTTTGCTAAAATGCTTAGCACTCTCTGGTTTAAAGTATTTCTCCCCTGTTGTTAACAGGAACAAATGATGATTTGTAGCATTTATGTAAGGTGTGTATTGTGTTCAGGTTTTAAGCCCTTTACTTGGGAACTACATCAAATGTCAGGTTTCCTTGGAGCATGAGGGAAGTGTGCAACTTGTATATTTGCTGCTGTTGGGGGTTGCACTGTGTTAATAATTCTTATTCCAGAAAAGATGCTGAATAATTAATAATCTTATTTGTGCTTTGAGCTTCAACAGTGGTTTTTTTCTTTGTCGTCTTTCTGTTTCGAAGGAATATTTTGAAAAGGTTCATTTGTATCGAATGGGGTAATTCTCCTGCATGACAAGAAACAAACAAAAAACCCAGGTAAAATGTTACTAGTCTAAATATCTTAAAACAGATGAGAGTATGTTTTACATAGTGTTAAATATGCTGTTTGGTTCAGGGACATAGGTTTAAAAAAGCAGGTAAGAATTGTAATACCTGTAAACAAAAATTGGCAAAGTCTTAATTATTACAGTAAGTAAGACTCAGAATAGTTACGCAGACATGATATTGCATATTGTATGAGACGGATGCCAAGACTCGGTTAATCAATGTTTGCAAAGCACTTCGAGAGTCTCTTGGGTGCAGAAGGATTTGCAGTGTATCTGAAGTGTGATGACAACAGCCACTATGAACAGTGTCATATAATGTTTTTCTCAAATTAATAATCCTGTTTTTCATGTATATAATTATGCTCTTCTTTTCCTTGCAGTCATTATTCTTAAAAACAAAACCAAACCGCTGCTACAGTCGGTGGTTATTACTGATGCTATCTGTTTGCTCTCTGTTCCCCTGTCTTTTCCTTAAGATGATATCAGGACTTTGCTTTCTGTTTTTCCTTTCCACAGGCTATGTGTTCTGCCATTTTTTAAGGAACTAACGTAGTTTCACAGAATCACAGAATGGTAGGGGTTGGAAGGGACCTCTGGAGATCATCTCATACAAACCCCCTGCTTGAGCAGGTACACCTAGAGCAGGGTGCACAGGACCGCGTCCAGGCAGGTTTTGAATGTTTCCAGGGAAGGAGACTCTACAACCTCCCTGGGCAGCCTGTTTCAGTGCTCCGTCACCTTCAAAGTAAAGAAGTTTTTCCTCATATTTAGGTGGAACTTCCTGTGTTCCAATTTGTGCCCATTGCCCCTTGTCCTGTCATTGGACACCACTGAAAAGAGTCTGGCCCCATCCTCCTGACACCCACCCTTTAGATATTTATAAGCATTGATAAGATCCCCCCTCAGTCTTCTCTTCTCCAGGCTAAACAAATCCAGGTGTCTCAGCCTTTCCTGATAAGAGAGATGCCCCAGTCCCGTGATCATCTTTGTAGCTCTCCGCTGGACTCTCTCCAGCGGTTCCCTGTCTTTGTTGAACTGGGGAGCCCAGAACTGGACGCAGTACTCCAGATGTGGCCTCACTAGGGCAGAGTAGAGGGGAAGGATAACCTCCCTTGACCTGGTGGCCACACTCCTCCTAATGCACCCCAGGACACTGTTGGCCCTCTTGGCCACAAGGGCACAGTGCTGGCTCATGGTCAGCTTGCTGTCCACCATCATCACTCCAAGGTCCTTCTCAGTGGAGCCACTTTCCAGCAGGTCAGCCCCCAACCTGTACTGGTGCATGGGGTTGTTCCTCCCCATGTGCAGGACCTTAACACTTGCTTTTGGTGAATTTCGATAGGTTCCCCTCAGCGCAGCTCTCCAGCCTGTCCAGGTCTCACTGAATGGCAGCACAGCCTTCCGGCATATCAGCCACTCCTCCCAGTTTTGTATCATCAGCAAACTTGCTGAGGGTACGCTCTGTCCCTTCGTCCAGGTCATTGATGAATATGTTGAACAGGACTGGACCCAGCACAGACCCCTGGGGAACACCGCTAGTTACAGGCCTCCAAACAGACTCTGCCCTATTGATGACGACTCTCTGAGCTCCTGTTCAGCCAGTTCTCTATCCACCTCACTGTCTACTCACCTAACCCACACTTCCTAAGCTTACCTATGAGGATGTTATGGGAGACAGTGTCAAAAGCCTTGCTGAAGTCGAGGTAAACAGCATCCACTACTGTCCCTTCATCTACCCAGCCAGTCATGCCGTCATAGAAGGCTATCAGGTTGGTCAAGCATGATCTCCCCTTGGTGAATCCATGTTGACTACTGATAACCTTCTTTTCCTCTACATGCCTGGAGATGACCTCCAGAATGAACTATTCCATCACCTTTCCGGGGATGAAGGTGAGGGTGACTGGCCTGTAGTTCCCCAGCTCCTCCTTCTTGCCCTTCTTGAAGACTGGAGTGACATTGGCTACCCTCCAGTCCTTGGGCACCTCTCCTGTTCTTCATGACCTTTCAGAGATGACAGAGAGTGGCTTTGCAAGAACATCCACCAGCTCCTTCAGCACTCGTGGGTGCATCCCATCAGGGCCCATAGATCTGTGAGGATCTAGTTTGCCTAAATGATCTCTAACCCAATCCTCCTCAACCAAGGGGAAGTCTTCCTTCTCCAGATTTTCTCTCACCTCTCGGGGCTGGGATGCCTGAGAGCCAGCCTTAGCAGTAAAGACTGAAGCAAAGAAGGCATTCAGTAACTCTGCTTTCTCTGCATCCTGTGTCACCAGGGCACCCACCTCGTTCAGCAGTAGGCCCACAGTTTCCCCAGTCTTCTTTTACTACTGATGTATTTGAAGAAGCCCTTCTTGTTGTCCTTGACATCCCTTGCCAGATTTAGTTCCATGTGGACCTTGGCCTTCCTTGTTGCATCTCTGCATACCCTGACAACGTTCCTATATTCCTCCCAAGTGGCCAGTCCCTATTTCCACATACTGTAAACCTCCTTCTTCCGTTTGAGTTTTTCTAGAAGCTCTTTGCTCATCCGTGCTGATCTATGGGCTCCTTTGCTTGACTTCTTCCTCATAGGGATGCACCAATCTTGATCTTGGAGGGAGTGGTACTTGAATATTGCCCAGCTCTCTTGGATACCCCCCCACCTTCTAGAGCCCTAACCTGTGGGATTCCTCCAAGCAGGTCTTTGAAGAGGCCAGAGTTGGCTCTCCTGAAGTCCAGGGTTGTAACCCTATTTGTCACCCTGCTTCTACCACTCAGGATCCTGAACTCCACCATCTCATGGTCATTGCAGCCAAGGCTACCCCCAGCCCTCACATCCTCAACCAGACCTTCTTTGTTTGTTAGTATAAGGTCCAGCAGCACATCTCGCCTTGTTCGCTCCTCCACCACCTGTGTCAAAAAGTTATCCTTGATGCCCTGCAGGAACCTCCTGGATTGCACACGCCTCGCCGTGTTACTTCTCCAGCAAATATCGGGGTGGTTGAAGTCCCCATGAGAACCAGGGCCTGCGGTTGGGAGGCTACATCCAGCTGTCTGTAGAAGGCCTCGTCGACTTCCTCTTCCTGATCAGGTGGCCTGTAGCAAACGCCCACAACAGTGTCACCCATATTTGCCTGCCCCTTAATTTTTACCCATAAGCTCTCGACTTGTTCTTCCTCCACCCCTAGGCAGAGCTCACTGCATTCCAGTTGCTTCCTCACATAAGGAGCCACTTCCCTACCTCGCCTTGCTGGCCTGTCTTTCCTAAGAAGTGTGTAGCCATCCATGACAGCATTCCAGTCATGCAAGCTATCCCACCGTGTCTCTGTAACTGCAATCAGATTGTGGCCCTGCGACTGCACACAGACCTCTAGTTCCTCCTGTTTATTCCCCATGCTGCGTGCGTTGGTGTACAGGCATTTCAGAGAGGTACTTGAGCATGTGGGTTTCCCTGGAGGGGTGCCCAAGGATCCACTATAGCCATACAACCATCCTTGAGGCGATTGTCATGTCATGAGGCAGCTAAGACACCTTTGTTGCTGCTCTGGTTGGCCTGGCTTATTGCTAAGTCACAAGAGAGATGACATCAGTTTGAGCTGTTCGGAGTCAGGAACGTGATGAGGATTTGTTTGTATTTTGTTGGGGGAGCTTTTTCGTACAGACTTGTATACAACATATTAGTGCAGTATAGCTCTTTGATCATTAGATGCAGATGTTTCAACTCTCCTAACTTTGGCTAACTTACCTTAACTTTCTTAGTGCAAGGTCTTATTGTTTATTCTGTGGATTTTTTTGTCCAGCACTTCTGGTGGTGATGAACTTGGGCCAGACTTATTCAGCTGGTCTGCATTATCCTGTTGCCAGTAACCCAAAGACCAGCTGAGAACCCTTGTGTGACAGGTCAGGCTGACATCTGAATGTTGTAAAGGAGAAAAGTACAGCCAGAGTAAACCATTGAGATAATCTTCTGACTTTGAGAAGCAGCAGCAGGTTTTTTTGTTTGAGTGCAGTAGCACTTCTTAGGGACAGTGATGTTCCCAGGAACATGCACAATGTGAAGTTTTAACCCACCTCCAAGTCTGTAGTGGTCTACTGGTCAGGAACCATACTGGACATGAGCTGAACTGAAGCAGATGTCCCAGCAGTAGTTGATATAATAATCTGATGCAGTTTGACAGTGTCTCATCCTTAAAGTGACGACATGAGCATAATGTCACCAGGCTGTAGTCTCTGTCAGCCCGACACACAGTCAGATGTGCGTTGTCACCCAGTGCTTCTGTGTTGCTGATACCTGGCTTCATCAAATTGCCACGCTCCCCCATGGCAAATTCTGCATGTCCAGGCTCTTATTTACAGCACATGCAGTTTATCTGATTTTCAGAAAGTACAAAACTTAAATTGCTTTCCACATGTCACAGAGTAAGAGCATAGTTTAAAACAAAAAAAACAACCCAAAAAAAAAGTAATGGAAGGCACTTTCATTTTTTGCGAATGCTAGAAATGGAATAGCAGATTATACATGGGAATAAGGCTAGAACTGAAGATGAGGAGTTCAAATGTAGCAGTAATGGTAGAAGGAGAACAGATGTGCTGAGTTTATTCTCTCTTCTGGCAGGTCACCTGCATCAGACCTCAACGTGGCATTGCATGAGTGTATGGCAGCTCTGGATTTATTTCTTAACAACGAGTTCTCAGATGCTTTGGCTTCTTTACAAGCAAAGTAAGTTGATTACTTTTACTAGTTTTCCTCTGTTTATTTTTCTTTGCTTCACCATCTTTCAGAATTGACTAGACAGCTAGTTCTCTGTTAACAGTTGATAAGACTACATGGTTTTGTTTCAGAAGGGAGTGGCAAGTTAATGTGTTAAGTTTTGGGGAAAACAGAATAAGTGCTTTTCACTTGGGTGAGTAAATAACAAGATTGATCAAAGGTAACTACAAAAAGTAGAGAATTGTTCTCCAAAGAGGTAACCCCTCAGCTGTAGTACAGTATGTGAGATTCTTGCTCCTGGAAGAATAAAACCCATCTTCTGTCACTTTTTTTTTCCCCTCCTTTCCCATATTTTTCTGCATACTGTAAGTATTTGAGAATTTATAGTTTTGTGTCTAAATGAGCAACTGACCATGAATTGCCAGGTTTGGGGCACATTACTTTAGGTATGAATTCTTTTTTTGTTTGCTTTTTAATAACTACTTGCAGAACCTTTGTCACAGCTTATTTTGCAATACAGTGTTGTGGTCATGCACTCTCTTTCCTGATTACATTGCAGCTCAGCATGCAATGAGTGGCCCAGCTGCAAGTGGTGAGGTCATAAAATAACTTCTAAAACTTGTTGTGTCTTTACAATGTCTGTGATTTTTCATACCCTGTCCTGAAGTTACCTGTGCTCTTGGCTTGTTGAAGTCTGTGGTTAATTCTCATTTTTACCGCCAATTTGCTCCATTTATTTTTGAGCTATCAGCAAACTACATCATGCCTTCTTTCAGGCCACTGGAATATGAAACAAGTAAAATTCATTGTTAATGGGTAGCGTGTGTTTGATATGCATCAGGGGTAACTATAGTGAATACTACATATCTGCTTTGCTGAGGTATCGGCCTCAGTCTTTGATGCCAGAATCTGTAGCTTAACCATGTAAGTATACTCTGTGAAAGACATTCATGATAAATTGTAAGCTCAGATGTATTAACAGTACTGGTTTTATTCACAGCAGTGTTGTTTTGTGTTTATGTATCATCAGAAGATATCATAAAAATGGTAAGAATAATAACTGTGTTTTCATTAAAATCTGACAGTAAAGCCCCTTTGCCCATCTGGAAATACTTACTCAGTGCTCAGCATAAAATAGGGAGATATTTTATTTAAGGGGATTTCCAAAACACTGCAAAAGCTAGTGAGGCTATAGGGTTTTTTTTCCTGTAAGTCCTTTTTTTCTTCTATTGCATATGGTTTTCATTCAGCTTTTGTTGGGCCCTGCGGAATATATTTCATGAGCTGATACTCTGTTTTTGTACCTGACTGTATTTCAAACTGCAAAACCATTTTGAAACTGATTTTTCATGTTAGCCTGTTGTTATGAGGAGGCCCTTATTCCTGTTGACTTTGGCAGTGAGGGAAATACAGATTTAACTATCTTTGCAAGTGTAATGCAGAAACAGAATGCTAAATTTCCCCACAGATGATATCCATTATGGACACACTCCATCACTTTAGGGAATGACAAGAGCTGTAGAGTGGGCACATGTGGTAATACTGAGTATTTTCTTTAGGAGTCATCAGTTCCTCACTGTTGCCTTTTAGCGTGCTGAGATTTGAAATTGGTTTTCACAGTCCATAAACATGCTATCTTTGTTTAAAGAAATACTTTTCAGTTTTTACATGCTTGTAAAGAATTTCATACCATAGATTTTGCAGCTTTACCACTTATGTTGTAGGACATACTCTGTTCTGTATTACATTATTGCAGATTCACTAAATTACTCACATTTGGCTTCCACAATAAGTGTTATTTTCAACTGATTTGTACCATGTGTAACTAAGAGCAGATTTGGCAATGTATGAGAGTTAAAATCGGAAGATCTTTCCTAACAGCTTAAAAATAAATATCTGAGGATGGTGTCTAGACTTGTGTTGAGGTAAAGCTCTTCTTTTTCTGTCATAAAAGCAAATACATCATAAAGAAGAGATCTCATTTTATAAAAAAAAATTCATCTGGTGTTTTTGCTTCGTGTTACATAACTTTTTTTGTTTCCTCAGCTGCCTTTTAGTTTTTAGAGTCAGTTTTCTTTATTATCATTAACCATCATTGCACAATAGTGGGCTCCAGTTATCTGTGGTGTCTGCAGTAAGTTTAATAAAATTAATCTTTTATATGGAGTATTCACACTAAGTGTAAGAACTCTTAAGAAATTCCTTAAATTCAGTCACCAAACGGAGCAGTGATTTTCAATATGTAACCTGTTAACTCTGACAATGAGTGGCACTGAAACTGTTTAGTCACTGGAGTGGGGAAAAAAAATCTCATCTTCCTCCTCAACCCCAAGATACATAGAGTAAATCGATTAAAAGCTGACTAGATTTTGGCCCTCATGTAATTGCAAACAGATAATCATAAATTAAAGAGTTGATTCTGGTGAGATGTCCCCTTTCCTTCCCCAAGACAAATGTTTAATATTTTAACAGTTATCCTGAAGGAAAGCATGACATAATCACCTGATAGTTTGCTGATGTCAAATCACTTGGGAGAATGGTAAATAATAAATTCATGACACAGAGTAATCTGGATCATTGGATGAGCTGCAACACATCTGTGTTGCTGCTTGTGGTATTATAAGAACAATATGAGAACAATTTATTCTGGGCGGTTGATTTTATTCTGAAAATAGTCTCCAAAAAGCACTTGGTGGTATTTGGTGGAATGTTAATTCTAGAATGACTGTGTTTGAAAGGTAAGTTCAATGCTTTGATGTGGGAGTAGCTCAGGTAGGTGTAAAGAGATTGTGTTACTGCTCTGCTAGTTACTTGTGAAATTCTTATTGAAATAGTGTAGTTTTGTGGTACCTATTTACTATCACTGGAATTTTTAATATAAACCCACTTTACAATATTAAATGTTATCTTGTATATTCTGATCTTTAAAACGTTTAAAGAGGTTACTAAGGAATGGCTTTTGTAATGGCTGTCTTCATGGTATGGTGAAATGTTCTTGCCCTTGTAGAACAAAAGTAAACTTAAGGTTGTTCAGTGGGGTGGAGGAGCTTTCTCTGGGAACTGACCTAAGAAAAGAAGGTGTGTGATTGTCAAATTGAGAGCAGTGAAAGAATAAGGAGAGGCACATGTAGGTAGAGTGAAGGTCTAGACAGTGTTTGGATAAAGACAGTGTACAGCTCTGCAGAAAGCTTGAGTTAGCTATTTATGGTAAAGAATGTCAAGAACATGAACAAGGTCATTATTTCTAGGGTTTTTAAATCTTTTTATGCCTGGAGTCCGGAACAACACAACTTTCGTAGTCTTTGTAAATAAATACATTGCTGCCAAAACCTGACTTAATTGTTGGTTTCACCTCCTAGCTGAAAGAACTTAATAGATTCCAAATTTTGGAGAATGGCTTAGATCAAAAAGGCTCTGGGGTACTCTTGTTGAACTGCAGCTTTTTGGCTTAGACCAGACTTACACCATTCTGGTGGCTTGTGGTAGCTAGGGAACCAGGCTGGTGGCTGATTAGAATGGTCCTTCCTAGTTGTAAACTTAATGCTAGTGGGGAATTTTCATAGAAAACAGGTTTTTATTGGAAAATGTCGATTCAACAAAACAGAGAGTTTCTGTGGAAGCCCACACAGTAAGTCTAGTGGGTTGTTTGGACATTGGGTGGAACTTCTGATAAAAGATGAAGAAAGCCTTCAGGCCCCATGTGACTACATTCTCCTGATGCAGTTTCAGTTTGGGCCTTGATCTCACTCTTGGGTACTCCTGAATGAACAAACTGTTGGCTGGTCTGTGGAGGGTCTTCCTCACTCTGTGCTGTTGAATTTGTTTCACTTGTTAGAAGCATCTTGATACTAAATCAGGGCGTGGACTTGAACCTGGGGTTTCTGTGACCTGGTGATGCATGTCCTACCTGCTGGATTATTGTGAAAGGATCCACAAAAAGATTTTGGGCACTGTCTTTTTACAAAAAATACTAGCCCCTGGGTTAATTCTGAGGTCAAAACAACCCAAGCTTTTTGATTTTCATAATTCAGCTGGAGGGGAGAGCTGTCACTATCCTCACTTAGGTATTTGTTTTCAAGCAGGAATAAAAGTGTTCTGCAACAGCTCTCAAGAAAGGGCAGTGCTACAAGATGATAACAATTGCACCATAGTTGGAGAACAGGCATGTGGCATAATTCCGTAAGTGCCTAAAGATATTACTTATAATCCTCTTATTCAGCCATGTGATACCAACTACTGGGATAAGTCATTAATCAGAATATTAGTTGTATTTATGTCATAAAGGCTTGTTAACTCCAACAATGTCCTGGGGAAAGTGCAGCTGACAAATCAAAAGAAGAAGAAGGAAAAAAGCTATCAAGTTTCATTTTGTATCCATTCATACAAAATGCAGGCCTTAAAACTTCTGGCAATATGCCAGAATGTAACTGGCAACTTTAATTGTATGGTTAGTATAAATAGCATAGATAACTGTTGTATTTGGTTGCATTTCTACGCCCATCCCAGCCCCTGAAAAAAAAAAAGAGTAAATTTGAGTGTTGATAAATACCAGTTGACTAATGATAAACATTAATTATTATCTCCTTTAACTATTAGAAGCAGAATAGATGAAGCCATTGATTAAGGCAGGAGTGATTTGGTATCAGAAGCAAATTACTGGAGAGGGAAACCCCTTTTCACCATGTATATGTGAAAAGTATCAGTTTTCCTTTTAGTGCAGTGAATATGTATCTGCTTTGATTCTGAAAGCAAATTTCTAAAATTTTGGAAAGGGACTATTTTAGTGCCTTCTCTGTGCTTTGAATTTGAACCCTTGGAAGGGTTTTATTTTAATAAATACAAGATGAAGTGTTTTTCTCTGCACCCACTGAGGCTGATGAATAATCAAATGAACAGGAACACTTAATCAGGCTCACATTTTATAGCATGTTCATTTTTTTTCTACTTTGCATTATCAGTCTACTGAAAGAATCACGATGCAGGAGGCCAAGACAGAGCTGTCCTGACTCCAGTGGATTTTAAACTAATTTCTCCATGATCTGTCTGTTCTTCTTACTCATGTTGGAGATGAGATGGTTGTTAGCATAGTTTGGGGCTCATAGTACTTACGGCGGTAGGTGATTTCCCAAAATGGCTTTTATGCTAGATTGGTTTAGAGGTTGGTTAGAGCAGCTTGTTAGGTAACCTGTGGACATGGTGATGGCAACTAGGAATTAAGGACAGCCACAAAACACAGACTGCAGAGGGGTTTAAAGATGTACACTGCAAATTCCTTCAGTACAGCCAGCCTGCTCTGTGCCTTGTGTATTGGAAAAAGTAGCCCTTCGCTGTCATCATGAAGATTGGCAAGGGAAGCACCAGGTATCTGTGTAATGCTATCTGCACCAGCTCTAGGTATTATTTTAATCCCTAGATCTCAAAAACTATATATACCAAGAAAGTTAGGATCATATCATCACTTGGATTTTTCTTTGGTGATTTTATTGCATAATGTCATTGAAAGGGGGTTGCTTTAGATGTAGACAAGGTTATTTTTTGGTTCTGGAAAACACTAACCAAACATCAGGGACTTCTGAGGATACTCAAGGGTGTTTTACTCCATCAAGCAAAAGAATTAATGCAAAATAATATGTGAATTTTTAGAAAACTTGAAGGGATCCAGGTCACCACGGTGAGTTATTAGATCATTAATGTAGGATTGTCTTAAGTTTTCCTTAAAATAATTTTTCGATTCAATCCAGGTATCAAAACCTGGGGAGGCATGTGTATTTCCAGGGGAGAAATTAAATGGATTGAAGTGTCTTTAAAGTTTGGCTTTAAAACAAAACCACTGAATCATAGTGGTTGAAGTTGGAAGGGACCTCTGGAGGTCACCTGCTCAAGCAGGGCCACCTAGACATGGTTGCCCAGGACCGTGTCCAGACAGCTTTTGAATATCTCCAAGGATACAGATTCTACAAGCTCTCTGGACAAACTGTGCCAGTGCTTGGTCACCCTGATAGTAAAAAAAGTGTTTCCTGATGTCAGTCAGAGCCTCCTGTGTTTCAGTTTGTGCCTATTGCCTCTGGTCCTGTCACTAGGCACCAATGAAAAGAGCCTGGCTCCATCCTCTTTGCACCCTTGCTTCAGGTATTTCTATACATTATAGGAACCCCCTAAGCTTTCTCTTCTCCAGGCGTAACAGTCCCAGCTCTCTCAGCCTTTCCTCATAGCAGAGATGTTCCAGTCCCTTAATCATCCTCATCACCCATTGTTGGACTTTCTCGAGAATGTCCATGTACTGAGGAGCCCAGAGCCGGACACAGCACTCTAGGTGTGGCCTCACCAGTGCTGAGCAGAGGGGAAGGATCACCTCCCTCAACCTGCTCGTAGCAACACTCCTAATGCAGCCCAAGATACCGTTAGCCGTATTTGCGGCAAGGGCACATTGCTGGCACACCTCTTTCTCCTTGACAGAAAAAGAAAATGAAGTGGCTAGTTTTGAGAAACAAACACTTGACATACAGGTATTGAGAATATGTGTAATGAGGGTGGAGATTTTATTGAAAGGATATCCTTGTTTGACTGCAAATATTTTTTAATATTCCCTGCCATATAGAACTACCTGATCCATTCTAAAAGTGTAAACAACTGAAATAGCAATGGTTGCTCTTTAGCAATATTTGTCTAAGTTGTGCTATTGGTCAGGGGTGAATTAGCAAGGCCTACAGAGAGTTTCTGTGGTGGGAATTCATCTGAGCTTGCCCTTCAACATATTTCCCAAGTCAACTTTATTGGACCTCTAGGCCTGAAGATATTTTGATTAATTTGCAAAGGATTATACCATAAATCGGTACTGGCTGAATGCTGTAAATGTGTGCAATATATAAACCCTTCTTCCTGCCAGAGGAAAGATGCTGGCAATGGCTGCAGGTAGGGGTTAATTGTTTTCCTTGCACTAATGCCAACGTTTTTGCCTTTCTGCAAAAGAGACACTGTCTGAAATCCCACAGAAGAATATTTCAGTTGAACAAAATGTGATGGAAGGTTGGCAGAAAGGGAGATGAGGAAGAAGCTGTAATGTCTGATATAGACTGGAACGCCTCTGGTGCAAAGTTCTGTTGGAAGAAGATTCTACTTTGGCCATGGTTATAGTATTATGTTACTTATCTCCTTGAGTCTGTCCTGAGTAACTGTCCCAAAATAGAAGAAGAATATCTGGATTTGTGTCATGTGTTGTAGTAGTCATTAGATACGCCATTAAAAAAAAACCATGATTCTATGGTCTCTGAATGGTTAGCCATGTGGTTAATTCCTGTGCTTTGTTATGTATGTTAAATACCTACCCTTGACTCAGGATTGGAACATCTTATCACAGTTGTTGAAACTGGAGCTGTAGACATGATTTCCTGTACAAATCTCAACGTATTAGCATTTCTTGTTTATTTTGCTCATACTTTGTGTTTGATTTCTAGTTTATTTAGACCTAGTTCTCATCAGATTGATGAGTTTCTGGAATTGGATTTGTATTTGTTTTTTAAAACTAATAATATAATCTAATCAGCTGTGTTTTGCATTTTGTGTTTTCTTGCAGAACTAAAGATAGCATGTATCATGCACTGACTTATGCCACCATATTGGAAATGCAAGCTATGATGACATTTGATCCTCAGGACATACTGAATGCAGGAAACACAATGAAGGAAGCTCAAGCCACCTGTCAGAAGTAAGTGTGGAGCAATTCAGACAATAAATAGTCCCTTCACGGGAAAGTTTTGAAAAACATACAGGTTAAAAAAGGACATGTAATTTCATAGAAATCATAGGAAAACTGAGGTTGGAAGGGACATCAGGAGGTCATCTAGTCCAGCCTCCTGCTCAAACCAGGGTCAGTTATGAGGTCAGACCACATAACTTAGGGTTTTCAGCAGTCTAGTCTTGAAAGCTTCAGTTCACTCCAATATCTGATTTTTCTTGTCAACTGGATTTTTGTCCTATCTGTAGCCCCAGTTCTGCAGTATCTGGAAGTTATTTACCATATACAGACACTGCAGAATCTTCCCATTTGGTGACGGTTATACTGTAGCTAGCTGTCTTTGAGTCAACTGTGCTCCCACTTCTGTACACAGATGCACACGTGCACACATACACATAAAAATAAATCAAAAAGCCCCCTTATCCTCTTCCATCATCAAGACAGATTTTCGCACATGAAGGGTAAAAGGTGGATCCCAAGAAGACCATGTTGGCTAAGGTCTGTATGGAATATGCTGAAGTTTGTGTATGTGGTAAGATGACAGAGGATTGGTGAGCACTAGAGGTATGTTAGTGGCTGTATGGGTGGCCAACTGTAAGATATCATTCTCTGTAGTTGATGCTTAATGTTCAGAATGACCAAACTGACTTTTCTGCAGATTCAGGAAGAAATCAACAGTAGCTGATTCTATCAACAACCTTGTGCATAGACAAAGCCTTGAACACTTTACTGAAGGTAACATTATCTCTAAATGCGTAATGTTTTCGTCTGGTCTTTTTGCTGCAGTTTGAATTGTGTAGAATTGTTCACCCAACGTGTTTTTGCAGATTGTGAGTTCACTGACAAGATCTCTGATTTGGCATTTCCAAAATTGCTGGATGAGTGTTTTGGCAATTTCTGTGTCACCACATCCAAAACCAACTTTTTTTGTTGGTCACTGACTCAGCATTTCAAAAAATTGCCGGGTGAAGATATACCTAGAAAGAAGTAGGGAAATGCCTAGAAAGGTTCTAGATCCAGGAATTCCTGGAAAGCACCAGAGAAATTACTGCAAAGTTTCTGTAACTGTGCATCATTACTCTTAAGAGTTAATTCAGTAGTCTAGAACTGAAACACTACAGGCACTACAGGAAATTTGGAAAAGATTTTTCTCAGTTCGAGCTTTGTGATCTTATTCCTATATTGATGGGCTAAGTGTTTTTTAATTACTTTTTGTCTGATTGATTTGTTTTCTTCCCCCCCTCCCTGTGACACTAGAGGAAATCCATGCAGAAATTTGCTATGCTGAATGTTTACTTCAGAGAGCAGCACTCACATTCCTCCAGGTATGGATTCCTCTGTGGCTCTTTGGGAGAAAAAAAAGTACACATCATACACGTTTCTTTTCTTAAAATTAATGAAATAATAGAAGACCCTAGTTTGACCTAATGGTGTAAGACTCTTTCATCTGGATTAAATCTCAATTTTATCTGGACTATCTGCTGATGAGATAGAGTATTTTGTTATCCCTCATGATTATATAAAAATGCTTATCTTGATACACATAGCACTGAGTCCCCTAAGACGCCCTTCTCTAGTCCCTTCTGGATGTGTGAAATGTAACCACGGTAAGCACCGATTTTTCAAGTACTGTGTGTTGGGATATCAGGGTTTTTTTTAAAAAAAAAAAAAAAAAAAGAGATCGTCATTGAAGCTGTGCTATGCTGGAATGCAAGTGAGATTATTTTTTTTTTTTCAGTCAGGCTGGTGTTTGCTTCCCAAGACTGCTTTCTCACTTGTTTGTTCTTAAACAGCTATCATGGTCTGCATAGTTATTGGGCTCCACACCTGCTTTTTGCCAAACAGTGCTGCCTGTCTCTAAAAGAAGGGGAGCTCTCCTCTTCTTTGAATTTTATCTGTCTGGACTAATGAAGCTTGATTTGTTTGATGGAGCAACATTAGCAATGCTACCTGGGCTCCAGCTTGCAATTTAAGTTGTTGATCGTAGTTGGAGTAACTGATTTTTCTTCTTGATTTGTCTGTACTTGCTATATGACAGTGGGCCTCTTCATCTATGCAGAGGGGATAGTAAAAGTCACATTCACAAAGGGCTTCTGCTTCTTGGCTCGAAGATGCTGATAGAGAATGAAATGCAGGTAGTGATTTTATAGTGTTTGGGAGTTGCCAGATGGGATCTGATTTATGTTGTTTATGATAGTTTATGAACTATGTAACCTTTTTCAGTGATCCACAATGCCCCTCTGCTAGAAGCTATTGCTTCATAGCAAAACCAGTAGTCAGAGTAGCTTCTTCTGAAGGTTTTTAGAGAGCTGATGATGGTGACTTTATGGTCAGATGATGGACTTTGAAATGGCCAAGGTGTAGCTACCTATTTCCATATTCCTTTGGGATGAGTAGCTGCTAGCACTGGGGACAGTTAGGGTGATATCTGAAGCTATGGAAGCAAGGCTTTTCAGAACTTCTCCATTGTGCCTGTAAGAAAGGAGTGTTTTAGTGCAGTGTCTCTTGGTTTTAAGCACTGTTTTCACAGGTATCTGTTTTAAAAACTATTTATAGATACACGAGAGATTTAGTAGTAAGAAAATAATCTCTTGTCCTCTTCTGCATAAAGAATGTCTGTCTATTTGCTTTGTCTTCTGTGTTTAATTTTTCATGAACACGTGAACTGGTTTTAAAAATTAAACAAAGGCACTTGGTTCCAACAGCTATCAAAGTGAGTTAGTTTTGATGCTTAACATAAATGACCAAATCCAGTTGGAAACACATAAAAATTAGTCTCAGGATTTTTCAAGGGCTGGACTATTCTCATGTTGGTTATCTCTGTTGTTGGTATCATGAGCATTCTGAATTTAAACATTTTAAAACCATCTTCTTTCCTGTTTCCATTTTCCATTCAAAGGAAATACAACTGAACCTTTACATATGGTTAGGTATGCTGTAACCCCCATCCCCACCAGTTGCTAATTAAAAACTGACTTTTTCTACAGAACAAAATAAAACAGGATCACATTTTTCTGTGGTTATCTTGTTTGCGCGTGATTGGGGATATATCTGGGGATATATCAATAGGAATTACATGTTCATTTATGGTGCATAGTTTCTGTCCTCAATCATCGCTCTTGATAATGTTGCTTAAGGATGACTGTGAAGAACACAGTCTAGTGGTGGTGTTGCAGGCTGCAGGAGTAAGCCCCCGCCCTTCAGTTCAGACCATTAGGCTTCCTGTACTAGTTCATGGAAAGCAAAGTCTGGAAGAAGTTGAACTGTTACTTTGATTGGATTGAGTTATCTTCCTGACTTAGAGGAGGATGGAAAGCTGTATGAGGCAGGTTCTGTCTCTTTATTTACGTATAGATGAGCAAAATTGGGCCCTGTTTCCTTAACAATAACAGTAAAACAACCAGTGTTCATCTAATTTGTGCTATTTACTTCACAATGTTTCATACAGCCTCTTAAAATAGCATCACAGAAAAATCATCTGCTAAAACACATGTAGTCTCCCTATCCCAAAGTAATAGCAGATAGCAAAACAAACCAGAATGACAGATTATATACAATGAGTGAGGCAAGAAACTGCCACCAGAAAGTTATGAGACTAAAGAGTTCTGTCTTTGGGCTACAACTGTAAAATAATGGTCCCCCAGATACACTTTGCTCTAAGTTCTCTTATCATTATAGCTTGTAATGTATAATGTTACCATACTAGTATGGATCTCATAGGTACTTGAATATTCAGACCAGAAAGAGCATACCCTGTATAACTTTACTTACCCTACTTCCGTTTTAGGATATGAAACTATATTCTGTAGACTCCTGAGGACAGGCAGTTATTTGTATCTGGTGCTGAGCCAGAAAATGTTCAGATCTTAACTGTGCTGAAGGACAAATGAGAGAAGGCTAATTTTTAATGGCACCTTAGGTGCCATTCATTAGCTTAGTCACTGTGTTCATTAATGCAAATTCAGGTGGTCCAAAGGTCATAGGGGCTAAACTAATCACAGAAGGCATCAAAATAAAGTGTATATGTCTGAACACAGTAAAAATATTTTAATATAGAAAGGAAATCCTAAATCCATGTATTGTTTCTCAGAGACTTATATTGTCTGTGTCACAGTGGTTATGTTCAAGGCACGTGTTCATCTCAAGAAGACAAAAGCTCTTCATAATGCTTGCAAATTCATATTGCTAATGTGTTTCCTTTCTAACAGGATGAGAATATGGTGAGCTTCATAAAAGGAGGCATCAAAGTCCGAAACAGTTACCAAACATACAGGTAAGTCAGAGTGATGATGTGATTAAGCATACTCTTTCTGCAAAAAGTGCTGCTGATTGAATTGTCCAGTTCACAGATTAATTACTGTTGTATTTATTGCAGCATTTATTATGGGCCTCCTGTCTATAGCCTTTCTCAGCCCACACAAATTACTCCTTTGCATAACAAAGGACCTTGATATTATGGTTGATTTGGGTTGTAAAGATAGTGGACCCTAATCCTGTTAACTCCCAAGGTTTGCCTACTTCAAATACTATATTCTTGAGATTATGTCAAAAAATAATTGTTCTAAATGAAGCAGTGCTCATTGTGTCTGCATAGCACAATTTGGAGGTCTCGCAGTCATTAGGCTTATGAAATGGCATTTCTTTATAGTTCTAGCTGCGGCTTTTTGGAACATTCAAAACCAGTAGCTGAAGCAAAAGTAATTCTGTAATGAATGCATGAAACCAAAACAAAATTAAGAGACAATAAACTGAAGAGCTTGCAATGGAAAGTATAAATGGCTTCAAAGAAAGATTAAACAAATTTGCAGGAAATAGGTTTATAGGGGCTAGTTAGCATAGTAGAACAGATGCCGTCTCTCCACATCATGAAGTCCCTGAACAGTCAATTCCTAGAGGATGCTTTTCTAAGCATATGTCGCTCTCTGAGTGGAATATTTGGTTAGCTGGACTTTTAATCTGGTTAAGTATGGCAGTTCTAATCTAAAGAGAAGATGCATGCTATTGAAAATGATAAGCAGGGTTGCTTATCTGAACTCAGAATGTGCCCATTACTTAGTGTCTATAAGCCAAAACATCTGCTTAAGCAGATTTGTTTTCATCCAGGAGGTAGTGGAGAGCTACTTTCAACGTGTGCAAAAGGTTTTGAAGTGCAGTAGTAAATTCTAAAAATTAAATTAGAATGTACACCATGGGAAGTATACTCAGTTGTGCCTCAATAAGATCAGCTCTAGTATATGTAAAAACAAAGTGTTATAAATCTAGTAGCTCTTAGGTGGTCAAAAGAGTGCTAATAACAACTTGCATATTACTAAAACATGTATTTTAACAAAGGGAAAGTTTGTATGTGAGATTGGCAGTTACGATTTTTGTAATGTACCTTTGATGTGGGAAGAAATAATTGAGTTTTGTGAGAGCGTGGTACAACAGGTTACGGAGAAGACAATGAGACTTTATTTGCTTTGATTGGTCAAATTCTTTTACAACATAGTTTCTGATATAAAAAGCCATTTTTCATTTTCCTGCTGTCAGCAGTACTGCTTGATAATCCGCAACAGCAGCAACCCTGAAAAGACAGGAGTAAATGTTGCAAAGATACAATTTTTAAAACTCTCTTTCTGGGAGAGAAGGTTACCATACACTGTAAAAAAGATGGAATTAAGTAAAACAATAACTCAGAATGAAACATTTACTTATTGTCAGTGAATAAAAAGTATGAGGAAACTTATGGCAGTACAGACTTACATGAATCATTTTAAAAAGTGAAAGCTAAATATGCATCATATTTTGTTTTATTTTAGAACTTTAAATTGGGGCCCAGAACAGCCACAAATTCATGTGTCTAGCAGACACAAAACAGCATCCATCCCAGGTTCTCCAGAAGTATACTGAAAGGGAGAGAGATGAATGTGTCCGTATTTGTGTGGGTTGAAGGTGACTCTAAATGCAGGTCCATTGCAAAGACTGCAATTATAATGAATAGTCCTATATCTGTTGGCAAAAACCAGCAGATAAAAACATGACAGCCTGAACACAAATATGTGGCTGCCATTAAAACAGCGTTTTTCTTCTCCTTAACAAAAGTTAAGGAAGGAAAAGTTAACAAAATAAACTAAAACAATGGTGTGAAAAACACACAGCCATAGGAAGTTTGGAGGCAAAACAGGTTCAAATCCAGCTGGATTACACAGGTAAATAAAGGAACACTACAAAGCTGAGATCTATGAAAGTTAGAAAAATAAGTGAAAAGTAATTTCTGATATACCTGCCCATTTAAAAATATTTCTTACGATTGTCTTTTCCTATATATAAAAAAAGTTCTTTTGAATGAACATGCACAAAAAGGGGATACCTAATCCAGGGATTAGTGAAACTCAAATCAAATTTGCTAATTTAAATTTAACTCTCTTGCACTGCGCCATCATCTCTTTTTGCAGTAGTAAAGGTGTTGCTCCCAGCAGCCGTTCCTGAAACATTTTCAGGCAGAAAAGCAGTTGCAAATTGACTATGTCTATTTAACAGGAATTCATCTCCAGGACTCCACGTTTTTGAATTGATAGTAATGTGACAGAAATGATTTGTTGATAAATCCAACAAAATGTTGTAGGTGTTGTTCACCTGGGTGAGATGACAAGTTGACCTTTTTTGAACTACTGTGTAGTTCAAGATAATTGGGTTACTTTCTTACTGAATTGTAATTAATCATTTTATTTGCTGACAATGTAACAGAAGCATGTGCGTTTTCAGGGAGCTGGACAGTCTCATACAGTCTCCGCATTATGTCAAAGGAGAGAACCATCTTCATTTTGAGGGAGGTGTAAAACTTGGAGTTGGAGCATTTAATCTGGTATGTGCCAACAGTTCTCTTGCGCTGAAGTCCTACCATGTCCTGAAAATGTTCTTAACTTAAATACCTGATAAGTTCCACTGACATCAGTGTTACTAATCATACAGTTAAAATTAGGTATGTGCGCTGATGCTTGCAGGATCCCAGTCTCTGGTCTAAGAACATTGGATAGGAATACGCTTTAGAAATAGACTACTACCCGCAACATGGGCAATACTGCTCAGTGTGTGCAAACCCACTTGCTTATCCTCATGGGGAGATTATTAACTGAGAAATTATCTCATCTGACGTGGGCTAAGGGCATGTTCTTTGAGAATATAGCTGAGTGCCTGTGCCCAGCTTCCAGTAAGGGTGTTCATTAGCCAAGTGACCAACGCTTGAGAGGCATTTGGAGGGGAAGGTGTTACAGTCCCCTGAGAAGGGACCCACTGGGATGGGGGCCAGGAGAAGCCTTGCACAGAAGCAGCAGTTGCCTGTGCTTGTTGACTTCCATTTACTGTTTAAATGGCACTTGGTAAGCAACCAGGGACTTGGCTGTTAGCAGGGCAGTTGGTGGGGCAGGGTACGTGAATGGGGCCTTGAGTGCTGTTCCGGCCACTGTTGGCTGTTGTTCCTTCTGTTCTGGTCAGAAAGCAGGTGGTCAAATAGTGCAGGACGGTTCCTGGTATGTCAGAGGTGTTGACCCAGAGATGGTGAGGGGTGACATAGTTGTTCAGGTGATGGGCTGCAGAAAGTGCCTGGGTGCTTCCCCTTGCTTGCATTACTTTGTGCGAGTCTACACATGACCAAATGTTAGATTTACTACACAAAGAACAAATATATACTGTGTGGTATGCACCCAGTATTTCTGAAACATCCAAGAAGTACTAGAGTTACTAAGCATGTGCTATGTAAACATATTTCTGTGCAGGGAGTCCTGGAGACAGAGGGTCCCTATGTTAAACAGATATTTCTCCTTAAATCCTATGTAAAATATAGCAGGTGTATACATTTACCCAGAAAATCTTTTGACATATAAAGATGTTTTAGTAATTTTAGTCATTATTTCTTGTGTTTGGAAGAGTTGTGGGAGGCAGCTCGTAGCTGAGAGGCAGAAAGTCTATTACTGTATAACTGTTGCCTTTCTTTCTATAGACGTTGTCCATGTTTCCCGCACGGATTCTGAGATTACTGGAGTTTGTTGGATTTTCTGGAAATAAGGTAAATGTGAACTAAATATTACTGGTACATTCCCCTCACCCTTAAAAAATGGAGACAGGAGTTTCTTCTTCCTCACATTAGCTGTAACCCTCTGAAACACTCTGGTTGGTATCACATGCACACTGTTGGCACTGATGCTTTCGTGCAGCTCAGTTTTACTTTCTATTTTTGTCTGAACTATTACACTTCAAAGAGTGTGATACCATTTGTCAATGATGATACAATTGTGAAACATGATAAAGACAGTGGCTAATACAATGATGTTGACATATTTAGTTTTTTAGTTAGTGGTCTTTTGATGTGCTTAGCAATGATGTGCTTGTTCTTAGAAATCCATAGCCCAAAGTGTATTCTTAGCCTTTAATATATTAGCTTACTTGATAATTACTGTCATGGTATCTGAATGTCCCTGACAGGTTCCTGCATGACATCCAGTTGGGGGAAAAAAAATTAAATTAGTTTTCTGTTTTCTTTTTTTTCTCCCTGTCTTTAATAGCAACTGATAACTTGAGTGTGGCACCTAAACTCTCTTTGCCTAAAAGAGTAAGTGCTTTTTTGCCTAGAGAGTAGCCAGTCTGACCTATGTTGTTTGTCCACACAGTTTAAGGACAGAGGTTTAGTAATGAAGCACCAGTAAACTCGCATGAACCTGAGTTATTCTTCAGGGCAGATACACAGAAGTGCTGTGTTAGGTTTCTGTGGATTTGTTGTTTCAAAATAGGGTACTAAATTGATGGAAGTATCTTGGCCTTGATACCTTGTACCTGCCTTTGTCTCTTGTTCTACCAGCAGAAAATGAGATTTAGTCCAGGTTAGGTTCCTGGATTAAGAAAACATGGTCCGTTTAACCTAAACCACTAGTCACATTTATTTAATAAATGCTGGGTAAGGTAAATGTTTGATGTCCTGCAAACACAACAAAAGCTGTATAAACAAGTTAAAACTTAACTCTTTTGTAATGCTTTTTATTTACAAAACAAGTTTCAAGGAGAAAGTTGTTTTCTAAATGAGAGCTGCAGCCTTACATGACAGTTGGATGATTGTCATCACCATTCTGTTAGTTTACAGGAAGGATCTTAAATCTGAAAATAAAATGTCTTGTTTAAAAGCAAGGAGCTTTTGGCAGAGCATGTATTACAACTTGGGAATTTCCAGCAGGTGACCAGGAGCTGTTTCACAAGCAGTAGAGGCAAAAATCAAATAGTTCTACCTGTCAGTTAGGAAAACAAAGAGCATCTAAAGCAAAATATTCTCCTAGAAATGTAAGGGCAATTCCCATACCAGCACAGTTATGAGAATACTTCGCTGAACACTCATCTTATTACTGCAGATGAAAATTGTCCCTCTGATTGAATTTCTGTTGTTTTCTTT
This sequence comes from Morus bassanus, assembly GCA_031468815.1. Classification (NCBI taxonomy): domain Eukaryota; kingdom Metazoa; phylum Chordata; class Aves; order Suliformes; family Sulidae; genus Morus; species Morus bassanus. The sequence goes on along the minus strand of CM062576.1, from coordinate 16,971,455 downwards.
TGGCCCTGGGATTTCTTGTATGGCTATGAGTGGGCTGATATTTGTGTTGATGAGTCAGCTCCTGTTCCAGTTTTTTAATAACGCACTGAAGCAAGACCTAGATTACCATAAATTTAAACAAAAACCTGCTGTCTGCACACCATAAAAAGGAGTATTTTAAACATGTTGATTAAAGTTCATTGGTGATCATTTATTTTAACAACCTAAAAAAGTCTTTCTGCATTTAACATTTGTGAGTCAGATGCCTAAAGCCAAAAGCAAAATTGCAATTGCAATCGCATTTGCAATCCTTTCCAGTGGTGGTTTTTCAGAGCTTGCAAGAAGAAGCTGTCCCCTGCAGTACAGACAAGAGTTTAGAAGGTGAAAGAAACAGTGACAGAGGAGGAGAGGGAAAGTGTGTGTGTCGTGTGCTGCACTCTATCCAGAAGAAAGGAGTTTTCAATGCATCTGTGTTTGATCTTGCAGTCTTTTCCATTAGATGCTCATGGTGAGCATCAGACTGTGCAAAAGACAAAAGAGCCAAGGTTAATGCCTTGAGTTGTTTACAGTTTACCTGAGAGAGCTACAGTGCACTGTAGGACAGCTTGCTTTTGGTGTGGGTCACGTGTTTATTAGAACTGGATGTAAAATTGCATTGCAGTATCTTCCACAATACTAATCTGCCTTGAAGCCAGCAGATTTGCCCCTAGGGACTCTTCTTGTCTCTTGGACATGTCATGTCTGATAGTAAATGAGGGCATGCCCAAAGCTCCATTACTTCCTAAGCCATTTGTGGGCACTGTGGACAACAAGATCAACTTAACAGGCGTCTGGAGACTCAAAATAATAGGTAGGATAAGATCAAGAAAGTATAAAAGTAGCCCGAGGCCACGTTTGTTCCCTTCGGTCCAAGATGTGCCAGTTGTGCCCTTCTCACTGTTCAAGCTCCTTTACCCTGTAGCATTAATTAAAATATGGGTTTACTTGTGTTTAATGGCATAGGCCCTGCATTTGGGCATTGAGGTTCAACGGATTTTGCCCAATTTTGTGAGAAATTTTTTGTGGGCAGAGGTATGCATTACACACCGTCAGGTATGCTGTGCTGCAGAGGCATGCATTCTTCATTCACTGGGCCGTAGGTGGAGTATGTGTCCCATTTGGACTTTTTGTGTCTAATGATAACTAACTTCTGGTGTGAGGTCAGAAGAGTCCTTGCATTATCTCCCATATAAGCACTGAACCCTTCTTACTGAACTCTCTGCCAGGTCTCAGGCTAATATTTACTCTTATTCTTATTTTATAGACAATTACGAATACTGTGCTGCTAAACTGTAGAAAAGTTTGACGTGAGCTCACCATATGTTAAGTGCAATTTGTCAGAGGGTCAGCTGACAGCATGATATCAGGGGAAGGCAGGAAAACTTTCAGATAGAACCAATTTCTTTCAGCTTGTACTTTTTGATGTGGGAGGACATTTTTCCCAAAGCAGCTGAGCCGAAGAATATTTTTGATGTCTCAGTTTGTAATAAATTGAATTCCTTACCCACTAAGCATCTTTTTGTTTTGCATTTTGGTCTCTTCTGCAAATTTTAAATGAAGGTTAAATCTAAAATTATTTCAAAAGATACGTTTAAATGCCCCATCTACCAGTTTAATTAGTCAGTTCTTCATAAAAGCGGTTAGTATGCATCCTCCTGGCTAAGCCTGCAGCAATGTGAACAGGTCACGGGACATGAATGATGACCTTGCTTTGCTTTCATTGTCAAGATCTCTAATTAAAAGAGAGTGATTTGAAAACATCATTCAAGAGCTTTCACTTCAGGAAAGTAGATGGATTTTAGTCAGTGACAGCTGAAATAAATATGAACCAGTCTCAGCGTTGTCTGATAATGGTTTTGAGCGTTGTCCTTGTTCATCCTCCATTCACTGTGGGAATCCCCACTCCTCATGTGGGGATTCCTGAATGAGAGAGCATTGGATGTCTTGTAACAAGGATCAAATCAATGAGTTACTGACATAATATAATGTAGAAACAGTCTTGGGAATTAAGAGGTTATGGGATGTTATGAGCAACTTGCACAGAAAGGTGAGGGTTACCATATTGGATCACATTTGCCTCTAAGAAGTGTCATTTCCCCCTGCTCTGCATTATACCTTATGCACTTTAGAGTAACTTATATTTTGTGTGAAAACAAACTAAATGCATTAATGTCATTTAAGTATTTTGAAGAAATTACAAGCACTTACTTCCTTGGCATCTGTTTTATATTGCAACAATATGCCCTGTAATAGACTTTGTTTAGAAGCTCATTCCTGGTGTTCTGGGATTGCTCACATCACCTGTGGCATAGGTGTGGGAGATATTTATGGGTTATTTATGGTTAGAAGGTGTGTCCTAACAATTACATATAATATACGCACTTAGTGACCGGCAGCAGTGAGTGTAGTTTGTTTGCGGAGTTACTTCTTAGGCTCATGTAGTAGCTGCTTGTGATTTGATTCTGAGATCATCAGTTTGATCCCCAGTGAGGATTAAGTGGATGTAATAGTAGTGCCCAACACCTCACTTAGCTGATTAGGTTTGCTGGCTAATCTCCATAGGCTCCTCGTGGAGAAAGAGTAGGTGCTTGAAAAAGTGATTCATAGTGTCTGACCTAGGCTTCTGTGCTCAGTTGTTCCTTGGAGGAGTATCTCTGTTTCTGCCAGCCACAGAGGGAGCCTAGGGAGGCTGGCTGACTGCATGTGGTATCTAAAACATGTTTCCCAGCAACACCCTTCATCATCCCAGTTTCCTGGGGTTCTCATCATAACAGAAGCAGTTTGCAAGAGTTTTTTTTGAGGAGAAGCAGCTTGGTTGCAGCCTTTGCTACAAGCAAGCATTGTAATACTAACAACTACTTCTAGATTTCTTTTTTTCAGACTGTGTCTACTAATTATATTGTTACTATAATATAGAAAGTTTGGGGTATTCCAGTGGCAGAGTGAAAAGTAGGCTTTCTTTAATACCTGTACCGGACACGTTAGGATTATGAACATACCACAGAGTGAAGTAACTTGCTCCGTGAGCTTCCCATACCTGTGCAACTACTCAGTTTAAGCATTTAGGCTCAAGTATGCTAGATTTGCAGCCCTCTTCTGATGAACGGGCAACGTTCTTAATCCAGTTACTTCACAGTTACTGCTTTCCAGGATGCAGTCCCACATAGGGTGGGTGTGGATTGCATTCCTTGTCTGTACAGATGATAAATTTGTGTTTGGCTGTATTAAAATATATTTGGGGACTGAAATACATAAGTGAGATCAACTTGACAAATTATTAAGTTATTCTATATGAGTAATATAATTTATCTGTATCATTCTTAGTGCTATTCACAAATGTGATCAGCAGCCATTTTATATGTATTTTTATATTATATGGAAGATACCAAACACTGTAAGACCTAGTACTGATGTCAGTAAAGGCTCAGTGAAATATCCAGCCTGAAGATTTTTCAGTTCAAAAAAATGTACTTTGGAAATCTACTTTGGAATTTTTTTCTGCCAAAATTCATTCCACAGAATTTTTGTGTCTTCTACCTTACAGTGCTACTTTTTTTTAAAATCCAAATATTTATGGTTTTCATCTGGGCAGTTTAAAGAAGCTGAATATATAATATTGTGTTACTTATCTGTATCAACCAAACTTTTGTTCTCAGCAGAAAATGAAATTGGCTTTATTTTGGTGAGTGCTTGATTTCCATTAAGTCATTGATTTTCAGTAATGATTTTACTATCTTTTAATTTCTTCTGAAGTGACATGCAAGTCAATATTTTCATTATTTTGTCCAGGCTAAATGTTATACTAATTGACCTGCAAATATGTGTGTTAATGGTATCTTTCCCTGTAACAGTAATTAATGTAATAAATTAAGATTTAAAAAAAAAAAAAACAAAAAACAAACCAAAAAACCACAAAATAAGTGTATATACATGAAAACAATTAACCACACTAAAGTGAAAAAGTACATGTGTGATGCAAATTAGAATATGATTACAGGCTTCAGGGTTTACACAGTAAGTGGTAAAGGTGAGGCAGCATAACACCCATCTGTTGGCAAGGGCACACAAAAGATGAAAATCTGTGTTGAGATCATGCTCTGAGTGTTCTCTCTGATACCTTCTGCAGTGGCTCTGATAGACATCCCTCAGGGTCCCTATTTATAGTGTAGCTGGTTTGAAAGGATATCCTTATAGTCACATACATCATGTTCCAGTAAATTTCCATTGCAGTCATAGTGTAACTTTTAAACAGAATTTTCCCCAGCACACAGTGGATGTCTTACTGTGCATATTTACTAGTAGTACTACTAGGCAGATCCCATGTTTAATATGTTTGCATATTTATATTCTTGCTGTTGATACCATGGAACCAGTCCTAGAATGGGCTGCTAAATGCTATTGCCTCAGGAGCTTGAATCCTTAAAGCTGGTTATCTGACATGCTCTCTTTGAATATGAACGCAGTGTTATACTTGATTGCTTTTGTTCTTCCCAAAGGGAACAGAAATATTCTTCTTTTCATCATATTTTCCACTGGTGTTAGTGGGCCGGTATCATTGCAAAGCTGCTTTTGCTCTTAACATACTTAAAAAACATCCTTTTGCCCTGTTACTCTTTGCCCTGCTAGTTGCAGATTTTAGGTTTTTTTTCTTGATACCTTTAACTTGCTTATGCAGTGAATAACAAGCATGGATACACTGCACAGTGGCAACGTGTTATTTGCCTTGCATTTCAAAACTCTGTATTTTTTGTTTTTGGAATGCTGTTTAGTAGCACTTGGATGATAGTATGAGTTGTCTAACATACTCTTATGTTAACCATGTAATAAATCCCAAGTTGCTGCTCTGTCATTGGATATTTTCCAGGCGAAGCAGTAAGTCCATGAAAAACTGTTAGATAATTTCATGTGTGTTTTTGTATTTGATTGCTATGTAAGCAATGTATGTCAGTGCATTTTGGGAATTTGGTGAGTGAGCAATCTGTAGATGACACTGCAGAAGTTAATAAACTAGCAAAACACAGCTTTGGTTCTTTTGCAGTACTTTGTCCTCCTCCCCTTTCTTTGCACAGGAGCATGGTTTGCTGCAGCTTCAAGAAGGAGCATCATCATACAGCTTTAGGTCGGTGCTGTGTACCATGCTGTTGCTTTGCTATCATACTTTCATGACCTTTGTGTTAGGTAAGATTGTTTATAATAACTCTTGGATATGATTAGTGGGACACAGAGGGGAAAAAGATGATTCCATCACCTATTTGTTGGTGAATTGTTTGTTCATGATCAGATTAAATATAACTCATTTGTGGGTGATTTTACAGTAGTGATCATAACTGAAGAGAGTGTCTTAATCTTCAAAATGGAGGTTTGTTTAACATAAAAACGGAGGCAATGGGGATAGCAAAGGAAATTCTGAGAACTAAATCTTTCTTCAGTAGTCAGGTGCATTATTTGGGAGGTTAAAATAATGGCTGTAAGTGATGACTTCCTGAATACTTTGTTCATGTTTATATGTCATCCCTGACTTTTCTGGGAGGTGATAGCTTCCTCCTGAGATACGGTTCCCTGTTATCTCCTGCTAAAGCATTCTACAAAATGTGTTGGGCTGTACATAAGTGAGTTTTCAAGTTAGTAAGCACAATGTTGTTCAGGTCTTCCTGTTTGATGGCTTAGTGCAACACCTACTTTACCAGAGAGACGAACTTAGCCATCCTCATCTGGCCAATACCTAATGAGTACTTTGCATTCTTTTTTCTTTTCTTACTATTTTTATCACTTGCATTTTTATGCATTCTAGGGACAGGAAAAGGAAATGTTGAGGAGGCAGAAAGACTACTTAAGCCTTACTTGGCTCGCTATCCAAAGGTAAAATGAATCAGAATTTAGTTCGGTATGATCATTTAATGTCTTCTTGCCAAATCTAGACTGTATGGTCAGCTTGAAAACTGTTATAGAATACTTGTATTTTTATTATTATTTATTACAGGGAGCCATATTCCTGTTTTTTGCAGGCAGGATAGAAACACTAAAGGGTAATATTGATGCGGTAAGTAATCCTTTTGCTCTTGGGAAAGTAAGTCTCGAAAGCTTTAGAAAAACTCCTCCAGGAACAACGTTTCCTTTTTGGCTAATGCTTCCTGTGGCTTTGGCCTACATGTAGTTTATAGTTTATGAATTACAAATAGGAATTTTGAAAACTATTTTGACTAGCTTGTTTGACCAGCTTGTTTTGCTACCCTTCTCAATTTCTGGTGATAATCTAGTCCGCCAGTATTAATAACACAGTTTTCTCATTGTCTTTCCTATCCAGAAGCGAGTTGTGCATTTAATAACATCCACTGGTAATCCTTTGCCTTCAGTCTGAGTGGAGAGTCATACAAGACTTGAAAGAATTAGGGAGGTGAAGAATGCATGTCCAAAATACTCTGAGGCAGAGTATCAGCTGACGTGCAGTGCAGTAGCTCCCTTGAAATCTTTGGAACTGCAGCAACAAATGTCAGCTGAGCATCTGTCCTTTGACTTTAGTTTCTTAATTTCCCTGGACACAAACATTCATTTTGCCTATGCTTAGAATTTAATGTAACTTCCAAGAATGGGGAGCTCTGTGGCAGGGGTAAACTTGCTAACACCAGGATGACTGTGGAGCCAAGGGTCTCTTATGTGAAGCCAACAGATGTGATTTTGGGGAATACTGGGCTGTTAATAATTTGGAAGTTGCAGGAGCCATGCCAGCGCATCGTCTGGAGCCCCAGTGTCTGTTACAGCACTGATGTATGTGCATTTACACATGATTAAGGCAGTGTTTGGAAATCTCTGTGTTCAGGCAGTTAATAGGTATGAAGAATGTTGTGAGGCTCAGCAATACTGGAAGCAGTTTCATCACATGTGTTACTGGGAGCTCATGTGGTGCTTCACCTACAAGCGCCAGTGGAAGATGGCTTTCTTCTATGCAGACCTGCTAAGCAAAGAAAACACTTGGTCAAAGGTAAGTCAATCAGAACAGGAGGGCAGAAGGCCCTGTATTCTCTCTTAACTTTCAATCAGATTGAGTTGACTTTTTGTAGCTTTGAAAATGAAAATTGTAAAACAAAACCTGGTCTGCTGTGGCTCTTAAGAACAGTGTGAATTGTAAACATTCAAATCTGAACAGATTGCGGGCAAACAGAAATCTTTTGGACCTGACTTGTAGATGAACAGCAGCTTGTTAAAGATGTTCTGCTGTGTATTGACTGGTTGTGTCATCAACACATTGCAATTAATGGCACAAGTTGCCATTTCTTTCATTACATTATGGATATAAGCTCTTCTGGTGATGAGCGAGGCTAGCCACAATGGTGCTTCCAGGATAACAAATATAATTAGAAGAGGTGCGCTGCCCTGCGCATCTGAAAGGGAGAAAGAAGCTCTTCCATCCAGAACCCTGGTAGCTTTCCTCCCTTCGTCTTCCTCTGAGCCCCAGGGAAATCTGTCAGAAGGGATTAAGTCTGGCTGGGGCAGCGGGGGTGTTGATTGGAGGTTTGTTTCTTCTTAATGTGATCAGATTGTGTGTGGGGAGGGTATCTCTGGCTGTTTTTTCTACTACACGTTGTATGTATTGGCCAAGTGCAACCAAAACCAACGGAACGTCCAAGCAGCCAGGTGAAAGCAACTCTCTCGGTGCTCACACTCAGATGAAAACTGCAGTATAGACCCCCTGTGCCCCTGGGGATTCCAGCAACACATTCAGCCACGTGCATTAGTCTGAATAGCTCCCACAGAACTCCCCCAGCCAGGGATGCACCACCTGGCTAAAACCTTTAGTATCCTGAAATGCTGTAGGATTATTATTAACCTCTATCCTTTTAAACTGTGTGTAGAGTTTTATGCTACATTGCAGGGGCCTTAGAGAAGCAGAGAAGATACTTCCTATTAATATGTAATCTACAGTGCAATGTGATAGTAATAAACTAGTAACTGCATGAGCTAAATGAAAGATGGTCACATCTATGCACTGTTAGATTCCGGTGTAAATAAATAATCACAGCTTAAAATATTCTAGAAAACTCCTGAAATTTATGGTTACTGTAGACTTCTTAAAGCAGTACTCAAGAACTCACCAACTGTTACTCTCTGCTGTTGCAAGAGTTATGACATCCTCTGCTGCTTTGTTTTCCTTGGTTGCTGAATGTATGATTGCTCAGGAATCCCTATGAAATCAGTACTTTTCATAATCTGAAATCATGAAACCCTTCAAAAACTGTTTTGTGTTCTCTAGAACCTGGTATTTGGGATATGCTACCAAGTTGTGATTGGACACATAGACTATATAATAGTATTTATTTTTTCTGAGCATGACCTTTTCATGACTTTCCTACCATATATTCCTGAGAGTAATAAAAATTCACTTTACACAGACATGACATTTGTTCTTGGGATGTGGACATAAACTGTAAGCTGATATAAAGTAAACAAAGATATACATGGTAAAAAAAAATTCTGTACTCCACTTTCTAAAATACTTACTTCCTGCTTAAAGTTTTGTAAGATTACTTCTGTTTGTCAGCAAAAGCAGCAACTTCTTCCTCTTTGTTGCTTTTTTGTGCTTTACATCAATAATGGTGATGCTGTAAATTCGTTTTTCTGTACAGATATTCTTGATTGCATTTGCAGGCTACTTATATTTACATGAAAGCTGCTTATCTCAGTATGTTTGGACCAGATGACTGCAGTCCTTTTGGAGACAGCGAAGTTGAATTATTTAGGTAAAATTTGCTAACTCCCAGTTACAAGAGTTTCCTGTCTTTTCACGGCACAGTGTTGGGGGAAGAGAGGCAAAACTATTCATTGTGCAGTTCAGAGGATCTGCGCAAGTAGCATTGGATTGGTAAGAAATTGCAGAATGAAACATTCCTGTAGACTAAAGTGGACCCTGAGTTCAGACAGCAGATTTCTACTGGTCTGGAAATACTTTAGAGACAGGATATTAGGTCTATCAGCCATACAGTGGCTGCTGCTGTGCATGTAATATTCACATTCTTTTTCATTTTTTTCCTTTAATCAAAATGGCATGCAAGATCTGAAAGCCTGCAGTGGATTATACTACAAGATGTTGACTCCTTAGTGGAGACAACATCAGTACAACTTAATTCTTGGGTTTTGAGTCTGAGATGAATGTGAAATAATTAAATGTGCAAGTGAATATATGCATTATTAACAGAGTGATTTAACCTAATTGTAATGTTTAAGCTCAAAAATGCCTAAACTTTGCTGGGCCAATATAAAATCTAAATATCGCTTTCTTATGTGCTTACAATATATTGATGCTTTTCAGGCCTTCCGTATCTTACATAATCATTACAAGCGGATTTCACTGGATTTGGGATCCATTACAAAGTGAATCAGTTTGGTCTTTGGGAGAATGGGAGGAACACTGAGAAAAGCTAGCTTGCCTCTTAGTCTGTGAAGAGAGATGGCCCTTTATAAGTGAGGTGCATCATCCAATTTATTTTTTGGGTGGGGAGGAGTCGCTCTTCCTCCTGCTTGATTAAAGCAGGAGCCTAGAGAGATATGTGCCCTGCATAAAGACAGCTTTTGTGAATATGTATCGCTCAGCTTCCCTAGAGGTAGCAATAGCTCAGTGTGTAACAGCTTTTTTAAGTTCTCTTTGGTTTGATTTTTTTTTTTTAAGTTTGAATGTTTTTTTCCCCAAAGTTCACAGAGGAAAATTTCCTTACATTTTCCTTTAAACTTTCAGGATTGTTCCCAGTTTGAAACTGAAAATTGCAGGGAAATCACTGCCTACAGAAAAGTTTGCAATTCGGAAAGCTCGACGGTATCTTTCTTCAAACCCAATTCCTTTGCCTGTTCCACCTTTGGTAAGTTAGAAATACACACACACACACACCCTTATTACCATTTTTTTAATTTATGGAAATAAACCCAAAATAATTAGAATAGTATCTTTCCATGTTTCTAAGGTAAAACCTCTGCAGGAGACTGGAATGTTCCCAAAGCAAAGCCAAATGAATGCAAGGAATGCTGTAAAACTGGGGCATGCACCAGCCACAGGGAACTAAGCCAGTTGTTTGTGACACATAAATGTGTTGCATGTGTAACTCATTATTCCTGCTATAGATGAACATGCTCCTAACAGCTTTCTTTTGATTCCCTTTTGAGGAACTTTGCCCTAGGTCTCTTCTGTCATGTGTCGTTTACTGAGACTACTAAAAGAAGACTTTAAGATACAAGGGGGGGGGGGGGGGAGATGATCAAGGAAACAATGCAAGAAGCAGGGACTGCACGTAAGCATCTATTTAATGTGCCCCTGAATGTTTCCAATTTGGTGGTCTCCAGAGCAACCCATGGGTGCTGGGATGAAACAGCCAAATCCTTTAGCCACTCCAGAAAACAACATTGCATCCTGTTGGTTTTTTGGTGTGAGGGGGTTTTTTTTGCTTTTTGGTTTGTTTGTTTGGGTGTGGGGTTTTTAGTTTGGTGGGTTGTTTGTTTTTGGGTTTGTTTGTTCCCCCCCCCCCCCCCGTAATGCTGGCCAGTTCCCTGTGGCCAGATGAGGACAGCTGCATAAGGCCTTGCTCATAGTGCACTTAGAAAAATCTGTCTGCAATGAACACGTAAAAGAACATAAAAGGATTTTGACTCCACAGGTTTGCTAAGTGCAGTGGTGTTAACGTTTGCAGTGTTTTGAGCTGTTGTGTTTGAGAAACAGATGGATAATTAGTAAATACTCTTTAAGCAAATGCCTGAACAAGAGAGCCTCTTGGAGACACCAGTGAGTAGTCATTTCTCAGCTCACCAGCTGGGTATGTGACACAGTGCTTCTTGAAGAAATATAGTTGTTACAGCAGAGCGTGGGTATTCACTAGGGGCCACTTTCCACTGTCATAAGACTGAAATGAGAGAAATAATTAGGTTACTTTGATTTGCCTTTCAGGTTTCAGAGATTGTAGAGAGTGAGAAACGTACACGCCTGGGGTTTGGCTGGGGCTGTTCTAATGGGATTTTAGCAGAACAGGTTTCTGTACTGAGCTCTCCTTGGAGTGGCCGGGCAATGTGTCCTTTGTTTCTGCTGCAGTTGCATTTCTGAGGCAGCAGATGCCGCAGTTGAACAGTTAAAAGCACTCTGAGGATGTGGAGTTGCGTGCAGAATCTCATCTCTAGGATTTTTATTTTCATGGTGAAGGGACTTGCTGAGGAGCGAGTCCTCAAGCAAGTCTTAGCTCAGAGATTTAGCCCAGAATAAATGTAGTTTGAGTAATTCCTTGTCAAAACCATGTTAACAAATCTGCACTAGATACAGTAAGTTCAGCATGGGTTTTCCAATCAATATAGGCCAGATGGTGAAAGCACAGTGACTGGGGTTAACATACTGTTTCATCTATTCTAGCCTGACAGTTTTTTGTACTATAGTTCCAGAACTCAGTTATTCTATACAGAAATTTTATCAAAAAGCTTTATCAAATACAGACTAGATCCTATAAATAAATAGAATAAATAACTTGTCATGAGGACCAGTTGTAAGTCCATATAATATTTCCATCTTCAACTTTGTGATTGCTAGAGGCAATGGGCACATTTGGTCTGGTGATATACTGTAAGAGAGAACCCCAATAACAAATAGGAATTAAACCAATAGTTTTTAATAAAATTTACTCTAAGAACAGTTGAATAAGAAAGAAGTTACTTTCTGTGGGAACATCAAACAAACCTGAGGAATTTAAGGGGTTTACAGTTCGGCTCTAAAATGCTGTTGGTTTGTTTGAAGCTTGGCTTGAAGGTTAGGGTTTTTTGTTTTCTTTTTGTTTTGTTTTGTTTTCCTCAGATTTCATATTTTTTCTGTGGAAGCAATACTTTATAGTAAGTTATAGTTATTACTGCCCTGGCTAGGATAGAACTGAAAAACAAGAGGAGACCTTAATCAAGGGAAGCTAGCCATGTGCCATGAATGTTTTAAGACTGTCTGTTTTGTTGGTACTTGCCTTCGTCTATAAGTGAGACTGTGTTTGCATTCTGTTCAAACAATCCTCCTTGCATTGTGTGTAGGAAATGGCTCTTTAGTTGTCTTCCAGGGCTAATTTGTTCTGAAAACCAATGTAACAAGTTTTCAGTTGGGATGAAAATATGTTTTGACAAAGTGACTTTTTATTTAAGGAATCTGTAACTTTTTCATCATTCAGAGATAAACTCAAGTATTTGATAACTGCATTTATCCAGTACTCTAATTAATGATGCTGTCATTTCTCCCTGACCCTAGGAAATGATGTATATCTGGAATGGCTATGCTGTAATTGGAAAATGTCCCAACTTAACAGAAGGCATGTTAGAGACTTTAATTGAAGCAGAAGAAGCATTGGCAAGAAGTTCAGGTAATCAGTGATATGGTTTAAGCAGGTATTTTACAGCGCAATAGCTAAAGATATTATCTGTGAATAAAGGAGACACTCATTAGTAAAGTTAATCTGATCATAGGAGGAACACAGATAATGAAACCATAAACTGTTTATGCAGATAGGAATAATTTTCCTTTTTAATATAGCAATAACTTAAAATAGTAACAAGTGGTTTTACATCCACAGATGTGTATTAGGAATAGTTTATGACATGTATTAAAGGACTGTTTATTTTGCTAGACGAAAATCAGTATATGCATCGGCTTGATTACTTGGATCATGAAGCTTTGTTATCCTCAGGTACTGTATTTCAGTTTTGAAGGATACGTAGAAGGAGACAAGTCAGTCTTCTGTTTTAAAAGTGCAGTCAGTTTATGATGTGTTCTTGGGCTGAATGGTATTGGTGTGTCAACAGTATGCTGTAGAAAGCTGGTACACCAGGGATGGCTTCCTTTGCACTATGAATGAGCATAAGATGGGGGACAGTATTGAACTGGAACAGGCTCTGCTACCCCATCTTCTGTCAGTCTGTTAATTAGCCATCCATGAGAAAGTTCAATTGATGTTCATTCCTTGCCAGACTTTCCCAACTCCTTTGGGAGCACAACCAGCACAGCTTTTCTCACAAAGTTTTGCCTTACTAAATATTTTATCTTATTATTATAAACTACCTTTCCGCAAAAGGATCAAGCCCCTGTTGACAAAGGAATATGGGCTAAATCACTGCATTGCAGTGTTTTCTAGGACCTTGGTCTTCCTGTGCCCGTTGTATTACACAAGATTTGAAAGGGGATAGGTAAAGCTATCTCCTTTTTAATTAATTTTGAAAGAGAACAGAAAAATATTTCCAGTGAAGACATCTTAGAAGAAGGCTTTTGACCCTTTCACTTTCTTTGTCACCCATTTTGCTACATTATTTTGAATAAGTGAATTATTTCTCTCTTTCCTTTTTTTGTAGATGGTAAATTGTGGATAAGGCTGGCTTTTTGCAGGGACTTGTAGCAGCTGATTCACGTTTATAAAACACTATGAGGACATGTAATTGAAAAGTGGGATATATTTTAAATATGCCAACAATTTAAAGTATTGCCTGTTCCAAATAGTGACTTCCTGTTTCCAGGAGTCATGCTTTTCTTGACATTTCCTGACAGTGTTTGAAGCTGAACTATTGTATTGTCTCTATCTCACTGTTAGATTAATAATGCAAGAATCTAACACGATAAAATAATAAATCTGAGAATGTGCTCCTAGCAGCGTTATACCATATAAGATATAAAAGGAAGTCTGTTAGTGGATGTAATGTCTAGAAATGCAAATCTGATATGCACAATTATGTCTAGGATAGGTCCCTAAATGTTTGCTTATACAATCCAGGGCGGTTTGTAGGATGTAAGTAGAGAAAATCCATACATGTGAACGTGTTCATGGGACAGATGTCCAGAAGGGAGAACTGATCTGCTGCTTTTTGTTTATTATTTTTATGAAATACCACTCCTGTGGCCCTGAGTCATCTCACTGTGCACATATTTAGTGTGTCAACTTTTGCCCTCTTCCCTGTTCCTTCTAAGTTAGTTTGCTGCATAGTCTTTGGGCATCTTCCCTGGGATTTGCTTTGGTGACACATGTATGTAGGTGCCCCTGTGGGACTTAGCAATAGAAGTGACTCCAATTGTAGGATCAAGGCCTCCAACTGCATAGTCCAAAGGGAAGCAGCTGGTTCATGCAGTACCTGTCAGCATTTAATCAGCTGGAGTGATAGGGGAAGAGCCAGGTAAGGATTGGAGTAGTGGAAACAGGGTGACATTCAATAGCACGAGATGCACAGCATCACACATTTTGCAGAAATTCTTATTATTTAGTATTTAATGAATTAGAAATGAGCAAGCAAGCTGAAGATTTTGCTTTGTGAACTTCAAGACTGAGCTGCCTATATGGAATGGCTATGAAAAAGCCAGATGTTTTCTTTGAAATGCATCATGCAAAAATTTTCAGGTGGAGAAAGGTTGTTGTTAGTAATGACTTTGAATTTGGCACTGGTGAGGCTGGTAAGACTGAGCACTCAGAAGTATAAACTCAAAAGAGGTGAAAAGAAGGTAGGGTGAGAAGATGAGGGGATGTGAGGTGCAGGTAGCAAGGTGGAGAATTGATAAAACACTTGCCTATGAATAGATCATGTGACTAGAAGTCAAGGAAGAAGAGCTATACATACCTTATGCCTTTATTGCCCTTTAGTTAAGAGATTATAAATTGGACCTCAATATTTCCAAAGTGGACACTTTAAGTTAGTTTTTAGGTGTCAGAACAATAAGATTGTGCAGTAGCCTTTCAGTGGGAATAGGGAGGGAAAGAACAGCCCAACAATTTTTAAACAAAGTTTGATCGATTTATGAAGAGGCTGATGCATGTTTGTCTCTGCATTAAATGAACTAAATTGACCAGTTAGTTCCTTCTGTCCTGTGTTCCAGTAAATGGGTTGTGCTCACACCTACCTGTGTAAAAGTTTTCCTACAGGTAGGAAAGTCTCTGCTGCTCTAGAGTTTTCTAAAACGCGCCATTTACTTCATCTTTCAGCTACAGAATTACTAGCAGATGACCAGTGCGTGATAAAACTGTTAAAGGGTTTATGCCTTAAGCATTTGGGCAAGATCTCAGAAGCAGAAGACCATTTCAATTACATCTATTTAAAGTAAGTTTTCATACCTGGCATATAGGAGAGCTCTTGAATTTCTCAGTATCTATTCATTTCAAGTAAGAGGAGATGCAACCATGATATGAATAGGAGGGGGGGGACTTGCAGTATCTTTAATATTTATTTCAGTTGCTTTGATATCAAGGAATTCCAATTTTAATTGCCAGTATTGTCAGCCATGTATGGAAGAAGAGTTGCAAATCTGCACTTTTTACTGAGCTATTTTCTCATATTGGGGGACTACAGATGCATAAAATTTTTGAGATACCACTTTCCTTTTTTCCCCTGCTTTGTCTTACCAGTCACGAAGAAGCTGCACCCAAAAAAAAATGCAGTCTGCAGAGACAGATGGCAGCATGATTGTACTTGGAACTTCTATACAACATGCAGTGAATGGCATCTCTTTTTGTCAATTCACATGGATAGAGTTCATAATATTGTCATCTTTTCTAATAATTCCTTGATAATAAAGGCAATATTTTGTAATCCTGAGAAATAACATACTGTGTCAGATGGTTATGCAAAATACGCATTTAATAACCTGGAATGTAGCTTTAGATAGAGAACATGACAAGTGTCATAATAGAGATTGATTGCTCCTTCTGGTCTTAGCTAATCTATTTATTTGTGTTTGGAGCTGTTAAATGAAGGAAACAATATATCATTTCAAGATCTTGAGGATATTTCTTTTCCATTGCAGTGAGAAGAAGGTAAAATATGACCATTATCTAATTCCAAATGCCTTGCTGGAGCTGGCAATACTGTATCTAGACCAGGATAGAAGAGAAGAAGCAATAAAACTACTGGAAAGAGCAAAGTAAGCAAGTGAAAAGTCTGTGCTGATGTCTGATGGGTCAGTATGGTATTTTAGTGGTTAGCAGGAAGCAGAAACATTTCATTAGTACCATGGAAACTCATTGTTATATTTATTCAATGGAAGCATGCATGCACTAGTTTTGGTTTGGACTGTTCTAATGGTAGACATTATCTGATCGTTCAGTCTGTGACTTACCCATCCATTCTGATAAGAGCAAAAAAAAATTTTAAAGATGTTAATATGAATGTCAAAGGCTTCCATAAGAAATAATCCATGTATAACAAAATGTAATAATCTTTGTAGTCTATTTACTTATTCATAAAAGATGTATTGAATTAAATCAAAGCTCTGTGTTATGGCTAAGATAGCATTACTCAAATTGATGGCTAGCAGTGCTGTTTTCTTTCCTTGATGAAAGACATTTAAGGTAATGCTTCAGGTTGCATTTAGTATCTTTGTATTGTTTCATCTGCATCTGAAAGGCAACTGAAACACCTGCTTTTACTGTTTTGTGTGATTAATTTTTCTAGCAAAGTAGGTTTATCAGGAATAGTTGGACTTGATCATGTATGTTCTTTATTATAAAATTAACAAAATGGGGGGGTGGGGTTGGAGGGAATCCAAACCAAACAACCCTCGCCCTCTTCAAGCATCCTGCAGCAGGGTAGTTCACCTCTCTGCCTGGATCCTGAATGAATCCAGATGTCTGCATCTTTCCAAGTGCAGAGAGTCACGCCAGTTACTGCCACAGGTGTTAGGAGCTACAAAACTGATGTCTGGCCCCAAGTTTCAAAGAGGTCAGATGGAGTTTTTGTGTTGAGCTTTTGTCCAAGTCAGTCCACTATGCAAGACGGAGTGGTGAATCAGCCTACCGAAGATTATGCCAAAAGTTTGTCAACACAAAAATTAAAATACTGCAATTCTTAATCTCCTATGCTTGTGAGCCTGGTTCTCTGTAGACTCATGGAAGATATTAAGAAGAGCAAAAATTGCATTAGCAAAATGCAATGGAAGGTGTTTCAATTTGTTTCATATTCTTCAAAGCATGCCTCTCCTCCTGTCCTCATTTCCTTTGTTCTAATCTCTCTTGAGATCTAGAAATTAGTGATTCAGAGCTTCTCATTCCATCTGGTACTTCTATTGCTTGCTGCTCAGCCATTGCACCTTTCCTCTGATGGCTCTGTGTGGCTTAGGTCACAGGCTCCCTCAAGGGAAGGTGTTTGGCTTAAAGAAGAGCACCAGCAGACAGCAGATCTTAAAAATCTGTTGTTACCCAGTGAATGGAAAGCTAATACTCAGATGTGCTATGCTCAGAGAACTCATGGAAACTGTAATAATATGGAAAAAAAAAAAAACCCAACCCAAAACACCACACCACAAAACCCCTCCTTGTTTGTCAGTCATAAAAAATGCAGTCCTTATATTTCCACCTGTGGCTGCTACACTGCATTAAAATGCACAGGGTTTATAAGCTTTCAGCTAAAAATGCTGAATGTCTTTGCAGCCACAAGAGGGAGGCGCATTGTCCGTGGTGGGTTTCAGGACTGCAGAATTATGTTCGCAATTGGCAGGAGTGCAGACAAGCACTCGGCTGGTGCATGACGCTTGATTTGCTTGACCTAAATCCACAAACTGCTGCTGGCTTGAATGTTTCAACTCTGGGAGAAAGAGTGGAATGAGATGATAAACAGTTTTGACTTGGTCATGCATGGAAATATTTCTGCTTCTATTTGTATTACCATAAGCTACAAGCAAGATTATCAGCCTGCTGAGGAGAAATACAGTATCTGCATGACAAAATCTACTTAATTTAAAGAAAAAACTTCAAAGAGTTTCAGATCAGCATACAGCACAACCCAGTCACCTCCTTTTCTCATTCAGCCTCTTGGATGTTACATACATAAAATTATAAGCTGGTATGGGATGGGTGTGGAATTCCTTGTTTCCACAAAGAGACTGCCACTGCCATAGTCACAGATACCATGCTCCCATGCTTGATTTGAATTACGAATTTTGAACTGAAATGCTTTTAAGGTATACAGACTGTTTAATGCTCAATGTTATGTTTCTGTAAAGATGACAAATATCTTCTAAAAGAAAATTAGCATGGGCTAATCGTCTTTGGTATCTGGATTCTGTATCCACTCTGCGAGAGCTGACATGTTAATTCCTATTAAGTAGGATCTGCACTTTCTATGTGGTCCTAGGGACAAAATGTCTTTTTTTATAAGCTTTTCCCTGAAAATACAGATCCTTTTAGTGTTTCTGTAACTCTTCAGAGCGTGACATAGCTACTGAAGACTATAGGCAGATGACACTGCTGAGTCAGCCACTAGATGTTTGTGAGGGAAGTCCTACCAGTCTTTCCCCAGGGTGGTGAATTGCTCCTCGAAAGCTGATACGGAGTCTCGTGTGTGCCCACTTTCTCTTTCCAAGCTTCTAGGGCAGCAAATTGTCTGGCCGTATTTCCTACACACAGTACACACTGTTGACAACCACAGGATGCAGATGGGGTGTTCCCCTCTTCTGGATCAGCACAGCTTCTCTCTCTTTGTCTTTTTCTTTTCTTTTTTTTTTTTTTTTTTTGTTTTGTTTTTACTTCTTGAAATGTGTCTGCTGAATTAAGCTGAGTCTATTTTATTAAAATGAGAAGAAAAAACCCTGAAAATGTTTGTATTCAAATTTGTCAGTTATACTTTAAGAGGGGAAGAAAATCTAATTTCTGAATGTAAACTAAGTGGATGTTATAGATATTTAATGTGAACTCAATATTTTGATTGGGTGGAACAGATTCAATTACTTATTAGGCTATATTTTTCTGGTAATTGCCAGACAGTGGAACTACAAATAAAGAACAAAGAGCTTCATTGTTTGGCTAGGAACACATGCCTTGTATTTTAGAGTAGGCAACAAAGGAGCTTGTGAAGAAAAGCTTTTTTGCTGTCTATAGTTGTTTTGCTTAGAACAATAATATAAAGATAACTTGAAAATGTTTAAA
Source organism: Morus bassanus (assembly GCA_031468815.1). Taxonomy (NCBI): domain Eukaryota; kingdom Metazoa; phylum Chordata; class Aves; order Suliformes; family Sulidae; genus Morus; species Morus bassanus. The sequence continues at coordinate 16,952,553 of CM062576.1, read as the reverse complement.
ATACATATATTCATCAGAGTGATCTGCTTTTGTTTTAGACAAAACTACAAGAATTACTCCATGGAAACAAGAACACATTTCAGAATTCAAGCTGCCCTGCACCAGGCCAAATCCGCCCCAGAAAATGGAATGCACTCTGGAGCCTCGGCAGTGTCGTAACTTTTTCTTCTTTGATGTCCTGTTTGTTGCAAACTTCGGTGCAGAAAATTACTGACACTTTAGAATTACTTTTCCTTCTCTTTCAAGTCAGTGAGAAACCAAATCATTTAAAATTTTAAAGGTGATGCATAAAACTTTAATCTAGTGTAATAACATGCCAAAAACCCTGTCAAACCAACCATAACCTGAAAAATATTGTTTTTCCAAAAGTGGCTTTTTGAATACTTACATCTGTGTAATTCATTTTTCAATCATGTGTGCCTTTTTTCTTGCGTTGGCAACATTTACTAAGCAAGCTACAACATAAAGGGGAACAATTGAAAAAAAAACCAACAAAACTTTAAAGATTCATGGATTTAATCTCAGTTGGCTATAAATGTTTGTTTGAATTCATACTGCTGGGAGTTGAGAAGGAAGCATCACTTTTTCCAGGTACCTACTTAGCTGAAATGGTGTGAGAAAATCTCAGTGCACAAGAAACACAGCAGGGAGGAGCTCTGAATCCTGGGCATTTCCAGTTGTGCATTGAAAGCTTCTCTTTACTAGTCACATTTTTGCTTCTATAAGAAACTCACTGGTTAAAAAAATGGTCTCCCTTATGCAAGTGTCTTGACTTTTTCTTTAATTTGGTTTTCCTGTCAAGTCTGCTGCTCGTAGTGGCTGAATGATTTACCAAGGATTTGGTGGGGGCAGGGTGATGACAGTATAAAACTGCATCACTTCTTCTTTGGCAAGTTTAAAAATAGGAGGTTCTTAGGAAACAGTTTTTTCATCAGAACGAACATGATTTGAAGTTTATATCATATTTAAAGCACAAGTCCTTGAAGGTCACTTAAGAAACAGCAATATTGCTCTGGCTGCACAGCAATACAGAGTTACTATGACAGTCAATTCCTTCTTAAAACAATTGTTCTTAGGTTTGCCTAACTTGAGATGTCCATGTTTGAAGAGATCGTATGGCCACGTTTCCTGTGTTAAGAAGCTGGGGTTGGAGCAGGCTGTCTTGGCACAGTGCTCTGCTTTTCACAAAGGAGAGCCCTTTATCTTTTTGCTCTTTAGTGATCTTTTGGGGGAATTGCTGTGTAAGGGGCTTTGAGAATAGAGCAAAGAGCTAGCTCTGCTTTCCAATGCTGTCTGCCATAGAATTGCTGCTTTTCTGCAAAACTGGTGAAGTCAGACATAACACATACTTGACTCATATCTACCATTCTCCAGGCTGGCTCCATGTTGTATGCCTGTGTTTTTTTGGGGCACACCTCCACCTCCCTTTTGAAAGAGCTTCTTCCCCATGACCCATTCTGATATGTGGAGATGGGAGGTCTTCTGACAGCCCTTTTTCTCCAATTGAGATGTTTGTCAGGAAGATTCATATTTATGTACCTCATAGTGAATATTCTTTCTAAAGTGATTGTTCCCAGCAGAAGAGAAAATTGACAGTTTATAGCTCTGCTTTTACCTCCTCTAAGGAAATGACATTGTTTTGTAATTCCAAATTAACATGCAGGGAGACAGAACCACCTGTTCCTCAACACGGAGCACCTGCATTGTCTTAAAAATAGACAGCCTTTATAAAAGTCTTCCCAAGTTAAAAACATAGATGAAGAATGCATTTTTTACAGTTACTTTCTCAGATAAATTCAGTTCAGATAAACTTCTCAATTCAGATAAAATTCAGTATAAAGTTATGCTATTTACATATTGCACATCAAAACTTAAGTGTAAAAATTCAGTCATTCTTTGTATAGAATAAAAAAGATTTTTGTTCTATTTCATGCATATAACGCCTCTTCTTCCAGCTGTGTCCTTTTCAAATATTTTGGCAGTCTTAGCATTTTTTAAGCAAGCAGTGCCATGAAAATTAGCATAAATTGTACTTTGCAGAAAGTGAACAATCCTTCCAACTGTAGATTCATCTCTCAAGGCCACTGAAATGTTCTGTGAAATTTCACCCACAATCGAGTTTCACCTGATCTTAGATACATCGCACAAAGAACATACTGTGCAATATGCAGCCAGCTTCCCTGATTCTTCGCAGTGATGAAAATCCTGAGATTTTCATAGTCACCGTTGGTCGAGCACAAACACCAGTTATATCATGGACCTGATCTCTAGCTTCAGCTGAGGACTTTGTAGTTAGCCATGATCAAGCAGCCGTGCTTTCACTCTGACTTTTTAGCTCCCAATCAACAGGACATAGTCACTGTCCAGATGCTACAACAAAGATTTACGGCCTGTAATATTCTGAACTCACTAAAGGAGGATAACACCTTGCTTGCTAAAGGATGAGTGGAAGGTCTGGTACATTGTCACTGTATACGTTTTTCAATGTGTTGCATTTTGAATTGCCCACCATTACTCTTTGTTCATCAATGTACTTCATTTTGATTCTCTTCTATGACTAGAGATCAAAAACTCAGTGGTGTCAGTCTGGGCTGGAAGGTATATGATGGGATTGTTTTTTCCATTGCTTCTCCTGAAGCTGCTCCATGCTGCCTGAAGTGGCTCTCCAGAATGGTCAGTTGCTTCATCAGTCTGTAGTCCCGAGTATAACGAATTAAGGAAAGCACAATGGGTGCAAGTTCTCAAACTAGTTCAGCATTCAGTATATTCACTTACCAGAAAATAGCAGATACTCTAATGGAATCACAAATCAAGGCTTTTCAGTGTGGCCTAAGATTCAGGAAACATAAGTACTAGTTCAGATGGATATAGTCAACACTTCATTTGCAGAAGCAGCACTTCCTTCTGCTTTCAAATATTGCATTGTCTGAGCAATGCTAGAGAAACCAACTCTGCATACTAGGCTTCAGCCAACAACTGCTGGTATCAACTCTTCTCAGTCCTCAGCAAAGCCAGAGAAGTTAACCGAAGGCAAACTACTAACTCATATAGCGGAAAATAGTTTTCTGCACTTGGTAGGACCTTTATCATAAAACTTACAAACTGTATTTCTATGTGTTTTTTTTTTTAGTAGCACTGATAAGTGGTTTCCGGCCAGTAGCTGAGGAGGTGTAGAAATTCATACTCGGTTTCCTGGATGTCTCCAGCAATTGCCATGGTACCCCACGTGATATCGCTGTGCCATCTGGAAGTGGTAGTGGTCAGGAAAGGAAAAGCAGTAAAACGAGCATCACTTTCATAATCAGATCTGATATGTGGAATCCATGTATGTGTGGTGTCTCATTAAACTGAAGGGAGGATATGGGCTGGAAAGCCAGCAGCTTTTACTGAGGTCTGACAAGGTATAACTACATCACCACCTAGCTCCTGTAAATAACACTAGATGACATAACCTGTTGCATGAAGAATGGTGGGCTGGAGCTGAACCTGGTCACAGGTTTTCTTGATGATCAGAAGAGATTTTGATGAAGTCATAAACATGATACAAGTACTATTACCTGGAAACACCCACTTATGATTGCTCAACTAAACCAGTAGCATAGGAACGTGCTTTAGTACTGATACGCAGTTCTATTATGATCTACAATTAATGCATTTTGTCATGGATGGTTAGTTTAAAGACTGTCCTATTCTGATAGTACCTAGCCTCAGGTTGTTTACACTGCAGTGATACAGCATTCGGAACTTTCCTTAGGAAACTTTGCCTTTTATAAAATATAGCAGCATAGAACAGGATCATATCAAACATTTCCTCCCATTTCACACAGTTTTCAGCATTAAATTCTATATTAAGTTGAGTGCCTTAGTTATTTTTAATTGGCCTGGGTCCAAGACCTCTAAAGGTCATGGGATGATAGCTTTGACAGCTTGCACGCCTCTGGCCTAACAGAAGCATCAAGTAATGCTGCTCTCTGTGAAACAAGGCTTTCCAAGAGCTCAGTCCCACAATGCAAAAGGCACTCCTGAGAGTTCAAATACAACACACTCAGTCTCCAGTTCCACCTGCGAGATGCATTTCTTTGCCTTCTCAAGCATAAAACCACAGCAGCAAAGCAAACGTATATGAAATGACCAAAGCAATGCGTTCCACACAGTTCCCCCCCTCTGGGAGGAAGAGGAGAAGATAAAGAGGTGAGTCATGCTGTTTACTGCTGTACAGCAGAATGGCTAATGGCTGGAAACGTCACTGATGAGCAAGATCGGAAAACCTGAACAGACTAGAAATGAACTTGCTTCTTTTCTCATTATGTTCTGCAAATACCTTTTAGTGATATATTATAAGCAAAGCGTGTATTGGCAGGTATTTTAATTGAATGATTTGTCCTCATAAAATATTTTAAAGATGCTATCTAGGTTTGCTTCATGTGTTTAAAAAAAAAAAAAAGATAAATACAAATACTTTCTTTTAAAAACATGCCCAGTCAATCCCTGTCTCCAAGATCTATGAACAGCAACAGAGCTAATAAATACCTGCATTGCTCTGTGGTAAAATTCTGCATGGTGTTTGCTCCAAATTCAACAATGTTTTTGTAGGACTAGGCTGTGTTCCGCTATTTTCTGGGTGTTTTAAATCTCTGGACCTACTTACTTTTATTTCTGGCTAAACACGGGCAAAATGTTTATTTAGAATTATGTATTGTGTTCAATTCTACTTGCTTTGTCTCTCCTTGACTATTTTACAGAAAGAATACAAATCAGAGCAGTCGCACACCCCCTCTGTGCTCTCTTTATGGTCTGCTTCAATTCAAAAAAGAAAAAAAAATGTTTATCTCATGTTAGTCAAGTGCTGTGACAACAGCTTCAGGTCTGTGGCTGAAAAGGAATGTAGCAATGTGGTAAGAAAGTAGGTAAGTAGAAGCTGCAATATTCTGGACAGTTTCCATCTCTCGCTGTTCCTTTTATCCTGCAGCATGCAGGGTGTGGAGGTAAAGAATTACTTCCTTAGCGCTGGAGCTGTATGGGATGTTTGTCTGCAGCGCTGGAGCCACAGGGGCCCTGCTTGGTGTGATAGCGTCATAGGTGCAGTTCTAGGATGAGCTACTGTTTCGTTTGTGAATGTGGTCTTTTTCCTGACGTTTTGGTAAAGATGTCTGAAGATACTAGCTGAAAATGCAAAATAGGAACTTTATCTCCAACAATTAGCAGAGTTCAGTAAATCATTCTAGAGAGAAGCAATGCTGTTTAACTCTAGAAGATAGAATATATGGCTCATGCTCAATGTCATCTTCATTTGGGTACAGTACCCAGTACTGCTGTCATCACTACCAAGGTTACACAGCCTCTGTTGGGCAGCTGCAAAGTTTTTTTAGAAGCAACCAGCAGGGCCAGTTACAGTTTCGGTATTTGCTTTGGTCTTCATTCTTACAGCTCATGGATACCTGGCTCTTGGGTCAGGTTTCCATTCCATGATGCTGGGCTCATCGCTGATGCAAATAATTCTTGGTATTCCTAAGGAACAGCAGGAAGCTCACGTGCGCTGCCTCTGCTGCATGTGTACTGAAAGCGTATGATCTGTCACACACACACAGATACAAAAAAGCATATATAGATATACACAAAAAGTATATATATGTATATTCGCATACACCAGGAGCAGGCTCTGCAGCCAAAGCTTTTTGAAAAGTTGTCAGAACTGTTTGAACTATTAAATTCAGCACTTTAAAAGAAAAAAAAAGTTAAATACATGAAGCAAAATCTTCGGCACCTTTTCAGATCATGGCCAAGGAAAATGCAGGGAGGTTAAGGGCCTTTACTAATGGTTTGCTGTGGGATCATAAAAGAAACAGTGTGCAGTTATGCAGCCTCCTACAAGGAAAAATCCCAAAACAAATGGGCAATCTAGCAAGAGCCCCTCAGTGAGGTAACCTCACCAAAAAGCAGTTTTAGGCTGGAAAGTTCAAGGGCATCAGTTTTTACTCTGGAATAGCAGAGCCCAGCCTTGGTGGGACAGCACCTGGAACGGCTCTGTCCTGCTCAGAAAACACAGTTTTGGAGTGATTCATCTTTTTCCCCTTCAATTTCTGCCTTGTCTGTCTCCCTCAATCTGCCTACCCAGCGTGAATTCTTGATTAGACAGGCAGCTACCACTATGTGGCAGAAGGGTAGGAGAAAGATGATCAAAAGGTAGAAGTGTGGCTGTTTTTCTGCAGTGAGAACCCTGGCAAAAGTGTCTCTAGTGAGCAAGAGAGCAGGGCTTGGTGTGGACAGCCAGGGTGCATGTAATATGCGCAGTGAATTGAACATTTACTGTTGTGTGCGGAGTTGTTGAAATGCCTTGTTTAAACTGAACACAAATATTTTCTAGGGGTTGGTGCTGCAAAGAATAGGTTTATGAAGTTATTTCTACTTGTTTTCCAACTGAGTGGACAGAGAAGGTTTGGGGGCTTGTTTGTTTGTTTGTAGTATAGTTGTTCCCCTCTTGCTGAGTAAGTACATGCCTTTGTGCTGCTAGAAACACGTATGGGCATCTCACAAGCATTGTTTTTCATTATATAGATTCCTCTCTGCAGCTTTTACTTAGCTAACTGTCTGTGCAGAGTGGATATTGTAATAAATCCATTGCTAGCATGCAAATATAGTTATTTCTTCTGCTTAAATCAAAAAGACACTTTTGCAGAGTGTTTGGACTGTTCTTTTTATCAAAAGGGATTAACTTTGCATTTCATACCAAGAATTCCAAAGCCCCTAACTCTTATCCCAGAACAGGTTTAAATGCAAGATAACCTGCAAAGGATAGTTAGCATAAATTATATTCTTCAAAGTTAAATGCTATATAAAAGGAAAAGTTAATCCTCAAAGCTAATTTTTATTCAGGGTATTAAGTCAAGAAGAGTTCTTCTGAACAGATTTTATTTGGTTTTTTTATAGGTTATCAACTAGTATGTATGTTTTTAATAAAAGTGTGGTGTCCGTAATAAACTGTGTTTGTAATCAACTAGCATCCACATTGTTTCTAAATCCATTTTAATCCAGAATTTACCTGATGAGAGGCCTTGACTGTTTGGTTTCAGCCATCTTGTTATTTAACTGACACAGAAGAATTTTCATCTTTACCATGATTGCAGAAGGACAGGAAATGTCGAAGTCTTGAAACTGTGGCAAGTTAAGTAAGTTCAGGTAATCCCTTAGCCTAGAAATGTACGCTTTGACCACTGCAAAGGGAGGACTGTCAGCCTTGCGAACACAGAATTGCTTTCAGCCCTAGGAAGCTGCAAGACAGTAGGAACTTTTAAAACCATCTGTGGTTAAAGCCCTTCTGCAATACTAGTTCCTCACAGAGAAATTCTCTGGGCTTTTTTTTTTTCATTGTTGTTTATGTACAAATTTTATGATTCTCTCCCAGATTTACATAATGAACTGGCAACCAGTAATAAGGATTATCATCCTTAGATGTAAAATGATTAAAGTGGCCATTCCAGTAGCATGCAAGAATTCTTAAGCATAAAGGTCTTTTTAAAATTCAGTATTCATGACTTGTCATTGCATCTCTTTTGCCTCAGATTTGTGGGAATTTTGTTTTCTTCTGTTGTATGAGACAAAATCCACTTCCTACTATAATCTGCAAATGTAACCTAACAGTGTCCTTGCTGTGCAAGCATTGTGGATGGTGGCAATGCCCTTGGTCCCTACCTGCTGTTTCTGTGGCAGCTCTTAGTCTTTAACTGGGATAGCAGGTTGCCAGGAGAGGCTGTGGTGTCTGGCACTGACATGGGATGTGTGCACTTTCAAACTTCATGGCTGTTGTGTTGTTGCCTGAAACTGCAGACGACTGAGCCTGATGATCCACTCAGCTGTTTCTGGGTCTGTGTCAGGGTTGTTTTGCCAGTTATGGTTCTAAAGTACAACCAGCGTTGCTGCACTGAATGTTTTCATCATACTGCGTAGTCCCTACAAAATGCTTTAAAGCAATGGTTTTTGATGACTGTTGATGCACCTACAAACTTGGTTACTTTTACACTTACTGTGTGTGAGTATTTTTTTTCTTCAAATTGCTTTGCAGACATTTTTGCTGTGGGCCTGTCTACCCTGAAACGTACAGCCCTGGCATAAGAAGGGCTACGGCTGAACAGGTCCAGATGAACAAGAGCCAGCCCTTTCCACTCACTGAGCTGCAGCAGGCGCTGGTTAGGAAACAGCTGTGCTGTAAATGGACTGTCTAATATGTCTGAAGTGTAAGTAATTCATCAGACACCTCTGAGACAGGAGACAAATACTATCTTCATCTTACCAATGGGGGAATTAAGACACAGATCTGTTTTTTACAACTGTAGCTAAAATTCAGGTTACGCATTATTTTTGGTTAAATTCAGATCAATTACTTTTTTGAATCAGAAATCATCCAGAACAGCATTGCACCTACAAACTTGAAAAACCACTTGATTTATTTGTTATATTTACACATTTGTCTTTAAGCTAGAATTTGAACTTTTTGGAATGTTTTTATGTAATCAACTTTAGTTTTAGCCCTTCACACCTTTTTACTATTTAACAAGTATTTTAATAAAAGTAATTTTTTCCCTTAGCCCGGTAAAAGTTCAGCTATACAAAGTGCCTAGAAAAGGATTCAGCTCAGTAATCGGCCACTTCATATTTCTTTCAAATCTTTCTTAAGTCTTGTAATAAATAAAGACTAATACCAACATGACAATGCTGTTTTTTCAAAGTGTTCATTTGCCAGTGATAACAAGATAAAGAAATTAATACTTAATGTGGACATTGTTTTACAAAAAAAAAAAAAAAAGAGAGAGAGAAACCAAACCCCCAAAACAAACAGACAAAAAGGAGGACACAATGGAACACATATGGAATGATGAAAAGGAACAATGATATTGCACAACTTCAGGTTTCTCTGCCCAGATTTTGATCCATGTAATTAGGTATGTATGAATGCAGCAAAAAATTGTGTCCAGATAGATGTGTAGCAATTTGAGTGACTCTAGAACTGCAGACTGCTTTCAGTTCCTTCTGACTGCTACTTGGAGTTCCTCTCTAAGAGAGCAGGTTGCTGTCAGCTGCAGGAATAATAAATAAATCAACATGTTGATTCTACACTTTGCTGACCAACTCTTCAAAAATTATCCATAACATGCACAATTCTTTTATATTGTAAATACACTACATCTTCAAAGAACTGGAGTCTTTAAACACAACTTGTTGTATCAAGTACTGAAACTATAGATGAAAAACAATCAAGAACATTCCCTGATTTCTTGCGGTTAACTTGAGATTGCACCTCATTTTGCAAGACCAGGGCTTCCCAATGTACTAGCATTGTGTTGAATGTACAAAAGTCACAGTAGGGTACATTGCGGGGGGGAGGTGGGGCAGGGAGAAAAAGGAAAAAAAAAACCCAAAACATGCTAAGTGGATAAAAGGTCTTTACAGCCTCAATCTTTGCTAGACCATCTCTTAACAAGCATAATCTGTTTGCTACAGAAACGAGCTGACTGTGTCATTCTGGCTGTAGCAGTACTTTCCCCCCCTCAACTGCTAGTAAAGACAGTCTGTGTTTATATTAACTTTGCATTTACGTGCAGAACAAAATATATTTTTCTCATACCTGATTTCATACCTGTTTGGTGGACTGATGTGTCAGCCAGCAGGGCTTAACAGATACATTTAATACAGGAGACTGAGATACAGTATGTTTATTCTTAACTTCTGATAACCTAAGAACTACAAGAATGAGAGATGCAGTATCCATTTGCTATGATCCAAGACAACCATTTTTAGGGAGAAAAATAGAACAAGTGATCAACACTAATACTACGTTAGTTCCAATTTTTTTTTCCCCACTCATGGTAGCTTAACTATTTACTGTCCATCTGGCCTACTTTTAACCTGATCAAGTTAAAGGTGATATACTGAAGTTTAAGGACTGTTGTTTCATCAAAACGAAGCAAGTTATAAAAAACATGAAACCATTTCACTGTAGGACTTGTTTCGTATCTTCATATTCTGCATCACTTGTAGAAAAAGGATAATGCATCTCAGTTTGCTTACAAGCTAGGAGATCACTTTGAAGTCTGCATATTCCTAACTGCAAACAAAATATAGCACTTTTAACAGGTTATAAATAAACTGGTTTTCAAGCATAGAGCCAGCCCAACAATAACAATACACTATTAAAAAGACCTAAGGCAATGAATTCCATCTCCAATGGGAAAAAAAAAAGAAAAAGAACTGTGCAAACAAGCTTAAAACTATTTCTTTGTGCCAGTGTTATAAAATGTAGATTTCAATAAAGCCTTGACCCAAATGCCAGGACTTGTGAAAAGAATCAGAACAAAACTGGTTACTTTATTTAGGAAAAAAATACTCTTATCTTGCTGCTAATAAAATTGGATACACGCAGTTTAAACATTTACAGTTGCTGTAACACTTTACACAATTCCTATATATGGGTGTAAGAACAAACATTAAAAGACAATGGTGGGTCAAGGCTTTACATAAAAAATAACAACCTACTTTTCTATAGTCTCTAAAATACTATGTTTTTCTCAAATATTTGCAGCCATTCAGGAATATTTTTTATTTATTTATTAGGAAATGTATACTTTGTGCATGATCTTAAATCCTAATTCCTGGCTCTTTGGGCTGAATGACAAAAGGATCAAACCCATTAAAGTGGATGGTTTCCTTGAAGGTTCAGTGGAGAAACCCTGGCTCAGTTAGTCTCATATGATGAAAGCAGTGCTGCATCCACTGGCTCCATGCAGGATGGACAGGTAAAGGATCTCATCAACCAGTCATCTATACAGTCCAGGTGGTAAATGTGCATGCACGGCAGAAATCGGATAGGGTCCCCATAAACAAAGTCCATCATACAAATGACGCATCTGGGGAAGAAAAAAAAATCATTAAAATATTTAAGCTGCCGTTACCACACTGGAAATGAAAAGCAGCATGATACCTACTCCTGGATATGTCTGAATCAGACAAACTTTTAGTACTTGCAGATCCTGTGAGTCCTTAGCTCTGTCAGTGCTGGCTCCACCAAGCACTACATTTTTCTTGGTGTTTCCTTTGTAGTACATGCCCATCGTTACAATGTTAGTGAGGGCAGGAAGCCTTCTGTAGGCACGGTGGGGGCAGCTCAACAGAGTGCATAAAATTAGAAATGCTAAAAGGGAGCCATAAAGGTGAGGAAGTAACATGAAATTATTTCCCCGTGAAGAGAGGATAAAGAGGAAGAAACCTATAAGGGCATGAATTACATGGGTTGGGAAAGTAAGTTTCATCTGTAATGGGAAAACGAGGATAAAGGAAAGAGCGTTCTGCATGGTCATTTTTTTCAGAAAGCTACATTAAATTACAGTCCCTGAAAATAAGGCAAAAACAGGAGGACAAGGTCAGGTTTCCCAGGGCAATATCATAAACCAATGCAACAGCCACATCAGGTCAGTTAGGTTTCTGTAACTTACTCTCTGATCTTCTTCTCGGAGCCATCTCTTCCAGGATCATAGACTCCTTTAGGTAGGTGCTGAATAAGGCCTATCCTCTGCGCTATTCTGATTTGTTCCTCTTCTGTCAGCTGTGTTGCTAGCCGAGTCTGGCTAGGAGTCGGATGATAAACAGGAACAGGGACCTGCTCCTAAAATTAAAATATTTCTGTTAAAAAAAACCACGGAGGCTTTCCTAGCATTTCATAGCACAGGACAGGCAACGTATTTTATCTTTTCCTCTCTTACTCCTACCAATGTTTGTATTATCTCCCACTCCTATTTTGCAATTTTGGGGCTATAATTATACTGAGAATGGGATAAAGACTTGAGGCCAGTACTTTGAGCAAGGAGCTGCTTGTGGTTGTTCTCTGCAAAAGCTTTTTATCTCCGGGAATTGTTTATACATGAAATAGATGTACAACAAACGCCACATGACAACAGGCAAATAAACCTTACAGGCACCTGGTGAACTGCTGAGGTACTGAACTGAACAATGTAATGGCTGAGGAAGAGCCCCCGGTATTTGCAATAAAAAGTAAGTTTTTTTACATTCAGGAAGGATTATTTGCAAAGATGAGGACAGAGCCTACTCTGAAGAGTTTTACAGAGGAAGGTTTTATTGGTTCTATAATAACTAAAATTTATGTGAACTCTTCTGGGCCACACAAGCTCCAGTCCAGAACTGTAGATTTAATTCTTGTGTGTTTAAAAAGTGTCACCTGGACAATAAAAAGAAGAGTTTGAGTAAGTAATCCAAGTTTTATGTTTGTTCTCATAAATTAATATGATTTTACAAGTTCTCCCGACCTGGACTTCAACTCCTGCATTTTTAAAGTACGTTTCCCAAACAAAAAAACAGACAATGTGTAGGTATTTATTGTGCAGTCCTTCCTCTGCCACATTCTCAGAAGCTTCCTCCAAATATTAACGACCTTTGGATCAGCTGTTTTCACTAACATTTGTATTAACATGGTACTTATTTTATTTGCTTTTAAAGCACTTTTTTGGGACATAAATACCCATTTTGAACAGGACATACTATTAGGACAGTATTGGCCAGTAGCCATAAATCTACTGTTAATAGGGAGACTATTTCTTGCGATAGCCTTATTTTAATGGTACTCCTTAAACAGCAGAAGAAAATTCAACTTAGAGATGTGTTCTGAAAATAAACCCAGTGCATCAGAGACACAATAGCATCAATTCATCTGTTTGAAAAACAAATGCAAAAGTTGATGTATCAGAGAACACTGCTGCAAAACAAGCAGACTGCAGGAGTGTGTGCAGCTGCACCGCAGGAAGCGCTGACGCAGCACACATCACCTCCGACCAAGTTCCCATTGCCAAACTCCCCGTCTCCCATCACTGATACGGGGAAGACGTGGGCTGTCCCACCTGTGACAGAGCAACCACCTTCTGAAACGTGCGAGTCCTGACAGAGCACGGACCGCTGTGGGCATCTCCAGATATTTCTAGCAGCAGGAACACAGCTGCATTCCCCTCTCCTGTTCCCTCTGTGCCTTTTGGCCTGCTCTGGCAATGGTCTAGTGCAGTGTTCAGGGTTCAACTGACACCAACACCTGGCAAAGTCCAGATACAGGGTTTAACGCATGTAATACTGCGCTTGTAAAACCTGACAAAGCAATGATTCTTTCACTGCTAGGAAGCACAGCAAGCAGAATGACAGACAGGACTCCTGGAAGGCCAGGGGAAAGCGGCCCGATGGGCATGCAGCTTCTCACCAGCCGGTGCCAGGCGTGCCCAGCAGCAGAAGTCCTTGCTTACGAGAAATGCTCATCAAAAATACAAGTCTGCCTAGCAATTTGTCTTTTAACACAGTGCCTACCACTTGCAATTCAGCTGTGGGGTAAAATTCACAGTCTTCTCTTCCTTTAGCCATGCTAGGATTCTCCCCTCTGATTTCCGAGCAGAACTCAGAGGAATTATGAGAAGGTTCAAAAGACAAAGTGCCAGTGGTTCTGTAAGTTTGATTAATTTCCTGACTATCCTAAACTGTATTTCTCAGAACCACAGATTTCTTCTAGATCAGCTGCCTTTTAATGGTTTAAATTATCTAAAGTATTCTCTAATCATTGTTTGGATAGAGAAAAGCGCCAGCTGAAGCTAGGGAGGACCTGTCAGCTATAACAGTATTCATGAAGTGGCTCTGCAACCTTTGATGCCAGCAAAACAGAGCATTTTTCCCCTTCCAAACGCTGCGGCCCCTCTGCACTGAACACATCAGCTCCAGGCAGAGCCCAGTCCTGGTTTTATGTTTCAAGAACTTAACACCACAAACTATCAGTAACTTTTTTTTTTTCCCAAGGCTTTGCTATACTACTTTGGACAGATTATTAAATCAATAGCAGAATATATTACTGCTAGCTCCTTTATTTGTTACAAAGATAGAACACACAGCATTTGGAGAGAGATGCACCCTCCTTCCCATCTTAGAAAAAAAGAGGAGCAGTATAACTAACCGTGTGCATGGCACAGGTTGGTGCTAATAAGGGCAGAAGGAGGGGAGGCTACTGTGTGTAGTACAGCTCTCCTTGGCAAAGCCATGGCTGGAAGTGATAATGCAGAAATATAAGGAAAGGCAAAAACAGGAGGAAGAAAAAAGATCCAAGAACCTCTCAAAATGTCTGAAAGTAGTAGTGACAACTGAGTGAATGCCTATAGCAGAACAACAGCAACCTGATCATCTCGGCAGAAATTACACAGCAAAAGGAAACTACAGTTAGGTAAGAACCTGCTGTGAGTTAGAATTATCACATTTGGACAACTCTGAAATGAGAAATCAGTCACGCTATCCAACCGACGACTGCTTTGGTTAAGTTTTGGAAGTTTTTAAGCCTGTAATGGGCCAAGCAAGAACGCCACCTCATTCCGTTGTTCTGGTCTTTTACAGGCACTAGCCACAAGCAACCACTGAGGGACTATGGTTTTGGGGAACCCATTGCTGCTTTATTGCAGCGTCCCGCTCCCATCAGTGTTGTCTTCCCCGCGGAGACCTGAAGAAGAGGTGTCTGATGGACCCCTGGGCCCCCTTCCTGTACCAAATGCACAAATGCTTTCCTGACCGCCAACACTCCTCCTTTTGGCATCCCGTCTCAGGTTCCCTCACCGCAGAGCCACCACCCTTGCACTACATGTCTGACATAACCAATTAAGGCAGGAATTTATAGTTGCCAGCTGTGGGCTTCTACAATTTCACATACTAGACAAGAATCTCTTGTCAGATGAGTAACTCTGGGTAAAAGTGGTGCTGTCTTTCATCATGACGTCTTCATGCTTGTGAATATAAAAAAAGGGGTTGGTGTGGCTGCCGAGCTGTTGTGAAAAAGGCATAAATTGTATGAAATAAATTGCAAATAAAAAAAGAGTAACCGCTCGATACCCACGATCTGGTGCACTTCCTTAACACGCTGTCTGGTGGCACTTTAATCTCGCCTCCCGATTACTATTAAAAGCCTGCCCAAGCAGAGCTAGCAGTCCACTGCATACAAACCTAGCAGTAAAATGGAAGAACACAACGGCACACATTGCAGAGAGTCAAATTATAGGGTACAGCGGCAATGACCTTTTCAAACCAGTCCTCTCCCCTCCAACAGATAAAAAGAAAAGGTGTGTTTATAACCTGTATGATTCTAAAAATATTTTTAACTATTTATGCATGAGAATATGAGAGCCTAGATTTCTCTGACTCAGTTCGCTGAAGTGACGTTTGGTATCCCCAGAGGGGTCAAAGTAAGAGATGGAGCAGACTGCATGAAGTGCTCCCTCAACTAGACCCTGACCACCGCCCGTCAGTCGAGCTGGGCTCCTTCAGCCCCCAGCAGCCCCGCTGGCATGCACCCAGGCTGGCTCCGCACGCAGCCACCGCCACAGCCCCGTACCGGCAGCTGCATCCTCTGGTTCCTCCACTACCAAATCTCTGAAGCGTTTTTGGAAGTTAAGCTCATCTGACAATAATTTCAAGCTGCCTGTAAGGACAGAGCGCAGCCCTGCCTGTGCGGGTTTATCACCCCTTTGCAAATCTTTCACAGTTTATAATGGCTACTTCTATCAACACATGTTAAGGCAAGGTCCCGCTCACTCCAGCGTGGATATTCAGGGGTAACGACGTGAGGATTCGAGACTTCAGTCAGCTTACGCTTGCAGCTAGAGGCCCCCTGACATGTGTGTGTGTATATATAAAAAGATTGTATTACCCAAGTAATTATCGTTTTAATCAAAAAGACGAGCATGAATTTATTACTCTGGTGTCTCACTTTTCCCTTATCTACCATAGAAAATGTTTTTGCAGACAAAATTACAAAATACTGAACTTCTAGCCAAAGTCCATGTTATTTATCATCTGATGAAGATGTCAGGCATTTCAAACTAAGATGAAATTTCATGTTAACTCTATTCCTCCATGCAAAAAACCTAAAAAAGGCCAAAACAAATAATCAAAGCCACATATTACTGTCAGGCAATGAAATAAAAATCACTTTCTGGCACTTAATTTGCTTTAATCAATTATTTTTTTCCCCATATGAATTTAGTAATCATGAAACATCTCAGATGGCTGCAGTCCTGGAGACACACACTTTTTTCTTGTTCACAAAGGAGGCGGTGTCAGCACAAGTCTCCCTGGCTTTCTGTGCACAGAAATCATTCGTTCCTAATGCTTATTCAGCCATTAAATAACAGCATTAATTCAGGCTTGAGGACTACAGCAGGGTTTGTGTCTCCATCTCGCCCATTCTGCCCTCCTTGGAAGTGGGGGGGAAATCACAGAGGGCATCTGGAGGTCTGCATTTTTCACTTCTAATGAAAATAAACATTTTCACACATGGCATAAAAGGCCCAGACACTGTGTTTCTGCATGCAGATTCCCAAGCACGCTTTGGGTTCTCGCCTAGGAAAAGGAGGTTTCATCAAGCACGACTCTTAGTTTGAAGTTCTCATCAATGCAACTTACCTTGGTTACTTATGCTGTTGTAAATCTGCTTTTCTCTTGTTTTACAGCATTTTGATCTTGTTTTTGCAAGTGCAATGAATTTGTAATACTCTGAAAACAGGTCAGTGGTAGATCAGAAACTCTTAATCCCTGGATAAAGATTATTTTAAGATCCCTCTACACCACATATCACCAGTATGTTATCAGGGCGTTTGTTTGTTTGTTATTTTTAATAACTGCACCAACATGCACAAATTATCCTTTCAGGAAGGTCAAAGGTCAGATCAATAAGTCATAACATCTAACAGTTCCAGAGGTTAAAGCTTCACTGCTGTACAGCTCCCTGCTTCCCACTATTGACTGCTTTCTCAGTTTCCACCTCTAAATTTTCTTCCTCATCTAATCCAGCACTCTCAGTCTGTCTCACCCTGGGATATTTATTTGCATTTTAAACACCAGATCAACAGCATATCTCTTAATTCAGTCCGACAAAGGAGACAAATGTCTTCCTAGCGATGTCTATCCTAAGTCTTTTCTACATTTTTTAAAATACCAGTAGGCATAGCGCTTATGCTCCTTGCGGTTGCTTCCTAATTAATTAATGCAAATATAACAGTTCAATTTGATTTTCCCCAGCCTTTCCCACAGCTCTTTTCTGAAATCCCTCCAATGTGCAAATGTCTGTCTTGAAACATGTTGCCTGAAAGCAGCTGCACTGATTCACATACAGCTGCATCAGGGCCACATACGCTTTACTGCTCACCAGCCCTCAAACCGATCTGGAAAGCGGCCTGGCCTTTCTGCAGCTCTAACAGCCACATCGCTGCCTGTTACAACGCCCATCGTCACTATACAAAATTTTTCAGCTTTACCGCTTCCCAGTTTTCTCACCTCTAAGGTGAGATGCTTAGCAGGAAGCCTAAATAATAATCTAGACAAGAAGAACTTCAGTTTATAGATGTAAAGTCAGGAGCTGAGAAAAAAAATCATGCTTTTTGGTTTTTTGCAAAATCCCCGCTGAATTTTATGAAATTTTCTCTTCTCGCTACTTTATTATTCATAAGGAACTCACTGGGACGATGGTCCAGGGGCCTTTTCTGGAATGCCATTCTGATCTGGGTGAAAAGGCTCAAACTCCATCCATATGTGAATACTCATTTTGAAATAATATCCTCCCCCAAGACATATTACTGTAAAACCACTCACCATTATAATGTGCATTATACGACAACTACAGCTTACTTTAATAATCCTTAGAATATTACAAGCAGCCTGCCAACTATAAAAACCTTTTTCTGCCATACAGAAGAGAACAGTTCATTTATAAAGCTGAATACCAGTTGCTATAAAATACCATGTAATGAAATTGTTACCCAATCTTTTATATTCCCGCTTCCAGGTAGCCAGTCAGTATAAATAACTGCATTAGCTGAACACTTATGCTAAAAAGTTCTTTTGAAAGAAAAATCGCCGCCTTTCACCTCTCCCACTTGGAGGAGACACCTGGGACAGACACCCAGATCGGACACACACGCGTGCACAAGAGGAGCTGTTCTGGCACAAGCTGGAATCTAAAGCATGGGTTTGTCTAGCAGACCCCATTCACTCAACGGTAATACAGTCAGAAAAGAGATTAAACGTTAAATTAACACTGTACTAAGCAAAACTGTAACTGATCCTTTACCAAATTTTCAAGCATGCCAAAGACCGATTCCCTTTACGTGAGAAGCATGAAGATCGAAGTAGTTCTCTCCCAACAAGTAATAATATGTTTCAAAAGAGATTCAGTGCACCACTCTACTAAATACACGCTCACCTTTAAAATACAGTTCCAAGTCCTGGCATTTCTCAGGATTCCCACATTCCTCTCTAAGACGACTAATCATACAATTTAAAATTTGAATGTATATTTGATTCATCTGGAACTTTAAGGCCAATTAACATATACTTCATTTTTAAGATTTATTAAGGTATTGTTCTGCTACCACTGCTTGCTGGAGAGAGCTTATTTTAACTGTTCGTGACCATTTTAAACAAAAACACTTTACTTTTACTTTCCTTTGTTTGATATATTCCTTGATAACTGACAGCACTGAAGGACAAAAAAACAAACCCACAACATAAAAAATTTCACATCTCAGTTTTTCCTTTAAATTTTTATTAGTATCACAATTATCATTTAAATATTAAATAGAGAATTTTCATGCAGAAATAAACATGTGCACTAGCATTTACTGGTCCACAGCCAGTAGGAGAGCAATGCTCCAAAACGCAGCAAGAGCGCCTCTGCACCTGGGATGCATTCAGGTTCGTACACGCTTCCCACCAGGGCACTCTTAAGGGAAGATTAATAAGAATTTTGGCATTGTAGGAACTGGGCATGGTAGATACGGTCAGTTATTAATGTAACAACAGACTAAGGAAACAGTCTGCAACAGAGCAGAGGAACCTGCAGAATCTGCTCAGTGCTTCTCCAGCTGCTACAGCAATTAAGAAGCAACACCCAGTTTGAGTCATGTATCATTTCAGAGGGAGGTAGTTTTTTGGTGAAAGCCACGGTGGTTCTGCAGTGATGGCGTAGCCTCATTTAAGCTATTACTAAAACTGTAAAATTGTCCTTTGCATTTTTCACAATTATTTCATTGAAATTACTGAAAAATAAATGTACCTGAAGAGTTGGAAAAGATAAGCAATCATGAAAGAAAGTGAGTCCTGGCTGCTGGCTCTTGTCCCCTGAGCTCAGTTTTGGTACTGAAAATAGGGCTGGGGCAGAGACAGAGGCGGTACAAACTAGATGCATCCTGCCTGCTGCTTTCCTGGACAGTGACAAGGGCTATTAGAGAAAGGGACTTCATTTTCAAGCTTCTTACCTGTGCTGTCGCACAAAACCAAAAAGGCTACCTACTGCCAAGATAAATAGTTGACGGTGCCCTTTTCAGCTTGGCCAGTGCAAACCCAGCCTTACCCAGCAGACGGAAATCCCCTGCTGCTCTGTAGAGTCACCTGCTCTGAAATTTGATTAACCATCAATGCAAACCTAAATACAAAGGATTAGCAAGAAGGAGTTGTAGGGGAAAAGCAGTAATTAAAAAGCAGTAATTAATCCCTGGAAGCACAATCTCCTGACACAACCAGACAGTTTGCACATTTCCAGGCTGCACAGCAGGTTTCTCTGGCTCAAGGGCCATATCCTTGGGTACGGTTCCACTAACTGGGTGCTTGTTCACCAGCTTCGTGTTGGCTTTAGCCGTCCTTGTTCCTTTCTCCAGTGATCCCAACAAACATCAGGGTGTGAATTTCTTCAGGAAAGTGGATAACATACACACCAACACATCCCAGACCATCAAACTGCTCACCAGAGAACTGACTTCATCTCTCCAGACAGCCCCACTTGCAGCATCAGGCCAGAACTTCTGACAGATAACAAAGTCCTCTTATTACAACTCCTAGCATGTTTATTTTAATAGGGTTTTATATATATATATATATATATGGAGGGAAAAGATCCATAAACAATTTACAAAAAATTCATGCTTTTCTGTCAACTTGCTGCAGTGAGCAAAGCCAGGGAAGAACAATTGCCCCTAAACATTAAATTAAGGACACTCAGGCACAAAATGCAGCCTCCTGAGACTTGTACAGCCCAGGGACTACAAAGCAAAGCAGCTGGGTAAGGAGAAAATCTAGCAGAAGGGGCCAGCAGTCATTTCTGCAGCTGGTGGTAGAACAGCACATGTATGCGGATCATCCTACCCCATAAGCAAACCACAGCATCTGCATTATTGGTACATGTCCTCTCCTACTTACGCCAAGTGGTTATCTTTGCAGAAACCCCTTCTTATGCCTGGCAAGCGCATACAGTTATTATAGTGCTATGGCTATGTTAAACACAGCACTTACGGTTCAAGCAAGATGGTCGCTGGAGAAATGAGGACCAGATTTAACAACAAATAAAAACCTGAAGTTTTGGGAAGAAGAAAATGGTCCTGTAGTGGAAAAGGCTGAACACAAATCTTTCAGACTGTCTCCTCTGTGGAAAGGTACAGAGTGAGCCTACTGTGTCCCATTCACTCACTGCTGTGGAACTGCTAGCTAGCAGCGAGCAAAAATAAAAAAGAACACCCCAAACAAACAAATGCAGTTAACATGCTCTTTGGAGGCTGCATTCAAGCAGGAGAAATGGGGGAAGCACTCTGGAGCTACGATGGAAAAGCTGACAGAACGCTAACGGTCCACGCAGAAATAGGAGAATTGTTCACACTTCCTTCAGGCACATATTTACTTTCTGGAAAGGGTAACCATCAATCAGTGCAACTTGTTTATAGTATAAATCAAAGGTATAACGGCTAAAAATGCTAGTATTGATCATCCTGGGTAACACAAAGTCTGCAGCCGGCCTGGACTCTCGCTATGCCAGGTCCCGTACGCAGTGCAGCAGATAGGCTTGCTCACAACCTGCCCCGCTCGTCCCGTGATCTCAGACACGTGTGGTTTGTACTGGACACCGTCCCCCATGCACACCCACCCAAACCACTCAGAGGCTCTGACTCACCTCAGGGTACAGCAGACAAAAAAAAGCTTAAGCTCACACACGCTCCTGCCTCCTGAGACATGATCTTGGCCCAAATCTACCATCCCATAATCCCCAAAGCATTGCATTGCTCACACAAGTTCGTGCAAGTCCCTTACGTGAAGTGTTTGATATGGATTACTGGACAGGCAGGCACCCTACAAAGAGTATAGGCATATAGGTGACTTCAGGCGGGCAACGTAATGCACTAAGTAACAACAGCGTGCAACACGCTTTGAACCAGCTACTGAGTCCCCAGACTCAGCGTAGCCGAGCTAAACACACGCAGCCCCTGCTTCCCTCCTGGTGCTGTTTCGGGGATTTTGGGGATTAGGGTGCAGCTGACTCCAACTGGACTAAGCCAGCGCTGCTTCTGCAACGCGGGTCCTGCCGCTTCCCTTGCACTGGCTCCAGCCGCTGGCTGTGGGGACACTGATCTGACTGACTCTTCACCTCATGAAAGCAAACAAGGCATTACCATCGACTGTGCGATCGCTATAGCCACTGAAAAAGTTGGGAACAGGCAGCCAAGAGGAAAATGGAGGAGTGCCCCTGTCAGGGACTTAAGCCAATTGTGAAACCCTGACTCCAAACACTTAAAAAATAACAAGAGTGCTAAAATTTATCTTTTGGCAAGAATTTTGTCAGCTTGAAGGCAATTCAAAGAACAAAACAGCCCTTCTGAGTACTTCAGGAACAAGGTAGCAAAATTACAGAAATCAGACCTAATTAGCCAAGAGGAAAGGCTGGGGACAAAAAGCCAAAACAGGGAGTAAACACGAAAATGCACATAAGCTAAAGACAGGAGCAATCCATCAGGGGAGGACTCCTAAAGTATAAATACAGGCTGTACTTCCGTGTGTAAACAGAAGATGTGCATATGTATATTTAAATGTGCTAGTTTGAACTAAAAGAGCATAATAACATATAGCAGAGAAATATTATGCATAACTAGGAATGTATTTTAGAAAAAGTATAGAGTGAGTAAGATATCAAAGGATCTGTGAAATCAAGTGACGAATGATCTCATCTCTAGGCTCAGCCTATGGTGTTATCTGGGCGTCATAGTTCAATGACACGGCAGGCATCCTCCTTGGGCAAAGAGGGCTATCCAGAATGCAGTTTAACAGCCTTGCCTAAAGCAAGTTTCAACACACATCCAAAACCATCATATCAAATGCAAGTCCTCATACACCAAGTTCCCACAACAGGACTTAAATAGACACAACCGCCCGGCTGGTATGAGAACATCACCCCCTTGTAGGGTCTTCTGGGAGGTGTCAATTCAGCCTCAGATAAGAGGTAACACAGATAACGAAAACAAACAGGCAGAACAACAGCAGCTATCTCAGATAATCTACCCTGACGTATCATCCTACCCCAGTTGTAAGCAAGCACCAAAAAAGAGGTTTGAAAAGGGACATAGAAGTTCTTTTTATAGAGATACAGTCTGTTACCCAACAAAAACACACAGAAGAGGCAACATAGGAGAGGGCTTCTGCAAACCTTGACAGGGACCTTCCCCTTGACCAGGCAGCAGGTGAAGAATGGCTGATGAGGCAGAGCACTGCAGCCAAGCTGCACTAGCCCAGGAAGGTGGGCTGGCCACAGGCTCCCCCCAGCAAGGGAAGCCAAGCAGAAACCTGATGGAGAATTTTCCATCGGGCCTCGCAACAAACAGGGACACAGCAGAGCGGGACTCTCACACAGTGCAAACCTCTGCCAAACCACAGAGAAAGGAAAGAAAAGAGACTGCTCTACTAAGGATAAATGACTCGGGGGAGAAAAGTGGTAACAGTCCACAGAAGAGCTTCAAAAAGCAGATGGGGCTGGTGATGAGCTGGGTCTATGGGACCACAAAGCAAAAAAAAAAAAAAACTGAAGCAGAGAGACTGCTGGCATGGGGCACCTGCTTTGAGACCATGTCAGTGAAACAGCCCCAGACAGCAGGGTTTGTTTCAAAACTCAGGAATCTGTGTTATATTTCACTTGATCATAACTTTGTACTCAATTTTAAATATTTTAATTGCCCTTTTAACAAAACCACAATCAATTACGAATGCTTGCTCAAGCAGGAAGCTACCCCACCTTGGAAGTTTGATGGTACACTCAGATCCACAGGCCTTTTTATTTTCTTAGCAGCATCTGAATTTCTAACAGAGTGGATGCCCCTAAGATCCAGGTATGCGACTTGAAGCCTCAGCCTCGGCAGCGCAGCAGGGGACCAGGCTGCGCAGAGGCAGCCAGGAGGCTTTCCGAGGCCAATTAAAGGATATAATCAATGCTGTGTTTTGCAATAGCTTAACCACAGCTTTTTTTAAGCATGTTTCTGCATTAGCCTGCTAGAAAGCCACAGACAGATGAAACCTCACATACATGAAGGATACGCAATACACCTGCCATAGATTAGGGCACCTCAAACACAGTATGAGTCTCTGTGTGCAGCTGTCCTGGGTGTCACTGGCATGTTGGCTTGGCGAGGACGTCCCCACAGTCCACCCAGCCAACAGCTCCTCCCTTCCACCAGATCCTGGGCAACCGATGGGGGAAATTTCTGTGACTTCTTCCACATTTTGAAGCTGAAGCTGGAAATGGGGTTTGAATCAGGGGGTACCGACAGCTCCCTGAACTGCTGGGCTGTACACAAGAGATGTCGGCACAGCCCGGGGTGCCACATCATGTGGCCACGGTCACCTCTCCCAGGCGCACACTCGCTGCCACCTCCCAGTTCGGTGAGAATGAACACACACAAAAACTGCAATCTGCCTATTTGTTTAGCGTCATTTGATAATAACATTAATTATTTCAACTCTGAGTTAATAAGCAGCAGCAGTAAACAGCCAGAGGCACCGATTCAGGCTATGGGCTCATCTCAGCCGGTCATTTATTAATCTTCAAGGAATGTCTCAGGCATTAAAAGATTATTACTAAATCTGTTGGTTTGTTGGTTTTTTTTAAAGCAGTGCTCTATCTAAAAGCAAGGAACAACTGTTTGAACATTAAGGGACACTAAACCTTGACAAAGCCCCACTTTCTGATGCAGCATTAGCAGTGAACACAAGGGCAATGTTTCTATTTTTTCCAGCAAAGTCTTGTCCTCACAAGCAGTGACTCTGCATTTTTAGCTTGCAGGGCACGAATCCAAGTGTGATCTCATGCAACTGTCAAACCTCTTCTAACAGAAAAAAGGCCTGTGCCAAGAACAGGTAGAAAAATCATAAATAGCTCTCTCAGGAGTCAGTTACACAAGGAAAATATTTCCCAAATGTGTTTTTCCTACTTAAAGTTCTCAATGCATACAGACAGTTCAACAAGCATCTGGTCTTTTCTTTAATCTGTCACCAGAAAACACGTTCATTTTACCACTATGTATGAAACATACAGCCAGTTGCTGGTGCAACCAGGACAAGCTGCATACATTCGGCTTCACGGATGAGTCAAGATACAACGTCCATCGCTAACTGTATAAGCAACTACGTGTCTGATCAATATTTTTAATCTGTTATTTTTTTGAAACACTCTTCTTCAGATCTTGCCTGGGCCGGTTTTACACCAAAAATACTTGTGTTTGTTTCAGCACAGGTGCTTTCAGAGTAGGTAGTTTGAAGTTGGAACTGAAGCAGGTCCAGAGCTCTGCAAGGGCAAGGTGGGGGAGAAGGGGAGCGTGGAGCCTGGCCCAGCCTCTGCAGCCGCCACAGCTCACGTCTCACCTTGTTCAGCCCTGACGGGATGAAGAAAAACCTCTGTTTAGTCAGGCCATCCCCCTGCTTATCCCTGCTCTCATGGAAGGTGGCAAGAGCTTTGTTTACATTGAAACTGGCTTTCTGAAGGAAAACTTGGTTTCCACAATGGATTTCTCCTGCTGATTGCAAGTATCAGATAATAAAATCTAGCTGCTCACATGCACTACAAATGTCCCTGCTACTGCCCCAGTAGCACACTTACTAAGGACTTTTAACGGAGCCTTGAGGGTTTTTCGCTTCAATGCCAGGGACAGGGTGGTCTGTTTTAGCACATACCCATGCAGCCAGCACGGTGACGGAACCTGGCAGGAGTGGGCCCACCAGCTGCCACCTCATCACCACCACACTACCAGGGACACAGCACTTGAGCACCTACTTAAGTACTTGCCTGAATTAAGGCTCAGGCTGCTACAAAATCTCAGAAGAACAGAAAACTGTTTGAAAGGAGGGATGTGAACACAGAGAGATCATTTTTCTGAGTATAGACTGACTGGTTGGAAGACAAAGGCCCATTTCACCCCAACACACCCGTACGAGAGCAGCTGCAAAGCCTGGAGATCCTCAGCCTTAGCTCATCCGTACACAACGGCGGATGTTTCATGTTGTGTGAAGCACACCAGAAACCCTGGCCACCTAACGCAGTGAGAGATAGGATGCAATTTTAGGGCTGGAGTTGAGAAGATCACATGGAAATACAAAGGTTACCTGTGCAAATTTAAAAGCACTAATTTCCCAAGAACATTACCTGCAACTGTCAAATACTATGATTTAGACACATGGGTGCAAGGAAACTGCTCAGGCCCCGCACCGAAGCCTAACCCTACCGTAGGTGAGGTTCATGCTACTTTCGCTGCCCCTCAGAGGCAGAAATGAAAGCCTAATGGCATTAACATCATGTTACTGACACTCTTTCAGGCTTTATGAAGATATAAAGAAATACTTTTACTTTATTTTCCTGCCTTAATATTTGGGGTAGAATAACTATGTCCTACTATAACCCACACTATCATTAAAATAAGTTTTGCCAGTTTATACTAACACAGACAAACCACAGTCCCAGTAAAACACTGTAAATGGAGTAACACTGAGCTACTGGAAAGCTTTGAGACAGTAAAGCCGGAGATATTTGGTATGTTATCGTGTCAAAAAAATACACACAGCAACAGCAAAAGAGCTATCAGGAGAACCCCGGTAGTTTTTTAGGTTTAATTTATGACATTTAATCTAAAATACTCTTTGTTACTTTGGTAGTCATTAGGGTGTAACTACAGAGGTAACTGTAATAGCTAGAAAGGCTTGAAGAGAATAGAAAAAGATGATGGGAAGCTTATTGCTCGGATTTTAACTCCATAAACAGAAATATCATCACTCAATTACTACAGAAATATTTTAGTTATGTTTCTAAACTTTTTAGCTCACCATACAGTCCCCAGAAGGACACCTCTCAATGCATCTCAGAGGCAGTGGGTGTACCAGAGAGCAGCCTTGGAAGCAGATGGTATTTAGTGCTGCTCCTACAAGTCCCAGGACCTACAGGACTACACTTTACCACTGCAGGTAAGTGAAGTCAGTGAAGATGCTTCCCTGGGGACACAAGAAGGCTTGCTGAGTAATCTCTGAACCAAACAGGCATAGTAACAAGATGAGTCTGAATTCCTGTCTTTATTTAGGAGACCTCCTTTCCTATAGGCACATCTCCACTGCAGTAAAGACATGAGCAGAAATCACTGCAGCAAACAATTTTTTGTTCTTTCATTTGTTGTTTAGAATCAGACAGTAGAAGCAGAAATAAACCAATCATTCTGGGAGATGAACAGCTCTAGATACTTCCTTGGGGGCAGAAAAGGGCTGGGCAGGGCTTTCTCCATGAAAATGAGTCCAACATTCCTCAAATGAAATCTGCTGAAAGCCATACAGCAAGTACCCTAGGGAGCAATTTCAGACTGGCAGATCAGGTTAAAGAAAATTTCTTTGCTCCACTGAAGCTTTATACAGAAATTAGCCTTGAAATAACTTACAGGCCTGGTCCTCATTTTTTTTTCTATCACTTCATGTAGCACTGCGTTCCTGGTGAGGTCTTCAGCACATTAGGGAATTGCTTACTCCAATGAGAAGGGATAGTGGCTAGCAGTGCATGAAAAGGTGCTTGCCCCTTGGACTTCTGAGCTGCATGTTCTGCAGATTTAAAGTAAATCTTGTCTATGATTTCCATTATCAGTCACCATGACAAAATTCACTGCAATTTTTTTTTTTTTTTTTTAATTTTTTTTCTTAGTTTCACTGACTATGGATGAGACACATTTTCTTTTTCAGGAAAACCAAGTTGCTTGAATATCATATCCACTAACAAACAAAATAAAAATAGAAGCATTAGCCTAGAAAAACAAAGGCTGAAACGGATATAGGACTGATCTCTAAATAAATCAGGAGAGTAAACATCACAAAAACAACTAAAGATCTGTTTGTTACAAGAATAACAGGTGCAAGTTTGCCATAAATAATCTAGAATTATGAAATAGTTTCTAGAGCCTTAGTTCTCGGCTGATCAAAAGAGGCTCCCTGTAGGAGTAGTAAGGGCAAATCTTGACGTGTCTTGTAAAAATCATACATTACCTGCAGAAAATAACTTCAAGGGGCATGTGCATAACTATCCATATATCCCCTTGTTCACAGTCACCAGAAGACAGTCCAATTCACACACTTGTTAATATGCAATTTCCAACATCGTACTGAACAGGGCTGTTATCCAAATTAATATAACCTATGATGCAGTGTAACAACTAGCAATAATGCTTGTCATGTTTAACTCAAAGCTAATTTAAATAAATACAGAAGATAATGCTTCATTAAATCTGAGCCTCATTTTGTTGAAGCTATTATAAATATCTGCAGACACTGTTGTGAGTGGATCCACCTGGAAGTTTAAGACACTAACAAAATAAAAGCTTTAAAAGTAAGAACTTTTTTTTTTTTTTTTTTTTTTTTTTTGACGAAATCACTTCGCATTAACAGTTCTGGTTTGATCTCTACCGGGTTTTTGACAGCCCACTGATGGAAAACACCTATGGTGGAAGCACAGGGGTTCTTGGCCAAACCCCGTTTCCTGCAGCATGCTCCACAGGTAGAACCTGGAATGAAGGGAGGGCTGAGAAAAGACTTTTGTAAAGCTTATCCTGCTGCCGGTATGCGCCGGTATGCTAGCTGCAAGTTCTACCACAACCAGAGATCTCCAGTTTTACAAACCCACTTGTGTTGCTTGAGCAGCCCCGGGGAAGCAGCTGCACCACTGACGAAGATTTGGCCTGTGGCATGCAAAATGTAAGATCATCAGTGAACAGGTATACATGGGATTACTGCACTCTATGATGATATACAGGCACTTTATTGCTGGAACATTCTAAAAAAAAAAAGTATCTTACTTCAGTTTGATGCGTTACTTATGTCTTTTTAAGGGAGAAAGGGCAATAGCTATTGGTCTAATTTAAACAGTTATATTCCAACCAGCTGAAATGCGTTACTGTATTTGAACTGAAACCTGGCCAACATATTTTGTGAAATAAACCAAGGAAACGTTAGTGGCAGCAAGCGGTCTCATTCAGAAAACTATTTCTACAGCTTTGCAGTGCCCCACAGCCCTAATAATGTGCTTAGCCGTTTGCTTAGCGGTGACAGAAAAGGAACAGTGTCCCTCACTGCCAGAGCAGCCCCATCTCCCAAGGCTTTTGGGATTTTTTTGTAGGTCTCTAAGCCAAAATGCGACTTAGCTCAGGAGATCAAAAAAAACTGTAAAGAGTGTATTACTGCTTGTGTTCAGTATTACTGGTTCTGAATTCAGAAAACTAAACAGATATCAAGCAAGAGGGTTCCAGCTACACAAGAACAAGGCATTATCACAGAAATTACAAGAGTGGGTAACACCACATAAGCAGATGCATGAAAAAGCAGCAAGATTTACTTCTCAAGTTTAGTTCCTGAAACAGTGCTTTTTGTCCCTCAATTTGCTTTAAGTAAGACTGGCTCAAATAGGAAACTAGTAGCCTCTCTTGAGCAACACCAAACTAGAATAAGGAGTCGCAACAGACACAACAGGACAGCCAAATTGAGGTGGCCAGCTTAGCTTCTGCTCTTGCATACTTACACAATTTCTTAATTCTAAACATTTTAGACAACAGGGAGGTTGTTTTAATAAAAGCCACATACACTGGCAGTCCTCACATACATACGCACAAAGGTAATCAAACTCCTAACAGCAGTGACAAAGCTTGCCAAGTTATGTTCAGACTTTGGAAACCATCCACGGAGTCATAACTGGAAGGCTTGTGTGAGGAAAGAGGCAGAGCAGCACCCCACAATGCAGATGAATGATGTTACTGTAGTCAGTTGTGTCCCAAGGGATATCAGTCTGCTGCACAACATGAACAGGCTGTGAAAGTCTTCACCCATTCCTGTACTTACCAAATATACTCATTAACTCTTAGGTAACATTAATGAGGTATCTTTAAAAAAGAAAATAGTGAGGAAAAGCATCCAAGGGTCTTTAATGGCAGTTGAGGTAGACAGATTTATATTCTTTTATTATGTTTTGTTGGGTTTTTTTTTTTAAAGCCAGAAAGATCACATTTAGGAAAAACAGAACTAAGGCTTTGTCTACATCAGAGATTTGTCCTGAAGCAGCAAAATCCCTCCAACTGAAATCACCGCCCCACTGAAGTTACAAATGGCACCTTTAGACTGCATTTCACATACAGACCATTCCCAAATGCATTCACTGCCCAAAGCAGTATCAGATAGAATCACAAAATGGTAGGGGTTGGAAGGGACCTCTGGAGATCATCTCATACAAACCCCCTGCTTGAGCAGGTACACCCAGAGCAGGGGGCGCAGGACCGCGTCCAGGCAGGTTTTGAATGTTTCCAGGGAAGGAGACTCCACAACCTCCCTGGGCAGCCTGTTTCAGTGCTCCGTCACCTTCAAAGTAAAGAAGTTTTTCCTCATATTTAGGTGGAACTTCCTGTGTTCCAATTTGTGCCCATTGCCCCTTGTCCTGTCATTGGGCACCACTGAAAAGAGTCTGGCCCCATCCTCCTGACACCCACCCTTTAGATATTTATAAGCGTTGATAAGATCCCCCCTCAGTCTTCTCTTCTCCAGGCTAAACAAATCCAGGTGTCTCAGCCTTTCCTGATAAGAGAGATGCCCCAGTCCCGTGATCATCTTTGTAGCTCTCCGCTGGACTCTCTCCAGCAGTTCCCTGTCTTTGTTGAACTGGGGAGCCCAGAACTGGACGCAGTACTCCAGATGTGGCCTCACTAGGGCAGAGTAGAGGGGAAGGACAACCTCCCTCAACATTCATTCTGTGCATGCTCTGGTATGCAGTTAAGTCCCAGAATATCCTTAATTGCAACACGGAGAAGCTGAAACTCCTGTAGTACTTGGTGGTAATAGCACGTGTCTAATACCCGACTCATCTAGACCCTTTCCAGAGATGTCACAAAGTAAAACGCAATATATAGATGGCAAAGAATGCAGATAAATCTAATCTCCACCAAGAAGTCAGTTTGGTTCACTAAGCTGACAGGAGGAAAATAAGAGCGAGAGAACCCATTTCAGACACTTGAAGGGTATGAGCTGACTTACGGAGGGATCAGATAAGCACCAAAGCCCACCATGAAGAGACTGTGGAGCATATGGCTGCAAATGGAAAACAGGAGGGAAAAGCAAAGCAATCCCTTTTGGCAGCAGTGGATGGTTAGATCGGACCTCCTTGCACCAGAAACATGGACACACACAACATGGATCATGAGGCACGGCACATTTTCACCTGGTTTCAGTTTGTGGTCCACTAAACACAAAGATAGCCCCCAAGCCTCTCCTTTGGCCTTGGCTGTGTTCACTCCCAAGCAGTGTCTGTCAAAGCCATTATTTGTAAGTGCTGGAGCAGAATCCTGCCTCAAATCAAGTTAAACAAACATTGATGCCAGTTTCCCACGTGCTGGAGGTGTACACACCCCAACACAGGGGCACCGATGGTTTCCACTGGCACCTGTCCCTGGTGGGGTGAAGGCCCCAGGAGAGGAGTATGTGGTATCATTAGACAGCAGCACTTTCTTTAGGGATGCGGAAAGTACCCCTCTCTCCCCAAAAAGGCTGCAGAAGCCCAAACAGCTCAAGTTGCTGACACACTGACTCAGATAAACTCCCTATATTTAAGAAAATGCTTTATGCTGACAAAGGGACAGACAAATTTCCCCCAGCCTACAGTACTCTTCACTGTTTGACTCGTTACCCTGAAGTGGAAACATTTGTCCAATCCCTCAACACCAGCCTGTTTGGTAGCATCTGTTAGGTAGTTGTTACTACCACTTTCCCAGTTTTTGCTTTCCAATAAAAATACCAGCACACCAGCAGTGCTGCTTGGAGGAATCTCCATCTGCGTGATCCAACCAGAGCGAAGAACACATTGACCCCAGGATATCATGTTCAGAGTCCACTGCAGTAACTCCTGCCAGCACAAAGGCATGATCCAATTCACTCATTAACCAAAGGGTAATTGGTCATTATTCTGCCACAGCACATTGAAAAGACAGAGTCGTGAAGTTCTGTATGTTGCAGCTGGGAGTTTGGAAGTCTGGCCTTCACCACACTGGAATCCAGATAGTGCCATGTGCGTAGGATGTATTTAATAGACCCCAAAAAAAGAGGAAGGATAAAACACCCCTCCTTTCCTACCTCAGCCTAAAACTATAGCTCTTTTCTCCTCAGCTTATCAGCTCAGAGTAGGTGGCAGCTACATAAAGACACTTCAGGAGAAGCTATATATAGGGTGAAGTGAACTTTTCCCCAAGAAGCTCTAGATCTAGGTCATCTTGCTTCTTCTGGGAGGTAGGAAAAAACAGGTTACTCGTTGAACAAGAGTACAGTTTATAGAGGAAAACAAAGATTACTTAGAGCACGAAATTGTGTGGATAATATTTTTTCTTTCCTAAAGGATTTTTAAAAATAAAACTAATTAGTTATTAAGCACGGTGACTCTGAATACATGATTCCATCTACTGTAAATCAAGAAACCCACTGTATTTACAAAAGGAATGGGCATTCTTTGGTAAACTTACTTACAGTAGTTTAGCCACGCAGTCAAATAAATATAAGTTAAATTCTGAGAAATTCCAGAGAGTTTAGCTGAAGTCAGACATAATGTAAAATCTCTCCTTGCACCTCATTTCTGGTTCTTAGAGGTAACTGGCTGGAAGGATTATATACAACCCAACAGAGCTCCAGGTGAGTTATCGTATGAATCCACTCCGATGGATTAAGTACCACACTACCACTTCCAATAGAGGGCGGGGTGGGGGAGCAACTGAGCATCCCACTCAGGTTTGGGCCAAAGGCCATCATCTAACTGCATCCAGCTGCTGGAGGGTACCCGGCCATCACAGCCACTGCAGCATCACGTGGATACCATTAGCTAAAGAGGTGTGCCTCTATCAGGGCAGGCAGAAGAGTTTTCTTGGCTCAGGACAGACGTTAGAGTAACACTATCTATGCAGTGCTTCTTACTAGTTTCCAATTTGCAGATCCCTAAAAATTGTCAAGTAGAGGTGTGGATCTGCATTCTCAGTTTAGTGACTACAAATGGGATTTTATTAGCTCTTATGCGCACTGTAAAAACAGCCCACAGAGCCTCAGAGACCCAGGAAGTAAGAGGTGAAAAAAGCACTAACCTAGAAAAGTAGTAACAGTTAAAGTGAGTATTTTTCCTTGAATTTTAAAAGTTATATTGTTTCCTTCCAAGAAGGGTAATATACTTCTAACAATGCCACTCTCCGCAACTGCCTCAAGGTCTCCAAGTATAGCTGTAACATTACAGAACTCTGTGAAGCAGATACTAAAGCAATGACTTAGTCGTATTTCGTAAGCTAAATTGAAGATACATGGATGTAACTGCAATGCAAATCGTAATACCTAAACAGAAAACAACCAAGAGAAATCCCAAAACATCAGAAACTTGCAATAGCAATTAAGCAAGTAGCATTATTATAGAGCATAAAATAAAGTCTACGGGTGTTAAAATATTAATTTCAGTGTCTTAACTAAATCTGAATTCAGAGCATTAGCCTGCTGTCTGAGCCTTTTGTATAGTTTCCACTGAATACAGCAGTTAACTGCTTTCTGTTAAGCAACAGTACAGACCAAACCAGTTTAGCAGTTTGGTATGTCTGTAGTCAAGCAATGCTTGCACCTGTTTGCTCAAAACCTGAGAGCAATCACTTCTCTTTCTGAACTTCAAATAAAATGAATTTATTCAGGCAAAATAAATACTGGTCTTCATCTATACTGCAAAATTATACTATGTCTGAATTACAGATTTCGACAACCGTGTTAATAAAATGCTGTGATTAATGTTCGGTGCACAGAACAAACTCTGTATCTGGGTTTAATCACAGTGATGAATAAAAGCCAGACACAGGCATCGTCCCAGAGTAGTCATGCATTGTACTGTCCCATAAATACTGAAATAATGGAATCTGATGCACTTTGATCTCTTAGATAAGTCTCCCGCAGCTCTACAACAGAAAGGGCAAGAGCACCCAGCCTCATCCAATTCTGCAACGTTCGCACACTGACTCATAAAAGATTCGTATCCCTCACTACCAAGATGCACCTTATGAGATTAAATGAAGTCAGATAAATATTGCTCCATTTCCTTCTGCCTAGAGCCTGTATACAAATCATCAGGAGAGCCATAGAGAGTGATAGCGGTGAGGACTACAGGGGAAACCTTACAGCCTCTACAGAACTACTGTCCGAGCATACATAGCTACGTTACAGATACATTTCTGGGTTATATTCTAGCCTTTTTTCTTTTTTTTTTAAAAAAGCATTTTTGCCGTGACGAAGATTAGAAGCTGGCAGTATCCAGTAAATTTAACGGTTTTAATTGTGGATGCAGGATAGCAGATTCCTTGCGTTTGTCCAAACCAGCACTGAATGATTTTTTGCTTACCACTGGATATTCGTGGGGCTTCATTAAATTTTATTAGTCATAAACCAGGCATTTCCTTGATGCTTCTAGGACCTCTCTTAGCAGTCCAAACTCTAATGGCATGTGGGCTAGCTACAATCCCAACCTCTACAAAACTCAGCATTGTCAGCCAGCTGAGATTTGTCTTTGACTGAGGATGAGTTTGTCCCTCCATGGACATTTGGCCGTGGGAGTTCAGTGAAGTACACACAAGGACTGCTTCTGAACTATGCCTCTAGAAATACAAGTTGCTCTGAGTGGGAGAAAAAGCAGTCAAGAGGACACAGAGGCCTCTCCAGTGTCCAAAAAATATGATCAAGGGAAACAGGTTTCAGTATTACAGGGATAATAAGTCTGCACATTCATCGCTGCATGCTGGGGCTAAGGAAGAAACTGAGTTTCCTGAGTCACAGTTTCTCTCATTCCTCCCACAGTTTCAGTCCTCCCCCAAGCACCTCAGGTCTACATCATCCCTAAACTAAATCAGTGGCTAAAAACAGGCAGGATGAGAATGCTCAAAAATCAGCCCAGCCTTTGATACGATGGTATGTGTGCACACATGTGTGAAGCAGAGAGCATGCGTAAGCATTCTGGTGGATCAGCAGAAATGCCCGATACAATGAACCAGCTGGTTGCGATTTGGCTGACGCAACTGCGGTTGAAAGGACGATTCTTTTATCTCCTCCTCCAGTTGCTGCACGCATCTGTTGTTTGTCCGTGTCACTGCGCGTGGATCGTGGCCCAGCAGCTTTTATGCCACTGGCATTCCGACTTTCTTCTTCGCTGATGAGAAACAGCGTCCAGCAGATTCCTATGGAGGACTGGTAAATAAAACAACCACTCTCTATAACTGTCTGGTCTCTTGGAAATTGTTTCATTAGTTCATAGGAAGGTCATGGTTGATTTGCGTTAATCCATTCCACAGATCATTATCTCTTCAAAACATAAAACTAGTTTATTTTCCGTGGTTCTGAAACCGAAGTCCAGATGTACAGCCAGCAACAGCTGCTGATCACAGAAATGAACCAGTGGTACACAGAGGAAACGTATGAGCTTCCTAACCACATGGTGGTCCTACATTTTGGGGAGGGCGGTATTGCTTGTTTGGGTTGGCTTGCCTGAAAGAATGCACAATCTCCCAGCATAACAAAGATTAATCATCCTGATTAGGCAAGATTTCTTATTACCATCTTCATGGCCTCTTCATTCCTACTAATAGAGCATCTGGAACACGGGCTGCCAAATAAATGCTGAACTAACAGATTTTAGGAGACTTATCTACTGCGTTAAACAGATCTTCTGATAAAGCTCCCTCTCTACAGCAGCAGGTTTGTCATAAAATGAACCTCTGCAGGAATTTACAATGGAGGAATATTATTTTAATAAAATCAAATTATCACAGAACACTTTACAAACAGGAATTAAATTACTAAGCATGCCTGCACTAAAGAAACTTTATTACTCCTTTACTGCTCATTTTACAGTGAGGAAACTAAAGCGCAGACCCAGTTAAGTGATTTGCTAGAAGTTACAAACTAATCAGCAGACTGAACTAAGAATAACGAATGCTTATGCTAGGGCTGCTAGAGTGATTTTTGGTAGATTTTGGGGTTTTTTATTTAGGTTTGGGGGTGGGGTGGTTTTTTATTTGTTTTTTGTTGTTGTTGTTGTTGTTGTTGTTGTTGTTGAAGTCCACAGTGCAGTTTTACCCAGCAAGAAGCTACACATCAACTCTAGCTCTGCTGGGACAGGTCGCTGCTGCAGCTGCCCCCCAAGAGGCCAGCAGAACGACAAGAAAGATAGCGTCTTCTACGAAAACACATCCTACGTTCAGGAAGGAAGACACATCTTCACTTCTGAGACCTTCACAATGTCAGGGCATATTTTTCTTGCCGTCTAAATCAAGACTGAAGCTTGCTTTGCCTTTTAGAGTCAAAGAATGGTGTCTCTTCAGCTTTTTCCCCTGGAGAGGTTTTATTCTAACTCAGCCATGACATCCCTAAAAACCTGCTCATTTTGTAATTCTTTGGTCTCTTAGGAACCGTTTCATTAGCTCACAGAAAAGTCACAGCTGATTTGCTTCAGTCTATTCCACAGACCATTACCTCTTCAAAATATAAATACGCTTCTCTTTGTGTGTCTATGGGGAGGCAATAACAAGGACAAGCACAAACACTGGAAGACACAAGTCTGTCACAAGCAAGTGGTGTTATTTTTAGTTTCTTGACCTTACATTCTGCAATCAGTTTGACTACAACCATTACCAGGGTCTGCAGAAGTGTTCATTAAACTGAGCTTATTTCCTTTGTTTAAGTGATAAACAGGGACACAGGCAGACAGGGAGTGACCTTGTATAGCATCTTGATCCAACCTAAGACATTTCTTGCAGAAATCCATGTAAAACAGCAAGCAGTACTCTGTCAAATATGATTATAAACGTATCCCATTCTTTTCAAAATTCCTCTTGGAAATCCTTCTGGTCAAAATGGCTAGGAGCAGATCTTTACTGACTGCCAACTCAACGACACTGAGTCTAGAAACTGGCTCTAATTTTCATAATAGAAAGATGATAACATAGAGAACTCAAACATCAGTATTCGCTTCCCCTTTCCTCTAGCCATGTCTAATGCATATTTATAACCAATAGGAGTTAAAAATCTATTTTAAGCAGGCAAAGAATTACAATATTCAGCCAATATTCATTAAAATAGTCATTAAAACCAGTTTATGAATGAGTATTTTCAAGATAAAGTTACCTAGGTCCGTGATACCATCTGGTATCCTTAATTTTCAGGTTTGCCTTCCTTCCTTTCTTCTTTCCCTGCTCCCCCCAGCTTTTTTCACTAGCAAAATGGAAGGCAGCACCTATCAGCCAGCCTGGCAGGCTATGCTGAAACCAGTATGCATTAACACAGGAAATAAAGGTGCACAGTTTTTTCTAACTGTTACCTAGAAAGGAAGTTAGACTTAGCACCATCAGGAAACTTTCCATCTAGCACTGATTACCAGCAACAAAATTCTCTAGACAACTTGCTACATTTTTGAGCCGTGGAAGGAGTAAGAAGTGTCATGGCATATTGTTCACTAACCAGATAACCCTGGATGCTATTAGAATTAAGTTCAAAACACATACAATTCATTACTATCTGGATAAATGACCTGTATATCCCTGCACAGACATTTTTAAAAAAAAAAACAAGGCTCATTATTGCTTTGCCCATACAAATAATTTACTAGAACAGCACCAAAAGACATGGCGGGCTTGCAAATTTTCTGAATGCAACTGTCTAAACTGTACCGCAACAACTTACCAGGAGTTATCAGGACTTTAGCACTTAGTGCTTCGTCTTTCAGAGTTAGAGATATTATTCCAGAATATTATTATAGCACTTGTTCATTTCTGAGAACCAGTTATATAAGGTAGCTTAAGCAATCATATCCTTGAAAAGAAGTAAACACAAAACATCACTGGCTTACTCTACCATTTCTCATCCATGCAGCAAACTTTCAGCTTCAGCTCCTCCATCACTTTGGGATCACTGAAGCCGATCTCCAGGTAGGGCACTACTGCCAGAAGGCACTAGCCAGCAACACACCAATAGAGACACATTCTTATTTGAAGCCCTTTGAAGTTTCCAGTGGAATGAGGAATTGTGGACTGGAGCGGTATTTCAGTTCGCATCCACAAATGCAACCGTAATTCATACACGTCATCAGTGAGATGTGGAGGACAAGCAGTAAAAGAGGCAAGACCTGCATATGCAATTTTTAAATATACTCCTTTCTCTTACGTGAAAGTAAGCTTACTACTTGGTTTGCTTTTTTCATGGCTAGCTTTCTGTATATGATGTTTTCCCATCACAACTTTCCTCCTCTTACGCCGTTCCAACATATACCAACAGTTCTAGCTTTACACAACCACTCGATGTCAAATTGTAACACGTTACACTACTGTAGCCTTCTTTCTTGTACAATACACGCAATCACAGATGATAAATCATCTCATCTGTAGCCCAAGAAAATTTTGTATGGATGTTTCTATAAATGGGTGCAACACCTATATCAGAATTAATTTGGTTTGCAACTTTTAATGATATTAATTACCATGCCTGTGAGAAGACAGCATTGGAACACCCATGTAATATACTAAAGCTGTGACAAGAGCATAATAAAAGCTTTGTTTCTCTGCTGAGCAAAATACATCCAACATATGCATCCACGGGGGCAAGTTTCACACAGAAATGCAGTAGACTATTTCAAGAAAAATTTCTGACTGTTCGAACTGGGGACTACTTCAGCACCTTAGATAAGCAATGCTCCAGGTCTGCACCTACTGCACTGTGCTCAGGCTGAGGGGATCCTGGAGAGTGACACACTAAGGACCTAGGGCACCGTCATCACAGGCTGCTGTGCCACCCCCCTGAACCGGGGACGGCTGGCGCAAAGCACGACAAAACAGATGGATGGGGATGAGGGTACGATCCTAAACTGTGCTTTCAAAACCTACTGTCCCCCACAGCTTTTGGAAGATTATGGGAGCATGACATCGGGTTAAGCTCATGCTTGTGATCTTGTCTCATTTTGTGCCTGCAGCCTAATCAAAGGAGTATCCAGGTCAAAAGGTTTTAAATTAATCCCTCAAAAAAAAAATCTACCAGATCCACTGAAACATTTTATCTGGGCCTGTAAGACAACACGGGGTGGTACTGAGTACCAGAGTGCACTGTGGATCTCTTCAGGTAAAGGAGTAAAATATTTTGTTAGTCTGTCACGTCAACATTTCAAACATTAATATCAATACCAAGAACTTGCTATATTAATAAACTAAAAACATGAGAAATAAGCGCAAGTGGTATACATCTTTTTTAGAAGACTGCAGTGTATTTTGTCCACAGTACTTTTGGACAGTTTCTTTTTCGAAACTTAGGGAGAAAAGATGTAAAGTATTCTGTACTTCACTGTGTAAAATTCCAAAGTTTAATAAACTGGCAAGTTATTCCCTGCAACTATTAAGGATCTACTGAAGAACAGAAATATGACACAAGGATTAAGAAAGG
Source organism: Morus bassanus (assembly GCA_031468815.1). Lineage (NCBI taxonomy): Eukaryota > Metazoa > Chordata > Aves > Suliformes > Sulidae > Morus > Morus bassanus. The sequence goes on along the minus strand of CM062576.1, from coordinate 16,913,709 downwards.
GGCACATCCGTTCTACAAAATAAAGTCTTTGAGAAAAACTACTAGAAGTAAGAGAAAATTGAAAAAACTGTAAACTTGTATGGAAAAACAGCAGAAGGCATATTGCCAACAGATGGCGAAGAAGTCATACACAGAAAAGGAAAACAAACTTGAAAGCATACTCAATTTTTAGGACTTGAGAAAAAACAAAACCAAAGCTAACTCTTTCCTAATCACAGATTCACTGGTTAAAAATGGAGTTGCATATGCTTAGCACTTAGAAAAACAGTTGTAATTTCTGGGTTCTAAAATGGAGGCATCCAAAATTAGCATCTATGAAAATGTTGGTCCACTCTTGATATCACTTCCTTCCACCCCCACACACAAACACACTCTTTTTTTGGTGTGTTTTAATTATTTCCTATGTTAGCCGTTAAGCTTGATGCACTGAAAAACAGCTGATGTTTTAATGGACCACATTCCCATTAACTCAGATACCTGCTTAAAAAGATGCTTCCTCTCTGAAGCCTTTCTGCTGTAGCTTATAACACATACTGCCACAGAAACTGAGAGCAGAGACAGGTATAAGCAGAGCCTCTGAATGGAAGTGATACTCCCCATTACTCCATGTGTCCACACTGCCAATCAAATTTTCAATCTCACTTTTGGAGGCAGGAATTTCACACAGGCTGTTCAATAGCACTCACTGATAAAAGAAATTTGACATGCAATACTGAAGTGATTTTTGGGGATGCATTTCGCAGTTAGAAATAAATAGCTAAATAAAAATTATGGTTTAACAAGGTTCCCATATGGATGCCCATGACACAATCCTGTCAAAACATGAAAAAGTATTTTAAATGTCAAAATAATACAGTAGTTACAAGAGACATAGAAGTTACTTTCTACGACTTGTAGACAACAAACTCAACCTTCACCCAACAAGCTTCCTTCTCCTAGTTAGCATACCTTGCAAGATCTATTCAGGAAGTTGACACATCATTGCTGCAAACCCAAGAAAAGCAAACATACCGGAGCTTATTGTCTTCTAAAATATATCCATTTTGCATCTGAAATGTCAGTAGTTAGATTTTAAATTGCTCACCTCCTAGTTTCTTGCACACACTGCTAGTTGCCACAAGCTAGTTTTCAAACTCATTTTATCCTCTTCCTTGCTTTCCTTCCTCAGGTCTACATATTCTCATAAGCACTCTTAATTCTGATTAAGATACTGTGAAAGAAGTAATTATCACACACAAGGACAAAACTGCTAAATTCCCATTTGTAATGCTGAACCCAAGCTGCCACATAAAAGTTAAAATGAGAGTGTGACCTATCACTAGCACAACAGCAATAACAGAGCACAAAGAATTCTTCACCTTCAGAGTCTGCTTTGTGCATCTTCTAAACCCAAAACAATTCAAAATTATAAATCCATAAATCCCCTCAACCTCAAAGTGCATGAAATGCTGCACAATATTGTAGGTAAGGCCTTTTTTTTTTTAAAAAAAAAAAAAAATCACAAACCATTGTGGTTCAAAATCTGTGGAAAAGGTAGCTTTGAATTTTGACTACACAAGGCACAAAATGCTACCTTAAGGTGAAGCTTTAAGAATTGCTAGGATCAGTGGAGGGGCTTTCAGGACAGCCAGTGACGTTCGAGACAGCTAAGCACCTATGGGCACATCACCCAATGCTACACAGCTTTATTCAAGTGAGGGAAGTTTTGCTACGAATACACTTACTCAATAACAGACATCTCTAAGTTCATTTATTTTACTGTCTTCTCAGTCAGCCATCCACACTTACAAGCAAGAACTTCTAAATAAAGAAAAAAATAATTTAAAAAAAAGCAGCAACAGAGGAAGAGTACTTATCTACACTGAAACCCACATGAGAAGGCCTGCACAATGTGTACACTTGATTCATCAGTCTTGCAAGAGCTAACAGGTTATTTTCAAAGGGGGGGGAAAAAAAAACCCTCCACATGTTTTCCTAGAATCACAGATGTAAATGCAACAAAGAGCACTAACAATCAAACTTTGTACGTTGATTTGACAAAAATACGACGCATTCCTAAACCGTATGGACAATTCAGGCTTAATTTAGAACAACACGACCTTTAAAAAAAACTTAATCTGCCACCAAGCATTTTCTATTTATTGAACTTCAGCAGACATAGTCTAGAAGTCAGAAAAAAATTCCCCACATCAGTAAATTTATCATAATGTTAAGCTTTTGCACCCAAACAAAACAAAGCTACACACTGCCAAGCAATACTAGTGCTGCTTCACTGCATCAGCAAGGGCTGCTACGTATGGGGCTTCTCTTCAACACTTAAGGGCCTTCCTAGCAGGGCTGTAGTTCTTGAACTTGTTAAAGCACTTGTAGATTACACGTCTGCCCGGTTAAATACTTCCTGCAATTTTGTTAATTATACGTCAAGGTCTGCAACTACTGAATGACTCCCATCCTAGAAAACAGAGAGCTCTCAAGTCACCCTCCAGAATTTGTGTCTCAACTATCATTTCTATAGATTCCCCTGGAACATATCCAATTATTTCAGATAGGAAAATACTTTTAAAACTTGGATAAGATGTGCAGTTATACCACTGGAGTTTTTGGTTTGTTTTTGGTTTTTTTTTTTCATTTTTTGGTGCTGTACGGCCGTTTACTGTAGATGGCTTGCTTAGGGCAATACACGTTTCTATGCGTAGGGAAGGAGATCACAGGGAGCAGACAAGCGCGACCCCAAGTTCAGCCTCCCCTTTCCAGCGCCACCCCTCCGAGAAGCGGCCAAGAGCAGGGCTTTCATGTCAAGGCCATCACCGCCCTACGCCAACCTTACCCTCCGCCGTGAGGAGAGCCAGGAACACCCGGCCTCCCCCCGCCCGCCCCGATTCGTCATCAAGAGGTAAATTAACAGATCCTCTCAGAGGCAGAAAAAAAAAAGCCCGAACAACGGCAAACGCTTCCCTGCTGCTGCCCCGCACGACCGAGGGAAACAGGTCCCACTGCGCGGGGAGAGTTACTCACTGGGGATCAGGCGCTGCTGCTAAAAATACGGGGACGCAGCCGGGGCGGCGGCGAATGCGGCCGGACAAAGCCCGCGCAGTGCACGCGCCGCGGCCCCCGTCCCGGAGCGTCACCCGAGCAGCGCAACGCCAGGCGGTGATGTCACCGCAGGCAGGCAACAAAGGACGCGGCACCGGCCGGAGGGCCGCCGCCTGCCCCGCCGCCCCCCGCCGGGCCCGGCCCGCCCGCCGCCCCCCGCCGGAACCTCCGCCGCCGAGAGGCCCGAGCTGTGAGGCTGGACGAGACAAAGCGGCCTCCCCCGGTACGCCCGAGCGGAAAGGGAGAGGCTCGGGCAGCCGCCCAGCGCGGCGGCGGCCCCGGCCCCGGCCCGGCCCTCAGGGCGAGCGGCCCCGCGCCCCTCTCCTCAGCCCCGCGCCCAGGGCCCCGCAGCCGCCGCTCTCCGCCGCCCGCTCCCCGCCCCCTCCCCTACCTGATATGGCGGCGGCGGCTCCTGATCCGGCTCAGCCCCGTCCCCGTAGCTGGCTCTGTCCGACTGGGACTCGTGGAGCAGCGAGATGTCATCCGAGGTGGGGGACTTGAGGCAGTTCCCCATCTTCCCCCCGGGGAGCGGAGCTCCCCCTCCGCCGCCTCCTCCTCCTCCTCCTCCTCCTCCTCAGGGACCGACGGCCAGCCCCCGCCGGCGGCGGCGGCCCCGCGCCCTCAGCCTCCCCGCCGCAGCGCGCAGCCCGCAGCCGCCCCGCGGGGGAGGCTCATGCCAGCCCCGGCCCTAAGCGGCTTAGCAGCAGCCCGGCCGCCTCCCGCCCCGCTCCGCGGCCGCCCCGACCCCCGAGCCGGGGGGGGCGGCAGGACTGGCCTCCCACCCCCCGGGGGGCGGCGTGGGGCAGCGGGCTCCCGTGGGCTCCGCCCGCCCCGCGGCAGCCCGGCGCAGTTCTGCTTCCTGGTCACCAGCTCCCTGCGCACTGGGCTTTGTCGCACAGGCCGCCCTGGCTCCTCCTCTCACCCCTCCCCGCCGGGCCAGGTTAGCGGCCGCCGGGCCCTGCTCCGCCGCACGCGGCCCCGGCCCCGCGGCGGGGGGGAGCCCTGCCCGCCCCCGGCGGGACGAGGCCAAGCGGGGCGGGGCGGGGGGGCCCCGGGCCGCCGCCGCCGCCTGCGGGGCGCTGGGCTCCCCCCCGGCCCCCAAAATGGTGGGTGCCGCTTTGCTCCACCCCCGGGAGCGCTCTGTGTTTGTTTGTTTTCCGGGCATGGCGGCGCGGCTGGGGCGGAAGGGCCGGCGCGGGGGCGGGCGGCGGGGCTCCGGCCCCTCGGCGGCGGCTGCGGGCTCCCCCCGCCCCGCCCGCACAGCCCGGCCGGTGGTGGTGTGCGTGGGGCTCACCGCGGGTTGCTCCTCGGGGAGGAAAGGGGGTTCCTCTGGTGCTTACCGCTGGCATCACTCGAGGGGGCACGGTTCATAGTTGTGGGGCAGGGCACTGAACCCCGAATGTGGAGCAAAAAAAGCAACAGGCGCTTCTTGTATCACTTTCACCTTTCTGAAGGTAGCCGTTCCGGCTTTTAATATGATAAGCAGATACTAAGATAAACCATGTTTAGCTCCATTTTTTTTCTTCATACAGATCTTTTTATGCTTGGATATAACTATAGATAAGTATAGATAAATGCAAATTTCAAGAGAGCGAATGCCCCTCTTTCACTGCATGAGCGTGCCAGCACAGACCCACCCAGAGGGGAACGACGCTCACTTTTTGCCCTTTACGGGATGAACCTTTAAGTGTTCTTTCCAGCTTTGTCATCTGGGACGGTTCCTCAAAAACCCTCGCTGGCTTTCAGATTCAGACCACAGAATATATTTAAAAATCTGTTGTTAAGGTATTTTTTAAAGCAAAGCAAATTTGGTGCAGATGAGAACAGCAAGAAAGTACAGTTTGTAACGTAGCACAGCATGGCCGGTGTTTATCACAGACTTCTCTGTGGATACATGTCGGTCCTGCTTTGTGCTAGAGCTTCCATCTTAGGTCAAAGTATCTACGACCCAGTTGTCCACAGTGCCGTATTTGGCTCTACAGCCTTTACTTAAGCATTTGAGAGGTCCTGTGGTGGACCTCTCAGTCTGGGAACATACTTTTTGCTGATTATCCATAGGAGTTCTTTCTGGAAGATTTCATTTTATTACTGTTCAGGAATTTTGTTTTGCTGCTTATCAATGGATAACCTAAACAGCCCCAGTGTAAAATCTGTAGCAGTAGAAAAGATATTACTGGCACTTACGGGGTTCAAACACAGTTTCAGGCTTTTCTAAGAAACTGGGAATAAAAATGGTTCACGAATTGGGAGCGTTGATCGTGATGGAGAGGCTTTGCAATGGGCTGCTGTAAATAATAATGACTGTTGTACATGACTTGGTCATTTGGGTGTTTATCCTATGAGTATGTTGACTTGGTTTAATAGGAGAAAGGCAAGCAATTACTGGAGAGGATCCAGCGAACCACTGCCTCACCCAGTCATGATGTCAAGGTTAAGGCAATGTCAGAGCTGTCTGCTGTGAGAACCTGGTGGTGAGACTCCAGCTCTGTTACTGGTATTTTCAGTTGTGCAGTGGCAACATCGGGAACATGATTACTGGCAACTGGAAAGACTTCTTTATTCAGCTGTCATTTCACGGTTTAGTCTCTCTGCGGAGCTTTGGTCTGTGTTGCTGGTGTAGCCCAGTGTAGACCACAGGCATGTGCCACAGTATGCCCTGCAGTCCCAATCCTGTACAGTGTGGAGGTCCTGTGGGAGCATGTGGTGCCTCCCCTCTGGCTGGCATGCCAAGATTTCCTTTCTTTGGAAATCAACATGCAAACGTGGGTCCCTGGTCTCATCCTGATACGCAGTCAGGACACAGCTGGGATGTACTCAGGGGTCCCACAGTATAGCTGTTGCCTTTATTGTTGCCTTACCTTGAGTCAGATCTCCAAAACTGCTAAGCCCATTTAAAACTCTCCCAGTAGTAAGTACAGGATGCTCCAAATCTAGGCTACCTTTAAAAGATGGAGAGTTGTCAAATGCCGGAAGAGATCTACTTTTTGTGGTGGACTGACAGAGACCAGAGAGGAAGCAGCAGTTCGCATTTGGCTTTGCAACATGGCAGACTCTGCACCTGTGAGAGCTCTGAATGAGGAAGAGCTATTACCAGTCATTACTGGGTTCTTTGATGTAGGGATGGTTTAAACCACTTGTTTTCTAGGCCGTTCACTCCTGTTATGTCAGGCTTTGCACCACCAGCTCAGAAGATGGAGAATGGAAAAATTCTTGTGTTCACAAATGCGCAAATGTTGTCTTTTAATATCCCCGCGTATGCTGTGTTGTGACTGTGAGGCTACTCCTTTTGGTACCACATTTCTTGGGGACAAAAAAGCAGTCAAAGAGCTTTTCAAGTTGAGATTGGTTGTCCTTATTACTCAATAACTATTTGATGGGAGTCTTTTTTTTCTAGAGAACACATGAACTGTTTTCACGGTATCTCAGTATTAAGTTACAGAAAATTGATCAGACCTGGCAGGCTTCACTGTACCTGCTTCCTATAGGTAAGTATTTTTAAGTACAGAGGCTGCTTAGAAGGATCTGCTTTTGTGGAAACAGACACAGAGGTGGTCCTTGCACATGCAGAATGGTAGAGGTGACTATAGACCCGAACAAAACAGGCCCCTGTTTATGAGCTGTTCACGCTGTAGGAGATTCTTGTTCCATATAGACTTTGAGGCTCACAAACAGGTTTTATATGGTCTTTTTTTATATGGTCTTTTTTTTCTGAGATGATGTGATTTACAAGTACAGTTTCCCTGTTCCAGCAGAACCATAGGACAATTTAACCAATGGCTTTAGTTCTCTCTGGTTTTTACTTCCCCTGCTTAATTTGGGGAACAAATAATTATCAGGCTGGATTTTCTAGAGCCTTAAAATGATCCTACAGATGGAAGAAAGAGCCGTGTAGTGGTTTAGGTCTGCATAGATACTACTGGTAGAAAAGAAGGAATGCAAATACAAAAATTTGTATCGGACTAATATCAATAGAGAACTGGCAACCTAAGTCAATGAAACTTTTTCTTACCTGTAAATATTTAAACAATTGGCGGTAATCTGTTGTCAGAATGGAAATGGGGTAGTCTGAAAATTTCCAGTGTACTGGATTAATGTTCTGGTAAGTCTCGATACGACAATGTCATATACAGGTTTGTTCTGGCCGTTTTTTGGCAGCTAGCATCTTCTAAGTGAAATGTATTTTTAAAAACAAAATGGAAATTTATGAAAAATGTTTTTAAAGGAAGCAAACAATTTGATGTTTCTATTTTATTTTGGAGGTTTTTTATACGAGGGGAGAGAAGTCACATAATGCTGTATTCTCAAGGCTCATATGAGCTAGCTGGAGATGATGAGCTATCTTACTGAAAAATCCCTTTCTTTTTGAGTTAAAAATCTAGAAACTACTGAGGACATGAAAAGTCTTTCTTGTTAATTGTTCCTCTGCAAAACTGACATCATAAATTGCCCAATTTCTAGATAAAAGAACCTGTGGTGACTTCATTTTACATGATCCATGGCCACGTTATTCTTGGACAACATTTTGGGTATGTTTAATGTGTCATGCTCAGCAAAAGTTTTTGAAAGACCTTTTCTGTCCTCAGCACGGAAAAGTTTTTTCACTTATTTTTCTTCCATCAGGCTTATTTTCCGACTGCTTATCATCTCTTATTATGTCTTATCTTTCTTCTGGGTAAGATTGTTTTCTCAATTCATATCCAGAAGCCCAGTTAACTTCTGAGTGCAATCTTTCCATGCCATGGTACCCGTAGGTTCAGAGATAGCACTGTTTGCTTGGGTAATGTTGGTGAATAAGACGCATTACAATTTTAAAACGTTTTGCTGGAAAAAAAGGCCTTGTATACCTCTGGAGAATTAAAGTAAATTACGTTCTTCTATTATATATGTGAATCTGATTATGGGAATGACTGAGTTAGTTTATCTGGTTATAAAGAACATAGCATCTTCTAAAATGAACATGATTATTTTTAGTTTTGTTGATTTTAGCTGAACGGTAGACATTTCTCAGTATATATTACAATTGTATATTGTTTTCCGAGAGAGAGTGAATGCAGCACTAGAAAGCAATTATGTAACTAATGTATTTCCCTGAAATGCAGTTTGTGATGCAGCATTTTGCTCATGTTTCTAAAAATTACTTAAACTTCTGCTTAAATTATCCTCGTATCACAAATACCACTTATATCAATTTATCCCAAGGTTAGCATCTTGGTAAGGATATGTTTTCCATTATTGGCATAAATAAGTTGCCTTCCATAATTACTGTTTTCCGCAGATCCAAAATGTTTTATCACCAAGGAATGTAATGCCTACCTACTCCATGTACTGGGGCACCTATACGGTATGTCACAAAGAAGAAAAAGGACATGTATTTTGGCATTAAAAAAACCCAAACAACAAAGCAGACAGTCATCATACAAAAGTAACCTGTTCAAACAAACCCTCTGTCGCCCAGCTTCATGGTGAATTTTGTTTAGGAGTCAATTTTCCGTTTTCTCAGCGTACCACATATTACCACAGTCTCAACTTCAAGAATGATCAGAGACCTAGAAAACATGATCTAAGAGGAAAGACTGAAAGAACTGGGGTTGTTTAGTCTAAAGAAAAGAAAAGTGTTGGGAAAAGTGGTAATGATATTCAAAAATGTAAAAAGTTTCTCTGCAGAGAGAAAGAATCTATTTTTCTTCATGTTCAGTGGGTCTAGGGCAAGAGGTGATGGACTTGGGAGTGGGAGATTTAAGGTAGACATTAGGAAAATATTTCAAACTGCAAAAGTAGTTTAGCACTGGAAATGATTACCTGGGAATCTCACTTACTGAAGGCTTTGAAAGGCGGATTAGGTCAAATGTCTCAGGAATGGTTTTAGTTGCAATAGATTATATACAGATAACCCCAAAGGTTCCAGACTGGTTTATATTGCTTTGTTTCTCTCAGGTGATTTACAACACAGGCATTACTGCTGTGTTATTTTAATTCTCACTCTTCTTTATGTCCTTAGAAAACGTCAGTAAGAAAATATGACAGTAGGTAAAAAACCGGGTAAGTAGAATGGGTGGTGAAATTCCCAATAGCAGAATATTAAGGAATCACAGTTACTGCAGGGTAACTGTTGTGTTTGAGCAGGAGTGTGACTTGCTGACACGTCCCCCTGACAGGCTTTGGGACACTTGAGTACTGGGCTGGTGTTCAACAAGTAGTGGATATTCAATACACAGAAATCTATGTTTTAACTAATCTTTTACATTTTAATTTAATTTTAATAAATTTTAATTTAATTTTAAATTTTAATTGACGTGTTGGTCTTTCTTCACTTTGGTGTGTGTAAATGCTTTCTGAATTTGCAAGTAGTGAGCTCTATCCAGAGTTCGCCAGTGGCCAGTGTGTCAGTCATCAGGTATCACCACTGCAGGTTCAGGGATATTCTGCCCAAGGTGTGGGGATAGATATTTGGAGCGGCAGCTCCAGAAGCCAAAATCACCTCAACTAATGAGGGGTATGAAGTTGAACATGATATTGTTTCATGTAAATTTGACTTTTATCTTGGAGACTTTTTGTTCCTCACAAAGCCTTCGGTTCCCTGCAACAGTGAGGTGGGATCCCAAAAAAAATGCTTGTTCCTCTTTGAAACAGAATTGGGGCATTTATCGTTTGTCCAAGTTGAATGTGCTTTCTGTTGCACAACTTGGGACACTTCTCGTTCACCATCTCCTAAGTTTTCCTGGTTTTCTGACTTTCACCATTTTTCCTGTAGCCTAAAATCTCTGTTTTCTTCCTGTAGGTAGCTATAGGTCTTCTGCAACAACAGAGTCATAAAATGATGCATGGAAGATTCATGAGAACCTATGGAGTGTGACCCTCTGACATACAACTCTGTCCCATCACCTATGTCTTTGTCATTCCTTGACAGAAAACTGTTGAAACTGTTTCTGGATACTGAATGACATCTGTAGGTACTGTGTTCTAATCCTTGCAATTTCAAAATTTTTCCTAATATCTAAGATTGCTGTAAGTCAAACTCTTTATTGTATGTTCTGTCTACACTATTGCAGTGATTTTTAGATATCTGAAGACTATTACCATGCCGCTTTGTTTCAGTCTTTCATTATGGATCATGATTTGTGAATCTCCCATTCATTTTACTGTCCTGCAGACTCTTTCTTTGGCCCACTTTTCCAGTAAGCGTGGCATCCAAAGCTGGACAGAGTACTCCAGCTAAAACCTCAGTGTTGAGTAAAGAGGATATTATTTAGTATATGCAAAAATGCCATTTATCAAACTTAGTGTGCTTCCTTTTTCATAATAAAACATCATTGACCTCAGTTTGTAGCACACTGTCACTCCCTATCCTTCTCTGGGTAATTCCTGCCTACTCAGATTTTCTTATTTTGTGCTTCTCCAGATGATTATTCTGAAGGGTACTATTTTGTATTTCCTGTTGAAACTCTGGTCTGTGACAGCTATTCAGCGAGCTGAATTGCAGAAGACAAGTTACTGGAAACTGAACAGAAGGAATGTGAGGAGGAACCACTGAAGATTTTGTACAAAAAGTATTAGGTGATTGTGAATGACTGCCTCTGGCACTGGGGAGGAATTAGTCTTTGGGAAATTAACTTTACCATCGGGCCAGAAGTGTTTCCTCTTCTTAAGATTCAGTTTTACTTTTTGAATAGTGTGCGTGCGTGTGTGTGTGTACACCCTCCTCCTGGAGGGAGACTAGGCTGGAAATTTGTATCAGTATTTGCTTTTGCATGCACAAACACTTCTGTTGTCTGACAGGATACTGTGCTTCCTGCAAAAATTTCTAGAAAACAACTACATCATGCAGAAGGGAGGAATTATTATAAATTAAGTCCTCCTGATTTCTCTAGTGCTACAAGAAGAGATACAAGAAGATAGTTGTACAGTCCCAGTTTGTCCTGGTTTTGGTTGTGTGGAGATTCCTATAAGATATGAAAATCTCGATTGTTTAAGCTTATTTATCTGACAAAAGAGGAGGCCTTTTTTCTTTTAGCAGAAAAATATCACATACTGTTTAAACATTTCCCACACACTGAAACAAGACAGCTAGAGGTACTATAAGTCTATTTCTATTTTTTGAAAAAACGTTTTAAAATTTTTGTGTCTAAGAAGAAATTATTTTTAGGTTTTCTCGAAGTGCATGCCTACAGTTAGTTTTTGACTCTGTGGAGCTACTTTCTCTAACTTTTTTTTTGGAGGTGTTATCATCTTAACAGGAACATCCTAACAGTGGGCTTGCACACTGCTTTAGAAATTCATATATTGGGCTACATATTGACCTAGGAAATGTCTCAAAACAACATACACTTCACTTGATGTTTTGGACTGCATACTTTTCCACAAAAGCTCATGTAGAAGTAGATGACCTTACAGAATCTCTGCAAGATGTGGGATGATTTTAATGGTGGGTATTGCCTCCGAGTCATAAGCTGTACACCACCAGCACAATGCAAGGGTTAAGGACTAGGTAAAATCACTTCCTGCTGTTTTGATTTCCCTAGGGATTATTGGTTTTATGCGAGAAATGGGGAATGGGGTTCCTTATGTGAGGACTGTTCCTGTGCCAGAAATTGAAAGTATGGGCCAAAAGTGTTCCTGTTAACTGTGATGCCATTCATAGCTTTTGCATCAGAATCTTAAATTTGGATACAAAGATCTCCGTTGTAGAAGCCCCATCTTGTGGACAACCAATCAATTACTACTTCAGCACAACTGAGATTTGAAATACTTAGAAAATCTGAAGATATTTTGGTAGTCTTTGCAATAAACTGGAGAGTCTTCCTATTGCTGGAAAATACGGAAATTTCATTCATGTTTAGAAATCAGCATATGCTTTTTGAAGACTATTTCCACAGGTAAGAAGTAGTGAATTAGAGAGGTGATAAATAGGGATGGAAACGAGGATATTGTCCCCAAAACTCTGTTTTAAGACTGAAACAGCTAACAACTGAATCAGCTAACATCAGCTAGAACACTAACAAGCCTGAATCCTGCCTTGAATTCCCAGAGTAGTTTCCTGTAGCATTTGTAGAGTATAAGTGAATCTTTGGGTGGCAAAAACATATAAGAGCAGAAGGACATTCTTTGAAAAAATTGTTAAGACAGAAAGAATAGCAAAGCATGCATGAAAACTGAGTCTGGAAACTTTGGGAATATCCTTAAGAAGATACTTGGTTTCAGGACAAAGTGATGGAAAAGGGCAGGCAACTCCAGACTCAATGAGCCAATGTACTTGGTAGGAAGGGTGTTAGGAAGGTAAAAAGAACATGAAAACAAGCCTGTGATAAAAGGTATTTTCAGATTTCAGTATGACATTAGTAGAACAAATTATATATATTCTACTATATAGAATAATAGATACATATAATTATGAGTATCTTTTTGTCACTCTGAAGAAATTGGGTTACTATATGATAGTCTTCTATTTCTTCTATATGAAGAAATTAGGAAACTATATGAGACTTTTCCATTTAATAATAAAGGCTATAATAAAAGTAGCCAGAAAGTGTAGCGACATCTAGGGGACATTTGGCAGAAGTGCCTCCATGCTATAACATCCGTAGCTCCATTTTTTGCTTCTTAGGTTGGCATTTGACAGTTACACTCCCTGCAAAAAGAATAATGTCTTGACCAACATAACCTCTTGAGAAATAAACATAATGAATATGAGCATATGATCTTTATTTTAAGGTTTCAAAATGATGCCAGTAGGAGTTTTGAGTGGCAATAGTAGAAAAGAGCTGCTCTTCACTGAATTTGCAGGTTACATCTGTGTGAATTTTAATCAGGAGATGGGTATGTGCTTAAATTCAATCTACTCTTCAAAAGACATCCTACCTCTCTAACTGAAAATGTAACCATTTTTTTTCTGTGAAGGTAGTGTACCCAGGGAAAGTTTGGTCAGAGTGGCTTGCTTGGAAGGGTTGAGAAGAGTAAAGAGAAGTATGTCATGTGAATAGGGTGTTATACCAGCCCCTTTGTTGGGAGGAGAACAGAGATTGCTCTTCCTACAGATGGATGTCTGACTAAGCATGGTGATTAAAAAAGAGACAAAAGTTCATGATCTGGACATCACAAAGCCAGGAAAGAATTTCCTAGTTCATATCAAGAGGAGTCTGGATGAAGTCTTCACTTTAAAGACGTATCAGGTACAATATATTTTAATACTTAAAATTACCCATGAAAGTGAGTGTACATCTGGCACTTTACAGTTTAGTTGAAAATAACTGTTTACGTCATATTGAATCTAAAGACCTAGATTTTCATCCTTTAGTAGTCTAGAAATTTTGTAAATGCAACTCATTTGAAACATAAATAGATCTAAAAAAGTCAATGTTCTTAATAAATTAACAGATAAAACTATAAATGCACTTTACCAGCATAATATTAAAAAATTCACAGAAATGCCTGTGGATGCTTAGGAGTTCCTGACTGACTCCTTTTGTTTCTCATAGCAATCCAAAGCCTCTTTTGAAATAGAATTCTACGTTTTTGATGAAGGGCATCTTTGGGGAATTGTCTGAGCCAGGGCAAAACCTTTGAGAAAAATGCATCTTCTCAATTTTGACCTCAGTCTGTTCCTTAAGGGAGAAAATATTAAGACTTCAGCAATATACAGGACTAAAATTTTTACCTGAAAGCAAATTCTGCTGGAACCAGCATGCACAATAAAAATAAAAATCTTTCTTAGTGTGAAATGAAGCCATAAAAGGAGCTTTGTAGTTCCTTTCTATGGAAGATTTTTCTTCCTCAAGAGACCGGGAGCAGCAGATGCTAGTTTACCCCTTGAGGGAAGAGCATATGAAGTGGGAACAGCTACTTATAATTCCCTGCACTTAAATAATGAAGCATGAACAATTCAACAAGAGGAGTACAGATAGATATTAGTATGGTGTGAAATCTAGAGAAGAAGCTGTAGCCTAGGAAAAGAAAATTAATATGTAAAGCTTGTACTAAAAGGGTGTTGGAAAGCAAGAATTGATTCTAGAGATGTCCGAGAGGGAATAATGATTGCTCAGAATCCCTGCTCCACCAAGTGAATTCATTGTAGTACAGAGAAAGGACAACCCCTGGTATAAAGGACAGACTATTTCCTTATTCTGAGCAGAAGGCTGTAGAAAAAGGCAGCGTTGGTAAAAGCAGATGTCTCTGGAGGAATATAAGACAAGGGCAAGCATTCAGTGATACTTTTTATATTAGATTGTATTAGAAATTATAGTTGCTTGTATATGCCCGTATAAGAAGGAAGGAAAATGACATCAAGACACTGAAGAGTGACTTGTTGTACATTACTAATACGTATGATAAAATGTTCAGTTGCAGTGTATCATAAACAGAGGGGTAATTGCTAAAAATTGCAGAGTAATATGAATCTCTTGCACTAATAGATTTTATCAAGAAAATACAGCAGGACTGGAAATTCAAAGTTTATGTGTGAACTTGTAGTAATCCACTGGCAGAAGAGTTGTGTAGGTGTATAAAATTGATTTGAAAGGGAATGAAGAGGTGTGACGTATGAATTGCTACTTTTTAAAGATAAAAAATTAGTGCACATGTAGGTCATGTTAGAAAAGAAAGTAAGTCTTCATCCTTATCTCTTTATTATGCACATTTTTGTAAAAGTTTTCCTTGGTTGTCTCTAGCCTTTCTACTATTATAAATCTTTGTACATTATTTTTTTATTGATATCAAAATGTTAATAGATGTAATAACACTGATATATCAAGTGATTTAACATTAAAAAAGATAGATTTTCAATGGCCATTTGAAAACAAGGCTTGATGTGTTATGTTACTACAAAATTAAATATATGCAGTTGAACTCTTGAGCATTTTTGTTTGTAATATATGAAGGTGTTCTCTTAAATCTGTGTCTCCATTATGACATTTGAATTCCAATTTTGGTATGTAATTTTAGCATAGTACTTTATGTTTGATTTTCAGCAGTGTACGTTTTTGCAGCTAGGTGGCTTACGCTTTGAGTGGATTCTTCTTTTTAATCAAGAGGACGAAAGTTTTTGCTCTACCTTTTTATAAACTTGCCAGAGCCAATCCTTCATACCAAAGTGCATGTTTTATTGACCAGACAGTGTTTTGTATTTGCAATTAACTTCTGCGAGGATATCATGCTGTAGAAACTATTAAAGAACAGTATTGATGTTACTGTAGTATTTTACCAGAATAGTTATTTAAGGTTTACAGTTAGTTACTTACATTTTCCTGTCTGTGGTATCAGCCTGTTCCACTACTCTGCAACTGTACTGCCTCTACCTTGTGTCCCTTCTTCTTCCAGCCCTGTCCCTTTCTCCGGAGCTGTGGTGGTGCCTCATTGCCATAACCCCACTACAACTTGTGTTAGTCACCGCCATAGGATCCACTTCCCCAGAAACAGATCCTAGTCCCTGTGCATAAAAAAATCAGCAAGGTAAGGAGAAGGAAAGACCCCTGCCATCACCAAAGACAACTTGAAACTCTTTTGAGCCCCATCCAAAAGGCTCAATACTTCTACAGTTCCTTATCTGGTATTGATATCGTGAACATTTTTAAATGGTATCAGCCCTTAATTACAATCACAACTTCTAATTCTGGTTTTCTGTTTCAAATCTTCCCCAGTTCAATTAGAACCAAAAGTTAATGCCCATTGGCTCATTTCCAGTGCGTGCCTCCACAGAAAAACCGTTGCCTTTAACTGGTGGAGAGATCAAGGCTTGAACTGACAGAAGACATCTGTATCTTGGAAAACAAATTAATGTTTATGTTTTAATTTATAAGTTCCTGGCTCTTCTGTGGTTCCTGTTTTTCAAATAATGTCTCTTTGGATCCCTAGCTGATGGAGAGTCAAAATGGAAGAGGCCCATCAGAGAATTATCACAATACAACATCTGGTCTGCATTGGAAAAAGCTGAGAAAGATATTCAACATCTCTGAGGCTGAGAGGCAGCTATGAGGCACTTTGAAAGTCAGTCTATGAAAAATCATACAGGCTGTGGCCACCTGGGCCAATCTAATGTTGTCTTGGGAAGACCTATTCTGCTTCCTAGCATCTGAATTTTAATCTGACTTCAGCACGGATATGTGAGATCTGGCGGTAGAGAGATACGTGAGAGAGTGGTATGAAAGGTGTTTGCTTTTCATAATGTTAATCTGAATCCCAGCATTGTCCTAATTATATTGTGGGGTTTTGCCAGTCTCCCAATTTTCTTTTGAGCATGTTAGCTGAAGAGTCGAAAGTCTTTCCGAGGGCTTTTGGCATAGCTTTATAGGAAAAAGGATGGAAAGGTCTTCTTGTATTTTTGGAAGAATATTTTGCATCCTGCTTTAAACTAGTCCAGAAGGTAAAAGGACATTAGATAGACTGCGTATGGCTCGTGTGCTGGTATGTCACTAATGGCAAGGAGTTTTGCTCTGCCTA
This sequence comes from Morus bassanus, assembly GCA_031468815.1. Taxonomy (NCBI): domain Eukaryota; kingdom Metazoa; phylum Chordata; class Aves; order Suliformes; family Sulidae; genus Morus; species Morus bassanus. The sequence goes on along the minus strand of CM062576.1, from coordinate 16,897,188 downwards.
ATTGTTCCTGTTTTTTGCAGTCACAGACTATGAGATATGCAAAGAAATCATGGACCAACTGGGGCAGTAAGGGTACTACTGGATTCAGAGGGAGCAAACTCCTTCCACCACCTGAAACTTTGGTCCTTTAAGTCATCATAGCTCATGCAGAACAGAAACAATTCGACATATATAACAAGAAACACTGCAAATTGTTTGCCAGACAAAGACTTATACTGCAGATGGAAGAACTGATGAAAATTGTTTATAGTTGAGGAACTAAATGTAGATTTTCCAAGTACAAGGTTGTTCTTTTCCTTGCCAAGACAAACAAATCTGGTAGAACATCTCATTGCGTTAGGCTGCCTGAGGACCCACTGGAAAGTCTATGGACCTTTCTCCACAGAAAATTTGTGTGTTGTCAATACGTAAGTGTATTGTCCACAGTTGCACTGTGGCAGCTGCAGAGGAAGTGGAAGGTTCTCAGGAATACATGAGGGAGAACTAGATTTTTGGCTTCTGAAATAGTATGGAGTGCTTTTGGAAACTAGAAGTTTATGAGCTGGATGTTACTGCTACAAAAGGTTATCTGTGAGTTAAACTAATGGTAATTAATCTGCTATCTTTAGATCTCAACACTAACAAATTGATGAAATTGAGAATTCCTATTCTTTAGAATTGCAGTTTTCCAAGATGCCTTCATTCCTGCAAAAATACCCGGATTCACACTGTTAGAGGTTTTCAGTGTTACCTTTAGAAATATGTGCACAGATGTTTTTACAAGGCAGTATACAGTCATCCCAAACAACTGTTTTTAATGGGCCAGTTAATTAGGAAAAGCATGTTACGAGACCATAAATACAATCCCTGATACTGACATCAAACATGTATTAGCAGAATAATGTACTTTGTATTTCCCTGGTATATAACAGGCCCTGGAAATGTAAAAGTAATCATGTCCTTAAAATTCTGTTATATCGGTAAACATATATATTGGAAAAGAGGGCCAGCAGCATCCTGGGATGCATTAGGAAAAGCATTGCCAGGATGTCAAAGGAGGTGATTATTCTCCGTTACTCAGCCCTGGTGAGACTTCAGTGTGAGTACTGTGCCCAGTTCTGGGCTCGCCCCAACAAGAAGGACATGGACATACTGGAGTGAGTGCAGGAGAGGGCCATGAAGGTGATGGAGAGACTGGAGCATCTGTCATATGGTTGCCCAAAGAGGCTGTGGAGTTGGCATCCTTGAAGATACTTAAAACCCAACTGGGCAAGCTTCTGAGCAGCCTGCTCTGGGTGATTCTGCTCTGAGCTGGGAGCTGGACTGGAGGATCCCCAGAGGTGCTCCTAACCTCAGTGATGCTGTGAATATTTGAAGCAGTTCATTATGTCTTGTCAGCATTTTAGCTGGAACTTGGCTGTGTGGAAATCCTAAAGAAAGCAAAGGCTGTGACCCTAGAAATACATCCAGATGGCTGAGGCGCAGAAAAGGCATAATGGGAGCTGCTGAGTATTTTGAATGTCTCATCAGAGTGATATTTGACTTAAGAATACAAATATAGAAGTGACTTGGGCCTTACTATCAATGACACTGAATACCCATAATGATCTCTCACTTCAGCCGGACTGCAGATGGTAACAACCTCTCTCTATCTGAACACCTATTTTACTTTAATCTTGCTCTGGAAAATCTTACCATATACTTTACTCTAGAAATTAGTATTTGGTACTTCATGATGCAGAATTCATTTGTTACATGCTTTCTTTCCTTACTACTACTGATATTAACAAATTGCAATGTATTTTGACAGATTACTTCAGTAATAGGCACATGCTGTGTCTCAAGGAGTTAAGAATATCATAATTGGAGCAAGGTAAAATCAAAATGTATAATTACATTGCATATTCTATGGCACTTACTTTGTAACTATTCTTACAGCACCTTCAGAATAAGACCAGAAATGAAATTCAAAAATGGCTTTCATATTCTAATAGACACAAGATTTATACAGAAAGGCAAAGATAATGTATTTTTATTAAATCAGCTGAATAGTGATAGGAAGATTTACCTGTGGTTTTTCATCATGAAAATGCCAAGGAACTAACTTGCAGTGTTGAGAATTCCTGGATCCTCTTTCTTTAGAAAACCCTTTGTCTTTCACATTGCCTCTAAGAAAAAGGGAAAGCACTCTGGAAAACAAGAAATTGAGGAACGTTGTACAAGGAATTAGGAAATAAATAGATTATAAAGCATTTGATTTGATTTTTTGTACTTCAGCAAATGAAACAATAAGTAAATAACCTGTTTCTTTATTATCAATACATGGAGTCCCATTGGGTCTGGCAGACCAAGACGTAAGTGTATAAATAATACCTGTGGTAATTATTAGAAGACATCAAATTTTGCTATGGATGAACCCATCCTGAAGCCACAAAATTAATTCTTCAGACATAAATAACATACGAAGATCAAATACACTTAGTAGTAAGTTGCTATCTTCTGCCACCACTTCCCCCTGACTTAATGCTTTTACAGCTTATCTCAGATTGCAATAGTCTCTGCGTGGGATGGGTTTTTTGGTGGGGAGAGTATTACTTTAAACTGACACCTCTAGCAGCAGTTCCTACTTCTACTGTTTTCCTTTTATAAATTTATAGCCTATTATATCTATCCAAGCCTGGCACAGCTCCAAGTGACCCATTTCTCAGTAATACAGGAAATTAAATGTAATGTCTAATAAGCATGGAGGGTCATGCAACCTTTGTTCGCTGAAAAAAGTATTAAATAACTGAATAACATTACCTTGTCTTTTGCTAGCTAGAGAGTTGTGCACTTTCTTTTTCTGTAGACCAAATAGGTTCCACATTTGGACTAGAGGAGGCTTTATCCATCCCTTTCTGCAAACTTTCTGAATGTCACCTCAATATTCTTCTCTTGTTGGAGGACCTCCTGAAACTTTCATGCCTAGGGTTTAGTGCCCTTCTCCACTTTCCCTGTGGGGGGAACCCTCTTTGTTCCCTGACGCAGGGGCTGTGCACCCTGTAGGCTTACCCCAGGGATGCTGGCTGCTTTTCCACTCATTCTCTCCCTCCCAGGATTTTCTCCAACCTGACCAGATTTCTGCCTGTTCCATCCAATTTTCTGTTAATACCCACTGCGATTCTGTGTTGGTGGGTATGGCATTTGCCATAATGCAGAAATCTGACTTTAAGTGGCACAGATTAGCACCGTAATTTCAGGGCTTGTCTCCCTCATGTATCAGTTTAATAAGTGGATTTATACTGAATAATTTTAAACTGTTATAGCCCTCTGAAACTGTTTCTGTCTAGATTCTGTAATACGTAAAGTGACATAAGGTCACCGATGCTGTGGAAATCGGTTTTGCAGTTGATGTGCTAATTCAGCAAGAAATCAGTTCTTGCAGAAACCCAAAGAAAATTATTAACATAGTGCCATGCTACTTCGTTGACTTTCAGGAAAGAGATAATTAAAACATTCAAGGGAGTTCCAATTCTCTGGAGAAAATACCATTATGGAAATACAAGGTTATTTTTACCACACAGCTTATTAGTTTCTTTTCTAAAAGCAAATCGGCTCAATGTAATGGACACAAAATAACATTTTCACCTGCTCAAGAAGATGAGAAATAAAATATTTTTATAAACTGAGTTCAATATAAGAATAGACTTGGCACAGTCTCTTCTGTGTCACTCACCCTAGATTTACAGTAACCGCTGCTACAACTTTCTGGATGAAAACTTCCATCCAAATACATCCAGGGCCATTAATAAGGCTACATTGCAATGGGGAACAGAATTACACTGATGGTGCCTAAGAAGGATGAGAATCTCTGTATGCAGTATGAATAAGGGGTAGCAAATGCCTTATTTTTTTCAGAAACAAATAAGTTAAATTGAAAATAATTTTAATAATCAATCTCTAAGAATAATCACTAAGAATTTAGAAGCCCAATATTTTTTCCAAACAGTGCACTTATACTAGGGAATTACTGAGCACAAAAAGTAAAATAACTGTAATATTTACTCTATGAAGATACTAAAGGAAAACAATTCTACCAGCATAAACTGTTTCATCTTTTTGAGATGAAGAATAAACAAAATTTTATTGAAGAATAAACAAAATAAAATTGAGTTTCTAAGAAAAAATACTAAAAATATCTGTATTGTAAAAATTCTATTGTCATGTTCTAAAAGATATTTTAATTTTATGAGATATTAAAGGAAAAAGATTATATTTTACTCTATGTTATTTCATAAAACAGTTATAATACTCCTATTCCTAAAGGAAAGACACCATTTCCAACAAGGGTCATGTCTGTTCTAGAATGAAGGATAAATGGTGCAAAATATCTACATAAACAAAGTTAAAAAGCTTACTGTGAAAATAACGTTATTGTATGTAACAGCATCCTCTGTGTTCAGACTTTTCTGTTTCAGATGGCCCCGGAATGCAAACAGGTATGACATCACATCATTTTATGTCATTAATGGAAGTGTTTTCTTTAAAAGTACATTGTTATCTTCTGCTCAAAATTTCTTTCATTGATTCCAAAGTTCTTTTGGCCCAACCATCTCTGTGTATGTTTAGTTATGTTAGCTAAAGATGGCTTTCCAGTGTTTTCTAATATAGACCTTATACCGAACAGTATATTTAATTGCATTACTTGACATTTTAATAAACTAACTTTCTAAAAATCTATATTGATGTATATTCTGATCTTTCCTGTTTCAGGGTGACATGAAGTCCATTATGGAATGAACCACCTCGGAGGCTGCTTTAGCTGTTTTAACTGCATTCCACTCCAGTCTTCATTTTTCATCTGGTAACTTCTCCGGCAATGAACATTATTATAAAATGTGGTTATTTAAGAGTAAATTTTACTCTGAATTTCATTGTCATCTTGGTGTAAATTGGATTGGATTATTTTCAGCTGACAGAGTCTTCAGAGGCCATGCCAATACCTTAGCTGTACTCCTCATCCCTCTTCTTCCAAGACTATGCAACAGTGGGTGGCAGCAATGGTTATTTACCTCCTTTACCAACGATACATAACTGTAAGAATAGAGAAGGGTGTAGGTTGTGGAATCCGTGTGAGTAACGTGTCACCAAAACCCAGTAAGCCGCAGCTCCTGGGTAAGATCTGGAAACTCCACTGGAGATGAGTTTGCTTCCCTGGCTGACAGTGCTCAGTATATCATTTTAGCTAGTCTGAGATGTTGTGCGCTTGGTTTCTTCCCAGAGTGGTTTGGTTTTCTCAAATGCTAGACCACTTCTTCTAAGAGTTACCTTAGATATCAAGCAACCATCCCCGTAAAAGTTTGTTAACTACCTGTATTTATTAATTTCATTCAATTTAGTGAACTCTGATGGTTGTTTGCTATAACGCTCCATTTCAGTTAGAAACTGCACAAGGGCAGTGGGCAGTTTTGGAGCAGGCTCTGAGGCTGCCAGCCAAAAACTTGATTTACTGGTTATTCCTATCACCATAATGATTAATTGGGAAGAGTTTGTGAATGCACAAAAATCCAGAAGAAGTGAGAGAAAGAAACTTATGCAATCTTCATTTAAAAAGAGATACTGTTTATCAAAGAAAAGAAAATAATCGACTGAGACAGCTACTTAAAAGTTTTCTCAGCTGAAGGCTGCAGAGTTTCCATGCCTTGCTTTAATAGTTACATATTTGTCAAAGAGTTAAATTAGAAATGGAAATGCTCCAGTGGGTGAACTTGCATATAGTACTAAGGAGAGTTTGGGGAGGGACTGTGGTATAGTCAGTATTAGTTGAAGGGCCTGCAGTGTTCGGGCTGCAGAGGTCCATTTTGAAAGAGAGACATGAAATTAGGGGTGTGTGCCCCAATAGAGTGCCAGAGACAGAAACTGTTCTTCCCCAGGAGGGTTTATGCATGTGAGATCCTTAGGCAGAGTTCAGCACAGTCCGTTGACAGTCCAGGAGGGGAGGAACTTGGTCCAAGTCTTTGTCTTCTCCTCCACCTTCACTTTATGCTACTGTAGATTACAAGTTGCATGCAGTTACTTTTTGAAGAGATAGAAAGAGAAAATGCAATTCAATGTTCAATATTATGCTTCCGAAGCTTACTCAGATAGAGCACACACAGGATGGATATATGCTGCACACAACTTGGAGATCTCCTTCTGTTTAAAATTCTGGCTCCTGTGTGCTTTACTGATTTGCCTGTATAGCAGATAGAGTATTCTTAATAGTAACACCCTGTTACTTCAACTGTGAAAGGTTGTTCTGGGAATCTAATGGCCAACAGAGTGGAATTTAAATTTATTTTTTGTTTTGGTTTGTCTTTCAGCAAGCATTTAAAAGATCTACCGGTTCATATCTGTCAGAGATTATTCTTCTTGTGGCTTAGCTTAGACACTAATCTCACTGTTGAGTTTACATTTATGGGGTAGGACCTAAGGTTTTGTCCATGTGTACAGTATTATGGTTCTGATTTTGCAAGTCTTGTTGCTTGGGATACTTGCTCAAGTTGTGTCTGTTTGCACAGTAACAACAGAACTGGAGTTCAGATGCTTCTAGGTAATCAATCAAGAAGGAACAAAAATAGTTTTGAAGGCTACCACTCTTCTTGGCTGATGCTCAGAAGAGTTGGTAAAAACTGCAAAGACAACAGAGTACACTGATGACAATATTATTATACATTTTATTTCATAAGTGGATTTTTAGGAATCAATTTTTTAATTTAGTTATTTTACTCTGCTTTAGCAAATCATGTGTGAATATAGTTGTTTTTTCCAAAATGCCTGCTCTGTTTTAGTTGCTTTTGTTGTCACTGTAGTCAACTTTTCATTCCATGTAATGATGTCCACAAGGTGGTGCCACAGCTAAAAAGTTAGCAAGAAGAAAGATAAATATAATTTGAAAATTCTACCTGCTTTTTATAACTGACTAAAGTATCTGTGTCATTAAAGAATTAATAATTATTTTATAAGTGTAATATCATCTGCATTTCCAATGACATCACAGGTTTGCAAGCTTTATTTTTTTAATCACTCGTGTAAGCAGAGCTGGGTCTGTCTGCTGCCTGAGTGGGAGCAAACACCAACACACCTGTGACAGTCCAAAATCGTGTACAAAAATGAAGAGACAGCTCAGGGTTAAGTAAACAGGCTGATGAATAATGGAAAACTGGATCCATAAAGACTAAGACCAGCAGAGCTGTATATGTCCTAGCAGGGTTACCAGTGTAAACACTGTGCCCCACAGATGTCTTCTCATGGAGAGCATGAGGAGATGTATGTCTAGATCACTTCAGCAGTACCACAGGAGTCAGCCTGAATCTGGACAAGCAGAATAGTTCATACTCAGCTTCAGCTAAGTCAGCTTCCATGCAGTCACCCTAGTGTGGCTATGGCACATTGTAACCTAATTTTCAGAGTTTTTTCTACAGCCAGGGATAGTCAGACTCCCCATTACCCTGTCATATGGTAATATACAGTTGACTATTAATTCCAAAGGGGTATGAAGTGCTTACAGAGGGGCCTGGTATGAGAGCAGCTAGATTAGTATATACAGGAAAAATTTAGTAGCAGTCTTTTTTCTTCTATCATGGTTAGAAAGGCAGCCATTCCAAACTGTGTTCAGTACAAGTGATCAAGTTTCTGAGCATCTTTCTACACAAGATCAGACTAGAGAAAGCAAAAGGCAATAGCAGGGAATGTAAAAGGAATTAATTAACCACCCAGTACAGAAAAGACAATAAAACTTACAGGACAAAGTTATTTGTGTGGATCTGAATGGCTACACTGTTTTACAGCAGACTTGCATGTCCTGGAAGAGCTGAAGTGCAGAGGAACTTGGTGATTCCTCTCAGCACGTGTGTTCAGTTCTTCAGCTACTCTTGGCCACGTGGCCAGGGTTGCTTCTTGCACCCCAACCCTGGTCCCCTCAAAGACCTCTGCAATGCAGGTATGCATGCTAACACAATAAATATTCTTTATGAGCTTCTGCAATGGATATATTGAGTCATTTATTCATCACATTATTTTCTACCAAAAGCAGCTAGAAAAAGGGATCTTTTAAAATACCTTTCAGGCAAGCACTGCATTGATTGTTGCTTCCTGCTAGAATCTCTTCTTGGTATGGTAGACCTGTATCAGAAAGATAAAAATAACAGGTTTTGCATAATATATTTTCTCAAAATTGCTATATTATTATTTTAAAACATACTAAAATTCTGCTGGCTTGTAAGAGACTTGGTGGAAATTATATATACCCATGAAAGATGGTCTGCCCCCCAGCTATAAAGCAGAATGAGAGTTAGAGGCTTATTGAGTACAATTCTAAAGTTGTCAAAGAACACAACTGCCACCTCTTTTTTTTTTTCTTTAAAAAAAAAGATCTTATTTTTAAACTATAGTTTAAAGTGGTTTACAGCATTTTAAAACTTTGTATTAGTTTTAACATCTGTTTGGAAAAGTCAGAATCAGAGAACTAACTACAAGTACAAAGTTACTGAACAGGTCAACTAGATTTAATTTCTGAGTCAGTCAGTCCAGTTAGTTAGTTTGGACTAACTGAATCATGACAGTCACATTCGGTCAGAGTATTCCTGTAAGATTGTTCTGAGTGTATGGCTGCAATGTGTGTTGTAATTAAAATGATATATTTCTGGTTTAGTTTTCACTTTGCTTTTTCTCTGACTTCATAAAGTTACTTTCCAAAATGTGTATTTTTCAGATATTTTACATAGAGAAGAAATGATGCTCCATTCTAAAGGGAATGGCAGAGCATCTGAGATCATACATTTAAGTCTCCACTGTATGTAAAACCCAGGTATGCATTATGTTAGTACTTTAATGACCGAACTGAAATCCTGAACATTTGCCTTTGCAATGTTTGCAATGATTTTGCATTCCTGTTGGAAATCCCGTAAGTATTTTTAAAACATCAAAACTCTTCTTCCTCTAAGTCTGGTTTTCTGGTTTCCCATTTAGGCAAACATGAATAAAACATGCTTTAGCTCTATGTCTATACATAAATCTATATTTAGATCCCATTAAATATTAGAAGGAAGTAACTTCCAGTATTCTAAGTTAGGAGTCAGTCTGAGCACGGCTCAGAAATCATCCTGCAGATGTACAGTGTTACCGGAAACAATCTAGAATGGCAGTGGTATCCTGCAGGATGTGTGCAACTTGTTCAGCTATGTGTTGATTTACACAGGACTACATTATAGATTATACATTCTGGTAATTGTGGTATTGTTATTGCTAGGCTATATCTAAGCACAGGAAATACATATAAGCGCATTTGGAGTGATAACATCCACTCCTGCTTAAAGAGCAATACTTTATTCTTGTCAAAAACCTTGTACATAATACGGCATTTGCAAGAGAAAATAGACAATTTCCTAATGAGTACTTAGCAAGACTTTTAGGAAAAAAGCTGATTCATTATGGTAGGCTCATAACCAGCATTTACAAATAAATCCACATAAACATTTATTCTTAATCACTTAATTTTTTTTTTTCAGTATGGACTCTAATCCAAGATCAGGAAGGAGACAGTACATTTCCATCTGAAAACACAAGAAAATCAAAATAAATTTTCAGTGTGTCACCAAAACCACAGTACTAGGTTTCTGTTAAGGAGAATGAGTAATACCATTCTAGCTATGTAGAATGCTGTGAGTAGGTAATAATTCCATCTAACTGATAGGGCAGATTATGTATTCTGCAAGAAAATGATCCGATCTAAAATCTTGCCTTATTTCTTCAGCTCAGTAAGAAAGCTTACCCACCATACCCATTTACCTTGAAGTCCCTCTATGCTTGCTTGTCTAATATTAGGATTCAGGAACAGGCCTGTTCTCCATCCAACATCCCCAATCCTGTCTTGCAATTCAGGAACAGATTGGCTCCAACCTTGACTTGAAAAGAGGCATCAGTTCCTGCTGCTGCTCCCAGGATGTGGGATTTGGGTTCATGCTCAGCTCTGCAGCTGGAGATAACATACGTTGAGGCCCCTCTCAGAGCCTCTCTCACCATTTCTCTTTAACAGTGTAGGCTTCAGACCTATCTTACGCACTTAGGAAAATTACTGATCAAGTCAGGGGTCTCCCAGGTTCCCTCCTGGAAGGGGGTATGGATCTGTCTAGAAGAAGGAGGGAATATCCATCACGTTTTGTGTACCAACCTCTTCTCCACAGACAATGCTAACTGACAAAACAGAGCTAACACATTATGCATGCTATGCCTCTTTCTTACTTTGTTTCACCAGGGAAAATAGATTAAAATTGGTATAAAGTTTCCCTCTTGTTCCTCCCCAAAATAGAAAATTACCAGGGAAGAAAAAATAAAAGATTTAACTTTATGGAATAAATAGAGGAGAGCATGTGATGTTCTCTCAAAAGGCCTTCCAGCTAAATGGGGGGGTGGGTGTGGGGGTGGGTGTGTTAATATTATGAAACATTCTTGCCTGTATTAATACATGAGAAAAGTAACACCGTAGAACTGTGAAACAAATTAATACTCCAAAAAATATAAACCCCTGGGCCATAGCTAAATCTATATCCATATTGCAGCATGATGTCAATTGTATTGCAGGGTAAAATCAGAATTAAGAGTTTATGCTATTTGATACTTTTCCTTTTCATAATCCTAGAGCTTGTAATAGTGTTGCAAACCAATAATATCATGCTATACTGTGTAAATTGATTTGTTGAAATGATAGTTATGAGTGAGGCTCTAAACAGACACTGCAAAATATAATAAAGGATTGACCTACTAACGGATCTAATGGTGATGTGATAAACACATATACAAAATAGCCCAAAGCCTAATGATTTGCTTCATGATTTCATGAAAAGCTTTTTATTGTTTTCTATCTATATTATTTAACATTAAGAATACATTCATCTTTACAAATTTATAAATGCTACTGCTCTGAAATTTTTGTGCTGACAGTCAAACTAACACTGAACAGAACTTTAGTTTTGTCAGATCTCATAGTAGCAAAATTTTAAAATAATAAGGTGTCTCTAAGTTAATATTAATATGCCTTGGCTTTGGGGGAGGGGGGCTCATTATAATATTCTTTTGGAAGTGTCACCTGCTTAGGTAAGCTTTGATTTACAAGGTAATATGAAGATATGTTTAATTTTAAATATGATCTTCAGTATTTTCCTGAATAGGAATCTCTGTCCCTAGTTTAAACTTGTAATATCCTCTTTAGCAAAGGAGCAGCTTCAGTAGTACTTCAAGCACTTAACATTATGCAAGTTTTCAAAATTTGTTGCTGGGATCAGGGCTTTAAAAGCAAAGGTCAGGTAAAGATCCCTTCTTGGAACACACTAAGATATGAGCCCCTATGTTTTTGTTTTGTTGTTTGTTTTTTTTTTTTTAAGTCTACCTGTTAAATAGACCAATAATAACTTTACCTTTAACATAATTAAATATATTTGTATTTTGTGAGTCACAGGAAAGGAACAAATATATGTATTCTATTGAACAGCACACCTAACATGGCTGCAGCATGTGTGAAGCTTTCTGCAGTACATTCAGATATTGGCTTTCATTAAGCCGTAAGAGATGTTGCCTACAAAAATATCTCACATCTTCAAAAAGAGATTCTAATGTCTGTCTATTTCACATGGGAAATATATTTCATCACTTTTTTACATTACATTAAAATCATTGTGTCCTTCCTTAATCACGACTATGGAGGATCAATTGCAATGAAAATGAAAATACCAGTCTCCACATGCCATATGATTTGTAATTAGCTCGAGATATCCAGAGAAAATTCTGTAAGTTACTGTAGTCTCTTCATTTTCCTTTGTCTCAAATCTGTCTGATTTTGTTTGAGTTTGTAAGAGCAACTTGTTGCTGAATTTTTAGTGGAAATGTACATGTTTCAATTGAAGTGCTTTAATGAGTCCTCATCATTAAAATCCCATGAGTTCTGTTGCTTTCAAGGAACCGTGCAGAGCCCCAGAGCCCTTGTGACTGTTGGATAACTCAGAAGCTTCCTCATCTTGCTTGAGCAGTACGACATAACTCTAAAACACCTGAGATATATTTAGGGCTTAAATATTTGGTTTAAATATCTAAAAGATAAGAGTTTCTTAAGCACTAGAAGACACAGAGTTTAAAGATCAGATTGAGCCATGCCTCTTGCATTTACTTCCTTAATAAAGCTGTCAGGATGCTGACCAGCTAGCCTACCAGATGTGTTCTTCCATGCTTTGGGTAAGTAATCACTTGGGCCTGAGATCTACCTTACAAGCTATGTCTGAACCCATTTGCAGTTATTTTAGGTGACACAATAAAGTGATCAGCATAAACTGAGAAAACTGTCTAGCATTTTGGGATTCAGAGTCTGAGGTTTAATTTCAATTAATTGTCAGGATGCTGAATCTAATTTATTCTACACTAGGGCTCATTTTAATCCAAAACACTGTCAGCTAGCATCAATGCAGGCAAAATTATATTTCTTCCTACATAAAGTCCATCTAGATATAATCCAGTTTGCTCTCCTGTCTCTGAATTTGGTCTGAAAGGACAACAGGAACAGAGACTGCAGCTGACCTGGGATTCCCCTGCACTTGATTGTGTGTCAACAGCCTGATCTAATTAGGCAAGCCTATTTTTCCACAAAATAAAATTATTACAGACAACAATATGATGAATTGAAAACTTCTCAAAGTTGTTCAATTATATCTAGTTTCGAAAAGGAGCTGCATCAAGCAGATACTCAGCAAGGCAATGGAGCCCCGTGGGCAGAGTGCTGGACAGGGATTGAGAAATCCGGCTTCTTTTCCAAACTCTCCTGATTTTTAAATGACCTTGAGCTGCCACTTCTCTGTGCTTCAGTTTCACTGTCTGTATGAGGAGGATAATAATCCTCAATAATGATTTTAGATTTACTGAAGAAAGCATCTGTATCAACACTAGGCATTTCTTGCACTAGCCTGAGCTAGATGCAGCTGTGGTTAAAAATGGCCAGGATTTGGTCAATAACCTTGTGTATTCCAGAAAATCTGGGAAACTTTGGTTGTTAAGACTCCTTGCTTTCTATTGTCTCTCAAAACATATTTCCATGCAAAAGGTCTTTCTTATCTTTCAGACCATTACAAAATATCTCCAGAACATTTCGTATTATTTAGTTGCCACATTAATACTCACAGTTCTTACTAACATTACAGGGAACTGTGATTGCCAAGTGCCTCTCAAGATCGTACAAATGATAACATAGATAATGTATTTTTGACCAAAAAAAGTGTTTTGCAATGTTATACTTAACATATCTGGGGGAAATTTGTATCAGTTAGTTCATGTTATAAGATATTTCAATTGGACTTTTAGTGTGAGTTTAAAACACTCTGACTGAAACTCAAAAAAAGTTTTTTTTTCTTAAATTATATGTTGATTTTACACGTTTTGCATTGATACACAACTACAGGCTCTGTGCACAAAAAGAAGTCTACTTTCAAAACTGTTGAATGCTTTGACCTCAAGGGCATAGAAACTGTTGACTCATTGTTTTTACTGCATATAATATTAGTCCTTTGTCACATCCAGGGAATGACATCATCTTCTTCATTGTTAGCAGCAGGTTTGAATAATAGAAAAAGTGCAGCATTAGTTGTCTGCTGTATTTGTGCTTAATAAATGAATGGATATCTAGTATCTAGATTTGGATTAGAATTTTTGAGTAGCATTTAGAACAAGTTTGTGCCCAGTCCCTGCAAGGAGGTTTCCTCCTGCCCTCCTGTCCACCGTCTGCAGTGCAGGCAAGCTGGCAGGGAGGACTGAGCCTGCAGAGTGAATGTCACTGGTGGTACTGGCTTCTCAAAAGCGATAGGGGAGACAGGAAAGGAAGAGACTAGGCACAGAATGAAACATCTTTCCTTCAAGGTCAGTTTAGTAAAAGGAATCCCTGAACTTCTGGGAATCTTATTTCTCTGGAATCTAAAATTGTGAAAGGTAATTCTCTGAAAATAAGTAATCCCTAAGACATGCTAACAAAACAGGAACTGATTATCTTCTAAATACACCAGATAAGTATTTTATCCATTCCAAATTTCTATTCATGTCTATTAGTCTTCTGCTTCGCTATAACTACAATATCTGTGTCCTATTCTCAGAGTAATTCCCCATTAGAAGTATTTGCTTATGCCTGCCTTCTTCATGGAAGAAGGATACATCATTTTAGGTAGGAATCATGCTAGTGGAAATCTTCTTTGGGGAGATACGCCTCCTTCTTCTATAGCATTCTGCAGAATTCTTTCATGGCAAGGAAAATTTTAAGTGTTGCTTCCTGAACAATAAATATTCCCAGTGAAAGAGAGTTTACTCGGGGAGAGATTCCTTGAGAGTCTGATAGAATGCCAAATCATAATCTGTCTCCATTATCCACTGCCTTTAAGTCTTCCCAGAAAAATGTGATGTATTTAACTATAAAATTATACCTTTGTGGTCCCAGAAAGATTTTATGCCAAATATAAGTTCCTGTGTTGACAGACTGAATCAAACTGGGCTTTGAAAAGCTGAAATCCATACAGCTGTGAGAGAAGAACTGAGGCAGCAGGCTGGGAAAGTTGGAGGCAATGGGTTAAGGATCCAGGATTGCTTAATCACAGAGGCCCACATACCAAGAGTGGACTCAGACAAGGGGTACACACATGGAAATATTTCTTAGAATGCCAGAGCTTAAAAAAAAAACAACAACCCATGCTGTAGAAGATTAAATGCAGACCCACTGACTTGGAAGTAACAGGGACCTAATGTATTGGCTTTTTTGCAACAGACTTGTCTGTACTTGTGCAGGTAGAGACAGCTGCCTTGCAAGTAGATGGCTCAGGTTTAAGCAGGTGCATCCATCCCAGTTCCTATCCCAAATTTATATTCCTAATTTCAGACTTATCTGTTATGAAAAGTACAAAATGTTTATTCTTCTTTATGCTTTTTTCTTTATGTTTCATGTGCTCTTGCAATATGTAAGCCTCACTTCTTTTCTCAGTCTTTTCCTCCAGTCCACAGTTCCTTTTCAGTCGACATCTCCAAAAGATCTCAAGTAGCATGAATTTTGGTGAGGCTAAATCACTTTATTTTCCCTTACCCTGTTTAGAAGAGGCTTGACTTGGACAAAAGCAATAATGCCAGCCATTTCTCTTCATCCCTTTAAAATTACTGGTCACCTCTAAAGAACGTGGTCTTTCTTCTTTGTCACTTTCTGACAACTTGTCTGAGTTAAGCAGGTTGCTGTGGCCAAATTAAATGCTTGGGAAATAGACCATACAATTAATTTGCAATACTAAGTTGTCTCAGCATCATTTCTCTTCCTCTCAAGGGGAATGCTGGCTCAAGGAAAATAAAAGATTAACATAATAAAAATATTCTAAATAAATCCTGTTAATTGTCCCAAGCTTGGATGGCATTGTCTATTCTTCTGTTGTCTGTAACCAGCAAACAGTGTAAAATTCAGAATTTCTTCCCACCACAAAAGTGCAGTATATATCAGTGCTACAGGATAATCTCTGTCTTCCTGAAAAGTGGATGAAAATGTGGTGTGGCAGAGCTTTGCTTTTGTTTTCATAGGTGATATCAAATTTGCCCCATTTATGAATATAATAATAGGACTTGTTAATCTAGACACATCAGCAACTTTAATGAAGAGAATGAAGGTTTATGAACAAAAGGAAAATCGCAAGCAAAATAACAGCAAATTTTGGAAAAATAAGGAAATAGTTTTTCTCTGAATATGCAAGTAAGTTTTCCCATGTTTGTTTAGGGACAGAAAAGACTTGAGGTTTTAATTTCAGCCAAAATAGAAGCTTTCATTTACAACTAAATGTTGACCTTGAATATCAAACTCAGTGACAGCAAGTCTCATTTAAAAAGTGAATATATCCAATAAAACTCAGAAATATTCACAAGTGACTGAGTGAAGCATAGCGTACAGAAAAGTTCCATGTAGCAAGAGTCTGTAATTCTCTATTTGCTGTAAAGTGTCCTTTCCTTAAAATGGACCGAGTCTGATTTCAGGAATTTTTCCTTATATGAAAATAGTCATAAAATATGGAAGAAAATGCAGAATGTTATTTGCTTCAGTTCATGTAAACTAATCAGGCTGAATGGTGAGAAAGCCTTCCTGTAATTCACAGCACTACTGAATATTATGCATGAAACAGTGTTCCTCCCCTCGTAAACAGCTTGAGCTTTGCATATGTATCAGTGTAGAAAAATAAGTATTGACTTATTCACAAATTACTTTTTAGGCACTGGGTTCCCAGAAATATATTTCTATAACAGCATCTAGAAGCAAATGAATTTGTTGATAATTTAATCAGTTTTTGTTTCATATTATGGCTTTAAAGACACCTTGATCTTAAAAAAAAAAGTTCATCATTTTGAAAAGCAGAACTTTTATCTCAACTCTGATGCTCGCTTCCTTACTTCTTCTTCCAATATAGATTTTTGACATGGATTCAGTATGCCCTATTTCATTTTCTTTCAGACTGCCAATTAAGAAGTTTCCTAATATTTTATCAAACAAACAGGTTCTCTAAAAGAGGCTAACTTGTTCTTCTGCTTTTATTATTTATGTACCTTTCCAAAATGAGATACTTTGAACGGGTTACCTTTATTTCATATCCAATATGGCTTTTTTAATTCTGTTATTCTGCAGGACAGCAAGGAGAGAAAATTAATCAGATGTTTTATCAGATTGTGCCTTTATCAGATTTTTCTGTGTTCTCAAAAAGAACAGTGCGGAGCAAGTAAGTTCCTGCATTTTTAGCTCTGAAAATATTTTAAAGACCCAACACTAAGAGTGGAGTTCTACTCATCTTAAAAAAAGATTCATATTGCTCTACCATGGTCATATCTGACCATTTAGGCTCTCCTAGTATTTAGTCTCCATTACATGAATTGGGAAAAACTTCTCAGTAGGAGCCAAACCACAGGCAGAATTTCATCCACCATAGTACTTCCTATCACTGTCCATCACTGACATGAGTGGGTGATGAAAATTGTGTGTAACTGTGCTTCTGGGTTCATCCTGATATGTGGCAACCTAGGAAATACTGACACTGTGTGTTAGTTAGGTATTAACCACGGTGGGAGAGATGCGTGAGCCTTCACATTTGGGAATGTTGCTGTCTTTGAAGTATAAATTGAAATTAATAAAGTTAGTGGTAAGCTCATGGTGGCCATGGAACTCTAAAGGATGTTGTAGGGCTTGTGTCTTTTAACAGACAAGTCAGAAAAGGTAGATAAGCTTTTGGGCAGACAAGAAAGTAATGTGGCCCTCCTTGTATCATACTCTTGCTATAGGCAAAGGATGATACAGATTTGTTCTGAACATTAAGTAATTCAAGAAAACAATTCAAGACTGTGAAAATCCAAAAGTTAGGCTTTAACTCTTTTCCATCTCCTTTATTACCTTCTCAAATTATACTGCAGCGATATAGAGGCTAGACCTCTGGGAAAGCTCCTTAATCTCTGGGGAGAGATTAAGTCTGAGGAAGATGTTTACCATTTAGCTTCCTTAGAATGGTAGAAGCTAGATACAGCTCTTCTGGCTCCTCTCAGTCCTCCACAAATGCATCTCATTTTAAAAAGGCACCTAATAACACATAAATCTTTCTGAAACGTTTGAAAGGCTTCTCAGTGCTTCAAGATAGCTAGCATTCTCATTATTTAAGATATGTACCCAAACTGATTTCTCTCTTTTGGTGCCTCCAGTGCAAAATTATTACATTGTCAGAAATAAATCAGATCTAACTTGTGGGGGAAAAAAATTTGATTCCATCATGTGTTTCATATTGTACCATTATGAAAATGGTATATTAAATTCAAATACTTCAATTGTACCATTAGATGGTGTCATTATGTGGCTTGCTAATTGATAGGTTATCCAAATGAACATTATAATTTTAGACTTCTTAGAAGCATCCATAGGAAGAATTTCCAAACTACAGAGAAGCGAACTGGGTGTTAGGAAGGAAAAACATCGACTGAGAATATTTGCTAATGCATGTCACTGAAAAATTGTTACATAACTGCTATGTGCATTCCAGGACTTGGTGCAGTCTATTTTTAATACCTGGTATGAAAGAACTTCCTGCTACTTTTTCTCTTTGAAGGCTGCTTTGTGGTTCATTAGACCATGTTGTCAGGCCAATTTTTCTGCTATCCTTAAACCTCATTTTTCCTGCTAAAAAAAAGGTGAAACACTATCAAATGGAAGAAAGTGCTGAGCATAAAATATCATTAAGAGTAAGGTACGTTATGTAAATGTTGCAATGGTCCCAGAACTAAGCATTGCCAACTCAGGCTTAATATTAAACCTGAAAAGAAATCTGAACATGCTAAACACATGCACTTTTAAGAAAAGCAAAAAAAACTTTATGCCAAGCAACAGCAGCTAGCATGAATTTTCAAATTTGTGTTTATTAAGCCAGATTGTTTTTAAATTAAACTAGAGAAGTTTTAATTTCGTACTATTCTCCATATAGTGTTATCACAGGTCACCATTTTGACCATAATTTGTATAATAATGATCATTAACATAAAGCATTTTGCTTAAATGTAACCAAACATCTTCAAACATAGTCTATGCAAGATATTTCAGAATATTTTAACTGCACAGAAAGTTTACAGCATTAGCATAATTTTGCTGTTAAAATCCTAGACAAACAGAGACTGACAGAAATGAAATGACCAGAGGGACCACCATTTTCACTTCATCTGACTTCCTGCAAAACAAAGGCCACAGGACTTCCTGAATTAATTTCTTTTCAAGCTAGAACATATCTTTTAGGCAAACGTGCAGACAAGTGACAGCCAATCCATGAGATCTGATAAAAGAATTTGAAAGTATTGGTTTTATAGTTAAAAAAATAATGAATGCACTTGCAAATTAACATGCACTTCATTGTGTATTAGAAAGGACTTCTGTGACTCTCTTACTTTCATCCATAGCAGAGAAATGGAATGACAATTTTAAATGCAAAATAGCATTCAGTGGTAATTGCTGCAACTGATGCTGTGAACCTGCTCTTGAAATCTCTAGCAGGGAAGCAGCAGAGCGTTTCAGTCCGATGACTGAAACAGGTAATACCCTCAGCTGTCCAACCTGCTGCTCTGACATACATCACCATTGCCACAAAAGGGACGTTTCAGTGTATGGAGCAGCTCCTGAACTGCCTGAGGTTTCAGCTGGGTGTATGAAGGCAAACAGTCAACTGCACCTTTAGGGGCTGTTAGGTTATTCTCCCTCTGGGGTTTGTAATGGTAAGCTGCACCGAGAGCGTGGGGATGAGGGTACCTGCTTTATTCCGCAGGTTTAATCCATCGGCACATACGGAGCAGAGACAGGGTATTTAAGAGCCCCAGAGCTAACAAAATGTTTGGACTGCCCTTACTGTTGCTTTGATGTTCTCCCACCAGAAGCAACTCCTTTTCTCCCCTTCCCTCTGCTGTCTCCATAACGTTTAATCTCCACAGAATACTTTTTGATCATTTATTTCTGCACTTCTGTGGATCTTTCAATTTGGTTTTGTTTCCAAAGAATCTGCTCCAGCCCTCAGCTCCAGTGCTCCCAGTCTCAATCCCAGCACATGCCACCCTCTTCATGTCACAGACTCTGGATCATAACCTGTATTTTCAGAGGAAATGTCTTCACCCAAAAATGTGAAATCTGAATTCTGCTTATTTCAACACAGTTGTTACTAAAAAATTCATTACAGGTCACTTAAAGATCTTCCACATTTAGGCCAAAGTCATGGAACTCTCTGCCTAATCTTGTCCAGTGCTTTAAAATAACGTCTTGTTTTCAGTTGCTTGTAACTCTTTGGGCTGGTATTTTCCAAGCCAAGCATCTGCCCCAGGTTTAATTTGTGGCAGTTTCCCGCTAAACCACTGTAGTGATTTTCAAGAACAAGGTTAAAAAAATATTTTGCCCATATTAAAAAATAATAATCCAGTTGCTTCATTCAGAAGTGTCTGTATCCCTATTTCTCTACAGAACAAATCTGAAATGGAACATCATCACTGGTCTAGTTTCATCCATGCACCTTTTGAGCAGCAACTTGGAATTTGGCAGCACGATAGCTGTGGTTTCACAGATGTGAATCCAAATGTAACAAAGTTATAACACTCCATAAAATCTCAGTTTGCACATGATCGGTTAAGAATTGTTAGCCTTTGGCAGCTAAATTTTCTGAAGATCAGCCTGTGCTGACGGAGCCCGTTCTGCATTCAGTGGCTGTATGGCGTGCAGGCACCATGTGCAGCTTTTTCACAGAGCAACGGAGTACGCTCTTTGCCTGAGGCAGTGGGGACCAGGCAGCGTTTCTCTGCAATTTCTCCTCCTGCGTTCCTAAGAGATTACTGTCTGTGAGATCTGGGTACCCCTCCTGTGGATATCATCTCCCTTTCTTCTGTTGCCGCTGAGGCAGTGAGAAAAGGAGGATGTGTCACGAAGATGAAAGAGTTTGGGAGGAGGCCTGGAACCGGCAGAGCATGGGAGGGAGCAGAAAGTGAGAGGCAGAAGGAGGAGATGAAGGCGGTAGGTGCCAGGGAGACAACTATTACTGACCACTGCTAGGACTTCTCCTAGGACAACTAGGACATCAGGGACAGAAATCAGTTGCAGAAGCAGTTTTTCATGACTCGGGGAAAAAAGAAAAGATTATATACATAATGAGATTTTGCTGGGCAATGCAGAGAGGGTATGATATATTAGGTAACGAGGTTAATAAGCATAATGGTGATAAAGATAACATGCCAGGGGAAGTAATTAAGAAAAAATAAGAGGGTGGATGTGCAGATGAAGGAAAGGAAACTAGGAGATGAAAATAGAGTGTGAAGAGTGCAAGAAGGCAGGAGCCAGGGAATGGAGGGATGTATAAACAAAGTGTGGAAGAGCAAGAGCTGGGAGTTACCTGAAAACAGCGCAGAGGAGAAAGAGAAGGCAGGAGCAAGGCAGAAGGAACATTAGTTAAGAGCATCAAGGGAGAGGAGTGTGAGCGCAGACTGAACTCTAAGAACAGGCTGATTTTTTGAGTCAGACATCAATGCAAATTGTGATCTATCTGTAATGGTATAGAAATAGGAATCGGGTATGGCTAGCATCTATAGCCACACTTCTTTTCCTGTTAGAGAGCTTCTTTATCGAATATTCTGGATCTCTTGAGTCAGAGCTCCAGACTTAAGGTGACCGCATGTCACCATCTGTTTACTTTCCAGGCTTCCTCTGACTTTATTAACAAACATTTGGAGTGCCTGGAGTGCAATATGCTGCTTTTTTAACCACAGTAAAAAATATTTCTGCAAAATACATTTGAAAATATTTTAAGTAATTTTAAAATTATAGGTAGGGCTGCCAGCAATGCCTCTCACTGGCAGCACAAAGCAAGGCCCTGCACTGAGCTCGATGGCCTTTCACTGGGGGTGTTTGTCATCTAAGAGGGCTTACACCATCACCACAGTCATTAGGCACGCTTCATCACAGGGATGAGCAGCACTGCCTTTGCAATTTTTTTCTCCCACCAGCTACGAACAACACCACCTGGAGACACGGGAAGAGAGAGGTGGAGAGGGCTGGGTGCACTGGGTGGCCTCTGCGTGCCCACGGGCAGAGCAGAAATGGAGATCACTCAAGGAGGAGCCAGGGAGTGCGGCAGCTGGAGGTGGAGAGGGAGGTGTCCTGTCCCGTGGTACTGCTAGAGCTGCAGAGACACCAGAGTTACACTCTTCCTGTGATAGGAGTAGGGGGAAATGGTGATATTTGCCTCTAACATCATGATTCAGCTTGCAAGCTGGAATTTCTTCAACATAAATGTCAAACACTTCCCCACAAGCAGCACGTTTGGTCTGTCATGTTCTCTGTCAGCTGGAAGGCAAACTTCGCAGAGCTGAGCTGCTTTACTTTCCTTTTGAGAATGAAAGTAGCACTACTGTCAGAAGATTAAGTTGTTGGTATGCATCAGGTGGTAGGAAAAATCACTTTGAAACTGCAAATGGTCTGACATACATTTGTTTTTATATACTTGGGAGTTGCAAGTGTCGATTTGCTGTCTATTTATCTGTTTGTCACACTGATAGCTTAAAAACACAAATGACACCCCTAATAACAACTCCTAGGGGTAAGGCTGCTGTTACTACTTGGTTCCTCCTAAAGATTAAACAGAGCTAAGAGTTGATACATTGACCTATTGCTTCTTGAAGCAGATCTCTGGTCAAATTCTGACCTACGTCCCAGCTAAAAATGCATTCAATCTTTTCTTAATTTGTAATAGATACTTGTGTACATTACAAAACTATCTCGCAATTTGGCAAATAAGTTGTCTGTGGTTAGCTCTGGAATTGCAGAGATATTGCAGTGCACTGCAGCATTGCATAACGAGCTTTCCCAGACTTCGCCTTACTCAAGTGAGTAACAGTAATCCTTATCTCCAGCGAGCATCAGATTCATCCCATTTTTGAGAAAAGAATTAGTATCAAATATACGATGGGCATGTTATGCCTTGTGGCTGCAATGTTTTTTCAATTAACTTCTCTGAACATACCACAATGAAAAGTGTCAGCTTTTTGCCTCAGAGGCCTATAATTAGATTAAATGAATACAGTTAATTATCTACTACCTTCTTTACACAAAACAATATGTTTCTATAAATTAAAATGCTCGTACGGGAAGGAAATTGTTGTTCACTCCAATATGTGCATACAGTGCTGGATTGTGCATACTGTGAATATATCATAGTGTAGCACAGCTTTTTGTCCGCAGCCCTTATTTTACAGGAGCTAAAACAAATTATATCTGACAAATCCACAGACATCACACTATTTGGAGCATATATGTTGGTGCGAGGAGGTGATATTATTAAAAGTTACAGTGCTCATGAAGCAAATATACTTCTCTCTTTCACAGATGTTCCCTTAGAGAGATTAAATACAGCTTGCTTTGTGTACCTACAGTCACACCCTCAAGGACTACGGCATGTCCAGATATAAATCTGCTTTTTCTAGCAGAGTGTACTTCTCCTTTCAGAAAATAATAAAAAAAATCCATTCCGTAGGAAGTATTTACAATTAACAGCTCAGTTTCCAGGCCTGCTGGTATTCTAGCTAGTGTGGACTGAAAATCTTCTCTGCCTGTTTTCCAGCATTACTAAATGCAAGCAAAAGTTCATGACCGATCAATAAGCTGCCATCCCCTGCATCTGAAGTGCAGCTCTTCAAATGGTGGTACATCACCTCGGTGGTAACATATCTGAAGCAGAAAGCACTCTTTTTGATTTGACAAAGTGTATCCAAATGTCCCTATTTCCATCAGAATAGATGCTAATAATTTAAGGCCTAAATATGCGATCCTCCCTCACCAGAAAATTACAATTAACTTTAGCAGAAGCCCTTATTCCGGCCTGCAATATACTCTGCATATAAATGCAGTGTGTACTGAGGATTGGTCTCGTGTTTCATTAGGATCAAACCCTGAAAAGCTTTTGAATACTGAGTGTTCCTGCAGGACATCGCATTTTATTGTGGTTTGTGCTGTGTGAGTATCTTTTCCCTTAAACTCATTAGCTCCTTGTATAAAAGTGTTCATGAGAATATAATTGCGTTGATAATAATCTTAATATTGAGGAGTGAAGAGGGCTGCGTTGCCATATAAATGCTGCCCAGTTTCCTGCTCTCAGGGTGTAACAGGAGAAGAAAAAGACCATCTTGATAGGCACTATCTGCTGAAGGAAAACTTTCACCAGGAGCTGTGAAATTACTTTAACCTTTTAGTGGCTGCACTGTGAGGCAAAATGTTTCATGCTTCCGACACAGAATGAAGCTCTTTTATTTAAAACACTCAGAAATATCAGTGGCCCTCCTAATTACTTCTACAAATATCAGAAAGCAGTTACACAGGAACAAAGAAATGCAACTGGAAACATGGTTCAGTGGTCTTGCACTTCCCTGAAAAGCTGATTATACTTTTGGCTGATTCAGTTTCTTTCAGAGGGAATTTACCCTTTTTGGCAGTTTGCGTTTCAGCAGTGCTGATTGGACTAACGGCAGAAAATGCATCTTGGGCTGAGGAAATTAACTGAGGGTCCTGCGTGCATCAAACTGCACTTTGCCAGCGAGCTCCAGATTTTGCCTTTTAGCCCCTCGGTGTCTCTCGTTTGGTAGGATTCAGAAGCCATTTCAACACTAGTTTAAAAATAGAGACATTTCATTTCTGCTTTTGCAGGTGCCTTGCCCAATTCCCTGCTTTCCCTGGATGACTTATCATTTAGGATAAGCACTAATGAAAGGTCAAGGTTATTCTAAAGTATCCAACATATGAGAGTTCTCTTCCTCCTAGTTCCTTAAGATTAACTTTGCACAATTATAACTGATACCGTGCTGAAAGGCAATTCAAACGTTCTGGGAAAAAGTACAAAATGACAAGCAGTAACCTTTAGCACTGTAAAATGTCCCTGGTGATTTGTGCTTAGTGCTTCTTCAAAATGCAAGAAGCCATCTTACCACTCAGTGCCATGGCTGAAGTTAATTTTTTTCGAGTGGTGGTCTGTAAATTAGGTCTGCAGAGCAAGACTTGGCACATCTGGCTAACGGAAATGTGCCACGGAGTTTCCATCCGAAGATAATCTCCTCGCCTCTGCGACCCAGAAACCAAGAAGCGTGGATTTTTTTTTTTCCCCTCCCTTCTTTGGCTTGTCTGTAATTTTCAAATGTAACAAAAGGTCATGGAAAGCTCTGGCTGGCAGATACACCTTGCTTCCCATTTTCTAAGGAAACCTGGAAACAAACCAGCTTCTTTTTGTCTTCTGCGTGGGCTGCGCTGGGAGAAGATGCTTCTGCATCCCTGAAATCTGGGGGTGGGGGAGGAGAGCCCCGAGCCGCGGCGGGAGCGCCGCCGCCGCCGCAGCCCGGGCAGCGGGCAGCAGCCACAAATATGTGTCATAAACATCCCCCCGGCAGACGTGGGTCCCTTTTCTGTACTCACTGCGGCGGAGGGGCTGCGAAGGCACCGGGGTTATGCTGAAGAGGCTCCAGTCCCGACTGCGGGGAGAGGGAGGGAGGAAAGGGAGGGAAAGGGGGGGGGGGGGGGGGAGAGAAGGGGGGAAAAAAAAAAAAAAAAGGCGCAGTGCAAGTTGCGAGGAAAGGCGGCGGCGGCGGCGGCGGCGGGGAGGGGGCGGGCGGCGGGGGCGGCGGGCGGCGCGGCCGGGCGCGGCGCGGCCCTGGCGGCGGGGGGCCCGGCCGGGCGGCGGCGGAGCCCGCGGAGGAAACTAAATAAATAAAATCAGACTGTTATTTAAGGCGCGTAAATTTAAAAATATTTGGACAGGAAGAGAAAGGGGAGAGGAACCGTAGAAGACAACCTAACGGTTTCGGAGCCGGGCGCCCCCCCCCCCGCGCCCGGCGGCCCCGCTCCCGGGCGCGCTCCCGGGGGCCGCCCGACCTGCCCCGCACCTCCGCCGGCCCCGAGCCTCCCTCCTCCCCGGGGATCCCGGCGGAGCCCTCCGGGAGCACCGACATTTTGAATGCACGGGTTGTGGGGCAGGCTTTTCTGAGGCTCGGTGAGAAATCTCTCGTTCTTTCTCTCTTTCCTTCCTTCTCCCTTTCCCCCCCTCCCCGCCTCCCCCCCGCCATGCCCAGCGCAGCACTCCTCACAAATAAACGCAGCAGCTTTCCTCCCCTCGCTTTTTCGAGGGAATTTCAGCACTTTAGTAAGCAGATAATAACGTATGGCTGCTTCTGGGTGCCCAGTGAATTGCCAGGTACATTCGTGGAAGAGACTCTTTTCTTTCTTTTAAAAGCTAAAAAGTGGTGGGTTTCTACTGCTTTAACTCTTTCTTCACGTGAACAATGCAATGGCATTTCCTACGAAGCTCATTTCTTATCCCACCATGGAATAAAGCATGGATTTCATTCCTCTCCCCACGCTGCGAACTGGGGAGAAAGTCTTTTCGTGTGCTTAAATGTGCAGTCATTTATTGCACCGGCGGCTGAGCTGAATTCCCCCTCCAGTACCTCCAGTACCTCCAGTTTACGCTGCCCTGGGTCAGCGCCCGGCCAGCTCCGTGTGCCCGCGGCAGCCGGGCTCCTCTCCCCCTCGCCCCAGCGTTCGCAGCCCGGCTGCTTCACCCTCTCCCGGTGCTGCTGCCACAGATTACACTCTCTCTGTTCCCTGTAGGATCCCTTTGGGGTCTGCCCCTTTTCAAAAGGAATTCAACAGCCCCCCGCCGTTGTTCCGAGGATGATTTAGAAACAAAGGTCAAGTGTAACAGCTTTGCTCATCCGTGTAACCGAAATGGGGGAGAGGGCTCTTTCCCCATAGCTGTGTTTTCGTGTAGCCTGCTCAGTACGAATCCTGGTACAGCTACATTTTATCCTCTGTTGCTTCACATTTTTCTGTGCTTGCTCTATTTGTTTCTATTTATACATCTCATCTCGATAGTATATGGTTTACTGCCCATTCCTGGGCTGCTGCAGGGCAACCTCTGCTCCTGCCTTGGAGGCTTACTTTTCAGTTGGTTTATGTCTCAATAAAAGCTCTCAAAAACATTTCGTTCCATCTCACATGCTGCAGTTTTTGCATCTCGGGGGTCAATATTATTGTAGACATTTTCACAAATATGCGAAGTTGTAAAAGTGGGCTTTTTGACGTTGCCAGGCTGCTCGGGAAAAATCACGAAAGTAATTTCTGAAACCACATCCGATATTAGAATCCTTTCTCGGTATAAAGATTCCCTATTAATGAGATTTGCTTTCTATTATTTTCTCCTCGCTCAGCAAACGCAAAAGCTTCTGCAGGACAGCAGGCTCGCAGCACACCCCCAGCAGCTAGGCAGGTTTTATCACCTGCAAACCCTGTGAGGTGCACGTAACCCACCAGCTGATTTATTTCTTCGGTTTCCCAGAGGCTTTTTGTAGTAACTATTAACGTCCTGGGGCAACAGAGGGTAATTTTCTCTTTCAAAGTATCTAACTAGGAATTACAATTTACAATATTGTTTCTGATAAATGGAGTGGCTTGCAGAGAAAATGCAGCAGTAAAAGCAAATAAAACGTACCTTTAAACCAGACTTAATATCGCCCGTGACTCACCCGCTAGCGCTATAGGCATGACCGTGGTGTAACAAGTCCTGGCTTTAAACGTGAACTTCTGGCACGCAATAAAAGCCGCTATGTCTGACTAGGCGGGGCATTTTTCTCGGAAAAGCAGTTGTTTTACTAAGCCACTACTTAAACTTCGGCTTAGCGTAAATCAAATGCTGATGGAGACCCAAACGGGTCTGGGACTCATCCAGTGCTGGTTTTTAGCAGCACAGGTGAAAAACGAGTGGGAGAGATGAATATTACCTTTCGGTGTTCACCTCTGCTGTGGCAGCGAATGGGAGAAATCCTGGTGGGAGCGCGGATTTCTGCTCTATAGGAAGAGTGCGGGGCACTAGTTGTGGAGAAGGAAAAAGCTTGGAGCATCCTCCAGGACATGAGGAAGGGAGACGGATAGCAACTGAGTGGTTTGGGTCACTTCACCTGCGGGACCTGCGGATTACGTTGCTCGGTTTTAATATTTCAGATGGGTTTTGTGCTCTTTAAACCGGGTATTTTGTGGGTTATTTCCCCAATCGTGCATCCTACGTGCCGGGCTGCTTGGATTAATGATCTCTAGATCCCTTGTGAACCGAAAATGATGACAAAAGTGCGCAAAACTTCATATTTCACAGAGGTTTTTAATCAGGAAACACAGCAGTATGACAGAGCATATAGTAAACGTGACAGACAATTTCAGCAAATTACTTTTTACTTGAAAATGGTAGTAACTGATTTTCTGGGGCTAAAAATTTTTTTTTTTTAAGTTAAAATCTAAACTGATGTACACCCCCTCCTCTTTTAAGTGCTATTTTGAGTACGATTCATTTTGCACTGATTTAAAACCTTCTATTTTGCGCAATTAAAATTTAGACTGTTCAAAATAAAGCCCTTTAAACTGCCCGACAACTAGATCCTATTCAAATGTTAAAAGTTTCACACTAAACTCTTTCGGATATGGTGCTGAGCGTCGTTAGGTCCTGTTGTAGCTGGAGAGGTAACTGAGTTTGAGTCTGATGAACACTCTTAACAGTGTTGCAATGGGAAATTTTCGATGGTTAAATTGTGTTTTAGGTGCAAGCAATAACATAACTTCCCGAATATCAAACGTGCTGCTTCCTACATGTCACGGTATTCAAATATTCCTGTTCTGTGAGATGCATCTATCATGAAAGTAGTTTATTTCCAGGCAAAACAGAATAGTTCGTGGAAAGCAAATATTTCCTAAGGAGCATCTAAACTGCACGCAGCTCATGAAGCAACCAGAAAACCTGTGCTGCAGCCTTCGTGTTCTCTTGCCTCTGACAATGGTTCTCTGCTGCTTGTTTTGAAACTAGAAAAAACGTCCTGTTCAGTGCACAGTAAACACGGACTACTAAACTGAGCCGTTTAAAACCTCTGGCAATCAAAAAAACACCACTTATACTGTTTCTGGTAACTAAATTCAAAACCAGCTCGGTGAAAGTTTAAATACAGAAAGAGGAAAAGTGTCATCTACATTTAGAAAGTAAGTGACCTACTTCTACAAGCTCTTGTTAGTGTCAAAATGCAGCTATTTCCCAAAGCCTCTAAGCGCTATCCTCTGTCCTCAGGCCAAGCAGCCCTTGACTTCAAGCTCTGCCTGAGCAGGGGGTTGCAGGTTATCCCCTAAAAGGCTGTTTTAATCCAAAAGAGGACTTCAAACTCTTAAGCCTGACCGAAGGTGGGGGGAGGGGTGAAAGGGGTTTGCATGGAGAGGTGGGAGAAATCACAGCAAGCTTTTTCTTAAAGTCCAGCAACATTAAGCATGTGAATATGTAGCTCTTGTATTAATGACTTAATACAAATGGCCTAAAATAAATTGTAAAACTTGATACTGGAAAACTAGATATAAGCAACCAACATATACATGGCTGAGTCTGTGACTACTTTATAAATGACAGGTGTAAGAAATTGCTGGGAGCGTGGATTTAAAACATTTCCATTATCTAAAAACCCACCTCTGCAATTTCTTGAGACTTACACTATGAGCTGTTCCAAAAAAAAAAAAAAAAAAATAGAAGAAGTAAGGTTGCAACAAATGTTATTAAAAAGGAGGAGACAAAAAAAAGAGAGAAGGCTGAAAGCCTTAATGTCCAAATGAGAGCACGTCCGAGTCGCGTTTAATCCGTGGCTGCGGGGAAGAAGCTGCTGTCCTCCAAGAGCTTCACCACGGCGGATCTCCGGTAGAGCTTGGCCAGGTCGTAGGCGGTGGCCCCCCGCTTGTTCTGGTGGCCCACCTTGCACTCGGCGCGCTCCAGCAGCACCTCCACCACCCGCACGTGCCCCTCCTGGGCCGCCAAGTGCAAGGGCAGGTTGCCCTCGTTATCCTCAATGTTAACATCGGCCTGAAACTCCAGCAGAGTCTGCAAAGTGTCCAGAAAACCCTCTCTGGCTACATCATGAATTACAGCGAAGCCAGTACTGTCTTTCAGATTGGGGTTTGCCCCGTTAATTAGCAACCTCCGGGCAATCTCGGGGTTCCCGAGTTTCATCACCTGCGAAAGAAAAAGGAGAGTTGAATGGCGCGGGGGGTGCTGGCTTCAGCACGGGGCTTCGCTCCTCAATTCTTATCTCTGGCTTTTGTCACGGCTCAGTCCTCATTTAAAACAGACAGAAGAGCCCCACTACAAAACTCATGATACACCAGAACATCTATTTTTTAATGTATTTTTTACTAAACTCGGTGAAATGCTGAAAGACGCTGTCATTTCGGTGGTCAAAGCTTTTTCTGCCTCAGAGAGATTAATGTCTGAAACAGGCGGTGTAGAATGGGGTTATAATCACTTTTTTTTTTTTTAAACGTGGGTTATCTCAGTTTCTTAGCATATGACAATTAAGTATGGTTCGGTTTTATTTGCCTAAGTATTGGGACACCTTTGCATTACTGTTTAATCTCGTTAAACATCAAATATAGGGTCTCTGAGGAACAGACATTTTACCTCAGCAACAGCAAATGTAGGATGTGTTTTTATAAGCTTTCAGGTGTTTATATTGTCTGTGCATTATCGTAAAACAAATATTTGGACTGTACCATAGCTCTGTCTGCTAAGAAAAATAAAAGCTAGAAGAAATTTTTTTCCCCAATATTTGTGTTTCATTATGTCACCCAAAAAGGAGAAGTTAAAAGGAATGTTTCAAAGTTCCAGAAGTTTTCTTCTAAAAGCAGTGTATTGTAGTGTACTTTCATAATTTCACTGTATGTAAACTGTGACTATATTCTGTTGTTAAAAACATCCCTTTTTAACAAAAAACAACAACAATAATTGGATTTTCTGACTGTTTCTCCCAGGGAAAAAAAAAAAAAGCTTCTTTAAATTTTCTCGATTGCATCACAATACTGTCATAATTAGAATGCAAATCTCTCTTATTTGGGACTTAACAGCTTGCACCGATTTCCCCCAAATTCCTCATTTTTTGTTTTGTCAAGGACTTTCAAAAAATGAGCACGGTAATGTATAATCTCCAGCCTATAGGCAATGTTTTCCTGTTCTTGTAATTAGTCTAATTGTAAGCGTCATATTCGAAAAAAAAAATCTTTTTTTATTTTCTTAGAAACGTCCACACATCGATTTGAAAATCTTGGTAAAAAAATTATCTGCATAAATGAGCGTTACAGTGCATTAGATTTAGCATAATGTACAGTTTCTACGAGGGCTTTGCTGAAAAACTCTCCTGGTGAAAAATATATATCAGGCTTTATAAGAAAAGTAAGCTATAATAAAGATAATTACTGCAGCGTTTGGACTGTAAAGCAGCCCGGTATATTACATCTACAGACAAGAGCAAAAGTACAGATAAGACAGGCTGGGATTCAGGGCAAGAGATTTCCCTGTGCCCCAAGGCTTCCAGCTTCGTATGTGCCATTTCTTTCGCTTCTGCCTAGAGATGGAAGCGACGAAAAAGAAAACAAGAGCATTGTGATCTCTCTTCCTTTAGTAAAATCTGGACATTTTGGTCTCTTTTTGAGAGCCCAGGCTGTATTATTTGTGCATTCAAAACATGTATTTGGTTTAAGTGGGAGTTTTCTGTGTTCAGGCTAGGGGACTGAAGGCTTCAGTTAAAGATGCGGGGGGGGGGGGGAGAAAATCATATCAAAGGTGATGCTGTTGGGACGTGGGCTACAACTGTACAGCAAATGCCCTTGATTTAGCAAAGTTTCACTTGGGGGTAGGGAGGCAGAGAAGGAGAAAGCATTAATTGAACAAGTCTGACGAGGAGCATAAGGGCAGGACATGTATTTG
Organism: Morus bassanus; assembly: GCA_031468815.1. Taxonomy (NCBI): domain Eukaryota; kingdom Metazoa; phylum Chordata; class Aves; order Suliformes; family Sulidae; genus Morus; species Morus bassanus. The sequence goes on along the minus strand of CM062576.1, from coordinate 16,865,848 downwards.
AGGCCTGCATAGGTACACTTCGTCAGAAATAAAAAGTACAGAGCAAGACAAGCTGAGCAGCTGTTTAATTAAACAGAAATGCAGAAGAAAAATATAAATTCACTGGTATAAATATAGGAGCATTCTCTCCGTTTTAATTGAGCGAGAGATTATGGAGAGATTATCTCAGTTTTGGAGGGTGCACTGACAGAGAGCTCTTTCGAGCGTGGTCATGCACCCACAGCACATTTCAGGATGATACATATTGAAAATAAGTCGACAGATTCTCCTGTTTTGATTTTTGTTGTGGTTCATTAGCTCAGTTATGATTAGGCAGCAATAAGAAGTATTGTTACGACACGGATGCGTGTTTAATATAGCTGGATGCTATGTCATTGTGTAAAACATTCCTTAATTCAGGATACGGACAGTTAGCTGCTTTCAGGAAAAAAAAAAAAAAACATTACTGTAGGACAAATCGGTTTTCAGCCCTCGTCCCGAGGATAAACCAGCTAGCTAAATGTTTCCTGCTTTCTTAAAGAAGTTAGTTTGTGTACGTTTTTAATTTCAATCCTTTCACTCTCTCAAAAGTTGCTGCAAGTGCCTGCACTGCCATGCGATGCCCTATTTAGGTGCTAACAGGACAGAGAGGAGCTCCCAGATCTCCAGCTTCAGCGAAATTGTCAAAAAAGGGTCATTCCTGCTTTTTTAGCAAGAGGTGCTTCTTTTCCAGCTCTAACATTCTGATGTTAAGCCAAAAAAGCTGTAAATATCTCGAGCACATTCGCAAGCTATATGCTGTTTAAAACCTCAATTCAGAAATTATTATCGTGGTTTCGGGGAGGGGGGGAGAGGAGTTAACAAACGATTTTTCTAACGTGTGAAATTAAAAAGACCTATAGCTCTGCTTCCACATTTCATTACTTATACCTTAAGTACAAATAACCACACATTTTTCCTCCGGATTTATAAACCACTTCTTTCACTATTCGGTAGCTATTCTAGCCTTTTCGCCATCATTATCTGATATTATTAAAAGCAAAATCTTTCATCAGCTCCAATAGTTCGCAGTTGGACGAGTTCCAACTCCTGCCTGCACAGCCACAGACTTAAAAATTAGGACGAGGCACCCTATACGATCAGAAAGGAAATAGCTGGAACCAGTGCCCCGCTAGCCATTCTAAAAAAGCAAATTTTTAAGCCTTAATTATGAATGAAGAGGCAAGTGATTCAGCTGGAACCCTAACTCGTCAGGCTAACTCTTAATGTACATCGGAGGTCCTCGGTTCTGAGCAGCATGCTCCCCGATGAGAAAGGTCATTCCTCACAAACAGCGTATAAAGAAAAAGTACCCTCTACAGCAGACCCCAGAGCCGAGACAAGTCACGTTTTAAAAGCGTATTGCAGGCAAAAAAAGGAGCAAAAAGAGATAAATCCTAAGCTTCAGAGAACAGCACGTTTGTGTTTACAGACCTGCTACGAAATCCTGCTCACCTAAGCTGATTTCTTTTCATCTCAGCTCTTTCATTCCTTGCCTCCTCCCCACGAAGTTAAAAAATATTAGCAAACTCGTAGCCCGTTTGACATTGAGGGTGATCCCCGACTGAAATAATGGTTTTGACCAGTTTTATTTCAAGTACGTCATTTTAGGGAGTTGGAGCCACTAAAGTTATAAAATATGGCATCCAACGAGTTTGAAAAACCACTCGAATTTCATCCACCAGCCTGTTTAAAACGTTGTCTTTTTTGGAAACCCGGGTCACGGAGGTACCAGTGATGAAATATTTTCTCCCTCTCTGGATACCAACCTGCAGCGCAGTCCTCCCAAATCCATTTTGTGCATTGACGTTTACATTCTTTTGCAACAAATTAGTAAGTTGCACTAGGTCCCCCTTGGCAGCCGCGGACGCCAGCTCGTTCCCAGAAGGCTCGGCCATTCTTTAGGGTGACTGACGATCGGAAAAAAGATGAGATTTTTTTTTTTTTTTTTTTTAACCAGGCATGGCATCGGAGACTGACAGAAGGATTGGGATGGTTAATCTTCTGGAGTAGACCTTGTAGTAAATACTCGTAAAAAACCTCCTTGCCAAGAGCCCGCCCCTAACTCACACGTGATTATTCAGCAAAACTGCAGCTCCACTTGAAAGAAGATTTCTTTGCTTCCACATATAGAGTAACTCCTATTAAAGACTTTGGCCACTTTCGGGGGGGGATAGATTAATAGCTATGCAAGAGATTATATATGTTACAGGTAACATATATACACGTACACCGGAGACTCACTCAGACCTGAGATCTCGGAAGAAGGAGACAACCCACCCTGTTCACAGTCGGGGATCTGAGACTTAGCAGCAACAGCTCCGAGGAACAGTCTTCCGTAGCAGTGTGCATCCAGCTCCCGCTCGGGATCCCCCCTTTCATCCCACTCCGCCGCCTCTAGTCCGGGCCGAGCGGGGCCGTGCCGGGCGAGCCGCGCCCGCGGAGGGCCGCCCGGGGCGGCGGCGCCTGCCCGCCCGCCGAGCTCGCTCCCTCGCCGCTCTCGCTCCCCGCAGCAGCTTCACTCCCGCGGCCCCGCGCAGCCTCCGCGCAGCGGGCGGGCGCGATCCCGGCCGGCGGCCGCCCCCGGCGGCGGCGGCTCCGGAGCATCCAGGAGGGCGGCGGGTCCGCGGGCGGCGGCGGCCGGGCGGCGGCGGGGGGGGGGCTGCCGCGGACCGCCGCCCGCGCTCAGGGCGCGGAGGAGCCGCCGAGCGGGGCCGTCTCCGGGACCGGCCGCGCCTCTCGCCCCGGCCGGGGAGCGGAGGGCGAGCCCCGGGCGGGGGCAGGGGCTGCGCCGGTGCCCGCCGCTCCCCGGCCCGGCCGGGCTGTGCCGGGCTGTGCCGGGCTGTGCTGTGGTCGGCCGCCTCCCGGCGCGCAGTGACAGCCGCCGCTCGCCTCCTCTTTCAACTTCGCGAAATAAAGCTGCACTTGCCGGTCCGCGGTCGCTGCCGCCGCCCGCGACTTTGCGCTCCCCCTTTTTTAAGCGCAAACAATCGCTACTTCTGTTTCCTACGGACACGAAGCCGGTTTCTCTTTTTTTTTCACCCCCCCCTTTTTTTTTTTAACCTCATCAGCTTTTTTTGAAAAGAAAAAAAATTTGAGCGCTTTTTGAGTTGAAACACCCGCCCACATTTTAACGGCAGAGATTTAAGGAGGCGCGGCGGAGTTGCAGCGCGGCCGGGCAGGAAGGCCTGCAGCGGCGCGCACCCGCCCCTCGCCCGGCCCCGGCCCCGGCCCCGGCCCCGGCCCCGGCCCCGGCCCCGGCCCCGGCCCCGTGGCGCGGCGCGGCGCCTTGTGTCGCTCCCTTGCCCCGCAGCCCGGGCACGGCGCTGCCCCGCCACAGCCATAGCAGTCAGGGTGCTTTTAGGAGGAGCGCTGCTGAGGCCTAGGGGGAAAAAATGGGGTGAATGGGATGAAAGGAAAAGGAGGTTTTAGCACCGGGAGCCGCCGCGCCCTGCGGGAGGACCGGGGGCCGGGGGGGCGGGAGGGCGGCCTCCCGCCGCGGCTCTGCCCGGCGCTTCCCCCCGGGCAGCGGCGGTGCGCGGCGGCGGGGCGGCCTCCACCTGCCCGCGGGGGGGGGCGGCCCCGGCCCCGGCCCCGGCCCCGCCGCCCTCGCTCGGCACCCCACGGGGCAGCGGCTCCGGGACCGGGGTCCGCCCCGGCGGCGACGCGGGCTCCTCTCCCCAAGGACAAGGTCAAGGATGAAGGGTCAATGTCAAGTTGTCTTAACGCTGGAAGGCGACCGTCCGCGGCAGCACTCCTTCCTTTCCGCGTTTCTGGTGTCCTTGATTGATTTGAAAGTGCCATTTTGAGGGGGGAACGCACCCGGCCACCGAGAAGACGTGAGGGCTTCGCTTTTCCTTCAGAGGGCGAAGAAGGGACGATGGTAACGTACGGAGATTTCATTGCCGTTCTGCCTGACGGCGTTTAATGTCTTAAAACTGCTTTAATGGCCGGATTGCTTTAAGTTTCAGGGACCCTCGGGAGGCTGAGTTGTGCCAACCCGCCGGGAGGTAGGACGCGATGTCATGGCTCCCCGATAAGCACGCGTAACCTATCGGTTGCAGGGGCACCCCGCTCGCCTCTTTTCCGCGTGGACGCAACGGGAAAGCGAATTTGAATGTAAACACGCGTGAGGCAGCTCGGGGAGGCGCGCCAGCGAGGGAACCTGCGTGGCGGCGGCCGCGGCGCCCCGGCGCTGCCCCGTGGGGGAAGCCCGCGGGGGGCGGCCGCGCAGGGCGGGGGGCGGCCGGGGCCTGACTGACAGCCGCCGCCGCCGCAGGCAGAACCAGTTCTACAGGGATGAACCTGCAGCCCGGGCGGCTGAAGGCAGCCGGCAGGGCTTCTGCGCCTGGCTCTCCCTTCAACTTCGGTCGCTCCTTGCTTCGCAGTTACATTTTCCTGTACCGATTCCCCCACCCACGCTTCTCTGTGAAAATACAAAGGGGGCAAGTAACGCACCGCCTACACACGGAGCAGGGAAAGCAGCTATGCTCGAATCACCGCTGACCCCCGCTCCCACTCCCACGAAAGGGGAAAAAAGCGCGCATTTTTACGGGCCTCATGGTGAGAATTCTCGGCCAGAAGTAATGGTGCTAGCAGTTTTGTAAACAAAAATACCAATGATGATTTCCCTCAGAGTTAACTGTCTGAATATATGTGGATAAATAACAGCCATGTGTTCAAACACAGTTGCTTTTCTGCATAAGGAAGGAATTTACATGCAAAACTTCGAATATTCTGTCACACGGCTTGTAAATGGCTTGTTTCGTGACTGACCGCTGCCCAAAATCCACAGGCTTTGGTGGCGTTACTTGTTGCTAACTCACTGCAGAACTAGACCTGCAAGTCTTACAACAGTCCCCCGCCCCCCCCCCCTTTTTGCTGTTGTCGTTTTACAGTTCAGGATAACCCCCCCATCATCTGTTAATCGTGCCACATAACAAAAGCACGGAGCGCGGCCGGGCGCTGCAGGCCTCCTGCGAGTGCAGCTGCCCGGCCAGAAAACGCCGCCGAACCTCCTTCGCCGTGCGGGTCTGTCAAAAATCTTTGCAGAAAGCAGCACGTTAATCCTAATCATTTCCTCTCAAGAATAATAAAGACACTCCTCCTAAACCAGAAAGAGTTGCCCCAATCGGCTCCAAAACCAGCAGCCAAAACTCTTTCCGGAGGGAGCTGTTGCCGCCGGGCGCCGCGGGGAGCAAAGCGCGGGGTGTCCCCCCGGCCCCCGACTCGGCTGCGCTGCCGGGGGGGCAGAGCCGGCCCCGAGCGAGGGCTTGCGAGAAGGAGAACAGAAACTTTCGCTGTGACTTGAACGTGAACTTCCTGCGATGCGGGGCACGTGCAGCTTTTCACCTTTTCTTCACGTTCTGGATCAAATCCTTCCTGTTTTGATCTAATGTAGATATCGTTACTTAAAACGCGGCTGTAATAGACGTGAACGCCGTGTAGTTAATCTTGACAACATACCTATAGCTTCAGTTCGTGCCAGGAATTAATTGGCTCTAATCCAATCGCCAAAACTCGCTTTTCAGCCTTTATTATAGTTACTCTCTAGTAATGTGTGGGTGGATTTGTTTGTAATTTAGCATAGGCTGTCCCGGGCATTGCACCATACCTCGTACCTAGCACAGAACTGTCTGTAACATCAAACTGGGGAAAAAAAAAAAAAGGGCAGGCTTGAGGGCGATTACTTGATCAGCCCTCCGCTCGGCGGTGGGGAGCTGGAATTGTTAAGCCAACGTCAGCAGGCAATAAAAAGCTCTTGGTAAGCCCCGCCAACATAAACTAGAGCAGGAACACGATAAAATGTAAACCCCAACTCCTCTGACGCGCTGGCTTTGCGTCGTCGGTGGCGTGTGAGTGTGGCCTCAGCCCGCTTGGAGCCCCCGAACGACTCCGCCGCCGCCAGACCCCCGCCCCGGGCGCCCTGGAGCCCACGCTCCTCCCCAGCAGCGCCCGCAAACGGGCTTCAAACCATCCCCGGGGGTATTTTCCTTGGGAACACGGACCCTCCTGAAGGTACAGTTTAATTTCCAGGCGCCCCGTCCGCATGCAGTTCGCTCGCTGTCTCTCCCCACCGACGGACCCCGCCGCGGGCGGCAGCGCTCTCCCCGGTGTCCGTCACCCTCACAGAAAGAAGAGAAAAAGAAGGAAGAGAAAAAACAATAAAGAGCTGTGGTTCCCAAAAACCAAGGCAAAAGAACTTGATTCAAAGATACAACCAGGTAGCTTTATTGGCTCTCGTTAGTAAGGAAGGTGCTTGGTCTGTTTGTGACCTCAGGTAGGTGCGACACCCGTACAAAGAGCCGAGCAAGACCTGTTGAGCTAATTAGCAAACTGGTGTCCGAATGCGTTTTGCGTTTAACGCCGGCGATACGGGGGTAAGTGAACGGCATCAGGTTGCAGGAGGCAGATTTAAAAAGCATTAATTACAGCTAGATTTGCATCACTTACCCCCTCCCCCCCGATTTCTGCGTGGTATATACTGCAATCGCACCTTACAGTGCCTCACTCCGTGCTAAGCTTGAGCGAGGGCCGCTGTGCAGGTCAGAGCCTGCTGGCTCAGAAAGCTGCGAGGAATGCTCTTCCTCCTTTTGAGACAAGTACAAGACAGGGAAAAGCCCCCGGTTTCCCGCCCCCGCCGCCGGTGCGCGCCCCCCGGCCGGGGCGGATGGGCTCACGCAGCGAGCACGGCGCTACGGGCTGTCGGAGCAGACGCAAACGGCGCCGGGGACGGAGTCACCGCACCCGCTGTGCCACCGCGATCCCGCCCGCTCCCGCACGGGGCGGCGGAGCCGCCCGCCGGTCGCGGCGGCCCGTTTCCCCCCACCCGCCCCGGGATGGCGGGCCCGGCCCGGGCTCGCTGCAGCCAGGGCCCCGCCGACCCGTTAGGCCGCAGCCGGCGGCGGAGCCCAGCCGGGCCGCCCCGCGCCGCCGCCGGGCCCGGGGAGCCGCCGCCCGCCGCCAACCGGCGGGGTATGGGTGTGTGTGGGGGGTGGTGGGTGTCAGCCGCCGGGGCAGCGCCGAGCCCCGCCCCGCCCGCCCGGAGGAGCCGCTCCCCGGGCCTGAGGCCGGGCCGGGGCCGCAGGCGCTGCTCCCGGGAGGCTGCGGCGGTCCGTCCCCTCACGGAGGGCCCACGCGCGGGCCGCGGGCTCCCTCCGCCGCTCGGCCGGCCCGGCCGCCCGCCACCCGCCGCGGCCCGGCCCCGCCCCTCCCTTCTTCCCTTCCCTTCCCTTCCCGCCGGGGCCGGGGCCGGGATCGGGATCGGGATCGGGATCGGGGCCGCGGCGGTCACGGTCACGGTCACGGTCACGGCGAGCTGCCGGAATAGGCGCGGCCCCACCCCCTCCCCCGGCTTCGCGAGCGCTTGACAGGAGGGTGGTCACGTGCCGGCCGCAAAGCGCCTCTTTGCGACCTCAATGACAGGCAAAATGTGCGACAGGCGCTGTGGAGGCAGGGAGGGAGCGGCGCTGCCTCCTCCTCCTCCTCCTCCCTCTCCTCCTCGGGCGAGCAGTTGAGGCAGCGCTGCCCGCTCCCGGCCCCGGCCCCGGCCCCGCTCCCGGCCCCCCGCCCGCCTCTCCCTCGGCTCCCTCCTCCCCTCGCTCTGCCCGTCGCCGCCGCCGCCGCCGCCGCGCCCCGGCCGCCGCGGAGCTGCCAGGCGGGGCAGCCCGGGGGCGCCGCGGGAGCCCGAGAGGGGCCCGGCGCCTCGATGAGCTCCTAGCTCCCACCCTGCTCCCTCCTCGCCGGCTGCAGCTCCAGGTGCGCGGGTCAGAGCAGAGCCGGCGACGCAGCTGGCTGCAATGGCGTCCAACATGGACCGAGAAATGATATTGGCTGATTTCCAGGTAAATTTCAAGCCGCCGCCGCCACACAACCGTGGCCTCTCGCTGCTTTTCTCTTTCTTCTCGTTGCTGTGCTGCTTGTTCTTTGTGGGAAGGTCCAGGGCGGTGGGTGTGAAGCCCCCTCTCCGAAGCCTCCACTCTTTCTTTCTTTTTTTTTTTTTGGTCAGAAATGGGGAACATGTGCTCTCTTCTCTCAAGGTGCGTGAACAAAATGTTTTTAACTTAGAGAGTTTCAGTTTTTAATTAAAAAAAAAAAAGTGCTTTTTCATCCACTTTGCTTGTTCCAACCCTCTACAATCACCCAGGCCCTGGGACAGCTGTGAGCCAGCTCACTTGGAAGAGGCAAATGCCAGGGAGGATACAAAACTCATCACTCCTCATGATTTGTCACAGTGTTTGTAATGAATCACTTGCTGGTACTACAGATTAAGGCTGAACAGAGGTGTTTCCTTTATAACAGCAACACTAACTTAATGGTTGCCTCAGCCTATGACTGTTGTAATGACAGTAAAACGCTTTCCACCCCATTCCAAACAACAACATGTTCGTTTAGAAAGGAGGAATATGCCCTTAAAAGTTGTTTGCTACCTTCCCTCCTCCCTACAGGAGGAGTTTAATTTAACTTAAAACTCTTAAGTCTTATTCCCAGAATAAAGTCTTTCTCTAAATAAAAGCGATGTGTTCAGGAGCCTGGTTACTGTGTTCAGTATATTGCTTCTTTGTATTGCTTATTTTTATATTGTTTTTCTAAGAATAAGTAAACAAACAAGTGGAAGATACCTGCCTTTGAAATAGTGGGGAGGGCCAAAATCAGCTTGGAGGGATTTCAGATCATATTTGAATATATTTTTTTAATATTTGCTTTTCAATTGTTTTTTTTTTAAGCTTTGTCCATTTGCAGTGTCCATTTGTTCTTACATGAATAGGCTCCTGGATGTCCTTGGACTGAGTTGTAAAACTGCTGTCTGTATGTTCAACTTCTTAAAACACTGTCTTTCAGCTGTTAGCAGTGCAACTATGTAATTTAGTTTAAAAAAAAAGTAATCCATTCACTCTCTGTGTGTGCGTTTAACAAGAATGTTTCTTTGGAATTACAGGTAGGGTGACTGTAGGGTACATTACGTAATTTCTCTTTTACAAAAGGTATCTGATGTCTTAGTGATGTAACGTGGAGTTCCCAGCTGATAACAAGGAAGTGTTTTCCCTTTCTGTACCTGAATATCTTACACCCATATTGATTAAAATGTTTCATGAATGTTTCTATAATGATCCTTTATTTTGTTTACATGGAGATCCTTTTGTGTGCGTAAGGAGTGACATCTCAGTTTTAAGGCTGGGGTTTCATAAAGGAATTCTCCCAGTAACGATACACTATAAAAGGAAACTGGGACCCCAGTTTTGCACTCATACTGATGGAGGCAGACTCCTGTGGAATCCCTTGTTGTTAGCTGAAACAGGTTTACATTCAGGAATCCCAGACAATGATTAAGTTAGTGGCTGGTGAATGTAAGATTTTTTTAATAGAGTTTTCAATCTGTATCCACTTTCCAAGTTTTTAGTGTCAATGCTGTTTTGCAGTTCTGCAGTACTTGTCTGCTTGGGTTTTGAAACCAGGTAATAAAGGCATAAGAGTAACTGCGGTGTTTGGTACCATGAAGACAAGTAAGTATTATTGCAAACTTGCAGATGGGCGGTGTAGTCGCAGAAACCAGTTGCAGATCAAGGATGACATAATGTGTCTGAACCTAGGACCCAGGAAATATGTTATCATATAACAACGCTTATTTAAAAAAACCCAAACTTTTTCCTTTTGTATTTCAGCAGGCAACTTTGTTATTCTGTTTCTTTTCTTTTCTTTTCTTTTTTTTTTTTTCCCCCCAAATCTCAAGCTTCTACCTGATTCTGAAACACTGAACTGTCAATTGTCATGCTGTTAAAGCTTCAGATTAGTAAAGGACAATGTCAATCATTGTCCTTATCCTCAATGCCAATCAAGGCCTCATATCTTTAGGCTGTTACAAAACAGTAAAGGATTTTGGCTATTTTAAATACTTGATGGAATTTGCAACTCATTCACTAAGAATTTAAAATGGAAAAGAAAACATTATGTGCAAAGTAATTCTGCATGATTTTCCCTTCTACGTTTTCTGTACCTTTTAATTAATAAATATGTTTCTCAGAGTTCTGCTGCCATTTTCTATATTTGTTTGAGGTATCTTGTTGAAGAATGTTGCGCACACTGGAAATTTTAAAAGCAATTCTTTGTAGTTTTGTTCAGCTAATCTTTGCTGAATTAAATTGGGAGGGAAACTTCCATCACCATTTCAAGCTTGCCTTTCCCAAGTTACTTTTAAGAGGGATAGAGCAGTAGTCTTTGAACTTTTAAAACCTGAAAGGGTTTTCCCTCCCCATGAAAAAAAATTCAGTGAAATCATAATTAAACTGATGTTTGATGCTTTTGTGAAGCTTTCATGGACTCATTTTGTATCTTTCAAAGCCATTAGGGATTCTGCCATTGATTTCAACTGGAGCAGGATCTTGTATTGCACTTGTTTTTTCCTTTTAGCCCTGATTGTTTTAACAGGTTACTTCTGCATTCTAAGGTACTAAAGAGAAATACTTTTTAAAAATATTCTGTATATATACATATGTATACATACAAACCTTGAATAATTTTGTGAAGTATTTTATCTATAGAGTAAAATACAGTAAATGGTCTACCAAAATATTGTTTCTTAATGTCTCAAAACAGTTCAAGCCTGTTCTGTGTGGTTTATAATTATTTTCTGTCCCTCTCCTTTTTTAATGAGGTTACTGTATGCTACCCAGGGAGTACAAAGTACGTATTCATGCCTGTGGGCTGTATAAGCAACCTGTCTAACTCTTCCTTCTTAGGTCCTCACTTAGGAAAGATTATACAGAAGCTTAGCTTTATACATGAGTAGTCTGATTGTTTTTGGTGGAAGTAGCTAAAGTAGTGGAGTTAAGCACACAAACAAGTTTTAGCTGTTTTACTAAATGCAGTTCAGAATTTCTCCACAAAGTGTCATTGGCATATAGGAAAAACTCGATAGGAAAAAAACCCCAAGAACTTGTGTTTGTAGCATAAATTCTTTAAAAAGGTAACTGCATGTGAATTGGTAAGAGAGCGATGCTGCAACATACCTCACATACTGGGGGAAATAAGGGTATATAATTTCTACCAATTTTTGTTAACATCTCTGCTCTTCTTTTGTGTTGTGTTTAACTGCAAAATATTTTTCCATTTCCAGTGGGATACCCAGGTACTCACACGACACAAATATAGTCATAATCTATGCAGTTTCAGGTTTGAAGAGATCTGCTCTCACAGTGTATTGGTCCACTTTTCATTGTAAAGAAAATATTTTTTTTTCTTCTTTTTAATTGCAAACTTTAGTTGTACTGAACTTGGTTAAATTGGCATCGTTAAACTGTTCAGGAATGAAAAGCAATCTGAGTATTGGCAGAAGTGTCAGATGTCAACGTTTTCGTATGCTAGCACCTTTATTTTTGTTTTTACAGCTTCACTTAGGATGGGGACTAAAATTAGCAAGACTATCTTTTTGTCATTATAAGATATGTCCACCTATAGGACCACTTTATTCATGCTATATCGTTATCCTCACAACAATTCCTAAATGTAGAGTGAGCCTAAGGGTTGGAGTATCGTGGGAGTTGCCAGCTCCTGGGTGGCCATACGTTACAAGAATAACTGGCACACAGAGCTTCAGAAAGAAATTTTTTCAGGAATTCACAGTTTTCATTGACCAAATAAGTAGCTCAAGATTTGCTCTGGGTGGGAAGACTTTGGAATGGAATGGCAAAACTCAAAAATCCTTGCTTTCGTCGAAACAACAGATACCTAATACCTAATAGTTTTCTTTTTCCTTCTGTCTTCCATCTGTTCATTGTGAAACAAAGTTATGTGAGTTTTTTTCTTTTTACTTTTTTTTTTTTAACTGAGTAGTAGACTGCTTTGGTATAATTCACACACATGTATATAAAATATATTTTTTCAAACCACCTTTGTGTCCATCTTTTTCACAAAAACAGAGGTTTTGGGGAGGAGCAAGGGGGAATTGGGAAGCAAGAACCTCATTGCCATCAGTTACAGAAAGGTGAGAAAGCATGCTAGATAATCATGTTTGAAGTTATAAAATTGACCGTGACGTTGATATATCAGCTTATTATTTCTTTATTTTTATTTTTTTTAAGATTTAACTATAATTCAAACTACTTGTTTCCTTCTGGAATGGCTAAAATTAAAGAAACAGTGCTGTTAAATAACTGACAAGATATATTTTAAAAGGGGGTGGTTTTTTTTAAAATTTTGTTTTTTTTTGGTGGTTATGAACATCTGTCTGCTTCAGCCCTGTACAAGATTATCTCTGTTATGCACGCTGTTTTCACTGTCTAACAGTCTATGTCCAGAATTTACATGTGTATTCATTTTTTTTTGGGGGTGCTAAGGAAGCTTTGCTTTCTTCTGTGTTGTTGGCGTGCTGGCTCAGGTTTTGTGTCACTTTTAAGTTACTGCCAGTATGAAAATTTGATGGGTGAAAAAGGTGGGCTGTTACAGGAATAGCTTTGAGTCGGTACCCTTGATTTCTGCCCTGAACTGTGACTTATTCTCAGGGCGAGAAAGTGTTTCAACCATTTTATGTAAGGGTAAACCATCCACAAAGGGGTTTTGAACAAATAGCAAAGTTGATGTCCTTAATGTTGGTTTCTGAAAGGAATGGTGTTGTTTTGTCATTAAGGCATTGGAGCAGAAAGGACTGTTCTCGATTTCTTTGCAGACTTTCTGTGAAGTGTTTGGTAATTCACTTGGAACAAGGTCCTCAGCAAAAGATAGGTGCTGAAGAAACTTCCAATCAAAGTTTAAATTCTTGGAAAGTGTCCTCCAATTTATGTTTAAAGTTCTTGGAGGCCTACATTTTAATCAGAAAGTCTCCCTAGGCACCTAAATATCTGGTTTTATATGTGTTCAGATCTGTCTGAGCTTAAAACCTCAGTCTTGCTCACACCAAACCATTATTTTGTGTGGCCTCTCCGTAGAATGTAATGGAGTGGGTGCTCCCAGAGCACACCATCTGGACTGAGTGCTGCAGCTCTTTCCGTAGTAGTTGGAAGGAAATCCAGTACTCTATAGATTAGAAATCAGGGTTTGGGAGAGACAGGTTTGTTTCTTCATCCCCTCATACTGGGTATCTTTTGGTAAAAGTGGACTCCACTAAGTTTCTAATAGGTGCCAAGATGCTCAGCGCTGCTTCACCTGACCTTTTTTGTTGATATAGGTTACTATATCCTTAGCTAAATTTTGAAATAGTTAGCAGGGCTGTTTTTCAGTGTAAAAAAAAGAGGACCTTAGGACCTTGGATGTTGAAGTTCATACCTATGAGGCCTCTTAATTTACATTTTGGTTAGAATTCCTTTTAATTCTTGTTGCTTTTTATCACGTCTTATAATTTTGTGCGTTACATAGTAACAGCATTGGAACGGGTGGTTGGACCTCTTGGTTTGCAACACAGTTGTTTTTGTTTGCTGTAAATGGCCTTAGGGTTGAGACGCGATAAAAGCATACTGTATGCTTAATGTGTTTTATTTTGGTTATTTTGATTGTAGTTTTCTGCTACCAAGACAATTGCTTATATTAATTTGTTCTTTGTGTGCTTCTGAAGAATCAACAGTTTAATTTCTTTAGATACTTTCAGACTCAGCTGTAATCCCAAAGCTCACATTCATCAGAACAAAGCTAGTCTGATTTACTAGTCACCTTTCTGGTTCTTAAACTGAAGGTGAATTACATTCCAGAGTCACAAATAAGAAGCTGGAGTAAGAGGGATGTCCGCTTAGAAACATAACTTGGATATTTCCACTGATAGATGTTCAAGGAAAAGCCAGCTAATTTCTCTTGCATAAGGACAGATAGTTAATTAGAAGTACTATCTGACATGTATAGAGAAGAAACAGGATATTATGATTTGTGTGCATTACAACCTTGCTGTAAGAACCTAAATAACTTACCAATGGAGCACCGATTCATCTTTAGAAAGAGGTTTATGCTGTTCTTTTCATTCAGTTACCTTGAAAAGACTCTTCATATCATAGTAATCATGTCACCATTTCTATCAGCCCATTCATATAGGTATTTGGGTTAGTAGGTCACTGAAACAGATTGAGAGGTGGTAGCTGTAGGATCCTTTTTCAAATGCCATGACAACTAGTACTAATTATAATATTGAAATTAATAATTATATGTACTCCCAGAGGCTAGGAATGTGCTTTCATAGAAAGGTAATGTGGAAGTTATTTGGCACATTGAAAATAAAATGTGGCTAATGTGTTTTGGTAAGCAAGGATCATTTACAGGAAACACACTGAGTTCATATTTTTGTGTGGAAGGAGGTGTGGGAAAGGAGAGGATAAGGATTTGTGCAAGTTGCTACATGTCTTAAGGGGTCCTGAGAATCTCCCATCTTAAGAATATTGCATTGGTGCTGGGAAGTCTGAAAGGGTAGAATTTCCCCCTCTGTTGGGGCAGTTCTCATGATTCAGTTACCATTGCAAGCCTAGTTTTTATGTGTTTCTCTACTAGAAGCAGGGGTTAACAGCTTATTAAAAGAACTACAGGGCATATCTTTGATAGGACTTCATATTTTTCTACTCAGTGGATAAGTTCGTGCATTTGTGGGGCAGCAATTAGATGAGTCCTTACTTTTAACTGCTGTAAGAACTAGAATAAAAAGCCTGGGCAAGTACCTAACATTTTACTCGTCCCTCATCATTTGGATGAAAGGAAATGACATGCTTTCTGGCTGGATTGATACCTACTAATTAAGCCCATTTTTTAGAGTTGACTAGATAATGTGCAATTGTAAAAACAAACTGTTCAAAGAGGAAACCAAAGCTCTAATGTCTGTGTTGCATGTTGTTTGGTCTATCAAAGCAGCCATCTACTGGTCCTCTATGTCTAACTGGTTGAGCAGGTCTTTGCTCTGCGGGAGTAGTTATGCTTTCAAAAGATAATTCATTAAAGCTGAAGTTCTTAAGAGATGTCTTGAAACTAGAACAGAGTATGTTAGCCCTTGAGTTATTTTATATAGGTTTCATATTTTGCCTATTGCAGGAAGCAATTTATAAAGACAAGAACTCCAAAACTGAGTCACCTCTATTTTTTTTTTTTTTAAAGGTCAGGTTGTTTGTGTGAGCAAATATC
Source organism: Morus bassanus (assembly GCA_031468815.1). Taxonomy (NCBI): domain Eukaryota; kingdom Metazoa; phylum Chordata; class Aves; order Suliformes; family Sulidae; genus Morus; species Morus bassanus. The sequence goes on along the minus strand of CM062576.1, from coordinate 16,850,749 downwards.
AAAGGTGCCACATCAGCTCAGATCGAAGACCCAGCTGGCCTAATGCCTCATCTGCAGCAGTGGCTGGTCCTTAGGAAAGAGCCGAAAGAAACAGGATTTGAATGGATTTGCTTCATCCTAGTTTCTGGAAGTCAGCACTTTAAGAGCTTGATGATAGGGTTTGCTATAAGTCTTTGGAAATAAACTGTGTCAGCTTGAGTTAGTCTTGTGTTCTTCAGAGACATCTGAGTAATTTTGTGATATGTGAGTTTGCTCTGTAGAAGCTGTGTTCACTTTTCCTCAGTGTGTCTCATATATTCATGTATATACTAATTGTATTCTGATACTTTATTGGAATTTCTATTTCTTATGGTACAGAAGTCAAATTTGTCTGAACTGTAGAAATCTTAATCCCTTCTGGTTTGCACCCCAATAAAATTCACCAAAAAGCTAATATCAGCACTGTGGGAATGTGAGGTTGATTTAACCTTTAATTAAGGCTGATTTAAAGAGCAGGCTGCTATTAAAAAAAAGAATTCAAGTTCCTTTAAAATTTTGGGGACTATCATCTAGTCCTGGTAGTTTGTTCTGTATGTCTCTACTGACATTTAAGGATGAGAGAGTTCTCCGTAAAGAGCACCTTTTTATAGGATGGTCCCCAAGTTCTACTGTAGTAAATATGAGCGCACAGAGTTCATTTAGCTTTTATGATGTGCCCTTACCTTCTTTGACTACTCCTTTAGTATCTTCTTCTTTTGGTCCCACTGACTTGCTGGCAGGCTTCCTTGTCCTGATGCTTTTAAAAGCTTATATAATTTTGATGTCTTTAGAGAAATGTTCAGGTTTTTTTTCCCCAGTCCTTGTTGGCCTGCGTTATGGTATGACCTGTGCTTTGCTAGGATTTCAGTGTTCTTCTGTTTTCCTATTTTGAATACCATTTCCAGGTTTTGAAGAATATGTCCTAGAATCATAGACTGGTTTGAGTTGGAAGGGACCTTTGAAGGTCATCTAGTCCAACCCACCTGCAATGAGCAGGGACGTCTTCAACTAGATCAGGTTGCTCGGGGCCCCGTCCAATCTGACCTTGAATGTTTCTAGAGTTGGGGCATCTACCACCTCTCTGGGCAACCTGTGCAGTGTTTCACCACCCTCATTGTAAAAAATTCTTCCTTATGTCTAGTCTGAATCTACCCTCATTTAGTTTAAAACCATTACCCCTTGTCCTGTTGCTACAGGCCCTACTAAGTCTGTCCCCATCTCTCTTATAAGCCCCCTTTAAGTATTGAAAAGCTGCAATAAGCATTCTGGAGCATTCTCTTCTGCAGGCTGAACAACCCCAACTCTCTCAGCCTTTCATCGTAGGAGAGGTGTTCCATCCCTCTGATAATTTTTGTGACCCATTCCTTGTGGTCCCGTTCTTTACAAAAAAACCCCCGAGTGTTTATGGAATGTTGAGTAAAATATTTTTTGTATGGATTAGTGCTCTTTCTTTGTGTGCTTATCTAGAAAGTGGCTTTTATTTTTTCTTTACTTGTTTTTAAGGTTCTACTGCTTTTGAGGCAATGAAAAAGGAGATGACTGCAAGTACCCAGTAAGCAAAAGTGTTTGTCTGACCCCTGCAGTTCTTTTTTGTTTTCCATCAGTTTTTCTTCCTATGTGATAATGTATAAGATACTGTAAGAGCAAAATGACTGATTCAGGAAATCTTGGGGTTTCTACCTTCACCGAGATACTTCTACTGAAGTATTAAACAAGCACAGAAACTTTGGGATAATCCGAACTAAAGCATTTTGTAGTAGTTGTCTTCAGGAGAGACAAATGGGTCTAGTAGTTCAGAGTACTAATTAATGGGTACTGACTTTTGTTTTTGTTTGGTTTTTAATTCAGTTTGAGCACTGCTCTTTGTATGTAGTGCACGTGGCTTGAATGCTAGAGTGTTAGCTTGGGGCTTGGGAGACTAGAGTTCATGTCTTGGCTCAGTTCGTGGGGCTTCCTAGGGATGTGCCTTCGTGGTATTCTGGAAGCAGAATTTGCTCCAGAGTCTTGAGAGTGTTCAAAGTCTGCTGGAAACCATTTGAAAGTGGTTAGCGTGGTGCCAAGTTAGCTAGTTCTGCTAAGAAGTGGTTAGAGCTTCATGCTACCAGTTTAGACTTTGTACCCTGCTTGCTTTGTTCAGAAGGCTTGCCGTCATCTCGGAGCATGGGCAAAGTTCACTCTTGTCTGCTTGGTAACTAATAGGTAGAAATGTCTTCTGTGACCTTCAGAAATATATTTTTTTTTAACCCCATTCCTCCTGTAGAAAGGAACTAATGCTTCCTTACTTTAGAGTTTTGCTTAGAGTGGTGCTTAAGTAGTAGAATGATGAAGATTGTAAATGGTTGGGGGTGGGAGTTGAAACGCATTGGGCAAAACTCTAGCCTGGCATATTTGCCTAAACTCTTTCTCGATTTCTGATACTGGTGACTGTATTAGCTTGTTTTTGTTAAGCAAACAGCTGGTGAATCTGCTTATTTTTTACCAGATGGTCTTCTGAGTTATGTGAAAACAGAGAATCATTCTTATCTCTTCATTTAGATGCTTGCAGTAGGTGACCTTTCAGTTTGTGTCTCAGTCAATATACCTGGATGTTTTTTTTAAGTGTTTGTCTGAAACAGAAAGAAGTAAAAGTTAATTTAATACATCGATGACTCATAATAAGATCAGTCTCATTACATCAGTGGGGTTGAGTAGAATGAGAGGGGACGCCACAGAGTGGTGTGAAGGTAGCTAGTGTTGCAGTCAGTGAAGGTGGTTCTGAGGCAAGTGGGACTCTGGGATGAGAAGAGCTGAGGTAGCAAAAAATCTCAAATGTGCTGAGTCTCTTGATAGCCTGGAGGGGAGTTACACATGGATCCTAAATATGATGTTATGGTACTAAAGCCTTCACTTGCTTGGCTGAGTGTAATGGTTTAACTTTACCTGTTTTCGGGGAACAAGGGTTATGCTTTGTTTCAGTTGCTTTGAGGTAATTACCATTGCAACAGTGTATGTGTGAATTTTCAAGAAAATTTTCTCAATTGCTAATATGTCATAGGTGAAATAGTGTCCTAAAGCTTTCTGGGTTTGAGTAGACTTCTAGCATATACAATCTGGAGCTGCCCTTGGCTGCTTTATAGACTTTTAATTACTATCTTTCATTACTGAGCCATTCTCCTTATAAGGGATGAGAAAAGGAAGCAAGGTACTATGTATCATTCTAGAAGCAGGAAACTTGGGGTTACGTTGTTTAAAAATCCTACATCCAGAAGTCTGATTTTTTGTTAGGAGTGCTGAGAGAATTACAGATTTTTCTAGTAGAATTAGTAGCCACATAGTATACTAGTATGCCAGGAGACTGAGCGAGGCCATTCTTCCCCTCTACTTGGTACTGGTGAGACCACTACTACCAGGAGTACTGGGTCCAGTATCAGTCCCTCCAATAACAAAGTGGAGCAAGTCCAGTGGAGGGCTGCCTAGGTGGGGAGGAGGCTGGAGCATGTTTTGTGAAAGGTGAGGTTAAGGAAGCTGGGTTTGTGTATCTTGGAAGGCAAAGGGGGGGATCTAGCTGCTGTCTCAACTATACAGTGGATGATAGCAGACAATATAGAATCAGATTTCTGTTGGAGTTGCACAGTCTGAGGATGAGAGGCAGTGGATACAGGTTACAGCAAGGGAAATTATAATTAAATATAAGGAAAAAAATTTTCCTAGTGAAGGTGGTGAAGCACTGGAACAAGCTGCTCAGAGAGGCTGTAGACTCTCTGTCTTTGGAGATATGCAAAACCTGATGGGAAGCTGAAGTGTGTCTGTGACCTGATCTGTCTGGGTGTAATTGAAGAGGTGAAAAAACAGCAAACTAGATTTTGGTTATATTGGAGGGAAAGTATGCAAGGAGATAAGCAATATCCTTTGCTATATCTTATATGCTATTAAGAACAGCTCTGAGTGGTTTTTTTGGTTGTTGTTGTTTTTAAACTGCTGAACTGGAGAATTCAGCCATCCTTCTGAGCAGGTTCATGGCCTATCCTCAGAAAGAGTTTTCCATGCTCCTAGTCTCTTATATTTTGAAGAGTAAGTCACTGAAGGGGTAGTGAATTGTTTTTTACAATATTTGTTCTTTGCCAGCCTTTTTGATTTCTCTTTGAAACTTCATATATCTTTATGGAATAGAGTTAGCTCATGTTGCATTGCTATATCTAGTGATAAAAATTTATTGAGTACTTTCAAACGTAAGCATTTCCTAGGGTGCTGTCTGTGCAGTGCAGCGGATGGAGATGTATTAATGCTGGCTTCCTGGGGTTTTGCAGGAAATCCTGAAGGGTAAAAGCTTTTCTTCCGAGGTGATCTCACCGGTTAAGTCTTGTGTAGTTGTTTCTTTGGGCATCGTAGTTTTGTATGAATATTAAAAAAATGGACTGAGCTACAGTTGCAACAAAATGCTGATGGGAGAAAGTTCTTTTCCCCTTTCTTGTCCAGCACAGGAGGGTCTGTATCAGCTGTTTCAATGTCTGAGAACTAGGCATCAGATTGAATCACAGTAGCTTAGTCTTATTCTGAGACAGATGGATGTGATAGTAGGGAGAGGGGAAAAAGTCTGTAGCTGACAACTGGTGTGACTCTACCCTGGAGATCAGTTGTCTGAGTTTGTTGCTGTTTGGGGTACCTGGAGCTATGGCTCCAATTTTGTCCTTTTGGTTATGTGGATGTGCTGGTTTTGGCTGAGGTAGCATTAATTTTCTTCACAGTAGCTAGGACGGGGCTGTGTTTTGGATTTGTGCTGGAAACAGTGTTGATAACACAGGGATGTTTTTCTTATTGCTGAGCAGGGCTTACACAGAGTCAAGGCCTTTGCTGCTCCTCACCCCACCCCACCAGCGAGTGGGCTGGGGGGGCAAAAGAAGCTGGGAGGGGACACAGCTGGGACAGCTGACCCCAACTGACCCAAGGGATATCCCACACCATATGACATCATGCTCAGCACATAAAGCTGGGGGAAGAAGGAGAAAGGGGTGAACATTCAGAGTGATGGCGTTTGTCTTCCCAAGTAACTGTTACGCGTGATGGAGCCCTGCTTTCCTGGAGATGGCTGAACACCTGCCTGCCCATAGGAAGCAGGGAAAGAATTCCTTGTTTTGATTTGCTTGTGTGCATGGCTTTTGCTTTACCTGTTAAACTGTCTTTATCTCAACCCATGAGTTTTCTCACTTTTACTCTTCCAATTCTCTCCCCCATCCCACCAGCGGGAAGTGAGTGAGTAGCTTCATGGGGCTTAGTTGCTGGCTGGGGTTAAACCACGACAGTGGACTGAGCATGGTACCTGTATTTGCATCTGCTCTAAATTACTCTAGGAGACTGCAGCTGAGGATGTTAACTGCAGAGTGCATGTGGAGATTAGTTAGGCACATTAGTTAGGCATGAAGTGAGATTTTTTTTTTTGTTTTCCAGCTGACTTTTACAGGAGAGAGTGGTGCACAGTGTAATTCATAGCCATCTCTCTGCCTGATTTTAATGGGCCTGAACGTGTTGTGCAAAACATTCTAGGCTAAAGCCTGGTTTGGGTTAGCTTAGAGACTGCCCCTGTTTGGAGAAAATATAGCTACAGTTGTTAGTCAAAGGAAATACGGAACTGTTCAGCAAAAATGTTGAGAGAGGCAGACTTCTAAGTCCTCCATATTCAACTATTGGCTGTTAGATTGAATGTGGTCTTCTGGATACTTTTGACTGCTGCATTTTGTCTTGGTGAGAAGGGAATGGTGCCACAGGTGAAATAAATTCTGCCTTGCTGCCAAATACCATTTGCTCCCAGCTTCTGTGCAACAACTGCCACCCACTATCTGTGGGGGTAACAGTAGCCTGACTCTGTATTTGAGTCAGCAACAGCTGTTTATTGCTTTCCCAGCTTTTGCAGAAGTAACAGCCCGGCTCTCTGTGTTAGGAACAGCAGTTGTCCCTTCCAGCTTTGCTGTGTAACAACTGCCTGGATCTCTGCAGCAGGTGCAGGAGGAGTGTTTTCAATGGCAGCTGCTGCCAGATGGGGAAGTCAGCTGCTTTCCTGTGATGTGGAGGTAGGCTAAAGCCTGTGCTGTGGAGGTGGGGGGGTCACAGAGGGTCTCAAAACCCAGATCCAGCTGTTATGACTGCCGGAGTCAGACCACCCTGCAAGGGATTTAGAAGAGCAAGTCTGTCATCCCACGTTATAGCTTTCTGGAAGCAACTCCTGGGTTTGTCTTGAATGCCTTGAAGTCTGTCTGCCTTCTGACTTTTCTGCTACTGAACTGTTTCCTCAATGGCTACTTTGCCTCTTTTATGTAACAGTGATTAAAGTTACTGTGCCAGTTAAATAGGACCCCTAATGGTTAGCTGTGAATCTTCCCAAGGGGTAAGCTCTCCATCACTAAGGTGATGGTTAATCTGTGAAGCTACCTGAAAAAAACTTGGAGAAGCACTCTGAAATTTCAATTACATGCAAATCTAAATCTGCCTGGTGGAAACACTTACCTGGCCTGGAAGAGCAGGATGCTAAGAAATGTTTTTTTTTTAACATTCAATAACTTTATCTTCAGAATCTGATTTTATGCATTCAGTGCAAAACAATAGTTTTCTCATCTTCCTGTTAATTTTCCTCTTGTGTGGCCTGAAAAAAACACAGAAGAGACTGCACAGTCTCTGGAACTGGAGCTGCTGTGAAGGACGAAAATGCTATCCTAGATTTAGAGGAAATGCAGAGAGGCGGAAGAGTAGAAGGAACTTGTTTTACCTTTTCTTCCCCTTTGTCCTTCAGAAAAAATTATTTGGTTTCTTTTTGATGTGTAAAGGTTTACAGATCAGTGGGGCTTGAAGGTTTTACCTTTACTGTGGTGGTTTGTTTCTTTCAGTTTGACAGCTTGGAGGAGGTACTGGTTGTTGATTGAATCAAGAGTTAGTAGTATTCTGGTAGGAATTTTCCTTTAAAATATTTAATGCCTTTTATTAGGTAGGTCTCTCATGAAAATAAAGCTGAATAAAATCTGTGAATAAAAAAAAAAATCTCCTCAACTAATATCACTTCACTTGCTTAGTAACAAAGATGTGTTTTTGTGTCTTTGGAGCTCATCTGCTTTGATATATTTTGAAGGGTTTTTTTCTTCTGTTTCTGCACAAATTTAACATGATTTTTTTTCCCAATTCAATTTTTTGTTTATTTCTTATTTGGGTAGAAGGAAAGACAAAAATGAGCAAAAAAATCTTCATGTAAACCTGTGACTTTTAGTCTGCCTTCCTAAGAAAGTAAGACACATAGGCTTATGGTGCTCAGGTGCCCCCACAAGTAACTTTTGACCCCCTGGACTCATGCCAATTAAATTCTTCCAAATTTAATGAAAATACAGCCAGGTAACACAGAAAGAAGTGTATCAAAAGAAGCCCTTATAAATACTACAGCCATAGGGAAAACTTAAATCAGCCGTTGCAATTAGGGATGAGAGACAAACCCACGAGGAGCCAGACTTTGTTAGTTTTGTGGCTCACAGATCCTGCTGGTTTCCTGTGTGTGTCTCCCTACAGAAAACAAAGGCAGAAGCAGTCCAGGTTGTTCTGGGACTAATCTGCTGCTCCAGGAGGCCTTGATGTTATGTCACACTTGCCAGTGAGGGACGACTACCTGTCTTGTGTGCTTACTTTCCTAGGGAAAATTCAAAATGCACAAATCAGATGATTTTCTTGAATTCATCTTGCATGGTATGATGCAGTTAAAAGGAGACTTTTTTTTTTAAGTCTTGCTGGTGTTTAGACAGGTGATGAGATCATGACTTGAGGCAGGGATTTGTATATGGCAGTGTGGTGTTTGAATCAATTCTCCTCCTTCATGTTGAAATATTACTCTGGGAAACATTAGTTTGCTGCAACTGTGACATAAACAGGGTGTTCTATGGTTACATTGATAAGTAGCACTCATTCATTCATTGTCGTCATTTGGGAATGTTTGTCTTCTGTTTTATTGACAACTAGCAAAAACAGTCCACCTGGAAAGTGAAATCTTAGTTTTAGAACTCCTCAAAACTAAATGTTAAAAGTGACTGTAAAAATGGTCCAAGGTTTTAAACAAAACTGCTTTCTTTGGCTATTTAGAATTCTGATGTTTGTTAAAATTTTAGTTACTGTTTATACCTGTCTGTTCCTGTTACCCCAATGACTCTGCATTGCTAAGAGGGAAAGAGCGGGGTTCTATTTTAGATTGTAAATCACCAACAAGATGATTTAGGAAGGATGCAGACATACAAGTGTATTAGTTGCTTAATTACTCTGCTTCTGTTGTGATGAGGTAACTCCTTTCACTGTGTGCTCTGGCAGAAGGGTAAGCTAATTTTGTTCAGTTTATCTCAAAATAAAAGTCTGCCAAAGTGAGCTGAATTGATTTGCAGTTAGTATGGGCTAAGTGTGTGCATACGGACAGTTGCAAGTCAGCTGAGATGCAGGGGTAATATGGAAGAGGGAAGAACTAAAACTGGTATTTGAGCCCTGAATTCTAGGTACCCTCTCCTCAATTTCATCTGCACAGCCCATGGTTGAAAACAACACATTGTTGGTCAGGTTCTTACTGTAGGTTGGAACACAACTTAGTTCTTAGAAAGGTCATGCAGAGTTTGAGGGGCTTATAAATGAGAAATAGTAACTCTATTTCTGTAATGACCAGATTTTAAAGTGCATTTCAGTTAACTGTAAACAGAACCTCGGACTGTCACTTCTGCAAAACTTTTTCTCAAAGTAAGACTACTTTGCAGCAGAGCTGTCAACATCAATTTCAGTGGCAGGTTTATGATAGTATGAACCCTCCTGTGATTTCAGAAATGACAAGTTCAAGCCCTGCACTCCTCAAGCTTACCTGGTGTAAGTGTATATAACCTTCACATTTGCTAGGGAATGTGTTAGTGTTGTCTCATTTTTAACTTAAGAAGTAACTGCAAGAAGTAATGGAAAAGAAGGCAAAATGATGCTTCTGAAGAGCAAAACTGTATTTTTTAAAATTTTTTAGCACTCCAGATGCGAAGTGGGTGAAATTCAGTATTAACACAACATGCTGTGAGCGATGGAAGAAATTTTGTCTTGTTCCAGAGAGGATCAATCTGGCCATGAGAGCATTGTGGATCAATAGAAGCTGCTGCCTCCCCTCTACAGGCAAAAAAATCTCTAAAATGTCTTTGTGTGATCCTTGCAGTCCTCCAGACTAGTCCATTTTGTGCAGACATACTGCGTGTAATGCTTCATATGCATGGAATTCTTCAGTGTTGAATTTGGGAAGAGAGAATTGGCCTTGAATTTCTCTGGGATTTCTTTTCTATTTTTTATTTCTTCATTGTTGTAAATTGGGAGAAAAGTCAGAGCATGGAAAATGTATGACCTGATGGCTTTTTTTTTTGTCTTGGGAGAAAAAAAGTGTCTGTTTCTGTGCCTGGTCCCCTTTTTCTCTTATCACATAAAGGAAAGACATGACTATATATCTTTGGAATCAGGAAAACTGATTTGTTTGCTGCTGCTATCTAACTCTGTATTATTACTGTCAAAAGGTTGGGTTTTTTTAATGTGGTTTTATATAAACTTCTTTTTATGTAACTGTGTGGTGGAGCAGAAGGAACATGATCATGTTTCAGATCTTGTAAAAGTCTGAACTCATCTTGTGTGCTTGAATACAGAGCATAGCTTTGATGAGGATGAAAGACAAATTCCAGAAAGAAACTTAACTGTTTCCATTTTTCCCCTCTGGTGAAATATATCTGTTTATCCTTCAATGTGAATGGTAGCAAATATGCTCTGCCTGCTGAAGTTGAATAGTTGAAAAAGTCTGGGTATCAAAAAAAGAAAGCAGGATGCTGCATCAAGGTTTTTGTTGAGTAGAGGTGCTCTCTTGTATTGGAATTAAGCTCAATTTACAGTACCATTTTGTGGGATGTTATCACTAATTTAAAAATGCTATTGTGTTAGATTTCTTGAACTAGGTAAAGCCAGAGTATAGGGCTAGAACAACATGCAGGCGTTTTGTTTGAAAGGAAAACATTGTAAATGTTTCATTTTATAGTCTTAATTTTAAATAGTTTCACAGGGGGTGCTCATTTCTACCTGCAGTGGTAAGTTGGCACTTTGACAATCGAAAATTCACACTTACCACCTTCTTTTCCTCCTACACTACATTGCACTGTGTAACACCCAGAGTGAGTAGGGGTATAAGATGATGGTGGAGGCGGTAGGGTTTATATATGTGTTTCTGGCTTTAGACAAAATATTTCAGCCATCTCAAACATCATTTTATGTATTAAGTGTTTTTGTGCTCCCATTTAAGGTAGTATAAGTGTTTAATAATTTTGAATTTAGAATTCTAAAAACACCTTTATGGGACAGCACTATTGTAAAATTAGGACAAATAACTACTTTGTCTTGCTTCCCTAGGTGGCTTGCTCAAGGTCACACAAGAATCCTCTGGTGCAACAGGGAATTATATCCAAATGTTTGATGTTTAGAACTTGAAACCTGATTTCTGGATTACCGTCTACTAACAGAAATGAAAGACCTGTATCTTTCCTGTCATTCTGCTGAAATTAATTAAATTATAATTATCAATACTCTGATTTTGATCAATGCTTTTAATTCTGTTTACTACTTCTTTTTCTTTTTAGGCATGTACTGGTATTGAAAATATTGATGAAGCTATAACGTTGCTTGAACAAAATAACTGGGATTTAGTGGTAAGTATTCTAAGAAAATTACTTCATAGATCAACTTCATGTAGCAGTGACGTGCCATCTTGCTGAGACAGCTATTATCTTTGTTTCAAATTTGGGTGTGTCTTTTATGGCTGGGGCAAGCCAGTTACGTGCAGACTGTTTCTGGTTTGTTAAAGCCTCATTGCCAAGTTGACGTGATAATGAGTTGTGTGTATATATATGTGTGTATGTATGTATATATACACACACACACCCACCCCCCGGTATACTCTGATTGCCTTCTTGCCTTTTTACTTTGTTTCTTTTCCTTTAAATCAATGTTTTGTATTGTGTTTAGTTTCCTTTTGGTTAATTGTATGCATAATTTTGTAAGTAGTGTAATTAAGGGTAGCATTTTTAGAAGATATCTTGTGTATACACACAAGATTTTTGGGGATTTAGGTGCCTGGGGAAGAAATGGAAGGTAAAACAACTTCTTCAATCTTTCATATGCTTTTAGTTTAAAAACAAGAGAGTTGCTCTTCTACTGTTAGTTATTATGCAGAATTGAGTCAGAGATTAAGGCAATACCTTATTTAGATTTGGTGCTATCCAGACATAGTTAAACACAAACAAAAAAACATCCAACAAACTCATCCTAAAAAACCCTATCATCTATTTTGTAACAGGGTTCAATGTGCAGACAAATAGGAGGAAACCAATAAAATAATCAAAACAGTCTTAGGTATTTTAAGACTCTGCATAGGATTATCAGATAAATGCAGAAACTATTAATTCATTTTCTTAAGGTTTAAAAGTGTAAAATAGAACAAACTTAATTAAAAAGCAAGTGATCTTCCTTTAACTGTAGTATCTTTGATTTTCTCCTTTTTTTTTCCTTTTCCAAATGAATGATATTTGGACCAGTCCAAAGTATCAGAAAATTATTAAAAAAAAAAACCATTAGATTTTCCAAAATTGACTATAGATACAGTTTCAGCTGTCTGCCATATTGTTTTCCCAGCATATTGTTTAGAGTGTTCTCTATGTTTTAATAATTGCAATCTAAGTATCACAGAGGTTAGGGTGGGGTTTTAAACTGTGTTTGTTAGAATGAATATTGTGTTTATTTTAAGGCATAATGATTAAAATGATGTGTAATATTGTAAGCTATTGTAAACAAATGCTATATACTTCAAACACTTGAAACTAAATGTTTAAAATGAATGTTGGCCGAAGTACACGGAGTCTTCATTTTGCAACATGTCGTGGTATAAGCAAGAATGAGACACCAACGAGCAAAAGGGAGTGCGTATCGTCTGTGTCTTCAAGCAGAAAAACCCAAATGTATGTTGACAGAGTGGTATAGTTAAAAACATCTTTTGTTGTAGTTGTTTGTTGTGACTTAGCATGGGCCGTTTTGAAAATTAAAGTGCATATGGGAAGGAAAGGAATAGCCTGATGTATTCTGTTCAGGTTGTGAAGTTCTCAATACAATGCATTAAATCAGTTGGATGTGTTTTTGGGGGATTTGTAAATTGTAAAGTATATGCTTTACAATAAATGCTCACAGGTGCAGTTGAATTAGAGAATTGTGATGAAAAATGGTAAGAACAACTAAGGGGATTCATTTTGATTTTTCATTTTTTCCTTTCTTTTGAGACTTAAGAATGAGCAGGAAGGGAGAGTGAAGTATTTAAAGCTATGAGAATGGGTATGAGAGTAGCTTTAAATACTTAATTTTATTAGTGATGATTAAATGATCTAGAAGTGTAGAATATAGTGGGAAAAGAAGTAATAACTCAAAAATGCAAGCTTAAAAAAGGCATATGGAAAGTAAGAAAGGAAAGAAAAACAGGGATGTAAGAGGTGCTTCAGGAAAGTACATAGTTCTTGAAACTAAACAGAAGATGAATGAGAGGAGTGTCTGTGAAAAGGAAATGGTAAATTGTGGAAGAAAAAAAAATGGAGGAGAGTAAATGTGAAGAAGATGCCCTAAGAATCTGTCATTATTAGGATATTGGCTCCTTTTTATTAAAAGCAGCCTTCTTGTAAAAAACGGAATGAAAACCAAATCATGCTAATCTAACAGGGAATTAGAAGCAGAAGAGTGAAGAAAGAGGAGAGAAGACAAGAAATGTGAATGTAAGAAGAAAAGGAGTTGCTAGCTTGAGAGAATCAAACGCCTCTCTGTTAGGCAAGGCTTTGTTTAGCATCTCAAAAGTCAAAACAGTACATGAAAAAAGGCTCATGACTTATGAGAGATGTAGCATTTTTTATTTTAAAACTGTATGATCCATGTGTGGTGGGTGTTTTGTTTGGGTTTTTTTTGTTTTTTTTTTTTTTAATACCTTTGATTCAGTAGTCAAGTACAGATTCAGTGCCAGGAAATTGGGGAGGAGGGAAGGATTTGTTTTGTTTGAACCAAAAGGTCTTGGAGTTTTTTAGCAGAGATGAAAAATTAAAAAAATCCTTTTGCTTGGCACTAAATATTTCATTCAACACAGATCAAAACATGTTTTGGGTTTTGTAGTTCAAAAATCATGAGGACAGTAGTGAAGTAGTGATGTTTTTGGTAAGGGTTCCTCTGCCATCCTTTGACCACCAATCCATTAGGTAAATGGGAAGAATATCATCACTGTCTTCTCTAATTTCATTTAGTTTTGTCCATCTTATTCAGAGGCTTATTTCAAGTTCAAGTTTTTGATAAATGGGACCTGAATTCACAGTTTGGGGATGAGCACTTCTTATGACAAATGTATCTTTGTTTAAAAAAAGAAAGCATTAAACCCATTCTTTAAGTGATTTTACAGTTCTAAAGTAAAGAAGTAGTAGTGAAATATAGTCGTACAGGTGTTCAGGTTTTTTTTTTTGGGGGTGTATGTGTTTTTTTGGTTTTGTTCTTTTAAAATGGGGATTCCTTTACTGCCATGATTTTGGAATTAGAATCAGAGCTCTGGATTTGATCAGGAAAGCTTCTGTGAGGCACTGAGGGTTATATGAAGTAGAAAGCTAAGCAAGGATGGGATCAACCTGAGTTCAGGGGCACTTCTGCAGCATTAGGGAAAAAACCGAAAGCATAAGTTAAGGAAGTTCTCATCTCAGAACAGATTGCTTTCTTGCTCTTCATTCAGGCTGTCTGTATCTCAATTCCATTTTCCTGTTTGGGGAAAAAAGTCATGCACTGTCAGAGGCTGTGCTAGGGACCCAGGTTGAAGATTCCCTTGAGCACCTGTTGCTTCTCGAACTCTGAGAGACTCACACTCACTCAAGGGTGTTGTTATTTCTCTGGGACTACAGCCAAAACAGCCAAGAGCAAGTAGTCCTGGTGAGTTGGAAAGCAGAAGGATCCCAAAACCGAAACAGTGAAGTACTTACTGACATAGGCTGACAAACCAGAATGCACAGAGACAGCAGAGATTATATAGTTCACAAAACAGGTTTCTAATGTCGTGCTACAAGTACTATGTTGTTGTGTAAGCTTTTTTGAGGATTTCTTTCTTTACACTGATGCAATATACCTGCTGCTTATTTTCTCCATACTTTTTTTTCTTTCTTGTCTTGCTAGTAGATTTTAGTATCAAGGGTTAAAATGTCACCAATGTCTTTCTGGTTACTTCAGTGAGTGTTACTGTGTTTTGTATCTTTTGGTCTTAACTTTAAACAAAGGCAAACCTGAGTGAAGTGTAAGGAACTCCTTTCTTGGTTTAGTTTTTCTAGTAGCCACTTCCATTTTTTATTAAGAATTCATCTGAATTCTTTTTGCTTTTCAGTTTAGAACTGAAACATCAGCTTCCTATTTTTGAACATTTAAAGATTACCTACCCCCATTAGAAGTCTTCATGCCTATTCTTCTTTATGGGATACTTTAAGATAATATAAACTGCCATTAATTTATCTTCTACTTGGAACTAAATAAATCGGATTTAAAAGTCTGAGTTGTATGTGTTTTACAGTGTTCAAATCATGTTTATAGCTGTTTGAAGTGATATAGGGAAACTGTCATAAATGTTTGATGGCTAGGCTTTGTTCAAGTGCTTAAAACCAAATAGATCACGAGAGTGCTGCAGAAGAATTGATATACAATAACAGCATATAAATTGCTTGGTGGGATCATGAAGTCTAATATTGCCAATGATCAGTTCCCCAGTGTTGCATATGACTTGGACTTTGTGGTGGTCTGCTGCATATATAGCAGCTCAGGTTTTTTTCTGTATTAGAACACTGTAGCGTAATTACTAGGCTTATTATTGACCGAGCAATGAAATGTTACAGATGTTATGTGAGATACAGAAGATCAATGTAGATAATATAATGATTTCTTCAGGCCTTCATCTTTATGAAACTGTTCTGCAATAAATGGATCCAGCAACTCTCTTAAGCCTGCCAGGATTGCTGATATGATATTTCCTGACTGTCATTTCTTTAGATCTATTAATTTACCATGATTTTTAACATCTGAGGAAGCAAAAGTTAGGAAATTCTGTCTGTTGTAAAATCTGATGGTTTCATACCTTTCCCATTTACCCATAAGACCTTCTGTTTTGGCATTTGAAGGTAAGAATGACAGTATAAATGTATCTTAAACTTTGTGTAAAGACAATAAAAAGTATGAAAAATCACAACTGTGTCTTTTGAAGTGTTTCTGATTATGGTACAAATTTAAAGGAAATGACCAGTTAATGTACTTCTTGACCCTATGCAATATGGACCTTCGTATATATGAGGTTATTACATAGGTAATAGCCCTTTGCTCTACTGATATCAAATGCTTGTATCTGTGCATAAAACTTGGTCTGCTGTACTTTCACAGATTTAATGAAAAAGCCAAAATCCTTCATATATAGCATGACTTTATATTCTGTACTGGTAATCAGAACAGGAGTTTTGGAATGAAAAGCATGATTCACCATGCTTAATTTTCTACTTTTTCCAGTATGACCATTTCTTTGTTATTCCTGTTCACTGGTTTTTAAAACTATTTTTATCTCTCATCTTTTCCGAAAGACATTGTAATGTAGGTACTGCTTAACATCATTTTAAGAAGAAAATAAATTTCATAAAAAGGAGGGGTTGTCCCATATTCACTTCACTATAAACATGTGTATAATGGTTATTAAAAAACTGGTTTTTATTTTTGAAATATATTTCTAAAGTGACCTTTGTGCCTTCCTGCTATACTTGGTTTTGTTATTTTGTATTCTGGTAGAGGCTCAAAGCACTGTATAAGTTCAGTAAAACCAGCAGTTTAGTGCACCTGGAAATGTGATGACTTGCAGTTCCTGTCGTACATAGCTTCCAAGAGTTGGCTGACAAAAAGCATCTCTGTACCTTGGAAAGAGAAAATTGTATATTCTGAACATCTGTTTTTATAAAGCTTCAACTCTCAATTATAATTTTTTATTTCGAATGGATAACTTACACAGAAGATTGGACAGGCTGGATCAATGGGCTGAGGTCAATTGTATGAGGTTCAACAAGGCAAAGTGCTGGGTCCTGCACTTGAGTCACAACAACCCCATGCAATGCTACAGGCCTGGGGAAGAGTGGCTGGAAAGCTGCCTGGTGGAAAAGGACCTACAGGTGCTGGCTGAGAGCCGGCTGAACATGAGCCAGCAGTGTGCCCAGGTGGCCAAGAAGGCCAACAGCACCCTGGCTTGTATCAGGAATAGTGTGGCCAGTAGGAGCAGGGCAGTGATCGTGCCCCTGTACTTGGCACTGGTGAGGCCACACCTCGAATACTGTGTTCAGTTTTGGGCCCCTCAGTACAAGAAGGACATTGAGGTGCTGGAGTGTGTCCAGAGAAGGGCAACGAAGCTGGTGAAGGGTCTGGAGAGCAGGTCTTATGAGGAGCGGCTGAGGGAGCTGGGGGTGTTTAGTCTGGAGAAGAGGAGGTTCAGGGGAGACCTTATCGCTCTCTACAGCTACTTGAAAGGAGGTTGTAGCAAGGTGGGTGTTGGTTTCTTCTCCCAAGTGACAAGCGATAGGACAAGAGGAAATGGCCTCAAGTTGCACCAGGGGAGGTTTAGATTGGATAATTTCTTCCCGGAAAGGGTTGTCAAGCATTGGAACAGGCTGCCCAGGGAAGTGGTTGAGTCATCGTCCCTGGAGGTATTTAAAAGACATGTAGATGTGGTGCTTAGGGACACGGTTTAGTGGTGGACTTGGCAGTGCCAGGTTAATGGTTGGACTTGATGATCTTAAAGGTCTTTTCCAACCGACATGATTGATTCTATAATTCTAAGATGAGGTTTTTTTATCTCACTGTTTAAAACCTCTTAAAAATAGTAATTATTTGTCAGACAGGATTTTTTTTTAATATAAGTACCCATTTTGTTTATGTATTTATATTTACTTCTATGTAATGTTGTCTTTTGGAAAGAAAGAAGTAAAAAAAACCCAACAAAAAATTGAACTGAGAAAAATGAGCTAGGACTTTACAATTTCTTCTTTTGTATTTCTGTTGGAGGTGCCAGTTTAGATGGGATTCCTAGGCAGAAAATGTGCCATTGACTCTTGACAGTTATCAGCAATCTTTGTATCTCTTATTGCTTTGTAAATGTGAAGTTAGTTCTTTTGTTATAATGTGTAGTAAATCTCAGTACAAGTCGGTAAAAACTAATACACTAACAATGTCTTTTGTCTCTTTTTCTAACTGGTTTGCCCTGCCAAAGCTTTGATATGGTATTTATTTGCATGTTTTTTTGATCGATTTGAATTAGTCTGCCTCCAGAAACTAGGTGATCAATTTAAGTTTGGCACAGGGCCATTTCTTTTCTTTAAATGTGGGACAGTGTTGTCATACGTTTAGCAGTGCTCTTGTTACATTCCAAGCAGGCTGTATTTCAGTGGCTGGAAAACCAGGATTACACATTATGATGATAGTGTTCATCACATTGGCTCCTTTTATGTTGTATTGTTGACTTGCTGTTTTCTTTACTTCAGAGTTGCATACCGAATATGGCACACATTTGACAGCACTTGCTATGGGACTAGTGAGAAGTTAATGGTGTGCTCCTCTCATTAGAACTAGATCTGAGGGATTTTCACTGTTAGCAACACAGACTTATCTGTGTATTAATAACATTCTCCCTGTGGTCAAATGAACAGTCACATCTGCCTCTGGGAACCAGAGGCTTGTATTCCCCTATCCCCGCCCCGCCCCCCCCCCCCTCTTTTTTTTTTTTAAGGAACTTTTAAAGTTTTATTTTAGACAGGTGTCCTCTTCTGGATCTTGGTGTCCTGTCAAACATGTTTTGTCAGCTTAGTTAGTTTATGCTTGCTGTTACTGCACTGAGTAGCCCAGACAGCATTCAAAATCCTGCTACCAGCAGAGCTGAGAAAGAAGGAAGCTCTGAGTTAGGTAATGACAAGTAATGTTGGTGGACGGGCATCCCGCTGGTGCAAGTGTCCTGTGGGCATGGTGCCAGTTCTCCAGGAAATACAGGAGTTGCAGGTTTCTTGTGTGTCCAACTGCATCATTAATCCATTCTAGTAGGACACAATTAGATTGTATGTGAACTTTTGTTTTACAAGAGACTACAGAAATCCCTTTTGGAAGTCTTTTAATGTACTTTCTGTTAAGTTAGGGATCCCTGCTTGCAAAAGTAGTTAGATTTCTCCTCCTTTGTATTTCCAGCTTTTTTGCAGCTCCCAGAGTGACATTTCTGTGTCTTTGAGTAAGCTCAGATGCATGCAGCTGGGTGGTAGCAAAGATGACTTGCTAATTCTTAAAAAAACCTATGATTATTAAAGTAATTGGTTTTATTTACTTTGAATGCCTTCATCTTGGGTAAAACAGATGTTTCCTTTTTGTATATTTTCTACATTGAAGACCGTATGAAATGTGCGGATCTATAGGCAGTTGTAAGCATGGTATGGCTTTCCACATAGCTGTATGCACATTCA
Organism: Morus bassanus; assembly: GCA_031468815.1. Taxonomy (NCBI): domain Eukaryota; kingdom Metazoa; phylum Chordata; class Aves; order Suliformes; family Sulidae; genus Morus; species Morus bassanus. The sequence continues at coordinate 16,832,171 of CM062576.1, read as the reverse complement.
TCTACTAAAAAAAAACCAAAACAAACCAACCCCACCAACCTAAATACTACCACTAATACATGTGGAGGAAATTAAGATTCTTTACTTGCAGAATAAGAGTGCTGCTTTGTCACCTCAGTGATGTGCTTCAAGGAAGGAAGATTTACCTCTGCTAGCAGCAAGGTAGCCTGGTCGTCATGGTCCTACCAAATCCCAACTGCTTTCTTCTGAGACTTTAAATAATGGCAATAGCTGATACCTCAGGCGGTGTAGGGAAGTGTTCAATATATTGCCACTGTGTCGGTCATTTCACATGACTTTGATAAAAGCACAGATTGCAATTGATCCGGCTGTGTCTCTGCATCAGTCTTGGTCTGTTGCCAGCAAGTGGTCTGTTAGACACCAGAAAGTGGTCAACAGAGTAACTACAGTTTAAAAGAAAATGGAGCCAAACCCAGTAAAAATGTCATATATGCGTTCTGACACATGTAAGCAAGGAAACAAACATACTAAAGGGAGAATAAAAGTAGCAAATGTCTAACCTGTGTGTTCTAAACTTTTGATTGTTTTGAATAAAGCTGTTATTTTATTACATAGGTTGGTCTCTGGGATATTTTATTTCCCAAAAAAACTTAGGTGGTCTTTGGATTTGTTTTCTTGTTTGGATGACCCTTTGCTCTTTCAAAAGAGGTTGAGAAACACTGCTTGGATCACGTTAACATTGCCATATCTTGTGATTTTTATAAGGAAACCCATGAAAGATGTTATCAATGCTGTAGCCAGTGATATTGTGTAAATATCCAAGAATCTCAAGTTTCACAATGTTCCTCCGTAAAGAAAGAAGCTGGGAAGGGGGCAGTCTGGCTTGTCTGTAGAGAAAGATTTGAAAACTGAAATTAATTGTTTTCCTCATCTGTAGTCTGCTGTCCCAAAACTTTATTAGATTCCCATGGATCTTGCCTGGGACTATTCAGGTACAAAAAACCCTCTCAAAATGCACTTTACACTAACAAATAATAGCTAAATCATGTACTAGACCCAGAGGGATATTTGGTTTCTTTAGTTTTATTTCTGTCTTTTTTTTTTTTTTTTTTTGTCCTAAGGTAGGTGAATGTGTAAGAAATACAAACTCTTCTTCCTCCTGCCTCCCCCCCTCAGTGTCTCCTTACCAGGGCAGAGCCTTGTCTGAGAAAGATTGTTTGGGAATTTGGTGAAAACAGTTTTAATTTAAAATGCTCCTCTGCTGAAACATGATGCTTATTTCATTGAAAAAAAATCTGGAAAGCCTCAGTGCTTGGGAAGACTTGAGCTTTCACTGTGGAAAACTGTTGCTGTCCAGTGTCATTCTTGTCTCCTCTTTTCAAGGCACTGCTAAAATTCTAACAAATTATTATTTGTTTAGTAGGTGACTAACTGTATTTAGGGCTCATTTTGGTCTACCATGTTTAAACAGATTGAAGCCAAGGGATGTGCAGTTAACAACTTAACCCTAATTCATGGTTTCTCTAAAATACATGAATTATTTTGTCCTTCAGTTTGAAGTTTGGGAGGATGAAAAACTGGTACCTCTCAAGGAGGTAGGATTTTTTTTTTTTTTTTTAATTTAAGGCAGTTAAGAGTCGTGGCTTTAAAGGTGTTTTCTTTAGTGCTGTTTCATATATGCTTTGCAGTTTTGTTGATTCATCAGAAGGGACTAGTTCGCACATTGCTGGTTGAAGGAGGGGTGTAATGGGGTAAATATTTTTCCCACAGGGTGAAACTGCTATAGCATGGGCAAAGTGTCTTCTAGATGAACACCTTTTTGTTCCTGTTGAGCTAGAATGATTCTTCAATATCTGTAAAGAAATCCATATCTTCCACCCCTTCACAATTTTAGCAAATGTAATGGTTAACTTGCAATATAGCAGATAGTATTCTAGACACTAAGGGGATTATGTTAATCTAAGATAGTTTATTTTGTTTCATAACTATTGATGTTAATTTTTCTAATAGAAAAAGCCTGCTGTATTCACTGGAGGATAACAAAGGGATTGCGATTATGTGTTTTATGGCTGTATTTTGTAGCCATGTGGCTGTGACGATGCAAGTGAAATTTTAATGTCTGGACAGAAAGATAGCTGAGTGGATTTTTAGGTAAAACATTGCTGTCAGCATTGTAAAGTAACATAAGCAGTGTGTCTCCTTTCCAAATAAGAGATGGAATTTAGTTCCTAAAAAAATGAGCTTCTTTACTTAAGCTTTTCTTGCATAGTGATCAAACAAGCAATGGGACTAATAAACTTAGATTTTTGGTTGTGGAAAAAGGCTCTTGTTTCTTGTAATAGAGAGTTTTTTGTGTTCTGAGCATAACCAAAAAGTGGCACCTGAGATCACAGTAGTGCCTAGTAGTTGCCCTATTGTTGTAGCTATATGCAGGCATTGCCCACCCGCCTTACATTTTACAAATACTTATTTTCAGAGGCTTGTACCTTTGTATTGGCAATTTCTCTGAAGATTGCTTAGCATTAATTTATCCTGAGACATTCAAATTTAAGAGCAAATTCCTAGACTATATTAATAGTAAAGTGGCTGATAATGAGGTGTCTAAAAGTAGTTCGTAGTATATTACACTGTGACTAGTTGAACTGAAAGTTGCATATGTCTTATAAACGTGTGTTTGGCAAGTGATTAATCTATCATGGAGTCATGCTGGGAATGTATGAGTAGGAGAAAAATGAAGTAAATGAAATAATTTGAGAACCAGCATCTGTGCCAATGCCATGACTATCTTGCAAGTGAACCTTAATTGTGAAAGATTTTACCACAGAAGCCAGGAGTCACCTAGACCCGTCAGGCTTTCAAAGCAGAGTATTTTAAAAATGGATTTACTTATAATACTGTTGAATATATTAACAGTTCTGTCCTAGTTTTATTTAGATAAACTCTCCTTAGCTGATCCTGGAAGACCTGGATTGCTGCAGTACCAGCAGCATAGCATGGGCTGTCGAGAGGTATAAGGAGAAATACTGTGAGACAAGTTGTAGGTTACATACTTTGGAAATGGACTTTCTGGTTTCCAGACTCTTAAGCAAAATCTTGCATAATTATTCTTTTATTACTGATTAGGCAGTCCGCTGACTATGGCTAGGCTAGTTTGAAAACTGTCATATAAATTGTTTCATGTTTTACACCTTTTCAGTAAAGGGGCCTCAGTCTGTAGGCAGTACTTCTAGGACTTTTTGAATTATCTTGTGTCCTGAGATTTCACCCCTGTTCTATCTTTCCAGGACTTGCTATGCGCTAGTATGTTTTAGCAAAGAGTAATTTTATTCATTTATTTTATTTTTTAAGGCTGAACAAAAAGTATGTTGTCGTGGGGTAGCTATCCCCAACCTGTACATTTCAGTGTTGCCATTCAAATTTACATGAAATAATTAGGAGAGGGGTAGAAATGTGGGAATTTGGTACATAGGTATTTTTTCAGGCATAGCTTTTGTTTTATCTGACTCTCCTGCTGGCTAGCTTAATGTTTTAAGGAGTAACAAACTATGTTTTGATGTGAAGCATAAGCATTCCTTTCTGTTAAGTTGAATTATTAGTGTAGTTTCCATTCAATTTCAATTCAATTAAGTTGAATTATTTGTAGTATTAGTGTAAAAAGTAGCGATGTTAATGGCTAGGGCCAAGATAACTATGTCTGTATGTCAGAAAGTAGCAGACACATCATACTCTACTCTTCTCCCTTTCTATATGAATGAGTCTTGATTGGATAGTTCAGAATAGATTATTTCCTTTATTCCTGCTGAAATAGAGTTTCAGTTCGGATAGATATTGATCCATAAGATTCTTATAAATCTGTTCATGTTATTTATTTTCATTGCCCTAGGAGAATACATCCAGTTATGAATTTATTATTGAGATGGTGCTTTGTTTGTGGAATTATGCAGTGACAACATAAAATTAAAGAACTGTGAAAAATGTTGGGTTTTTTTCCCAGGATGACAGAAGTATATCTAACTGTTGAAAGGCTTCCTAGTGCATTTCGACATGTTGTAGGAACTACAGGAAAAAGTTTGCTGAAGCCACCAAAGAAGTAGGGAGAAATGGGAAACCACATCTAGAGTGTTAATTGTAAACTATTTCAACGCGTGCTCTCTTGCTGATGAAGTGAATCATCTGTATGAATATATTCATGTGGCAATTTTTGATGAAATGTTAATTTTTTGCTTTATTAGCAATTCTATTGTTTTGCAGCTTTTCATGAAGTATATTTGTTGTAAAGAAAGCAAGCTGAAATAAAGCAGAATGCATAGAAGACATTTCATTGTAGTTCAATTACAGCTTTTGGTTAAATTTTAACCACGATGGGGACAAATGTTGGCATTCTGTAAAAACTTTGTGGGTGTAACTTCACGTCTAGCACTTGGAAATACTTTGAGACTTGCAAAGCTGGGGAAATGCCAGCAAGTATAACACAAGCTACAGGAAAAAGCTGACTCATTTCTTTGCCTTGAAAAGCCTGCCAAAGATAACAAAGGTAGAGGTTGCTTCTGTTACTACTGGGGCATAATTAGTAATTTTTAAATTTAAATATTATTGCATTCATTTAAAAAATCCAAACCGAATAATATTTTTTATAACTTAAGCTCATAGCGGTCATGACTTATTCAAGTAATGCTTTCAAAGTAGCTGTGTATGTAGGAAGGTGATAGTGTATATTGTTTGTACAAAGCTTCTGTTCTAAAATAATTGGTATTTCGGCAGAACATTTTATGGAATTTCTTGTTTAGAATAACACATTGCAAACTTGCTTGTAACAGGCAAGATTTGGTAGTTGCATAAAGCTGCACAGAAGCCATGTTCCTCTGCTTGGGAATCACATAATACAATCTCGATGTCTTGGGGCAGAAAGAAGTGATTGTATTACAGCTGATTTCAGTAAGCCTTTATTTTATTAATCCAGATTGACTGCAGTATTTGGCTAATACCTGCAGTATGTTTTTGTCAGCACTGGTTAGCAAAACTTCTGCTGTTTATTCCCAAATTTTCCACTTTTTAATTGTTGTAAACTGACACAAGAAAAGTCTATGCATAGTCTTACTTTTTATCCAGGTTCCTGAAATCACAGTATCAGCAGGTCAGAACAAATGTTTTGACACATCTGCATCTGGCACTACCCATTATTATCAGTTCTCTTGAAAATACTAGCTCAAATTAGCATTTGCCGAAAATAAAGTTATTAGGGGAGCATTATTTTAAAACATTTACTGTCATTACTGAAATATATGCTTGTAGCAGAATGCTGCAAGTTAGTTTCATTGTAAGTTTTATTTCTGTGCTCAAAAGGAACTAATAAATCTTTGCAATTCTCCTGTTTTTTACCGTTTTACACAAAAATATGTTCCTTTGTCACATAGATCCATAGTATGGAAGCAATTTAAAATTCACTTTTGCTTATTTGGTCCTTCCATACATGTTTTGCCTCACTAATACTTTCCTTTATCCCTTATCATTTAATTATTTGTTTTTCCTTTCAGGAAAACAGTTTTTCAAAATTTTTTTTTTTTGAAGCTCCCCATTATACAAAGCATTTGGTGTTTTATCATTCATTTATTTTGTTTGAATACCAAATCAAATAATGGATTTTAAATCTTTAGGATAAGCAATTTATCACATGAAAGCAGTAAAATTAGAGTAAGAATATTGTATTTCAAGGGGAATATCCTATTTAGCCCAGATTAGGAGTAGAATTAATTGCAATGGAATTACAATTGTAAACAGAGTAATATAAATGACCCTTTCAATGCTGTGGAAATATATCATAAAATATGAAAGATAAGAAATATTTTTTAGTTTAGATTGCTTAATGAGGGCTTTTTAGTATACTTCATTATACTTTTAGCTTTAAAAAAACATGTTTAATTTGTCTAAATTCAACAAATCTTGAGTGATCCTGAAGTAGGGTGGACTGATAGCACAGGAATACTGGCTGATATTTCCAAAATATAACAGTTATCTTTTTTTTTTAATTCTACAGAACTCAAAACCACAATATGTTTGTCTTGCGTGTCATCTCTTCCTCTATAGTGAGGTTTTGTATGTAGGTTTTGGTGTTATATTCACTTGTGTAATCATACTGAGAAATAAATCTAAGATTAAATGCTGAAAGGTTCAGTCAAATATTAAAATAGGTTTCTACTTGTTTTGTAGTGTGAAACAACAAAACAATCATTTTTGATTGTTTTTCAAAATACAGTCCTAAAAGCTGCTAGATTACTCCAGTAGAAAGGGGCAGGTTACTCCATTATATTTTCCTGTGACTTTCTGAAGCAGTCGATACTGTTTGGTTGGACATCTTTGGGTTTTGGATTAAATCATCTGCTATTGCAGTTCCTATTACCCTGTGTCTATGTCTCATTCATGTGTTGTGTTTGTTTAATGTAAACCTTCTCAATTTTTAGCTAAACAAATATAAAGCTCTGTGTGGGCTTTATTAAGTAGACTGAAGTGGTCTTACTTGCTGAATTCAGTCAAACCTAAATAAGGCTTTTAAAATTCTGTCTGAGATGATTCATACATAAACTTGTACTGGTTGCGCTAAGCTGATGCAGTTATTTATCTCAATGAAACTCATGCAGCTTTCACATGTGCATGGTATTTACATCTCTCTAGCCTCTTCTGAAAAGGTTGTTCTTCCTGCATCATGGTGCTTGAACTTGCTTTCTTCTTTTGCTCAGAGACATGTTTTCTAATACCCTGTTTTGGAAAGTTGATCTTATGTTGTGCTTTGTAAAAGCTCTTGCTCTTTCTTGGGTAGAGGTTTGAATGGGGAAAGTTTTAAAGGATCTATATCTAGGGCAGGGTCTGTATCTGTTGGCTAAAACCATTGTGTGGTATGGAGATTGGGAAGGAGAGGGAACAAGAGGCGGCCATGGAAGAAGATCTTCTCCCACCTCACCCATTGCAAAACCCAGCACACCCAGACTGTGCTTTTGTCTGGGCCTGGTTTTAAGTCTTAAGATAATTAATCTAAACATTACTTTTAAACTCTGGAAATTTAAAAACTGCCTCCAATCTGTAGTTCATGAAGAGGAAGGAATTCCCTGCCCTGTTTGAATATACAGTCAGTATATGTAGACCTCTGCTTTTAAATAATATGATTGGCAAATCCAGTCTGTTTTCAGACTTAGTGATAACCACTGAGTATTTTAAACTTGGCAGTTTACTTTTTGTGCTACTTAAAATACCCCAGTTCATTCATAATTATTCATAGTACCCTCATTCCCCTCAGACGAAGGTCACTGTAAGATGTACTTAATTGTTTTTAAATGGTTAGTTCTATAATTGTGTATTTTGAGAGGAGTCATCAACATTGTTGCTGCATGAGGTTATTGAGAAATGGTTCATCTTATTTTTTCTCTAACACTGTTTTGTATTTGTAAAAGCTAGTCACATTTAGTCAGAACTGACTAATCTATTTAAGCTAATATTCCCTTGAGGAAAAACTTTAAATTTCATGGTCTGCTTCACAACGTTCTTCAGGCACTTAAATAATTTCGGACTGTTTATAGAGTACCACAGAGTTTCTGGGTTGCCCAAACTATTAATGAATTTGGTAACCTTTTGTTAATCCTATTGCTTTATTGTTTTCTGTGTTTGCGGGAAGCAATAAAACAAGTTGGATTTAATATGTTTTGGTACTGGAAGCTTGCTACTGAAACAAACACCAAAAAAAGTATTGTTACTTTCAACCTTTATAATTGGCATTAATCAGTCCAGTATTAGATCATATTCCTGTCTTCCCATTCATTTAAATGGACAGGATTCTCAGTAATATTTATCAGTATATCCTACACTGTTGGATGATGGAGTCATAGAGTGCTTGAAATTGGGAGTTACTTCTGGATGTTGGTCTAGTCAAAAGCTGGTCCAATCAGATCAGGTCATGCAGGGCTTTAAAAATTCTTAAATAAATTGTTTCAATTCCTGGATATAGGAGTGATATCTCTAAACAAAATGTATAAATCAAGAATAACTAAATTAGGCTTATAATTTCCTAAAATAAATTATGCGCCTGGTAGTTGTTGGAATATTGTCATTAAAACAATAATTATGTCCTTGCTTCTATGCCTCTGTTCCAAGTTTGAACCATGTTACAATAGAGTTTGTATATGGGTAGCACTGAGACATGCCTAAGATTCTTGGCTTTGAGAAGAAAAAAAAAATCTTATAAAACCCCTGTAATTTTCCATTTAAGGCAAGCTTCACTCCTTAAATAGTTTACCTATTCTAATGCTATCACTATCTGTTGGAGTTGTGGTACCCAGTGTCCAGCAGTGACGCTCGTGGATATACACAGTGTGAGAACAGCGTAAGTACGTAGTGCTGCTTCCCTGGTAGCACTCTCAGCAACAGGTTATTGGGAGCTGAAGAAATTTTCTGAGCCAGACATGGTGTCTTTATATTTAATAACCCATGAATAGATTTACTGCACCTGTTATTAAAATTGTTTCAAGGGTAATACATCTTTTTAATTACCGTATATTAGTCACACAGGCTGTTTTTGCTGATCAAATGATCCCTGTTTGGAAAGACAAAAAAATTTAATATCTTTGAATGTTTGCTTAACCATAGAGACCTGATCCTCTCTCTGAGGGAACTGACGTCGGGGAAGAACAGCCTGGAACAGATCTTGCCTTAATAACTTTTTTTTTTTTTAAAATAGTCACAACCTTCCTCCTATGAAATTCTAAAGCAGATGGTTGTTCCTTTTTCTTATTTTCTTTTCAGGATCTACTTATAGATGTCTTGTAAGAACATGGATATTTAATATTTATGCAATATCTACATGTGCACTGCTACCATTTGCCATCTACATAATTTTAGCCTTCCATCTTGCTTAACAAACAGTGTCCAGACTCTTTATTTTTAGTGTGGTTAATAGAGGTCTTTCCATCAAAAAAGTACATAATGCTGCTGCTGCTGTTTTTTCTTACTGCTGTGCCCCTTAAATGTCATCAAGTTTACAAAACTGGGGATGTGAACAAGTGAGTTATTCAGTTTTAAAGAAAATAGCTTGGAGCCTCTATCATATTTAACCCCTTTAACTAGGCTTAGAAAAAGTTTGAGCTGATTTAATCCTCTGAGACTGACACAAGAGCTTTCACAGAAAAAGTGGGAAATGCCATGCTGTGCTATATTTCTTCATAGCTGAAGCAGCTTCTTTTTCTCAGAGTAAAGAGAATTCTGTTGCACCAGCAGATCATTATTAGTGTTGGTCCTGTGGTACAAACCCCTGAATTCGCTCTCTGTATCCTACAGATGCAAAATAAAGGATATTTTTGTCTTTCAACCAAATTCACCTGTTGATTGACAGGAATGAAATGTAAGTTGCTGAAGAGTATTGGGGGGGGGAACCAATCCAGAAAAACCCAAACAAACCCAAACCTCCCACTTTTTCCTGGAGGTTTATTAGATGAACATGATCAAGAGCCATGTATGACTGCAAAAACCACAATGATGATAAACAAGACATGTTGTTAAAAAGAAACCACTGATTATTGCCATGCACGGTAGATAAACTGATTTAAAAACTGATCTGGTAGGAAGCTTTGTTTTCACTGTAATTTGATACAGCCTTATGGGTAGTTGGTGTAGCTCATAGATACCTGTTACCCTTTTCCTTGTCTGCTTTTTTCGCTGTTATTTATGCAATATTTGTCTCTAAATATGTGATAAATCTTACTGCAATATCATAGTTACTTAGCTGAGTTCAGCAGAAATACTTTTTGACTTTATGTAGCCTTAACTGTTAATGGGAACTGTAAAAATTCATGCTTATATATTCATAGAAAAAGAAAGCACAGCATTTAAAATTAGACAATAGCAAGATTTGTGCACTTAAGGTTCATTTTTTTTAATGTCAGTTTGTAAAAATGATGTTGGTAGATACGATTGTCCATCATTCAGTTGCAGTATTTGACTTCATCCTCTTGGAGTACCAGGGTATCTATGAGTTTCTAAATGTCAGTGTTTTCTTCATCAGGGACCAGACACTCATTCACCAGGTATTCTGGCCAACAGGTCAGGTATATCTGACATATGAGAAAAGATAGTAGAAGTTGTGATAGTAGAAATGTATGAATCGCTGCTGGTACAGCAGAAAATGGAGATTAGTGGGATGCTACAAGCTCTCTTTAATCTCACTGTTAAGCCTAACAGATCTGCACCTGTGAACGCAATAGTGATTTTAAAGATCATCAAAAAGCAGAAATAGAATTAGTCTTTTGAGGTCTGTTTTTTTTTTTTCTCTCTAGAGTTTTTTTAAAAAATTCTTTCTCATTCCTTGTCAGATTCCCTCCTGTGCTATTCCACGTTATCAGCCCACTGCTGGGCTAGGATTAAAAGTGAAGTTAGGTAGCGTTCTGAAATAAATGAAATAAGTTGTCTTCTAAATACTGTTGAAAAGAGTCTTCTTTGCTTTCCAAACTTTCCAAATTTTCCCCTCATCCTGACTTACATATAATTTCAAAGTTTATACAAACTTCTGTAGCATCAGATGTGCTGGAAACTTTCAGCCACGTAGAATGGAGCAATGCTGTAACAGGCTGAGAAGACAATTTTGTCAGAAGTGGGGTTTTGAACTTGCAATGGGGGTATGTTGCGGTTATTTTAAAAAGAATATATTTTAATATGAGGTAGAATTCATTAGGATATTTTTATAGGTAATAACCCTGTAATTCCAAATAAGATCAAATCTGAATGCAGCTTGCCAGGTTTGTACTTATATACCTATAAGTAATACTTAATTTATTCTGATGATCTGGACAGCATGGGGTAATATTTAATTGCATAAACCTCACTTTAAAAATACTTCCGGTTCTACCTGAAGATTGTTTGAATTTTGGGATAGTCATTTCTGGATTCCCTGGCACATGAGGACTCTAAAGAGGCTAGATGGTATTTGTGTGTGTGAGCTAGAAGCCTGTTGTCTGGAAGGCATAGGTGTGATCGAGGCATGTGCACAGTTGAGTAGCTGTTTGCACTGACTTCAGCAATTTGTGAACGCATCAGACTTACAACATGTAGTGTATGTGCAGCTGTGCAGGTTTATAGGTTTATGCAGGTCTGATACTTGTGGGAAACATTAGATTTTCTGTGCCTTGTCTGTGCGCAGTTAGCTCGATGTTTTTGAAAGCAGTATGTTCACTGTATGTATGTATCAAGTATACTGAGCGTGGGCCATGCAGTTTATTCCCATGCATTCCACCTGGGAAATCCATTGCATGCATATAGGGGTCTGAGCTTCCACTTACGTTCGTTTTCACTTAGGTATGGTTTTTATTTTATGCGGGTACTTTAATGACAATATCGTTTACCAAGAATATTCACTGAATGGAGAACATTTTATGGCGTATTTTAAAGCAAGCTAATCACTCTTTAAAACATGCTTTAGAAGTTCTGATTTATTTTTGTTGCTCTGTATGCTTGACTCAAAATATATTTTCTCTTTTTCAGGCAGCTATAAATGGTGTAATACCACAAGAAAATGGCATTCTACAAAGGTAAGCACAGAAGATTGGAGTAGTACACACAGAGAATGATGCTGGATAATAGTTACACTTTCTGTTCCTGAATCCCAAGATGATGATGTAATTCTCCTGTTAAAGCAGTTTCTGGAGCCACAAGTTCTATTCCTGGCAAAGCTGATTTAGCATTTAATTTTTCCCATACTGATGGAGGACCAGCTTGAACACCTATTCAAATTAGTTAATTTTTATTTTGAATTCACCTGTTGTTGCAGGGTTGTCTCTTTACTAAGTCTGGATTTTGGTATGCTGTCTTGAATGTCAGGACTTGTTTTTTGGTTGTTTTGTGTTTTTGGTTTGGTTTTTTTTTTTTTCCCCAAAGACTTACAAATTTTTAAGGCAAAGACACAGATGCTCCTGGCTAAGTATTTTCTGTTTCCTTATGCATTTTTAAAGGTATTGGTATTCCATGCTTCCCTATCCCTGGCCAAAAATGATTGTGTTTTTATAGTTTTGGCTTTAGTTGTTTGTATTTTTTTTTTTAATTGAATTACAGGCAGCAGATACTGTGTTAGATAAAGTAAGATTGCTCCCTTCTAAAAGTAGCTTTACTGATTTTCTTTTAGCTTCTGAATTAAATTTTTGGGTGTGTACTGATGCCTGGATATCTTGAAGTCACTGAAGCATGAGCTCCTAAGTGCTGATGAGGCAACTGAAAACAGCAGAACAAGAATTGAGCTACTTGAGAGACAGTAAAATAGTGTTTAAATTTTTGTTTAGAAAAATACTCAATGTACTATTTTAAAAAGTTTATTTTAGTGATGAAGAAAGATACATAATGTAGGTAAAGTGGTGTTTTGGCATCTCCGTCAATACTTGCTAAAGCTATCATTTAAGAGTCAATTTTTGATTCAGGATAAAACCTTATTTGCTCAGTAAAATTACTAGATGTTTATTTACCATAAGGCCTACCTAGTCCATTTGAGATCAAGTCTCAGTTGTGTTGAGCACTCTTTCTACCTATGTTAATACAAGTCCTGACCTCAAAGCATTTATATTCAAAATACCAGAATGTTTGGAACCGTTTGGTCCGGGGGAAGAAGCTGGGGAGTGGTTGTGTCTGACTTGGATAACAAGCTGGTCCAGTGTCCACTTACAGGTTTTTTCCACACTGATTTATTCATTTTTAAAAATGATTAGACAGTCAATTGTGTCTCTTTTTTTTTTTCTTTTTTATCCCTTCTGATGGAAGTGGTTTAAAAGGGGGCTCAGAAGGCTTAGAAGCCTAGTTTCCAGTGGTTTTTAGATGAGGCTTACTTTACTGACATGAGGCTTTTTATGTTCCATTAGAGGTTGCCAGTCAGATATGTAGGATGCCTTTTGTGGTGGAATCAGATAGAATTAATACAACTGGACTTGAAGAAAGTTAATTTATTGAAGGGAAAAAATTACATTTTGTTTGATAATTCAGTTCTGTTGTTTATAAATAAGTAAGTAAATAAATAAATATCCAGTCCTGAGTATTCATTGCTTCTTGGGTCTGTTAACAAAATGGTTATAGTACTTAATTTGTAGTTGGCCATCAGATTTAAGACAATAACATATCTCGCGTTATTTATACTTTCTTAAATCCTGAAAATAAGACTGATTCCTGTACTCTTGAGACCTCTGAAGTGGGTCTTTGACCTTCAAGCATGGGTCTTTGAGTGTGGGTCTTCTGTAGCTGGGAATTCATCCTTCTGAGCCTGCTGATGCGGGAAGTGAAGGAGCCCCTTGTTTTACAAGCATAACGTTTTTCTTTTTGAAATGTGGAAGTCACAATAATGGGATTTGCAATAGCTCTGTATAACTTTGGCACTTCTGTGACAAGCATGCCATCCTCATTTATGCTTTTTTTAGTTCAGGCCTCCTCTAGATGACAGATTTGACTTGCCATAAGAAGCATTTCCATTGACAGATCTCATGGTGTCCTCAAGAAGAGCAGAATGCATTTTTTCAGATAAATTGTGTTTAAGAATGAAAATGAGACAACTTGTATCTCAGCATTTCCTAAATCCTTCTTTGCTCGGCTTCCATTCTTTCAGTGCATACATTTTATTAGCTCGCATCCTCCGTCATGATGTCCTGTAACTGCCCAGGACAGATAATCTTCCAGATAAGAACATCTACAAGGCAAAGCTCTAGGCTTGCCCTGTGAAGTTTCTTGCCTTCCCAATTTAATTTTGGCACATCATAGGTTGGTTGTGGGTTTTTTTGGTGTGTGGTTTTTTTTTTTTTTTTAATTTGGCCTGGCGTAACATGCCTTAAATTTCATGTTTTTGTTACTTTTGTTTCTAATCCCAGTTACATGCTTCATGTGGAGAGGCTCACTGAGGAAGATGGAGTGCTTCAGGGTAGTGAGGGTTTCTCAGTTTATTCTGACCTCTAATGCTGTATGTATCCTTGAGCCAGGTATGCAGACATCCTTATATGGAAGTCCAGGAGGCTTGAAGGATTTTGAACTTAAAGGCAAGCTGGAATCCAGCATTGTATTACTGTTGTACTTCTAGTTATTTTTTGCAATATATACCTCATTATCTTAATGTGTGTACCTTAAGTACATAACTATTTTCATATCTGACTTGTTTTCCACTAATTTGGTATTGGAAAATACCTATACCAGTGCAGTATTTTAAGCTTTATTTCTTATTCTCATTTCCTGTGATACAAGCCCAGTGATGTAGAAAGCTGGTGGTTGCCATGGTGCCAATTTTTGTATGGTCATAGCACTTCTGGAACTGGAAATAATGCTTCTTTTCAAGATAATTCCGATACTAATTACATAGAGAACTTTAGACTGAAATAACGGCTTAAATGCCTGTTTGTCATCTAAGCTGTTCTCCTATAGCACTTCTGAGTCACTGAAATGTTAATATTGCTGATAGGAAAGCTATTTTATAATTATTAATAAAACAGTATTTTCAGATATGACAATGTAGTTTATTCAGGAGGTGTGTGCTGTGGACCACAGTAAGTGAATAATACTGTTTATTTTGCTTTTCTAACTTTTATTTAAATATATCAAGCTGTTCTGTTTAAACCTTATTATGTGAATATCTTTCAGTGAGTACAGTGGAGAGACTTTACATGGACCAGCGTATGGCCCCACAAGTCATTCTACAGCAGCTTCTTCAACCCCTTCCTCATCCTCAGCATTTCGCCATGTAGTGCCATCTAGACAAATAGTGGAAAGACAACCTCGAATGCTTGACTTCAGGGTTGAGTACAGAGACAGAAATGTGGACGTAGTACTTGAAGACAGCTCCACAGTTGGTAAGGATTTGTAAAGATGAAATGAAAACTGTTGTGGTAAAACTGTTAAAAGAAAAACAAACAAAAAAGACCCAACCCCAAAAATCCAAATCCTAAAAAAAACCAAAGCAAAACAAAACCCCTCAAAGAACAAAAAAATCCCCCAGAAAATGCAGCCTCCACAGCTACTAACCATTTTCAAATCTTGTTGCAACTTTAAAAAAGCAAAATGTCACTAATCCATTGTAAAGGTTAGTGATCTATCAAATATTTATTTTGAAATCTAGTTTTCTTATGAACTTGCTTCAGAAACAAAACAGAGATTACTGCTTAAGTTGAGGCATGAAAATGTAATTTGGCATAGGATTAGTGTAGATGCAATCTGCTAGTAGGTGGATGATCTTGGCATTTCCTTTTCGAATCAGTATGGCATCTCTTTCTGTGTAGGATTAGTTACAAGATTTAGAGGGATTCTTTCCAGTGTGAAGAGCACCATTGCATTCTTTTTTCAATTTTTGACTTGTTTGTGCAAATTAAGATTTGTTTTATAAGTTTTACTGTCTTTATCTTAAAATTGATGCATTTTGTATCAGTATGTTAGAAATACACTATTGTGACTTTTGCTAAGGATGAAGAGGTTTTTGGTTGGTGGGGTTTTTTTATTTGAGTTTTTTTTTAGTGAAGACTCTATACAGATCAAAATACAGAACTAAATGAAGAAATAGTTGTTTGAAACAGTTTTCAGTGCTGCAGCCTTATGTCTGTGATGAAATTTTGACCTGGAAACTTTTTATCCTTGTCTTTTTAGCATTCGATTTGATATTGGCTGGTGCCACCTAGTGGTGATTAGTTTGAATTCCTGATTAGCGTTTCATGTTTTCCACTGCACTGCACTGAGTTGCATCCATGCAAAGCAGATATAAAAGTCTGATCATATCAGAATTTTGTAGCCAATAGTATTTTATTTTTTCTTTTCTTATTAACTTCTTTCAGTTCTAAATGATTAAGCTGTAGGGCAGAAGCAATCAGTGTAGAACTTTTTGTCTGTATCTTGGCATGTGAAGATTGAGGGCAGCCTTGTGTTTAAAGTCCTGAGAGAAATGAGCAAGGAAAATAGTAGAATTTCAACCATGGACTTCAGGAAAGAAGATTTTTGGCTTTTTCAGGGATCTGCTTGGCAGGATCCCATGAGAGACTGCCCTGAGGGCAAAGGGGGGCCCAAGACAGCTGGTTTATCCTCAAGGACAAGGTTGAGCTTCAAAGCACAAGAACAATCCCTTCCAACATGCAGAAAGATGAGTAAGAATGGCAGAAAGCCAGCACAGAAGAACAAAGAATTTATGACTAAGCTGAACGCAAAAAGAAAGTACACAGAAGGTGGAAAGTAGGGATGGGGCTACCCAGGAGGAATACAGAGATGTTGCCAGCGTATGCAGATTTGGAATTAGACTAAAGCTCAGGTGGAGCTGAAGCCACTGAGGAATTAGAAGGGCTTCTGTAAGTACATCAGCATGAAAAGAAACGCTAAGGAAAAAGTGAGCCTACTGTTCAGTGGCGATTGCTGAACTTGGTCCACAGGAAGATTGTGGAGAAAATCTTTCTGGAAGCCTTTTCTGAGCACAGAAAATAAAAGAAGGTGATTTGGAACAGCCAGCATGGATTTGCTAAGGGCAAATTGTGCCTAATCAATGTTATTTGCCTTTTATGATTTGATGACTGGCCCTGTGGACAAGGGGAGAATGGTGTATTGACTTCAGTAAGGCCTTTGACACTCTGTGCTGTAGTATTCTTATAGTCATATTTTATATGACTATACATGTATATGACTATACATGTATGTATATCGATAAGGACTGGATAAGTGGGCTTGATAAGTAGGTAGATAATTGCTTGGACTGCTGGGCTCAAAGCCTGACTGGTGAACAGTTACTAGTTTAGGGACATCCCTCAGTGGTTGATCCTAGGGCCAGTGTTGCTTAATGCCTTTATTAAAAACCTAGTTGTTAAGGTGAGCGCTCTTGGCAAGTTCACAAAGAATACCAGATCAGAGAAGGTGGCTTATATTCTGGAGGGCAAGGCTGCTGTTTAGAGAGCCCTGGACAGCCTGGAGAAATGGGCTGACAGGAGACTCATGAAGTTCAAAGAAAGCAAAGTTGAAGTCCTGCATCTGGGATAAGATAACTCCATGTTATCTGATGACTGGATGAGGGCTGACAGGCTAGAAAGCAACTTCATAAAAAAAGGGATCTAGGGGTGCATCAGCAGTGCACCCTTGCAGTGAAGAAGGCGAGCCACATCCTAGGATGTGTTAGCAAGAGTGCCAGTGGCTCTCTTGCATAAGCCAAGAGGCAAAAGAGTAGCCAGTGGATCCAGGGAAATAATTATCCCCCCTCTATTCAGCACTTGCGAGACTGCATCTAGAGCACTGCATCCAATTCTGAGGTCCCCAGTACAAGAAAGACATTGACATTCTGCAGTGAGGCCAGCAGAGACCAGCAAGATAGACAGGGGACTGGAGCACATGGCAACATAGGAGGAGAGGCACAGAGAACTGGATTTGTTCAGCCTGGGGAAAGGGAGAGACCTTACCTCTGCCTACAACTAGCTGCTGGGAGGACACAGAGATGATGGAGCCAGACTCTTCTTGGAGGTGCACAATAATAAGATGAGAGGCAATGGACACAATTTGTAACATTGAAAATTCCCATTAGATATAAGGAATTTTTTTTTTTTCCAGTTGTGAGAGTGGTGAAGTACAGGAACAGGTTGGCCAGAGAAGTTGTCAAACTTCCATCCTTAGAAGTGTTCGAGAGTCAGCTGGACAATCCTTGACTAAACTGGTTTAATTAGACCATTGAGCTGGGCTTGGGCTAGATGACCTCCTGAGGTAGCTTCCAGCCTGAATTACTTCATGACTGTAATAACTACAGGGAGAGGAGAGCATCGGAATGTGCAAAACACTGAGAAAGCTGTTAGAGCAGTTAAGTTGTATGAACGCTCCAGTTCTTTAGGTCACAATTATTGATAATGGAATTGGGTATCAAAAATATGCACCCTCTTTATTGCAGGCAAAGTCTGTTGCTCCAGAGAGCATGCATCTGCAAATGTGTGTGTCTGGCATACACAGTATAGAACTATTCAAATATATGTCCAAATCATCAAATCCTCATGTCATTCTCCAATCATTCATGCTTTAAGTGATTTTTTTTTTAAGCTTCATTTGTCCTTTACTGCTTGAAGTGCGTGTTACAAGGGTATCTAGATTAAAAATGGTTTTCATAGTAAACTTTTCCTTCTTTTAACTATAACTTGGTACTTTTTGAAATAAAGCAGTAAGTGTGTATATTTTATATCTTTTCTTTGTGTTCTCTTTAGGAGATATTAAACATATTCTAGAAAATGAACTTCAGATTCCTGCATCTAAAATGCTGTTAAAAGGGTGGAAGACTGGAGATGTAGATGATAGTGTAAGTTTTCAACTGTGTTTTCAGTTAACTGAATTCAGAGTTTGAAACTGAGCATCTGTGGGTGGGGATTACAATGCAAGAATTGTGAGTTTCAAACAGTGTCAGATGTCTTGGGTGGCATACAAGAAACTCATAAATGAAAACATTGCAAAAAAAAATCGGGACAAATCACTTCAGTTTGTGTTGTTTTTATATATAACACGGCCCCCCTACAAAAAGGATATTATGAAGTTAACAGTAAGTATATCTTGAAGCAAAATTTTTGGTGGTATTGTAAATAAGTATCAGTAATTAAAAGAAATAAAATAATATGTCAAAATTGGTGAATGTTTTATATTTATAATGATTTTTCTCCCCTCAGACTGTTTTAAAAACTCTACACTTGCCAAAAAATAATAGTCTTTATGTTCTAACACCTGACCTGCCTCCTCCTTCTTCAAGTCATTCTGGGTAAGTCTTTTGGCCATAAATACTACTTGTATGATTTGATTTTGTGTGGTTTTTATGAAGCCACATGTATCCTTGCAGGAATCTGCAATCAGTAAATACAAAGTGTTTTCACTGCTCTAGTAAGTGTTGGGATGAGCTACCTCAGCACCTCATTGTTGAAAAGAAGGTTGTTAAGTTTTTTAAAACCTTGGTGTGGTACATGAACCACTTGGGTGCGAACAGAATTTTACACCTCCCAGATGTGATGACTTTAATTTAACAAAAATCTAGTCCCTGTGGAACTGAGAGCTGGCCTTTCATAGATTACTGCCTTATGTTGCTTCATTTAAGAGAAAATTGTATAAATAAATCATTGTCAGCAGATCAGAATTTTCTTTCTGAAACATCTGTTACATTATTTTATCTTATCTTCTTGGACTTTTAAAATGCATGTAGGTAGGCTGAATAATTAATTTCCTCTAACTGAGCAGGATATCTTTTATTACTGATCTGAATACTCAAAGTTAACAGTGAGTGTTCATATGTCAGTGAATATTGCTAAGGTTTGAAAATGAAATGTTATTTTAGAGAAAATGGAATCTTTACTGTTATAAAGTAATTTGCAATTACTTTGATTGCTTTGGCTTGTTTTCCTTCCTGCCCTTCCCTTTCTCAAAGGCAGACTTGTATGAGCTCTTTACCAGGAGAACATTAATTTTATTTGATAGCCGCTAGAGGGTGCCCAGTAATTGAGCCTGGAAGAGCAGCGCTGCTCCGGACTGCAAGTGAGCGGGGAGGGATGCATTTGGAAGTGGTCAAATTGCATGACTTAGTCTAGAGTACCTTCAAGTTGTCTGAAGAGGGAGTTGTTTTTCTGCTGTTGTAGTCGATAGGAGAACGTTCTACAAATGCAGTCATATTACTGATGAAGGAAATTCTTTGACAATCAATGGAAATAAATAACTGGTTTCCTAATGACTAAAAGTCCTTCATATATTACTAAAAGGTACTTGTGCACATAACCATGTAGTCTGTGGAGGAAATAAAAATGCTGGTATGAATTATAAAAATAATAATAATGAAAAGAAGCATTAAGAGAGGAAATAGTGGCACTACAACAGAGGGAGCAGAGTGGTGGTGAGCTGTATGTGAACTCTCTGTGCTCTGTATGTGCAAACAGGAGCTGTAGTTGTGTGTGAGGACAATAAGACATTGTACTTAAGCAGCTAAGTGAAGGACAGTGAAAATACTGTGGAAAAACACTGTAGATACTAATTGTTTGGTGTTGTTGTTTTTTTTTTTAAATCCATTTCCAATTTCAAAATTTTCTACCCAGGTATCACTGTATATTGTAATTTGAATGTCTTTGATTCTGAAAAGAAAACCGGGGTCTGAAGAATGTTGTTTATTGCAACTGCAACAAACTAGATAACAACAAACTGTTTAAAACCAGTTCTTAGGCTTTTTTATTAGATGAATAGTTTAAAAGAACTTGACTTGCTAGTAAAATCAAAGTGGTTGTTACCTTTACAGTTTATACTTGTTTCATAGTGGAGATTAGTTCTGGATATTTTTAAGACAAAGTTGGTAGTGTTGGGCTAGCAAATGATGATTAATTAGTGGCTACTTAAACAAGGATAATTTGAAGGCTAGATCATTTCCCTGAAGTCATAAATTCTAGATGAAAGGGGAGGCTTGCCTCCAATTAAAGCATCAATGCAGATCAAAACACATCTAATTGAAGCAATGTACTAAACCCAGTTACACTGTTTACTGCCTACTGTTAGGTCAGTTATTATTCAGATTAGTTTGTTACCCAAAATTTTTAAAAGCATCATGCTCACATCTATTATTAATGCATGTTAAGGAACTTTGCCTCTTACTTTGTGAGTTCATATGTCATTTTCTTCAAATACCTTCTATTTTGAACTCGGGTTAAATAGTGATTTGAATATCTCCAGAAAGTGATATTTGAAAAGCCTGAGATTTTAGTGCATGGTATTTTTTGTATATGCCCGTCTTAAAAGGAGCAACCTGGTCACAGCCCTACAAACTCCAGTTTGTGCCTGTTCTTGACACTGAGGGAGAACAGTGTCTGAAACATTCTTTTCCAACATATTGGTATGTAGGCATTGAAGTTTATTGTGACTGAATGGGTTTAACCCAGGACTGACTTAAAACTAGGATCTACATGTACTGGCAAAGTGACCCTGCAGTTTCAACAAGCAAAAATCTCCTAGGGTATCTTCATTCATCAGTGGCATATCTAAAGCTTTTATAGGTAATAGAAACCCAGTGAATTAGTACTGCATGCTAGTAAATTGATGTAAAGATTAAATTTAAATGTCAAATACTACCTGTAGGGTTACATGCCCTGCTTCCACAGTTTCAGTTGGCAAAGCCATGCTTATCCATGCACGATATCCAGAGCAATAACAACGTGTTCTGTGAGCTGTGGACATAACAAAACCTGATTTCTAGTGAATTCCTGCCTCATCTCAGTGGCTGCAATTACTCAGCCCTCTCCCTCCATGCTTCCTGTGATCTCACCTACCTCTGACACTGTGTCCAGTTCTTCCCATCTATTTTGTAGCACCTATGTAATTTCCCCCTGCCCCCGCATAGACAGTCAGCCTGCCCTGCCTCTGTTCTCCAGCTGGTAGTCAGGTAATATCAAAGGAAAGGTGAAGTCATATGCTGTGGGTAGTTCTGAGATCATTGGCCAGACGTCAGCTGGATGGAGTATAAAATACTACTCTGGTAATTCAGCCTTTTACTAAGGTGGGTAGTAATTTGGGTCCCATTCCTCTACCTGGCTGTTGATTTATACCCAATCTTTGAGACCTTAATAACACTGTTGGACCGCCTTGAAACTAGTGAATGTGTTCAAAAGTTACCAGATGGGACAGGTGGGTAGAGAAGAACATGATTTCCTTTGCAAAGCAGTCTTAAGAGGAAAGGTGCCAAAGAATGTCTATCATTTAATTGTCCAAGGGTAGAGATCCCTTGCACCAACTTTGTCAGATTAGATTTTTTGCTTCCTCAGAGTGCAGTTCCTTCCCTTTGTTGCCTTGGGTGC
This sequence comes from Morus bassanus, assembly GCA_031468815.1. Classification (NCBI taxonomy): domain Eukaryota; kingdom Metazoa; phylum Chordata; class Aves; order Suliformes; family Sulidae; genus Morus; species Morus bassanus. The sequence continues at coordinate 16,810,419 of CM062576.1, read as the reverse complement.
TTCTTGAAAGCTGGCAATTCCCAGTTCAGGGAAAAGGTTTAGGAGGATGCAAGAGGGGAGCATCAAAAGCGTAGGTGTGCAAGTCTGGCCATGGAGCTAGGTCATCTGAATCATCTCTCCTTTCATGTTCTGGGAGATGCTTTTCATCAATTTTTTTCTTCGGTTGTCATTTTAATGGATATAATGTATTTTATATTTATACTTCTTTGCTAAATAGCTGAAAGTCGTAGATACTTTATTATACCTGATGACTCACTGGAAAGTTCAAAACAGTTAAAAGCTATTTAATTGTAACTTATTTAAGAAGTGTAATCATCTGTGTGGATAGGAAAAAACCCACAACCGCTATCTTTCAAGCAATCGGTCCATATATTGCTGAATGCCTGTGTTTTAGATTGTTGCAGAGCAGTGGTGGTTGTGGCATGGTGTCTTGTATGTTATCAACTGTAGCAGAGTGTTAATTAAGAATGATGTAACCTGCAACTCCAATTATTAGTATTATCTGTTTAGCTGGACAGGAGCAGTGCCTTGCTTTAGTTACTTTGAAAGCTTCAATAAGAATGGTAAGATTAATGTTTTATTTTCACATCTGCTCATGAGACAGTTTAAAAATCCTGAAGTTTAAAATGCAATAGAATGTAAACAAAAGGGCTTCTGCTCATTTACATGTTAGCCAGATTTGCTAACTGATTGCTGTTTGAACCTAATCTACCACCTTCTGCTGCATTAGCTATAACAAACATTACATTTACATACTGATTTCTTATTTTGTTTTAATGTAAATAATCTGTAATTACAGTAAATTTGGACTTCTGTTGACATGAGCTTGTATAAATCTGTAAGTTTAAAATGGAAATGTTAATTACCTTGTGTCATACCTATTTATATAAAATTCAGAGATTTTGGGGGAAATCTCCATGTGACCGAGAAAGATATTGCTTAATGGGAAATACTGAATGTATTTCATAAAAACTTACAGAACTGAAACGAAAAGGAGCATTTGCTGATCATTGGTTAAGGATACAATCTTGGTTTCAAAGCTTAAAATATTACTAAAATTTCAAAGAAAAATGCTATTAAAAGGCAAGGTAGTACATAAAAAATCAAAGCATTAAGGCAGTCACTTAACAATAGATACAACCAATCAATTGTATATATAAAGTGTTACAGAACAATAGAAAAGCAGTAAAACTGGAAGCTTAAAATGTAACAAATGTCAGTACTATTACCATCTTGCTTCAGCATTGCATAGTCTGATTGGACAGTTGCTGTCACCTAAAATTAGCAGTATTTGCAGTTACACATTTTTTTGCTAAATATTGTTTCTGTTCTTAATTTATTAGATATGTGGTTTTTAAATTGTACTGTATTGGAATTTGGATGGAGTTGCTAGTGAATAAACCCTTTCCAGACTCTTAATTGAGTTTGATATTTTGAGTTTAGTGGGAAAAACAAAATTCTTGCAACTACCGTTGCTTGAAATTTTAAGTTTCCAAGAAGAACATTTTTGTTTGCATATTGTAGAGTTTCAACTCCAGCTGAATCCTGGTCCACCACTTAGGTTTCTGTGCATTGTGATAATGCTGATAACCAATGCTTTATAGGCAATCCATATGAAATCCTAAATTGGTCCAAATCTCTCTTGCTAGAACCAGTCAGAGCGACGACTGTGCTCAGGTCTATTTTCTTTTGTCTGTTCTTGAACTTCTTTTGTGGGTGTAGGAAGAGTTCCTCTAATGGAAGATTGGTGCCCAAAAATACCATCAAGTTCCCTTGCTTTCTGTGCTGAATAGTGAATGTATAATCATTCAGAGCTGAGGGGAAAAAAAATGTAATGACAGTATATAACTTCTCAGCAAATGCTTTTGAAAGCTAGGATTTGCAGTAGGGGGAAATGGTGCTGATAAGAGTGGCCTATTTTAATCCTGTTTCTAGAATTTGATTTTCTTTTCCCACTAATTAATTCTCAGATTTAATTAAATTCTGTTAGCACTGATGGGGGGGGAAAATCTGTCTTGACTTTAATGGGACCCGGGGTTTGGCCCTGATTTTTTTTTCTTTTTTTTCTTTTAATGCAGATGTTTCATTTGGAAGATTGTAGTCAACTGATAACATTTGCAGGAATATGAAACTGCTGCAAACACTGAAGCCAAAATTTTAGAAATGTGCATTGTGTTCAAAGTCAGTCTTCTCAATACAGTTATGTCCACCTAAAAAGAAATAAAAGTAAGCTTCAGCTTACTGTCAGTGAGAAGTCTCCTTTAAATACACTTATTTTGTACATTTGATCATAGCCTTAATGGCTGAAAATACAATTTTAGGGCAAGGCATGTTTTGGAGGCAGAGTTCTGTTGGCACAAATAATTTGGGGTAATCTACATCCCTAGTTGCTGGAGGAAATGTATATGGGAGGGGACTGACATTGCTGGTTGCCCAGCTGTGTGTTCAAATGAACCCCATCCCACAGAGGAGTGTTGGTACACGTAGGAAGTCACTGGCACAAACTGCCCATCAGATGTGCCATCAATTCCTCCTCCCATTGGCTTTCTAATGTATATGGTCCAGGTCTTATGGCTGTCAGACCATATGAGATTTTGATATAGGAGCTCAAAGGATTGGATCAGTTGACCACTGCATTTCTGTGTAAGCAGAAGTAATATTCCTCATTATATTATTTTTCTGAAAAAAAGGTGAATGATTAACCATGCACTTTAATTGCTAACGCTTTCAAAACCAATTGTTTCCTCAGTTTGTTCAGTTTTTTTTTTAAGCCAGCTTAATTTTCAGCCTCTTCTTTGACCGTATTTGGCTATGAATATGTACTGAGAATTTGCTTGTTAACAACATTCAGCTTGCATTGTTTAGAAATCCAAAAAGTAGAGGTGTCAAAATTGTTAGTTACTTCAAAAATTGAGGCTTTTAATTTTAAGGCACTTTATTTAAATTAACTGTGTTTGAAGAGTATTTTTTCCTTTTCTAAATACTCTCTGCTGTCACATCCAGATGAAACAGAGAAGTGGAAAACCTTTCCTGAGAACAGATGGTTTTTATTAGCATGTTGTATTTTAGATACTACTGAAATGTGTGTATCATGCATACCTTGAAAGACTGAGGGTTTGATCGAACTAGCCTGTTTCATTCTATGTTTACATCAATTACAGAATGAAAACGTGAGTCATGTTATCAGTTAGCATCTACAAATTTTCGGGTAGAGTCAAAAATAGCTATAACAGAGCCTTGTGTGATTCTATGTGGAATCCAGAGCCATTCACATATGCTGTAATTAATGTTTTCAGAGCAATTAAATATGTCATTTGCCTACAGTATTTGCTGAAAACAAATAAAAAATCAGAATCTGAAAAAGCACAGCAGGATATTTTGGTTGCTACTGAACATTTGCCAAAAGAAAATAGGGATATAGCAATGCTGAACTTATTGTTAACAATCAAATTAGAATTACCTTTGAAAATAGGCATACAGATTTTCAGGACTCTTTTTTTTTTTTTCCCCTTTTGAAGGACTGTTAAGTATTTTAAAAAATTTTAGGCCTTTTCTTATAAGATATTGTGACAAGTGCAGCTAACTTAATGTGCAGCATAGATGACTTACTTCAGCTACATTTGTAGTGTCTCTCATACACTTGATCGTAACTAGCACTGACAATGAGTTAAATTTATCTTCCATATTACAAAACCGTAAAAGACGAGAAATAGGACTTCATGATTTTTTTGTAGTATGTGATTATCATGTTTAAGATGTCACAGAATCCAAATTAAGTTGCTGAGTGAAGATATTTTTGTAAGGTAATTTTTCTTGAGATGTTAAAGCAAATTGTGCATCTCTTACTAAAGCATCCAGTGAGTATTGCATGGGTTCCTTAGTATCTAAGCAGCAAAACTTCAGCTCAGTAATTCCAGTAGAAGGAAAAACTAACAAATCAGGACTCAAATAATCTAGCAGTCTTTCTTGTCTTCTTGTATCTTAAGATACAGCTGTGCTCATCTGCATACAGAATCTTCCTTTATCGCTAAGAGGAATGGCATGTTGAAGTGTCATGGAACAGTGAAGACGTAAAGGAAAAAAAATCCAGTCTGTCATTCATTTAAGAGTGTGTGATAAGAAAAAAAAGAATTTAATAAGTCCAATTTAATTCCATATGCCACTGAACAGGTCAAGTCTACATAAATATTGTTTAGAAATCCAAGCTATGTTACAATGTTGCTGCAGTTTTGTAGCTGTATAAGATTGTACACAGCTATAATTGCTGTGTCTATAACAGAAGTCCTGCCTTCTATTTTGAAAAGTAGATAGCTGCATAATTTTGTACCCAATTAAGCAAACAGGATGCCTTTTTAACATCCAGATGTTTTGTTACCAGGAAAATCACAAAAACCCGCCAAGTTTGTGACAACATCAGCATATAGTTGGCCTGTTTAACCTGTATCTTAAGATTATTTTTTTTAAATTCATGTGATTAAAGATGTTTTAATGTACATTTAAAACAATTTGAGCAGAACTAACTTTTCTGAACGCTCAATACCCACATGAGAAATTTTGCTGTGGTTAGTTTTCCAGTTCTAATTAGCTGGATTTACGTGCTTTGAATGAAACTAAGTGGAAGAATTTCCATTTGGTTTATGCTTCAGGTAACCCTAGAGAAGCGAGAGCATGCTTTGCCTTGTTCTACTTACCATCAGTTTTTAATGTGCTCTGTAGCTTGATATTTTGTCTGGTCATCAATATGCTTACAAGCCTGGTATTAATGGCATTAAGAGTGCTAAATATACCCAATGTTTGTGAAGATAATGTGACTCTCGATTTTGAGAATACTTAACATCAGAAGAGCTTTAAAGGCTGCAGTCACCTTATTAAGAAAGGAGTTCAGGAATGGCCTTTGGTCATTCTCAGCATGCTTCCTTGCATTTAAGAGTGAAAAGAGAGATGATAATGTTGTGCCTGGACTTGTCCATGTAGAGTTTAGGGTACCCTGGGGTTTTTGCATCTAACTGTAAAACAAGCTATAACATGCTTATCCCTGATTTTCTTGTTTTTCTTTCACCCATTTCAGGGTCCTGCAGGAGTCATTAAATCAAAACTTCATGCTGATCGTCACCCATCGAGAAGTCCAGCGGGAGTACAACCTCAACTTCTCAGGAAGCAGTACCATTCAGGAGGTGAGTGCTGTTTCACAGCTGAAGAATAAATGTAGCTCATTATAGCTAATGCCAGCTCTGTTAAAGAGGGTTTGCATGGTCTTGATGGATATTCCTTTATTTTTTTAATCAACTGGATCATCAAGATTGCTGTAATTTGATTAAAGAACTTGGCCTAAAACAGGTTTTCTATGAAATTACACAGAAAAGATGTTTCTTTTTGCGTTGTAGTAGCAAAATACATGAACAGTGTTTATTGAGTTATTATAGAGTGATAGGAAAGACAGTTATTCAAATTACATTTTATCTTTAAGCCCCTTGAAGCTCCTTCTGTCTTCCCTTCTTTTACCCAGCTCCATCTCCATTTTGTAGGCACCTCTGCCATTACTGGTTGCTATCGTAGCGCTGTAATTCCTACTGCCTTGGTAGCCAAATAGTTTTGTGTATAATGGATGATCACTGCCGTTCTGTAGAATGGCCAGCAAGGGGTGATATTGTAGAGAACTTCATCAGAATTAAGTCCTATAGGAATGAATATCTCTAATATGACTCTGGACCCTCTGAATGTAGAATAAGCAGTCCTCGCATATTTGTAAAACTCCTTTCTAAAGTCAAAGGTTGTTGTCTAATGCTCCATGGTATGTCTAATGCCAGATGTTTTGGATGTGATTTTCCATATAACCCACTAACTTTTGGAAGCATGACAAACAATCTAGAAATGTGAATCTTCAGAATTCACATTACAAAATATTAAGATTAAATGTTTGCTTTTCAAATTAAATGTATGTTTGCTATTGGTCTGACACTTCTCTCAGTCTTTTAGGGTTGAACAGATTTTATTGAAGTTTTTCATGTCACATGCTGACATTGTAGACAGAATTATTTTAAGTTCTGTAATACTAGCTATAGGAGCAATATCTCATACAGCAATGAAAAATTATCATTAACTGTTTTCATTTTGAATCCTATTATTCTTAAGATCTAAATTCTGATGTTTTCCCTGCGTGAAAGCCTGTTTTCTACTTTACCTTTTTAAACCTATTATAGTAAGTTCTCGGTTTTTTTAACATACAATATGAACAAACAAACATAGTTGCATCAGTTTGTTTTTTTTTGAGGGGCCAAGCTCTGACTCTTTACAATTAAAAATAATTTGAATATCTATGGAAATATATGATCAGAATATTTGTTTTTAATTTTAAAATGGTGAGATTGTAAAAGAAAACACATACATAAATATTGCCTGTTTGTTTTTTATCTATGCTATATCAATTACTACTTTGCTGATGGGTCTTACCTGGTTTAAAGGAACCAGAGAGCTGTGATGGTGCATGGAAATCTAGGCTGTCTTTATATGCACTGAAGTTTTCTTGTTTGTTGCTTATGGCAGGTTACAGTCAACATGTTAACATATAAAGTTGACTTAATTTAAGACAGTTATGATTTTCCCCATTAAATAACCAAAATCCAGTAAACACCCCTACCAGCCCATAACCAGCACCAAAACTTTCTTTGCCTCTCTGTCTTGTATCTAAGTATTACATCCAATAGAGTGTATAAAATTATGAAGTCAATTTCAGAGACTAAAATGAAAAGAGAACTCTGGACCTTCTTGTGTAGCCGATGCTGAACAGGTGAATATGTCTGTCTGTGCAGAGACTCGTGGAAATCACTGGGGATTTGGCTGAGGTAAAAGGGTCCGTGAACATTTGTCTAATTATAGAAAACAAGCACTGTTTTGTATGTTAACTCCCCAATGGCTATTTAATTTAATTTTTTTTCTTTTAGTATAGAGTGAGCATTGTAACAAATGATTGATGAATCTAGTTAGTCTGTGCGATTTTGGAGGAATCGGTGGTATCTTTCTTTCTCTTCTCTCCCTTATCTCTCTCCTCTCTAGGGACTGTTAGATTTCTGCCCCCCCCCTTTCACTTTCTTGTTCACACTTTAACAAATTAATAGTTTACTTTCCTTCTGGTATATTTTTGTAACTGTGGAAAAGCTCTATGCAAGTTGCAGTTGCCAACCACAAGAGGGCAGGAAGGACTATTCAATTATTACCTAAAAATGCTGTTCAGTGTTTTCAAATTAGCTTCTGGTATATTAACAAAAAGGAGTATAATGGCCAAGTTATTGTTTGATTTACAGATAATTGGCATATTGCAGGGAGGAGACTTAATTTCACCCTTTTAAATTAAACAGGGAGATTTAAAAAGACATAAAATATTCATTAATGTTCAGTGATTATAAAGCAGTGGCATATATTTATTCTACCTTTATTACTGTTTCGATGGGAAAATACTGCAAATATTTCAGAAATCGACTTGGCCATACTGACAAGTTGAAATGTTTAAGCAGTATTAATGCAATCTACTCACACGTTATACCCTATGCAGAAAGATTCAAAATGACTACATTAATTATTAAAAGAAATATTTAAAATTCTATAAATGTTCTGCTGCTTGCCACAGTTGGGTGCAACTGTCTCTCCAGGACTAGTTGTTTAGTTTGTTGTTATTATTAGTGCTGCGAATTTTAAGGAATAGATATTTTTTCCGTGTGTCCTAAAAAAAACCCAAACCCACCACACTAAAAACCCAAACCTACCACCCTTTCAAAACTGTCTTAAATATTTTGCAATGGATTAAATGCAAAATCCACTGAGCTCTCAGCTGTGCTTTCCTAAACTACTGTTGCTTCAGTTCTCTGTCGCCTTTTTTTGTTTAACATACATGTTTAATAGTAAATGATATTTGGATGAATTGTTATGTCAAAGAAATCTTGCTGTTTAATGGGGAAACAGCCTGACAGAAAATTCTCTGAGAGAAGCCTGAAGCCGTAGCGCTCACATCTGCTTCCACATTTTCTTGCGTATTAATTCAGTAGTTGGATTTTAGATGGTACTTGAAAATGCTTTTTTTTAACATGCTTTATCTACATCTTCAACTGTTTATGTATTAAGATTTAATTTCTTAGTTTAAAAAATATAAGTTAGCATCAGTTATATTGATGTGGGATTATAAGGTTATAGGGAATCTTCAGAAATGAAATAAAAAATTAAACCAAACTTGTCCAAAATTCTGGATGTTGGATTTCTTTGGTTTGGTTTGGTTTTTTTTTTGAGTTGAGCAGGGAGTTGTTAACTTGGAAAGTTAATGATAACATGTTGGCCTAAATTGCAAATTAATCTGTGTCACAGGTTTCTGACATCTGTTTGTTCTTGTAAAACCGCAGTATTAAATTAATTCTGGGCAGATACTGTTCTGATTACTTTTTTCCATGATCCGCATTTTAAAGGGGAAATTAGTAGGTTTTGTGCCAGTTTGGAGACTGTAAATTAATACATTTCCAATGTATTATATGGCTAAATAAGGACAGTTCTAACAAATTGAACTCCTAATACTTACACGACTAAAAGGAGTTTTCTGTTTGAATACTTACTCTTTATTTGGCTAAGATAATCTGTAGATGCTATCCATAAGTGGAGTGAAAGAATTTTTAAATTTTGATTTGAGAAGCTATGTGCTAAATTATTACAAGGCATTGCCACATTCCACATAATTTGTTTTCTGTCTATTCTTACGAACTTGTTCTCATTTAGAAATGAACATTTCTACTACTTCTCATTTTTGCAAGTGGTAGTTGTTATTTGACGGAGATGAAGGACAGCCCTTTTCAAAGGAGGAATATTTAAATGTTTTATGGAAAGCAAGTTTGTGTTCTCATCCTGGAGCAGACAAACTAATTTGTGAAAAACTTTTTGAATTTGAGTTCTTGTCACAGTACCATGCTTCGTACTTTTTGTTGGTTTAGTCAGTGACATAGCAAAAAAAAAAAATTTAACAAACCGGATAACTCTATTAAAAACAAGGAGCTTGCATTTGTCTATTTTACTGTTGGTACAGACTTTGAAGCCTTTTTGTGATTCCTGTGTGCAGGATTACAGAAGTATCCAGTGTACACAAGCTGTGGCTGCTAAAGGGTAGACGAGTTAAATATGCAGAAACCTTGGGCCTCTTACAGATTGGTGATTTTATTTTGTAACTGCTGGAGATTCTGGTTGAAAATACTAGCTAAGGCATGTACTGGCCACTATAATTCCTAATAAAACATAAAATCTGTGCAAACAGTGCAAAGAAGATGGGTCCCTAAATACTGGCTGCCTCTGCATAACTGCATCTGCTCTTTATTCTGTTCCTTTAGACAATAACCTAATTGGAGGCTAGCTGCTTAGCATCCCTGTCACCTGTGATAGGTAATATGTTTGTTCTTTATTCCCTATGGACTTACTGGCTAAGGTGGAATATGAAAAGCAATGTATCCAATAGCACTCCAGGCAGGAGGAGGAACTATTTGTGCATACAACTACTTGGGCTGAGATAAACTATAATTTCTGTGTTGACAGACCCTAACGACAGTTTGAAGTCCTTTGTGCTGCATTTTTTAAAACTTTTTTGATAAGTGGAAGAATGTGAAACAAGATACAAAAACACCATTTATAAACATGCAGGCAGAAACCTTATTTAAAAGGCCTATATATATAAATATAGGTAAGCAGATTAATTACCTTCAGCATGCAGAAAAATAATCCAGCTGAAGGTCTTGTACCTCTTTCAGATCTGATTTTTGGTATGTGTACAAAATATTTTCAAGCCAATTGTTGTTGAGTTAGATCATCCACAGTAAAGGTCAGACATTGGCATGGGGACACAAAATGTATATATAAATAATGTTCTTCTCTATAATATTGTAGCTAAGTAATGATAATAAAATACATTTGCCAGAGATCAGAATATGGGCATATCCACATATGGTACATATATTAACAGTTTCAGAAACAGTTGTGTTATATTTTGAGTTTTTTTCTGTGCTTCAAAATTGTTGAAAACTATTCTTAGGCTAATAAAAATCAGCAACTATCACTTTTTGATATTTAATAGGAGGTGCACAAACATTCTACACCTATTGTTCAATTATTCTCTTAGTATCAGAGAAGCGAGTAAAATATGTCATTGCTAGACTGACTGTACTCAAGAGAAATATTATTTTTTGTGAAATTTGAACATTTTGTTTGCTTTTTAAAGAAATCTGTCATGTAAAAGTTATATTAAATTTATAGTGAGTCATAACAACAGTATACATAATTTAAACATCTGTCACTGTCATAGCCTCAGTGTTCTATAGTGGTAAATGAGTACCAGCTAGCAAGCTAGGTTTTGACTTTTTAAACAAGGAGAGAAAAATCTGTTTTTGTAAAGCTAAATCAACTTCTTGATTTGGTTTTTTTTTCTTCCTTTCTTTTAAAGAAGACCAGCACATTGCTAAACTAAAATGTACTTCCTGAAAGAAATCCTTGATAAACTTTTTGTAAATGGTCATATGTTAGGAATTATATGAAAGAGTTGTTTCTTGGGAAATAAAGAGAAAATACCTTTTATGTACCTGTTCAAAGTGGTAGCTTTATTAAGCGCTTAAAGTATCTTAATATCTGACTGTAGAGATCTCTTTCGAAGAGATCGTACTGAAAAGGTGTATAACCATTATTCTTTTTCTTTTTATGCAACAGAAACAGCAATAAGAGATAAAGGAAGGGCACTCCTTTACTTCTCTATTAATTATGAAGCTTAATATATTCCTGACAGAATATGTTTCATAACCTGTAATTTGGTTTTGGTGGGTTTGGACGTGCATATCATTAAAGAAACGATCTTCAGTTATCAAAAACTAGTAAACACGGACATTTTTATATGCAAGAAAAGGCAGAGAGTAAATAATTGCACTGGTGACCAATACTGTAATAATCCTGTTTTACAATATGCACTTGACAGGTTGTAATAGTGCTAATTGAAGAGACTAATTCACACTTGCTTCATTCTATTCAAAGGCAAAATCAGCAGCTTGTTTTGCTTTTGACCAGATGGTCCTGATGAACACCTACTGTGCACTTTAAGTGCTTTACTAGAATTACAAAGGCTGGGGGCTGCGTCCGACTCAAAATGATTTGAGAAGAGAAAAAAACCTCACTGCTCAATGGATTTGGTGCAACTAAATTAATTCTAGTGGACCCATTACACATTGAGCCCCCTTTTCAAAGTGCTGAGCCTCCTCGTTTGTTCTGTAGCAATGAGAAAGTGAAAGGCAGATTACTGCAAACAGAAATAAAAAAAAAAGTGCTGTGAAAAGGAGAAAAGAGGCCTTGAAGCCTTTTCATATCATTTGGGTTTTTCAAGTGCGTTATTTTTGGGGAGGGTGGATGTATGAAAAGCCAATTGGAGTTTTTTTTGTTTTAAAGTGCGCTATTTAAGTACTATGAATATAAAAGCAAGAGCAACAGTTGACTGAGTTTACTGTGGTAAAGCTTTGTGTCCAAGGATGAATCAAATTCATTATAATCAATGCTTTGTATTTTCATGTGAATGTAGGGTTAGTTTCACAAGACTGTGTCTGTTTAGGATAATTATAATTTAATATTTTCCTTTCATAAAGTTATCACTGTAGATATCTAGAATTTGCTGAAAGCAAGGTTTTTTCTTGAATAAATTTAGAAGGACTCAGAGAGTTTAAAACTCCAAAGGAAGCTGTTTGATTTCCAAGGGAAGGCGAGGCATGTTCCAATAGCATTGAAGCACAGATTATTATAACTAATTAGAAGTCACACATCTGTTAGCTTTCGATTTGTCAGCGCTTGTAGTTTTCTGTGTATGTTTATACCTCCCTTCTTCCTTTCTCTCATTCTCTGTCCCTATTACACTCCATCAGTAAGTGTAGATGGATTTGAGAGAAACTCTCAAAGGATAAGGATCAATTTATTTGAATTTGAAAGTAATGAAGAGTCATTGTTATAATTTTGGTTATACGTTCAGCTCCATAAATGCTCAGTCATGTGAGTTGTCCTTATTTTAGAAGTAATCACGTTGAATTGAATGGCTTTGCTCACGTAATTTAAGGATGCTAAGGATTTTGGGGATCAAGACCTAATTTAAAATCCTGAATTTTTTAAAAACCGCAATTAAACCCATCGCTTGCTATTTTGATTTTGAATATTTGCTATGTTTTACTTTCGGAATGGAGAATTTTTATGCAAGGCTTCTATCATAAAGCTAGCTATTAAAAAGGTGTTAGCATGAAATGACAAGAAAACCTAAGCAGCTTTATGAACATATTAACCAGCTATGTCCCTAGTTCCTGTGCTATTTAAAGTGGGAAAGCAGTGCTCTGTAGCTAAACAGCATAGCACTGCTATCTGTATAAATTGTACTTAGTTGAATCATAAATGAAAAATTAACATTTTTTGCAATTAAAAGAATTAATTTACAGCTTGTAAATTAAAGTGTACTAGAGCATGGTTTAACCTTTCTATCCTATGGTAACTATAATATGATCACTTCTATTATTGCATGATATACACTTATATTAAAAAAACGCCAACAATCGTTAAATTGTTGATTTGTTTTCAAACAATGAAATTTGTATTTGTGCAAATTGTAGTAGGCACAGTGTTCTCTCATGTTTTCTCATCAAACAACCCAATTATACTTATAAATAGTGAGGTGCTAATGAACTGTTGTTCTAGAAAAGTTGTTGGTTTTTTGTTTTGGTGGTTTTTTTTTTTTAATTTTAGCTTGAATAAGAAAGGAAACACTTCACAATTTTAGAGTGCTTGCTTGGTGAGAAAATATTAGAAAATATTGTACTTATGTAAATCATGTTGGTTCTATCACTTTTAAATACACAACAGAAGCTAATCTACAAACCCCATCAGTTCATATGGAGCACAACTAGATTCCTGACATGGTAAATTGCCCGCTTAACTGGGAACTGAGGATTTACTTTTATTCATTGAGTTATAGAAGTTTTTTCCACTACGAGTTTATATTTTGGTTTAAAGTTTATTACTGCATTCATTTAATAGAAAGAGGAAATTTTTTGGAGAGTTGCAGTGATGAGAATATTTAATGTAGTAGCTCTGGATATAACGACACCGAAGTGGTCAACAGTATCTTAGCAGCAGTGTAATGATAGCGCTGCGCTGCATCGCTTTGTAATTACTACGCAAAGAAAATACTCAGTTGCCATTTAAAATGTGAATGAATAATATTTGTCTCTGGTCAGTCCATAACATCTTAGTGAAACAGTGCGCTATCTCTTTAGTAAATCCATTTCTTGTGATTTTTCAGTTATATTCCTATGTCTGTGTGAAACATGAACTTGAAAAGTTATTCTTTTGGTTTTTTTATGAAGAATTATGGGCATAAATTGAAGAGCCTTGCACTCATTTAAAGGATAAAATGGCCTCATAATCACCCTCAAGAAATCCCTGTTACTGTTTTTAAAAAGGGTTATAGGAGCTCTCGGCAAACATTTGCAATAAGTGGCAAAATTTATGCCTTGCTTTGTGATAGTTGCGTGACCAGACAGTGGGGCATAGGATTGTTTTAAGGTTTTTACAGCTGCAGGCAAAAAGCATCTGTTCCTAGAAAAGCCTTCATTGTTTAATTTTGACATTGACTTTTCCATGCTGCTTGTACCAGTCTCTGGATTAGGTGCCACTAAGATAAAATTTGTTTTAAGTTGCTCCCAAATGCAGCTGTCACTATACACAGCCTTGTAGCTTAGGCAAAGTAGACATAATCAAAACAAGCATTTCTGTACAAGGTCATCTCGGTAGACTGAAAAAGCTCAGAGCAGGAATTTTGACAATATTGTATCTTGTGAGTAGCTAGGCTATTAGCTTTTGTGTTTGTTTAATAATTCTTCTGGTGATCATGAACGTGTATGACTGCTTTCAAAACAATGAAAGGAAGGGATTTTTTTTAAACTGCACTGCTTTTTCTTCTACATATACTTTATATTCTGTTTATTTTGCTTGAGCAGTTACTGTGGTATTAAATTACAGACAGTCCATGTGTGTGTTTATATCTCTATATCTCTGCAGTGAAATGGAATGAATTACAAAAATCAGGGAAAGCTGACATTTTTGAAAGAGCTTCCATTTTTCTCCTTCAAAGTTTCCAGTGAATTAAAAATGAAAGAGCGCTTCATTTTATGTATCCCAGAGTTGTGTTAATTTCTACCCAGCTGGTCTAAAATGATTGATACAAAGCCAAATTTGTGACTGCCTGCATTACAAAGTCTGTAATTTGCTAATGAATTATGATAATAATCTTTCATCATACATGAAAGATTTAGACAAACAATTTACTAACTCTAGAGTTTGATCACAATTTTTGGGTTTGTACTAAGCCTCGAATCTACTTTATTTTTCCCTGTCTAGATTAGCAGACCAAAGTGAACTTATTCTTACCTTATTTTGAAAGCAATAATGCTGGAAGATATGTGGGGATGATGGTGGACAGCAGAAATGATTTAAACTTGCAGTGTAAAACTCCATATTTAATGTATGTACAAATCAAACCAGCCAGTTTCCAACTAGAGAAGCATCACAGTAGGCACGGCACAAGAAGTTGTTTGAGACTGCATGTACTGTTGTAGAGACATAGAATGAAAACAGGGTACAGATGTTTCTCAAGTTAAACCTCCTCTGGGTATTGTAGAGGCAAACTATTTAAAGCATAGCTAGAAAAAGGCATAGGAGCAAACTAGGCTTAAAAAAATGGAAAAGAAAACCAAATCCTCCAGAAGAGGGGCAATTGCCACAAGATCCTGTCAACCTGAGTAAAGACCTGCATATCATGTCAACAGTTGATCATGAACACTCTAGGGACCTTCTGAGGACAATGTTCACAGTAGGACATAGCACGGTATAAGCAGGTGTCTTTGTATATGAAATCTGCTCATTTTTGGTCATCTCAGGGAGCGGGTCACCCACCTTCTGACCAAAGGTTACTTCTCAGTTCTGCAGAACTTGCTTCTGTGTTGGATATTTTACTTTTCCAATAGTGAGTGACACAGGAAAAAGGAGAGGAGCTTTGTGTTCAGTGTCCTCTGACTTTTCTTCTGTTTTGCAAGTAGACTTGATCAGTTTTCTGCTCCTCTTGAGCTCATTTTAGTGGATTTAATTGGACATCATGTTGATGTCCACCTTAGAAAAACAACCACCCAAGAAAAAAAACCCCACAAGACCCAACACATATATCCAGTGCTGCCATTGACTTCAGTGGTTTCTGGCTTTATGTACTTCTCTTCAGACCATGAGTTACTTGAAACAGCTCGTTTCTCACCCCAAAATCACACACATATGACTGCCCAAAACAAAATCGCATTGAGAGTCCTGTGGCTACTATTACACGAAGTATTGTTTGGTAAAAGGGTAGGAAAAATAAAGAAACTGGGAATAAAGGCAAGAAAGTAGGACAACCAGCAAGACAATGCCATCCAGAGCAAGGGCTGGTAATGTGGCCTTGTGAAAAGGTAAGGAAAGGAACTCTGGGGTAGGTGCTGACTGGAAAGGGGGTTGAACAAAGGCTTTTTACTGTTGTTTTATTATGTTGTTTGTTCTTACCATATTTAGGGAACTAGACCTTTGTGAATAACCAGGAATGTGTTAATGAATTACTTCTTGCTGAATCAGGTTAAAAAGAAAAAGTCTTAAATTTGGTTAGAAGAGGATATTTTTTTAGTCAATCTTCCCAACTGATAGAAGTGCAGAACAGTGCCCTAAAGACTTAATCCATTTTAATTCATTGTGTTTTGGAAGAAGAAGAGATTATTAGGAAATCTTGACTTTTTTTTTTCCTCTTGGGTTACATACAGAAACTCTCACAGACCATGCCATATGCAGCATAGAGTACTGCTAACGTTGATTCTTTCGAGACAATACTTTTGGAATTAAGACAATTTAATACAACAATAGAAATTTTTGAGACATCATTCATTTATATATATTACTTTGGAATGGGGAGGGGGAATGTGAACAACAGAGATTCAGTGTACCGAAGACCTTAACTCTCACCACTCTTCTTCCTACCCGGGAAGGTGGTTCTATCTAGTAGCTGTTACCTCGTATCTCTAAAATCAAGTAGCTGTCATGGCAATTATGATGCTACTGTAATTTGAAAGTGTAGAACAATATCTCAAGGCCTTCACAATATTTGAAAGAGATAAGCAAGAAAAGAAAAAAGGGAATGAAGAGTACAAAGAAAAAGGATTTTTTACTCCTTTTCTACAATTTGTATATAAGGAAGAGAGAGCCTTTTCCTACAAATCTGTACTTATACAATGGCAGTAAGTCCAACTGCCTGGTATCACATGGCATAGCTGTACATACTTTACTACAACCCCAACAAAGGGAAATGGAGAAAGGAATAATGAATCCTAAGATAGGACATAATTTCAGCCATTTCATTCACAGCATCAGGGCAAAATGCAGCATCCCAAATATCTATGCACTTTCTTCTAGGAGAACCAGCAAGACAAAGGTTTTATATTGGTTTTGTATTGTTCTCAAATTTATTTTACTCATTTCTGGTGACAAGCCACCTTTTACTGTACTCAGCAACTCTAAAATAGTAACTCTTACTTAAGAAATATTGTGAGCTATGTTTGTGTCCCATTATTAGTTTCTCTGTAACAGTAAGTTGAATTTTAGTTCAACATCTCCCTGCTGTGTTTGGCATAAACTCCTGTTTGCACTTAGCCACAAAAAACTCCTTTTTTAAGACAAGGCGGACTTATTCCTGAATAATTCAGAAGTGTGGAGTGTAAGAAGTGCTTAGGTTAATCTGGGGAGTGTTTTCATGTGTTGACAATTTCACCTATAACTAACAATCTGTTTCACCCACTCTGCTTAAAAGGTCTTGGCTCTTTTTTTTTTATTCTGTGCATTGTCATTGGGCTGGCAGAAGAAAGGCTAGACTGCAGCTGAGAACTATGACCACAGGGCAGCCTAGGCTGGGACTAAGACAAACACAATGGAGAAGCTCTGATGTTCACAAAAAGCAGCAACAGAACAGTGGAAGAGGATACTTTTTTGTAGTACGAAACATTAAAATGAAACTTCTCTTGCTGTCGCAAAAGTTAAACTGTCATGTCAGGCAGGTCTGTGGTAATATCGTGAGGTTGGGTCTCATTAGGCCAATGAAAAATATGGAAATTCTCTAGAGCATTCTGTGCAGTCTGGGTGGGCTGAAAGTTTCGTTTCTGATGAACTATGAGCAGTAGACTGAGATGATGCTTGAATTGCCATGGAGATGTCTTTACTCTCCTCCTTAAATCTTCCCATAGAACACTAAGTTGTAGTCTGCAGCTATGTCTACGACAGCATACAGGACAGTGCAACAGGAGGTCTGCATAGAAAACCAGTTGGTGATGAAGATCTAACATCCACGCTATTTTTATTTCTGGCATTCTACTAGCGACCAGTTCTAGTCTGGTCCTGTGGATTGAATTTTTCTTAGTAGTTGAAATTTAAAAATTGTGCATCTTCTGTTTTAGTTTGATCCTAATGGTATTCAGTGTGCACGCTTTGAGACTGCTGCATCATGCAAGCTTAAGTATAGTAAGTCGGACAAGTGGGAGACTTACTTAAGGTCAGGAGTGTGTTTTTGAAGCGAAACACTAATGCAATTCTGTCCTACAAAGACTGGATCTGCATCAGTCCCTTGGTACAAAGCAGTATTTTCAAGTATTACACCATTGGGAGATCTCCATTTTAGCAAACACACTGTCATTTTTTAATAATTGTATAAACAGAGGTGGCCAAATTCTTCTTGAACAGGAACAAGTAAATGAAAGATTAAGTGAAAAGTGCTCCTCCTGTGTGTTCTGACTCACTGCAGAGTAGTCATATAAAGAATCAACATGAGCAGTAAGAGAAACCTTTTGAATACCCATAGTTTTTTTCTTTTAGAGGAGTATGTTAGCATTGTGTTTTATTATATTTTTTTTTAAGATCAGTCTGAAATGAGGAACAATAAAACTCAGAAAATAAATGTTTCTTCTGAAATGTAAACGCAAACTGAAGTAGAGAATAATTTTAGTATGCAGTCTGAAATAAGCATATGTCATCTCAAGACACTGGTATCAAGAGAAATGCAAATCCAATTTCAGGTCTCATTTTGTGTGTCTTTTGCCTTTGTCAGTTTATAGGTCATATCTAAGATAATTCAGTTTTAACTTACAGAATTTGGCAATCACCCATCTATGTTTTCTCCTCTGTAGGTTGTTTTGCTTGTGTAGTAAACCATGTCTTTCTCTTTTTTTCTTTTCCTCTTTTTAAGAATTTGTTTTCTTCTGTTTTATTTTTTGTTAATCCACATACATGTTTTCTTTTTCACTGCTCTCTCATTCCTGCTCTTTATCTTCTGGTTTATTGAGTCTTTTGCAGTTTTTAATGAAAAACTTTTAAGAATTTCTTCATTGCTGCTTGTTTAAAAAAAAATCAAGGTGGTTTATCTGACTAACTTTTCTAAATACTGCTTTCTCCTTACAATGCAGAAAAACATACTATAAATCAGAAACTTTTAAATTATTATGCTCTTTATACTTCTTTTCTGCAATGCAGAGGGCTAAGTATGTTGAATTACACTTGAAAACTGTTCCCGTGTGGAGGGAATTACTGAGTACAATGCTTGCATGTTAGCTTTTCAAACAGAGACTGAATTTTCACTGATTGTTAACTGAATATCAAATGGATTTTTTTTCTATCAACTAAATTGTTATTATTGGTGTTGATTTGCATAGTTCAATAAAATTACACTTTCCTAGGATTTAGAAAATAAGTGTTTTTACATTTTTGGTGTCTTTTTGTTGGTGTGTATTTTATACACTGAATTTACATAACTATGATTATCCTTGTGGTTCAGAGGAGGAGCTGTTAGTACGGATCTGTAAAACAGTTGTTTTATTAACATCTTCACAGGGAAAAACCAGACAGAATAGCTGAATATGTAAATGAGCAGCTTGTGATGCTATAACTTGTCAAATAACTATTGATGCAGTATAGCTGAGCAAACTGTTTCAGTGTGTGCATATACAGTAGGTATTTCTCTCCAAATTAATATTTGCATTTGAAATACGTGTGTAGTGCAAATACATGAGAAGTATATAACAATTAATAATATTTTGTGTTTGATGTTTACATATTATGTGCTCTGCATTTTAATTCTAAGTGTTATCTGCTTCTTTAATCATCTTGAATTAGTGTTCCGAATGTATTGATTCAAAGGGATTTATTACTTAGTTATTAAGGTTTGATAGACATATATATCCTTGAAACAGGTTGGGTTTGGTCAGTAGTTAGCTGGCGTTTTTTGAGGTTGCCATTTTGTTTTTCAAAATATCAGACCATTTTAAAACCCCTGTGTCACCTCTGTTTCTGCATTGTAGTGATGAGAAAAACTTACAGAATAGGACACCGATTTAATAGTGTTTTACAGCTTAGAACGGCTCTGTGCAAAAACACTACATAGTTTTAAAATAGAGGTGTCATTCTAATCTAGTTTAGTTAAATCAACGTGAAATGTTGTGTGAACATTCTTATTTATCTTAAGGGCAGCTTGTTCTACTTTAACAGAGGAATTAAATGAAGTTAAAGCAAAATAAGGCTTGTCCTTCATGAGGTAAAAAGAATAATTTAAATCTGCGTTAGTTAATACATGACAAATAAATCATAGTAAACACCTTGTATTTACAAAACAGTCACATACATGCATCTGGTAGAGGGCAAAACTCTGCTTTCCCTCAAGAGTCCCATCTTCACTATGCAAGCAAGTAGAAATTACAGTCTGTACTAAAACCAGCCATACCGATTGTAAAGTAATAAAGTAACACCAAGTACTCTAATGCCAAATGTGGAACATGCAGTAAACCTTCTAAGCATGCCCTTCTGTCAGAGCCCTGACCATCTTAGTATAACGAGCTTAAAGTTTTCCCTCTGAAGTGGCACATGTTCAAGTGCATAAATAAGGACTTTGATTTAGGGACCTTTTACAGTCTCTCTGTTTTTATGTAACAAAAATTTATTACCTTTATAATAAAATTGAGTAAAAAAAAAAATAAGCAGCATGTTCTTCAAGGTATTTAGTATCCCCTCCTGGATTTCTTTCCATGATGGCTTTCTTGTTCAGCCAAAAGGAGTACTTTTGAGTTTGATTGGTTTAATAGACAACAAAAATGCTTCTCAGACTTTTTTGAAGCTCTTTCTCAATTCCTTGCATTCTTCTGTTCTCCCATTTGTGAACCATGGCTAACTTACTGTAATGCAGTTGGAATAAGGAAAAAAAGTCAGTTTTGTACTCTCTTCTTTGACTGCTTGGCAATTCAAATGTGGTGTTAAATTAGAAATTACTAGAAAGTTTAGTGTTCATATCTGTATCTTGTTTACACTTTTAATTTCTATAAATGTGCTATCCATGTTCTACCACTGTTAAAATGATGACTTGTTGGGTAATCTTTTTTTAGTTCTTTGTCCAGTTTAGTGACAAATGTCACTGTTAGAGAATAAATGTGAAAATACTCTACCGTATCTTGAGGCTTGTGGTGGTTTGGAGGAGTGCAGTGTTGCAACAGTTGTTCTGTGATCTTAGGAAATGGAATGAGATATGTGGAGCAGTGTTTATACAAAACAAAATCAGCTGTATTCCCAAAATGCACTTTAAGATAGCTTATTTTTCTGGTTATTTTATAAAAAATGAAGACCTTGTAGCATCATAAATTTAGGGCCAATTCTGCCTTCCTGTCTGCTTGCACAGTTAGGATGTTGCTCCTGCAAAACTGTCAGTGACTTCTGGGAGCGGTGTCCTGCTGCCCTCCTCATAGAGGTGTCCCCAGAGCTTGAGGGTGGGAGAGGGAGGAGAGGATGAGCTGTTCTCAGCAACTGTTTGCCCTTCGACTTCTGTTTTGGATTCTAGCTGGGAGTCAATGTCACTTTATAGATGTATTTAACTCCCTGACATCCTGCTCCCCTCTTCCTCCCCATGTGCTGCTTTGAAGGCAGCCCCTGGGGTCAGCGGCCGCCTGACTTCTGCGGGAGCCGAGCCACTGCGCAGAAAGGGAGCCTGAGAAGCAATGCAGAAGCAAAAGCCAGGCAGACCTGTCAATAGCTTTTTTTCCCCAAGTGTTAATTGTGGTCACAAAAGTTAAGTGTTTCTGTAAAATTAACATCTCGGTATTATGTATTTATTTTCCGCCATGTAGCTTCAATGTCAGATTTACTCAGCAGACAAGTCAAAACAAGAATGTTTTTTCTAACTGCTGTTACAGCAAGTCTCAGCCTGGGATATCAGAAAATCACAGTGTTCGTTCTGGTTAGCAGCTAATAGGAAACAATAAAGATTTAGGGTTCAGAATTTAATTGGCACTGATGTTGATGCAGGAAGAACAACCGCACACCATTTACTCTTGTGAAGCTTTATTGATTCTTTTTTAAAAGGAAAGCTCTGATGAAAGTAAAAAGAGGCATTTAATTTGCAAGTATTTCTACACAGTTTTTATTCTGAAATGTGCTTTTCCATCCTTCTCTATCCCTGCACAGTAAACATGCCTTAAGATCTTCTGATTCAGAGACAGATGCTGAAAAACAAAAGTGTAAGGCTGTCATTCCTACTGTTCAGCTTGTTCATTGGGATGATATTGGGGCTTTCTTACAAGTTAAATTTACATCTTTCCCAAGGCTAATGTCTGATGTGTATTTTTAAGTATTTTTAGGATAATGTGACACTAGTGTATCCTCCAAATCTCCATCACAGATTTTCATCTTTAAGTGACCTATTTCCAAGGATCAGATCGGCAATATCGCTCTTGTAGAGGTGGGCATGTGAACAGAAGCTTTCTGTTTTTCTGACATTACCTGTATACCAAAGTCCAAACAGGATCTTTTTTGTCACTAAGGCAAATGATCTTTTGAATTTCAGTGAGTAACTGGGGATATTTCTTCAAGTATAAATTGATCCCATGCTTTCAGAGTCTGCACCAAGGTCAAAGATATGCAGCAGAATGAACTGCAGAGGCCTTTGAGTGACTTCCTGCTCCCATGGCTTCCTTGCAAACCATGATAAAGATTGAGTCATCAGGGTATCATCATTGGCACAGCCACCACAAATGGCCCTATATTCAATAGCTGGTATGTCAATCTCTACTTTCAAAACAGTTTTGAAGATTTCTCCTCCAATCTGATCAGTCCATTTTCCTCATAGCTTTGGTGATAGATTGCACACCTTTCTTCCAGTCTGGGATTACAATTTAAAATGCCTGTTTCTGTGACACTATTACCAGCAGCTTTCTGCCATCCCTGCAACCTTTTTTCCTGCTGCTTTTCAGGAATTTGTTTTCACAAGCCATCTGCAGGCAAGCATTTTCTGGGTCTTCTAATCCATCGGGCTTTAATAATGGCCTCTTATTTCAAGGGAAGAGGATTTTACAGAAACTTATTCCAAATATCTAAAATTAATACAAGATGAGAACACATCTTTAAAATAGGGGGTCTGAGTTCCCTTGTTTTCACATTCAAGTGGAGAGTTTTGATGTTGCTGAGCAAGTTTCTCTACTCAAGGAGGTCAGTTAATCTGTGTTTTCTAACCTGCCAGATTCCTGTCTGTACGTTGCAGCTCATTTCTTGCCCAAGAACTGTCTTTGAGTGTGTGTGTGTGTGTGTCATGACTGCTATTCATGCCCGTGTCACTTAGAGACACAAAGCTACAAAATAAATTCACCAAATTTATTGTCAGCAGTCATGCCATCCGTGTGAGGGGTTGCATGGCTTTCTGTCCCTTTCCTGATGATTGGCGGGTAAGTGACAGCTCACTTGCCCAGGCAGGATCACAAGCTCTTTCTATAAAGTTTTTCAGCAGCTGTTGATAGTCTGTATGCAGAAGCCTCACGTATCCCAGTGTCAAGATGATGATCACACATAAACAAGGATGTTCAGAGACTTGAGTCCTCTCTTGGAAAGCATTTGGTCTTTCAGAAAGGCCCGTTTCCTTCTGGTTCATCTGCTTGAGTGCCCAAAGATGATGTGCACAGATGATTTGAAACATTTCTGACAACCGGGAGACCTTGGAGGATATCCTCAAAACTTTCTGGGTTGTGGTTACTCAAGGCTGATCTTCTAGATCCAGAAACAACAAAAAAAGTGCTAATGAATCTATTCCAGACCTTAGATCTCTTTAGAGGGCCTGTTATATACATTCTTGATCCATTGGATGTGCCTCTAATTAATTTTCTTCTAAGTATTCTCACATAGACCATGAAAGAGGTGGTTATGATTTCACTGTCCCGTTTGAAACAATTTTAGATCCAGGGTATACTCTCTCTGCAGGTGAATGACCATTAGCACATCCCAGTCCTTTCTTCAGGTTTCTGGCTTGTTCTTACTGGGCTGTAACAGATTTGTCTTCCCCTTCTCAAATCCATGGACCCCGTGATGTATGTGGATACTTTCAGGGTTACAGGGTGCTTGCTTGTCTCCAGTAATGGATGTTCATCCTAATAGGTAGAAGTACTCTAGGAGTCAGCTGAATGACCTGGTTTTGGTAGAAGTCTAGGTCCTTGTCTCTCAGGGAAACTTACTCCCAAGGGGTGTTGGATTATTTCATGGATTTTTAGAGTGCAGACCTCTCAGATACCTCCCAGCTAGCCAATGTCTCTGTCATCTCAGCCTGTTACCCATTAGTAGAAACAAGGAAAGTTACTGCTCAAAGCAGAACTTATCTGTTGCTGTCCTTTCTGGTCAGAGGTTTCCTTTGCCATTGTTGCAGTAAAATAAAAAAGTATTTGAAGTGTGTGGAAAAACAAAGACTTGGTGTAACTCTCTTGTTGTTATAACAGAATAATAAAAAAGTCTGCGCAGGAGCAATTCATTAGTCTTTTCCTTTCAAGCACTTAAAAGAAAAACAGCTGAAAATATTTCTTTGGGAGATACTGAAATACCTGATTAGATATTTCTTTTTATTGGCTATTGAGGTGATAATTCTGTAACAGGAATTAAAGTGAGGATAAATTTTGCTTTGATTTACAGAAATGTGTTAATTTGAGCCGAATAGATCTTTTCTGATCTTAATGTTTGTTATCTGTGAATAGTGTTTTGTAATACATACTATCTAGTTTTATTTTAGAGAAAAACTAATTCTGGTAGGGACACTGTTACCTCCAGTGTTGCACAGCGTTATTTTTGGGAAGTGAGTAGCTGAGATTTTGGCCATTTGTTGCTGTCTTGCACAGATCTTGAGAGGTTTCTAGGTTATCTTCCCAGTCAAAACATTCTTCCTAATAGCAGTTTCATTTGAATAACCTGGAAATTAGTGAGGAGTGAGAATGAGTGGGCACATCCCTCATCTTGAAAAACTTAAAGTTCTGAACTCTTCATAAGGTTTCCCCCTTTATGAAAAATGCTCTTTTCTAGACAGCTTCTGTGACTTTTTTTTGTCAGCTTTTCTGTCATAAATGCAGTTCAAGCTTGTGAAGCAGCTTTTGGCAGGAGTGTGCCAGTATGCCTTTGATAAAAAGGTTAGGTTCAGCAAAACAGGACTTCTTTTCTTCATAAAAGGTTTTCTGCTTGTAAAGAAAACTTCCTCACTGGAGAGGCTTCCAGATCATTTTTATCTCCAAATTGTTCTATGTACCAGTTTCATAGAGTTCACATTTATTGGTTTTTCTCGTTTTCTGGTAACACTTTTCCTTCATCTTCCTGCGTCTGCAACTGCATACCACTCAGACTTCAGGTTTTCCAGTATTGCTCTCAGCTTACTGTGTTTATTTTAACTGTCCTTAATATTTTTCTGTTATCTGATAACTTCTAATAGAGAACAGGAGTTGAAAATAACCCTTTATAGCCTACACGTAGAAAAACGTGATTTTTGATGACTTGAACCTTACTGGGTTGCTTTCCCCTTCATTTTTTTGTATTCTACAAATACGTACGACTCATGTACACCAACCACGAGTTCAATTGCTGACTTGTTCGGGGAAAGACTTAAAGAAATTAAAGAAGTAAGAGCCAAAGTGAATGCAGATTGGGGTTTTTGGTCAGGTTGCAGTTGCTCTTTTCAACACTAACCTGTTTTTTGAGGAAATACATTTTAAAATATTCAAATATGCTAAAAATAGTATTATTCATAAAACCAAAACAAAATTATATGGCTTCTTTCAGTAAAGATAAAAATTTATATTCAGATTGCACCTTTGCCCGATTCATTTGTTAACTCAACAGAATTTCATCTCTGCTTTACTCACTGTCTTACTGTCTTTAACTTTTAAAAATCCTGACGAAGATCAATTTTCACCTTATCATGGAAGAGGAAGACGGGTATAGTTGACAAATACGTGCAGATGTTAATGATAATGATTCTTGTCCCTTTTTCAGAAAACTCTTAATAATATTTTCACTTGTACTGCCACTGCTGCTGAAGTGGAATCTGTGTCACTAAAAAGAAATGAAAGAGGCAGAGGTCTTCATATTTTTTAATGTATTTTTAGTTCCTGCATTAAAAACCAAAAGCAAATCTAATATCTGGGGGTTTTATCAACTTGGTGTTTTTTTTTTTTTAATTAAAAAACTATTTCATATTGACTTTGAATGCAGATGAAGATCTAGCTCTCATAAGATGTGACAATAAACTTCTGAAAGCTTTAAAATTCTTTCCAGTGAAATTGTGTTTGGGACACAAGTACAGGGAAGCAGTGCTTTAAAACAGTCTACTTTATATTTCCCTCTATGTGATATAGAATAAAAAATTATATAAATTTTTGTACATGTCAAATATGTATTAAGTGAAAGATTTTTCTCTATCTTATTAAGTAAATGAGGAGGTTTTTTTGGTGGAAGATTCCATAGTTAAAGATGTGAACCAGCAATTTCTTGCTTCTATAGCACAACATAGTTCAGAGCTGAGATTAGAGAAACCCTGTAGAGTGGCTAATACTCAAGGGCATCCCCAACTAGAAAAGTATGTGAATTTAGGCATGGGAGGAAGGAAGGATCTGCTTTAAATTTAGTGTGGGGTCACTGAGTCTTAATGATAGATTAAACAAGGGAGGTGGAATAATGAATAGGGGTATGCAATGTGTAGCACTAATACCAGAAGTCCGTAGTTTTCACTGGTTATTTAATGTCTTTTCCCATATGTTTCTGAATAGAGCAGGTTATGGCAGGGATGAGCTAAGGAATAGCTTTGTTAGTGAATTGTTAAATAGACTGAATTCTCTTTTTAAAAGTGTATATTTATATAGGAGAGCTGCTTGTTACTAGTATAATCGAGCACCTTATATGCATATACCTTAAATGTATCAATTTTAGTAACTATATTTGGAATTGATGTGTGTATGTTGCCATTCTTAAAATATGCTGTGCAGATTGTCTGCATAATTTTCTTTTCCAATGTGAAACTAACAGCCACTCCTTGGTTAAAGCAGAAACGAATTTCAGATTCTTTCTGAATACTGTTGATGTAAAGAAAAACCCTGAAAGAAGTGGTGATTTGGTAGATATGAAAATGAAATGGCAGAACTACTAATAAATGTTTTTGTTAGTAGAAAGTTGACTAACAGCTCAGTAAACCTTGTTTTGTAATTTATTTTAACTTGAATGTAAAATAACCTTAATAGAATATCTATTAAAACTCAACCACATAAAATAATTTATTAAATTCATACTTAGAGTGACTGCGAAAGATATCACAGTTTACTTCAGTGTTGAGTTCATGCTGAGTTCTCACATGTAGGAGTCTGCCAACTACCTGATACCAACAAGGTATCCGGCAAGGTAACCAAGCAAGTCAACTGTTGAGTTATTGATGGGTTTCTGGGTAACCCATATTCTCTTTTGTGTGTTGAAGATATCAGCAAGTCTTTAGAGAGAATGCATTTTGCATGTCATTTTTCCTTTGGGTTACAACTGTGGTTGCAAACTACACGGGCAGATGCAGTGCAAGTAACACTAAAAGCTTTGTCCTGTTGTTGCAACAGTACATACAGTATTGATGAAATTAGTATTTGCAGATCTGTAGCTCATTTTCCTTTTTAGATGCATCTTGTTGGCTGGCACTGAAAATAAAAGGGCTGCAGAGAGAGCCTACCCATCTCTCTTCTCTAAGCAGCAGGCTTGCTGTGATCTTTAAGTGTAGAAGTGGTGGGAAGAAATAGGTAAAACATTGAAGTTAGAGGTGTATTAGAGGATTTCTCTACATATAAGTACTGCACAACTCTCTGCACAATTGTGGTACTTTGCTTCATAAGATTCATAGCTTGAACTACTTTTTCACATAATGTCTAAATTTGCAAATATTTTCTAATATTGACCATTTAAAGAAATTGAATGGATTTTATATTGCCTCTAGTAGCAATAAAATATGTTCTCTCATAAAAGAGTATTTTACCAATTTTCTAGAAATGAGACAAGTAAAAAACACATGACAAAATACAGATTTTGTGATGTTCCATGTATTAAACTAAAATTGATAGGCTTATCACTTAAAATAAGGATTGTCTCTGAAGCACATGTGGTTTATGCATTTTCCAAGACTTTGAAACAATCTGTTTTTATTCTGAAACATGTTTGGGTAGGAATGGAGGAAGATACTGTCCATCAATGAAATGTGTTAAGGAGCATATGTCTTCATATCATAATCTGAGATTTGTGAGGGGCGGTAGGATTTAGTCTCTCATTGGACCAAAGCGAAAAGAAATTTGGAAAAAGGGAAAGTGGGTTTTTTTGTATGAGTACAAATTTTGCTTTTTACTATAATTAAATGCAGTAGGAGTGGGAAATCTAACTTCCATTCATCTCCTTATTAGTTCCTAAAATGGCCATCTATTTTACCATTTATTAATATGACTGATTACTTTTGAGACCCATGAAAATGCACACGTAGGGAAGCCATGAAAGACCAATATATGTATTTATCATGCTTAGGCTGTTGCAGACTAGTTTCTTGTGAAATGAAGGTGAGGGTGTTTGTCTTCAAATAAATTTGTCTAAATTTTCTTTTGTTCAGAACATGACAGCCATGAAAATAACAGATCTACTTCCCACTGCAAGAATCACATCGACTCTCTCTTTCACTTCAAGTGATAATTCAAACCCTAAAATAATCTTTAAGGCCCTTATGAGTGGGGACCTGACTATATCCAAAATATTCACTATGCTGTAACTCATGAAGTCAACTAGTTCCTTAAAAACAGTACAGCCAGTGCAAGATACCGGAAAGTGTAATACATACTTCTTGCTGAAGGGTTCACACACTAATTCCTGACAAAGGAAGTGGAACAGATTGAAAGACAGGAGCTGCAAAATTACACTTGTTTGTGCAGTAGTCTGAATATATGCACATATGTTATGACCAAGCTGGGATCAAGACTGTGTAACAGGCATGCAGATTTTTTCTTACTTCCTAACCTTTGTTCATGTTTTACCATTACCCAGTAGTGGCAGTAGCTTCTGGTCCTGGCTCTGATAGGTCTGAGAGAAGTTGGGATGCACAGAAAGTGTATTTAGTAGTTTAAATCGTGTTTTCATACTAATTTTAAATAGCTTGGATCAAAGTTACTGCTCTTGGTCATGTCCTTAACTTCATGATCAGTAAGTGTCAAGGTATATTTTTCTCCAAGTTACTGATTTAATCACTGAGATAATTTATTAGGATTATCTATTACGTCTGCTAAGCATGCAATCCATATGAAATTACTTGTCCCTTGGCGCCTGATGATCTCTTTCATCAGGTTAGCCCAGACACAAACTGTTACCCTGGTGCAGTCTTCTGTTGCATTTAGTACATCAGCTGTTTCAACTAGTGGTTTTCATATGGCTTTTTTGAGCTGCAAAGATTGTTGAAGTGATAATAATAATTATGCTTTTCTAATTTGCAGTGTTTTTCTTATCAGTCCTTCATGGCTTCTTCCTAGAGATGTCGTAATTCAGCTGGTATATCCTTTATTGTGTCTGTCCAGCTTCAGCTCTGTTACAGCCTTGTACACTGCTGCAGCAGAGTCCAAAATAACCCTTTGGATTTCATGTAATTTTCCTATCATGCTTTGTGAAGCATTCTGAAATCTTCTTGAAGGTGGTAACTGAAAGTAACATTTTCTATAGTGAAACTAAGGTCTAATTTTTCCTGCCAGATGCAGGATCATCAATGAGTATTGGCATCCAGGGTTTGCTCTGCTATTTTTAAAGGGGTCTTAAAACATTAATTTTTAACGGAAATAAAATACCTGATGTTTGGCAATTTATCAACAATTTAGGACATAAAAGCAGCTGGAATTGGGATGGTAGCGTTAGCAATCTGTTTTGGTAATCATCCTGTTTTTTTCAGCAAATAGATATCCTTCCTTGGGGGAACAATATTAAAAACTCTATTTGCCCCTTATATTGCAATTGAGTGCTTTGTCAAAAGTGTAGTTGCCTCTTGTTAGTGATCTGGTAATAGATGACTTAGTAGCAGTTGTCTGTTGTCTTTTTTATAATGTGCATGAAAGTCAGTTAAAAGTTTCCACAGAGCAGTGCTTTTTCATTTAGGTTACTAATAAGTATATTTTCTCAACGACCATTCCTACTGAATGGAAAAACAAACTAGGACTTCAAAAATGTACTTTTTCTGTGTCAGTGCACTATATATAGAACAAACAAACAAAAAACTTCAAGTATTATCATCAGTTTCATTTTGTTAGTAGAAGTCTTTAAGGTTTTGTAAAGTTGTTCATAATAATTCGTAAATTCATAAATAAATACATAAATAATAAATTTGTAAAATTGTTTTGGCAGTAAATCTTTGTTGTTTGATCTCTTTTAAGCTTAATCAGATCTTCCTTTCAATCTCTAATGTCACAGCTAGCTCACACTCTAATTCTTTCATACCCTATTTCAACCTCATGCTTGTGTGCTGCTAAAATGATTTTTTTTAAATACTCGTGTCTCTTTCCTCAATTTCTTAAGAATGTGTTTTCCCTTCTTCTGTAGGAATTTGTTTCTTCTTTTAACCTTCTATTAAAAAATTCAAAGGGTCATGTGGTTTTAAGTTCAGAGGGGATTATCACAATTAGGTCTCCTAGGCACTACAAGCAATGAATAATAATAATTATGTAGGCTGAACCTTTGCACAGTGCAGGCCATATAGCAGCAATCAGTAACTTCTGCATCAAGTTCAGAAGATTGTAACTTGCATTTAGCAATAACGCTCTTCTAGAAGGATAGCTAATTTTAGGTATTTAAAGATGGAGGTCAGCAAAGAGGTTTCTTCCACAGAATTAAAATGTGCATGTATGCTGGCAGAAAACTGGGGCATTGAGAAGTTAAACAAGATTTTAAAGACAGTGAAACGGTTGTGTATAGAATTTGAATATAGTGAATAATATAATATAATGAATATACTTAAGATTTGCCACTTGCTGCAGCCCAGGAAAAGGCCAGATACAAAGCAGTGGCAAAAAATACTATCTGGTAGCTTGAAGAGAACTCAGATTAATTCTCAAACCTCAAACCTTGTCTGGGCAGGAGGCTGAGGTTGGGACAATATGTTGCTAAGTCTTTGGGGGAACATCTCATGTGCTTGGAACATCCATCCTTCCAGATTATATTGTAGATATAGATATATATTGCATGAGGCACTCAGAATTTCCTATGTCAAAAGATTCAGTAAAGTTTCATTGAAGCCTTTTATTTTCTGCTTCAAAATTTGCAGGTTTTAACCACAAAAATATACTAGTATTACCCAGTGGACGATTTTATTGTAGGTTGTGGTGTTAAGATACTAACTTGGCACAGACCAACTAAAAAAAGGTCAAATGACATCCAAGAAGGGTTGGTTTCAAAGAGTTTTAAAATATGAGGTCCAAAAAATGAAATAGAGGATAATGAAGTATTAGTAATTGTGAAGTCTATGAAAGTAATTTGTTCACAATGTTATTTCTATTGCAGAAAGGAAACTGCCGAATGCTTCTTTACAAATTATATTTACAAAATATAATTAATTTTAAATGTCATTACAATTAATGAATTTCTAAATCATCTGGTGATTCCTAAATTGGATGGGCTTCTGATAACAACTCTAGTTAAGAAGAATTTCTAAATTATTTTAATAAGTATTGCAGCTCAGAAATATAGTTGCTCAATGAGGCTATAAAGTGAGTAGGTAGTGTCTCTGAAGGTGTCTTTCTCTCAACTGTAGAACAAGTAGACAGAACATATCCAACTGGCTTAGGAAAAAAAAACCAGTTTGTTTTTTTAATTTAGGACATTTAAAATTTGCAAGTAGTATTTCACATAAGTAATTAGGACTATCTGTAGACTATCTCAAGAATTTACATCAGTAAAATAGAATTACCTTTTTTGTTTTGGATTTGGTTTGATGACTCACTATTATAGATATAAATCTGGGGGAATGAGGCTCTAAGTGCTTAGTTGGGGAGTAAAGAATCCATATGCCTTTCTGGAAGAGGTACTGGTGTATCTGGCCTCGTATCTAATATCTTGTTTTCCTAAATGAGATGGGTTTTGCTAAAATATTATGGTGAATCATCTCTCTCTTAAGTTTATTGTCTATTTACAGATTGTTTCTCTTGAAAATTTTCCTCCCTCCCCCATTTTAAAATACACAATAGCAAAATACTACTTTAACTTTGCATTTACTTATTCAGCCACTTAATCTTTTTTCGTAGTTAACTGTTTCTCCTTGTCTTATCACTCAAATTGGAAATAGTGTGGATTATTTATGTTAAAATATTCATTTAAAGCCTAGATACATGAAGTTCTTACTCTACCTTTCCAACAATGAGAGGCAAAGTTCATGTACTTCAATCTCTTTTCTAGATAGTGAAATTAAAGAATTGGAAACATCAAAAAATGTATTTGCTAGTTTTTGCTTAGTGTTTAACGTGACTTAATCTTCTTTGAACTCTTATCAGCAAAATGTCACAGAAATCACAGAAATTATTTTCCAGACCTAAGTTAATTTGAATGGTTACATAATGAATTCATCAAGCTTTCTAATGAAGGTATTGGCGCAATATTTACTGAATACTACAGTACAACACAACCCATTTTTACAGTCGTTTAAACTGGGTCTGTTTTGGTTCGAACACTGTTCCATACACTCTGAAGTGAAAGTTTGATGCGTTAGTGGCTTTTCTTTAATTGCAGGAAAGTGGTACACGAAAACTTGGCAGAAATTTTCTACTGATTTTTTTGTGTTGTAACTTGCTGATGAATTCTGCTTTGTATGTGACTGATGTACAATGGACATTCAGGTTCTCTTAGAGTCCCTTAGGAAGGTTTGAAATTGCATATTGTTTTTGATTTGAAAATGAAACAGTCCTAATTAGAGGGAAGAGAATACTACTTTCAGGAGGTATACAAGTTGTGGTGCTTTTATTTGTTTCAGTTTTACTTGTCATGATAGAATAAGCAAGTAATGTATTTCAGACATTGAATTAGAACCAATTATGTTAGAATTTAATGCATTTTTGTTCTGCATTAAACAAGAAAAGAGGTTTCAAAGCTTTAGCCTACTAAAGGGGAAAACTTAATAAATGAATGCAGACCAGAATCTTCTCAGGGTTAGTAAAAGCAGAAATAATAATTTAAATGAAGAGCTGTGAAATAAAAAAATTAATTAGATTGTATTGTACTAAAACACACATTTGAGTTCTTGTGTATTTAATAAAAGCACTGAATCACAACTGATTTTGGCTGGCAAGCTTGGGCAGGAGAGGAGTTCTTTTGCATTCAGTATAGATTTTAAATATTTAGGTTGGAAGTGTATTTTTTCCTTTAGATTACAACAGAGTGAGTTGAGTATATGTGCAAATGTAAATAGTTATTTTAGCATAGTGAGTCTTCCTTGGAGAGTTTCCGTGGTATGAAATTCTTGAGAAGCAGATGCCGTTATTTAAAAATAGCCTGATTCTGACATCTTAATTCACTGATTGAAAGCATTCCATAGTTTAAACTTAAGTCAGCTGCTAGAAGGTGAGGCTGGTTATCATTTGATGTCTTCGTATTTGCATTATTCTTTCTTAAGTAAAACCTGAACTAAAATTAAAATTTGCTGATGTAAATAACCATAGTTCTTTATGTTTTTATATAGTTTATCATATTGTGTATTGGAGATACAAAAAGGCAAACAAAATTGTGAGTGGGGCAGACTTATACCATTCCCCTCAAATGAATCTTGCATAAAGTGACCTGAGAGTTCTGGTTTAGGTGCTAATATTAGTCATGGTTCATACAGTACATTACTTGCTATATATGAATATATCCTACTTGTGGGTTGCTGGCTAGAAGTTACTGCACGTATCACTTTTTAAAATGAAGAAATTGAGGTTCTCATTGACTGTTGATAGCCTTTTCCTGATAAAATGCAAAACGCTTTTTCTCTGCTATGGGAAAACTTTAAATATGGATCACTTATTTTTGTTTTTCATTTTCTCTCCTAACCTCTGTTTCTGTTCTGTGTCTTTACTATTGCTATGGACCAAATCTATTGCAATAGGTTGTGGCAGAGATGCTGATTCAGAAATTCTTTCTTTCTAGTTTTACATCTCCATATTTTTAATAGTTCTTGTTAGTCCATAGTTAACTAAAATTACCCTTTTACCTGACCCATCTTTTTGTTCATAACTACTGATAACATCATTATCCTTTCAAATTCACCACTTTATCACCTTTGACACTTCTCTATGCTTAGAAACTTGGTAGAGTCTGTCCCTGCTTCCCATGTATTACTGCCAGATTCCTGATGCTCTTTGTGATATGTCGGTGGAATTTTGTCTGGCAGAGATGTTAAAGGCTTTCCTCTGTAATCTTGAAGACTATCACTTTAGCTGGTTTTGCCTCCTTTCTTTCCATTTTTCTTCACCAAAATGCTTTTGCTTACTCTGCATTTCTTTCTATCATTGCCCCATCCATATTGTTGCTGTCCCCTGAAAATTTTGCTTACTTGTTTTGGCTTCTTCTCTGTTACAATGTCAAAGTCAAGATTCTCACTTTACTATCAGTGCCCCATGCAACCTTGTTCTGTCTGCATCTGATCTCATTTCCCCACGTCCCCCCAACTCACATTCCACATTCCTCACAGTCCTCTGACTTTATTGCTCCTTTTGTCTGCCTTTCATGCACTCATTTTTGCACTGTCTTTCATGCTGCCTATGTGCCTGGAACAGTCTTTAGCATCTCAGCCAATTTACAGCTTTGCATAAATTATATTTAATAATAAGACTAACAAAAGTTCATTATCTACATTATTTCAATTAACTTTGTACCTCATAAGTGGAAAACAGCCTGAGGGTAACTACTGTTAAACTTTGTTGTGATTTGTTGTGATTCAAAGATACAGATTCAGACATGACAGTTCCTAGATGATTCAGCATAAATTTAATTTTTTTAACAACTTGGTAGGTGTTGGTTTTTTTTTTACAGTAGATTTCAGATTTTTCTGATTCAGAGGTAAGAAAATAGCTACTTATTTCTGCTAAGTGAAACCACCAGAAGGTCATCGTCATCCCATTACCTGGTACAGGCTTCTTGCCCTGTGATACCTTTTACTTCATTTTATCCTTACTAATATGGATGTGGAAGGGCTTTGAATGTTGGATTAACTTCATAGCTACAAACAAAGTGTATATTTCATGTTTAACCTTCCTTTTAAAGCAACATACTCATCTGCTTAAAAAAAAAACAGTGAAAAATAAGAAAATGGGACTCTGTCTATATCTGGGAAGTTTTCTTAGCGTGTTGGCTATTTTGACATACAGGTTTTCTTCAAATATTAAAGTTGTTTAATATTTTAACTCCCTTCTAACACCAGTGAAAATGAGCTGAAGGTAAATATTCGTATGTTTCTCCAGCATCAGTGTATAGCTGCAAGGCAGGGCATTCTGCAGGAATTATACATAATTTTCCAAGTAATATTGGATCTGAAATACATGGGGTATTTTTTTGGTTTAAATGGTTGTATTGATACTGTTCACAGCTGAGTTGTGGAACCAAATAGATGTGCCTTTAATTTGGTTTTAAATGATTTTGTATATTCTGGAGATTATAATCTGAAGGGTGGCTGCCATAGTAATGTGCCAGTCACCATGGCATCTGAACTTTATGAAAAGAAATTCTGGGCTGCACAAAGACAATGCCACCAATTAGTATTTCAAACTGATCAAAGGTAGGGAACCAAAAAGTTTGCCAATAAATGTAGCTCAGTGGCACTAGAAGTTAGAGTTTGCTTTACACAAATTTATAAAGTCTTCCTATCAATATCATGGGAATTTATAAATAAAAGCCTTAAAACAGACTTCATCCATTTACTTTGCTAACTCTTTTCAGTTACATGAAGAGTATAGCTGTAGGTTTTTATTTGCTGGCCTAGTGAAGAAGTAGTTTATAGTTCTGCTTTATATGAATCTTTAGAACTTTTTGTTCCTTGCAGAATTTTTAACTTTAAACTGAAATTGTCAGTTAATGAAGAAAAGGGGTTTTCTGTACTTGACTAGTAAACATTCCTAGTCTATAAATTTTTCCTAAAACTTTTGCAGTCTGCTTTCTTAATACTATTTTAATTATCAAACAAACATAAAATTTAATAGTTATTTAAAAGCAGGCTTATTTTATCTTAAATAATTGATTGTGGCTTGTTGTTTGAAAGGGGACTACTTTGGCATGAATTCCAAATCCAGTTATGATCTTAACTCAAGCAGTTTGTTTAATCAAACATTACTCTAATAAGTCTTACATGCTCCCCTACCCGACCAGGCCTGTCTATAACAACCAGTTTATTCTGCGACGAGTTGCTCAACAGATGTCATTCTGGTAGAATAATGCAGCAGAATACTTGTGCGTTGGCTAAAATTACTTCAACTTTGATCACTTTTGTCCAGCACATCAGTCTGGCATTGTGCTTTATACCAACATAACACTTTACCCCAAGCATGCCTTTCAAGCTTAGAATAGCAGAGGAATGTTATTGAATTCAGTGCAGTTACAGATGAGTTAATGAAAGAAGGGAAATACTGTTTTTTTCATAATGCCTTTCTGTTGTACTTTGGAATTAAAAGGGAATTTGAGGAATGTGACTTCTGAGTTATTTATTTTTATTTCTGAAGGCTTTTTGAAAACAATATTCTGTAGTTGTATTGATCCCACGTCTCTGTAAATAAGTTTCACTTGTTATTGGAAAATAGTTCATTTTAGGGTTTGATATTGTGAAAATAATATTATCAGACTTTTTTGATGTGTAATTGGTGAATAGTTATCTCATAGGGACAGTTTATCTCTATTTAATACAAGAAAACTAAAATAGCAAGAACCGTATTCTTGTGATCACAGATCGTGATTGTTACATTTTGATGGGCTCTTGTGGGGTCAGTACAGAGTAATGACATCTCTTTACCTTGATACTACTGTGAAATGAATACTGCACAGCAGGCTACCTTCTTGTTAAGAAGCAGTGAAGAAAGGCTGTTTGTTTTGAACAGTAGGAATGAGATCATATACCAAGTTCTATAGAGTTAGGTCTTCCATAATTCCATTTTTCACAGGTGCATGTGTGTATACATATGCATATGTGTATATATAAGAATATACCATATACATGTGTATTTGAAATTTTTTAAGTAAGTTTTTAATAATTAATGTATATTTTGTATTTTTTAAAGCATGATGACATGCTTAAAAACAAGAAGGCACTAATATGAAGAGCACTTTATTTACTAAGAAATACTTCAGTATTCTGTGTCTAAACCAAAACAATGTTCTTGTTTTTTAGGTTTTTTTAGTTAAAATATAGTTGTAAATTTTTTTAGTTGAAACATAGTTACCAGATTGGTCTCCCTACAAAAACTCCTGAACAAAACCAGTATTAACATAAAGGTTATCAGGTGTACATGTAATTTACCAGTTTTACAAAAAAAGGAGAGATATCTTAATGATTCTAAAACATACAGTGAATGTAAAGCTGAGCTGAAACTCCAGCCCAAATACATGTTATGATACTGAAGTGTCCAGATAAGGAACCCACATGGTCTGACTTTCATCCTGTAGTGAAATGTAGACTCAAGAGTTGGAAGTAATGTATCTTGCTGTTAGATAATAATTTGAAGCCATTGTTTTCCACTCATCTGTGCAGAATATTTATATTTATAAAGCTTTAAACTGATAGTATTGAAATTATTATCCACATAGCCTATATATTAAATCTACACAGATATGGAAGAGAGTTCTTCACAGTTTTTACTAAGGGGCACTTTATTAGTATGAAGTACTACTACCACCACTACTACTACTAAAAGTAGTGAGAATGAGCAACAATAATTGAATGGAAGATCTGAGAACTGGAAGTACAGTAAGAGCACTGTACTTTGTGTTTGCTCTCTATATGCCCTGAATTTTCTGTCATATTTATTTGTTGGCAGACTCATGCAGCAGTGCCATGAGGAGTCTTTTGAAGAATGTTGCCCAAATCAACATTAGTGAGCAAGCATATGTGTGGAAATCCCTGCCTCCTCCCTCACCCTCTCTTAGGATATTTACAGTGATTAGAACAGTTCTTTTACCACTTAATGGCTACACATGTATCCTTCATCCATGTATTAATGTGCTTGAACTATGTGCAAAATTTAAAAGAAACTATCTGTGCAGCGTTTGTCTCTAAAGATGATCCTGAGAAAAAGAGTTTTGGTGCTATTTCATTATGCAAACGTATTTTTAGATACATATCTACTGCCAGATGTTGCATATACATCCTGTACCAAAAATAAATGCCAAATATTGAGGGAACATATGTACATTCCATGTGTTTATATTACCATATTACCGTACCATGTATTCAAAACTCAACTGTGCTTCTGTGATGAAGCTATGGCAAGTACTGATTAAGTCAGGGTCAAATTATATAGTGTTATTATAGTAGATCGCTTTGTTTTATTTTAGTATGTCCTTAACAATGGTAGTTTAGAATCACCTTTCATTAATTTCTTGAATAGGAAACCTTTAAATATATGGATTATGTTAGTATTTCTCATTTTGACAAATTTCAGCTTTCTTCCTGATTTTTTTTTAATCATTTTTGTGTTCAGACAAAGTTGTTAAGTCAGGGTAAGTGCACTAGACTGCATGCCAGGTAAAACATGCCAGCTTTTTTATCTGTGTTAATGTTTTTGAGGAAAGAATTTTGTAAGTCTCGTATTTTGCAGCATTTTTCCTGTGTTTGAAGTTTTCAGCTCTTTCTTCTTTTCTCCTTCCCTTCCTCCTGAAAACCATCATGTGAGATTATTAATGGTGGTGACTTGTATTTTAACAGCATGAGAAAAGAATCGATGTAAAAATTAGTTTATTTGCGTTTTGTTAATAAATGTTTGAAATGGGCTGTCTTCATTGGAAATGTGCTTGTTAATTTATATTTTCTTGTTTAATACTATCACTTTTATTTTTTTAGCCCATATAAGAAACTTATGCAAGAATAGTTGGTTTTCATATTGTATTAGCATGAACCTAAAATTTTCAGGTGAAAACAGAGTATGTTAACTAGCAAAAACTGAAACAGAATTTTTGTTAATACCTTTGCTGTTACCTTTGTTATTTACTTTTGTTATTATCTTCTGCTTCCCTTCAGTTTGATCATTACTTTGTAATACTTTTTACTGGGAAAATTTGTGTTATGAATTGTTTTACACATTTATGATACTTCAGTAATAATGTATCATTAGTACATTAATTTATAGATTTTTTTTTTCTGTAACGTAGTTTGTTCAGTTGATTTTGGCAGCACTGAAATTCAGCACTACTGTACGTAAACCTGTGGAACAGATCTGAATCTTCAAGTGTTGGAGGAACCTGTTTTACAATACGTAATTGGAAAAAAACAAAATAAAAAGCTTGGGATTAGGATGAAAAGAATGCAGTTTGCCTGTATGCTTTTGTTAGTACAGGTTCTGAATGGGTTTTTTTGCTGTTTTTGTTTTTTACTAGGTAAAGCGGAATGTGTATGACCTAACTAGTATCCCTGTCCGTCACCAGTTATGGGAAGGCTGGCCTCCTTCTGCTACAGATGACTCGGTAGGTACCTTTGGTTCTCATTTCATTTCTTCCTACAAATAGCTGATTTTACTTGGATTTTTGATCAGAATCACCCAACAGCTTTTAGCGTCCCATATGCAGTAACTTATCATTACACATACTTCAGAGTTTTATCCTGAAAGTTACAAATACTAAATTATTGGCTTACTAAATCACATTTCCATGGAAATTATTCATGTCTATCAAATTCAGTGCATGTTTTAGACTAGAAGGAGGTGCGTTCCTAGGCTGAAGTTATGCAAAGTTATCCAACATTGTGGAAGTTGAGGAGGTCTATTGCAGTGATGGAACTTCAGGGGAAAAGTCCTGGTTTTTACATGTATTCTGAATGCATATCTAGATATTTTCCTCAGTTGTGTCCATTAGATTACTGGTATTGTTAAGCCTGTGTCTGGCTTTAAGCAGGAGGGGTTCCTGTTGAAATCGGTGGAGAGCTTCACTTGCTTTTAAAATATCTACTTTGGTTTTTGCTGGACCAGTAAGAATCTATGGACATTTGCAAGATTACATTTTGAAATGGTGAATAATGCAGTACAATATCTATTCAATTTTCAGATGTATCTTGCAGGTTTTAGAATTACCGTTATTTAGAAATGGAAGGAAGTGTTAGTTGAGATCTATATGTGCCCTCAGTGACTGAATCAGCTGACTCTGAATTGCCTACAAATTAATGAAATTGTAGGACTTAACTGCAGAATTCCATTAAATATTGGACTTGCTTCCTTGCATGGTTGTCCCTACAGTGTGTTTTACAGCAGGTCTTTCAGTTTTGCACAGACAATTTTCTGCTGGTAGTATGTTCCCAGTGCTAGCTAGTAAGGTCTGCCTTTATTTAAAAAAAAAAAAAAAAAAAGGCACCAAAAAGGCTGAAATAATTATGTAGTTATGTTGTCTATAGATTTTGTGGCCTGAGAAAAATGTAGAAGAAATAAATATTTCTATTTTTATAAAATCATTCATTTAAACTAGGGATTGAACCTGAGTGTTCTACAGAATGAAAATGGAATTGGGATTTGCTTTCTCTATGTATTAACGTTATCTTCAGTGCATTTCTTTCCTGTCCATTTCTACTCTCTTCTTGTAAAGGCAGAATTGCTGTTAGTATGATAAGACTGCTGCTTTTTTGCTCTGCATAAAGGATTTATGCCAATTAAAAAAAAAAAAAGACAAAGACTGTCTGAATTTCTAATATTTCTAAGATACTTGTAAAATATGTCTGTGATAGTGTTTGCAGAAACAGCAGTTAAGTTTGAGAGAGGTGGGTAAATCTATGTCCGTGTATTCAAGAGCGTGTCTGAGATGATAGATGTAAGATCTGAAATAAGAGCATGGTGTCATGTGGTAATTAGTCTTTGAAATGTGGATCCATTTTAACATTTTATTAGTTTACATTAGCCCAAAAAAAGAATTGGAAACTCAACACTTCTAATCCGTTTTCCCACAGCTGTTAGGTTTTCCCATATTTCCCCCCCCCCCCCTTCTTTTGAATAGGATACCTCACATATGTAAAACTCATAAATCTGTTTTAAGTCTGTTTTTACAAGTGACATTGTTGCAGGTGAATTTTTCCCCTTTTCATCTTTAATGAAATTGGTGAATGTTGAGTCATCTGCTCCAAAGCAGGAGAGTCCTCAAAGCTCACTGCTCGAGTCTGGTGCAGCTGAGACTTGTCAGCTGTGTAAACAGATTTGAATGTGTTACCAACAAAAATATAATTAATTTCTGTCTAAAATTAGAGGCCATAGCTTACTATTTATAAAGATTTAATGTTAGCAATGATTATCTATGGCTCTGTGATCTGAACATTTTTCCTTTGCAAATTAGAAATATTCAGTAGTAATTACTTTAGTAATTAGTCATTATGTCTTTAGTTTAGAGGCAAATTTTAAAATCAGTTTTTCAGTCGTGAGTTTTTCACTGGCTGTATTGTATAGTATTCCATTGCAATTAAAGAGTTAAAGAAAGACTTGATTAAAATACTTTTTCATTTACATGTTATGCAGCATAAGAAATACTTTGTAATACCACAGGAGGTTTTTCAGTGCAGTTCTCGTTAACCTTTGGCTTAGCAAACAGGACAACTAAATAGACTTCGCATAATTGGATTCCTGTATCATCTTGAGTCTCTTATGAACCTGACAGACTACAGTCTTCTGACATTATCAGGAAATTTAGTGGAGTCAATAGTCATTTAAAACATTGTTGCTTCATCTCCCTTTAGAGTTAAGATATGTTCTCTGCTTGTACTATCTAATGAAATATGGGATACTGTATGAATTGTCAATAACTCTTTCAGATCCTTTTGCACACTTTCACCAGGGAAATGGGTATCAAAACCTTCACATGCAGGAGAATTTTTCATGCTGAGACAGTTTGATTGTGGGACTGTGGAAATCTCATGTTCACCATTCGGCAAGGACATATTTTTAGTTTTTGTTGTGCCTGAATAATTTTAATGCCTCAAATTATATCTGTTCTGCTCATTAAAGTTCAAACAAAGTAAATGTATGAGTTTTAAATCATTCTTTTTTTTTTAACAAGTTTACTTAAGTAAAACTTTATATTAAAGACTTAATTTATCTGGTTTGGGGTATATATCATCAACTGATATAATGAAGTCTTAAAAATTATCCTAGAAAATTGAAAAATAAGTATAATTTGATTTAAATAGATTTGCAGTTTGTTCTTAATCTTTATTTTTATTTTGGATATCGTAATGACCTTAACATTACTGAGCTTGTAAAATGAAAATGAAGCCAGAATAATTTACTAGAATTTCTGAAATGTATTCCTTTTCTCTTTGCTATATTGGCTGAACTTCTAAACTTCCACTGGTAATTATTGCTATTGCTGAGTGGAATGAAAAACCTTCAAATATATATGTTAAAAAAAAACAAACTGAGATCAGTCGTAGGTGATGTTTTAGTTACAGTTTTTACATGGAAACATTGTGATTATAATTATGTAAGAACAGATGACTTTTTGAATATTAGCTTTACACATGTATATTTGAGGTAAAACTTTTTCCCCCTTGAGGTCACTGATTTTTTATTTATTTTAGCGAGATGAGTTTTTGTCCCTGAAGTTTCTGTTCATTTTGGTAGCATAGAACAGCAACACCCAATATGGGAAGGAGGAGGGAGGTTGCTTTTGTGTTGCTTTTGTTCTCAGTATTTAAGCTAAAACTCTTTTCTTAGTTAGTTCATTGTTTTAAGTCATTTCAGTGTAGCAATGAGAAATGCCTGCTTCTTCATATGTAATGACAGTGAGCTTGTCAAAATGGAATATATTTCCGCACAAAAAAGATGTAAAACTTTTAGAATGAGGTTTGGAGGGGTAAAGGGGAGAGAGACAAAGACCGAGGATGAAGCGCCCAGTGTTGTAACTGTGCCCTCGCATGCAGATCCTGTACAGAGGAACTCGGGATCCGTCCTCCCACCTACTGCCAGTAACACTTTGTTTCCCTAAACAGTATGGTTGGTCAGGACCTCGTATCCTCATTTCAAGATGAATAACCGTACTTCTTTACTATATAGATAAGCCAATGGATATTAGTTTAGACAGAAGTAGGTCTACAACTACAAGTTATTCGGCTGCACTACTGAAGAGTCACATTTCAGATGTGGCGTGTGTGTAGCCACTAACCTATTGAGGCTGTGCATCATCCTCTGTGAATATGACCACCTTCAGTTCTGTGACAGCTGCGACAGATGTGGTTGATGTTCCTTAGCTGAATTCAATAAAGACTTCTAGGTTATAATCAAAATTCTCAAACGCTTATGTATGATCTAATTGGGCACTGCTGTTATATTTAGCTATTTCATTACTAAGTACTAGGCATAGTCTGTCTGCACAGATAGAAATTAAGAATGCCGATAAATAGTGTTCTGGTACAACGTCAAACTATGACACTGAAGAGGTTGAGTATTAAGCATCTGAGTAATTAGTATTTGGGAGTATATATTTCTTTCCCTTTCCAGGTCTTACAAAGGCTTTCTGAACAGGAAGTTTATTACTGCATGCTGTCATTGTGATATGAAAACAAGTTGTGAGGTTTACATACACTGGCTGTTTAATTGTAATGGATGCCATGTATGCATTTACTGGACTGTTTGGAATTTTCCCTGTGGAATTGATATGACTGAAGAATGAATAGTCCTGACAGAGAAAGTGTCTATTAATCGGAAGCGTAAAATTGACTATATTTAAATTAAAATACATACATCATTAGAAAATACTCAACTATTTTTTTTTCTGTGTAAGAATATCATAACTATAATTTGATTATCTGTAATGTTAATTACTTTGTGTGTTACTTTCCTTCTGTGGTTCTAATCAATCGCTTGCAGTGGAGTAGTAGAGTGGATCCGGCAGGATCCTTTTAATTTAGATATTTAGAAGAATACTTGCAGTCTGTTTTGTTATGTGAGATCAGCAATATGGTAAAGTTTCAATTTAACATTTATACTATAATCCGAATTTAGTAGCAAAAATCCTTAGACAGTACCCAGTCTTGAAAGTTCATGGTAATCTATGAAGCAGCACATTCATCATCATTAAGAAACAGATAAGTAACTGAGTAATTTAATAAACAGTTTGTAAATGTCTTTATTTTAGATAACCTTCTGACTTTGACTTACGGCTTGCTTGGATGTTTTTATGTGGATGAAAGTATGATGAATTATCATATTCTTTCCCTAGAATAAACAAGGAGGTTACAGTTGTTCCTCCACAATTTTTTTACCCCACTCCCTTGTCTGTTTTCTATTTATAAAAATTAAGATAAAGTAGTTAGAATTAATTTTGTTTATGTAAAAATTACCATGTCAGGGAAAATCAGTTTTGTGTTATGTTTGTACTTTTTTTGTCACAAGAGGATTTATTTAGGATTGTCCAATTTTAAAACATAAAATAACTCAGTTGAAGTGATCTACACCTATCATGTTGCTTTTGGGAAGGGTTTATTTCCTCAGTGCATGGTAATGAGTCTTATGGAAGTGCAAGAAGTGCACACTGAAGAACAAACCCCATTGTATCATATTAAATATGCAAGTCAGTCTATTAAAAAAAAAAAAG
This sequence comes from Morus bassanus, assembly GCA_031468815.1. Taxonomy (NCBI): domain Eukaryota; kingdom Metazoa; phylum Chordata; class Aves; order Suliformes; family Sulidae; genus Morus; species Morus bassanus. The sequence goes on along the minus strand of CM062576.1, from coordinate 16,766,238 downwards.
AACAAAAACAAACAAACAAAAAAACCCAAGCTTTCAGTTTTCAGCATTCTTAACCATCTTGAGTCCTGATGGAAAAAAATGTTTGTCATGTTCTGCTCACACTTCTGCTTCTTGTGGTCCAGTTCTAATGTTGCTTTTTTCAGTTGTTAGAGAATCCTGGAAATGGGAAGTGCACTCTTTGCTTCTGTTTGATGTAAGGATATTTGGATGGCAGTAGCTGTGATCTCAGAAATATGGGAAAATTAAGATCACCTTTCTTAGTTACCATAAAAAGGGTTCTAGTTTTTATAACTCATTTCATCCATGAATTTAAATGGTCAATAAAATAATAGAATTTTGAGGCTGATCTCATTTCTTATGGGGAAGAGCAGCAAGATTGATTTGGACATTCAGAGGTGTGTTGGGAGTTGGTGAGGTGATAAGAGTGTATTACGACAGTTTATTGTCACCAGTCAAATAGAAATTTCATCTTTGAGAGCAGGTGTTTATGTTAATCTCTTATCTTTTGGGAAGGAAGAGACTTCAAAGAAGCATGTTTTGAGGGGAGTGCAGTTGACTCGACCGTATGTACAATTTCATATTTTCATAACCACAATTTGTCTAAAGCATTGATGGTTTTGCTGAGACAGTCCTCCCATCTGAAAGTACAGAGCTTTTCTTTAGAAGAGCAGGTCCACATGGAGCTTTTTTAGTGTGTCATGGGGGCCTTAAGGAAAATTCCCATAAACAATGTACTAGATAAAAGGCAGGTAGCATATCCCAGCTCGTGTCCTGGATTCCTTTTCTATCCAGACCAGTGCTTCCTCTTGCTGGTCAGAGTTGTGCCAAACACAGAGTGTAATTAAAAGGACTCAGGTTTCCTCATTAGATGTTTAGAGCTTTCA